>CM057337.1:81417188-82017188 GCA_030015575.1 Agapanthus africanus
GCGGAGAAGGACACCCAAAATACTGCGCATACCACTGAAGAATCGCTCATCCCATTGAGGAGTGCAACACATTCAAGAAATGGTGGTAAGGATACGTTGCCCATAAAAAACATTTCAAGAAGAAAAAGCGTGAAGCTCGCGCTCGTCAAAATAAGAATGGCGAAACGGCTGCAAACAAAGAAGCAACTAGCAGCAGTCATATGGCTTGTACCAATTCAGAAGGGGAAAACCCCTTGTTCTCACGTTTGGGAGTGATTCTGGAGATGAAATACCCCTCGATTCTCTCTTTGAAAACTCCCTCTTGGAAAAAGAAGAGGAGAAGAAAGATTGCGAGAACATTCAACTGCGTAACCATACATTGCTCGAAAAGAATCTCGGACCCGCAAGCAAAGGTCCGAATAAAAAGAACAAAGGGAAAAGGAAAATACCTGATGTGATTGTCCTTGATGAAGAGGTGGCCAAAGAGCTTTCCGCGAAAGACCTGCTTAAAAAAACTAAGGCGGATTATAATGTCCTTACACAGCTGAAGAAAATACCCTCACAACTAAACATTTTGGATGCTTTGCTCTTTTCCAAAGAGGCACGAGACTCCCTGATCAAAACCCTATAAGAGCCTGATCAGTTTCAGGCTTTCCTTGCAGAGAGAAGATGAAAAACAAACTGGCAAAGGTCTACACGGCTGGCATCACAGTCAGCGATAAAGATCTACTCCTTGGTACATGTGAACATAATCGACCATTTTATGTCACCGGGTACTGCCACGATGTCAAGATAGGGAAAATCTTTAGCGACAACGGATCCTTCGTCAATCTTCTCAACGTGAGAGTGCTGAAGGAAATATGTATGAATGTTTAGCACCTTGCCCGAGACAAAATAACCACCTCAGGGATTGACTCGTAGTCGTCACGGACGCTTGGGTCCATAATAGTGACGCTCCGCTTTGGGCTGCTTATCACTGATATCAAATTCCATGTCATTGACTCCAAGACTTGTTACAACGCTCTACTAGGTAGGCTTTGGCTGCACGAGTACAACGTCGTCCCTTCTACACAACATCAATGTATAAAATATTTCAAAGATGGCTCTGAGTACACCATCACGGGAGAGCTCAATCCTTTCTTGGTGAACGAAATGCGAAAGTATGAAGACGCAAAGTACTTTCAGCCAGATTTTGAAGATACTGAAAGGTGCCACAGGCCCGAAAATAAGCAAAAATCCGTGGCCACCATTCCGGTCTTCGGAAGTGATACCGAAAAAGATGAACAAATAGTCTACTCGGGACAGCCTCCGAGGGAGACAATAAGCCCGGACCATCGACCGCTATCCTGGTCTTTGACAGCAACTCTGAAGATGAGACGAACGTGGTTTTCACCATTCGCCTTTCAACAAAACTCTGACCGAAGCAGATCAGAGTCTACATATTATGATGACTCCATCTCGACACTATAGAGAACTTGATGCGCTCAATAGATACAACGTGCAAGAACTGAAAACTTTCTACATGTCTCCAAGATGAAGAGGTGAAAAGGCGATCATCTTCGACAAATCTATGGAGACTAAGGTGGAGAAAGAAGTCTGGCATTGTACCAACCTCACTCTTGACAGGTTCTAGCCTATCCGCATGCCAAGATATTATACGGAGGAACTAAAGAAACCGTTAAAACACCAAGGTGTACCTCTCGAACAAACGGTTTGGCAAGCCCAATTATACAAAAAGATTTGGGATATTTCCGGAACTCGACGAAAGAAGACCAACGGGAAGATGGAAACAACTGGGCTGGAATATGTTCGGTCCAAGAAACTGCAGAAAATTTACAGCTCCTATTTCATAAACAGCTCGAGTGAAGAAGAAAACGCTCTTTCAAATAGCCATGACGTCAAATTGGAGCGAGATCTCACTCTAAGAACGTTATGTCCGTCGCTCGAAGAGGAAATTGACAAGATAATAAAAGAAGCTTGTCAGGCGAGCTGAAACAACCATAGCCGCGAAATGGCCATATATGAAAAGTCTAAGACGCAGCGTCTCAGTCAACAATCATTGGAAGAAGTAGACTGTAATGCTCTTCATCTACAGCCTGCTATTTGCCTTCGCAAAAAGAGAAAATTCCGAAGCGAAGATAAAAATAAGGCGAGGAATGCAAATAACGTTAAAGGACAACAAAGCATGTCCAAGACGCCGTTTAATCAAGAAAAGCTCGGTTGGAGCCCGTCCTTTATAAAGAACATGGGTAAAATATTCCTTCCCTCGAGACAAGACAGAGAAAATCTCCAGCCTTGTCATGAAGCACCAAATGTTGACGCTTACGGAATCTCGACATCCTGAACAGATAAATGAGGCCCAACATCCAAACTATTGCTCCTATCACAGAGCAATAAGTCATCTCCTTGAGGACTGCTTCACGTTCAAGAACTGCGTAGAGACCAGTATCAATAAGGCAGATTTATCCTATCCGACGGCTGGAGGATAAGCCCACCGCAAAAGCATGAGCCAAAGAAGACCTATACCATCAGGATAGGACTAGCTTGAACACGGAAATGGAAGCAGACTTATACCTGTCATATAGTGACTCTCTCAAAAGAGGGAGAGGACGAGGATGTGATTGACCTTTCCGGATACTTCGCAAATAAAGACAGTCGTGAGGAGATCTCGGAATTTCCACCGGCACCAAAAGAGTTAGAGGATGGGATACACACCACAGCAGACAACCTAAGAAAAATTGACTTAGGAACGAAGGATGATCCGAGGCCGACATTTGTTAGTGAGCTGCTGTCCGAAAAAACAGGTAGTCGCATTAAAAGATATGCTCATGCAGTACAAAAACTGCTTCGCTTGGAACTACTCCGAAATGCCGGGTTTAGATCCAGAAATAGAGGTACACAAACTATAACATTTCAGAAAAATAAAATATTATTTTTGGGAATTTTTATAATTAAATAATAAAATATTGAATATTTTAATAAGGCGGTATAATTAAATACCGATTAATTGGGAAAAATTTGGAAAATTATAGAAATTACTGAAATGAGGGTGTTTTATGTGATTTAGGCGAATTATGAATTTTTATGATTATTTTTATGCACTTTTAGTGCTAATCGCGATTAAAAATCGCTAATCACGCTTTAAATCGGATTTGTGCACATGACATGCACTAAGTCATTTTTAGCACTTGTCACATTTTCTTCATGCTTTCTCTTTTATCATGCATGGGTTGGGTTTTATTATGAGAGAAGAAGAGAAAAATAGAAAAGAAAACAAAAAAAAAGTCAAGGAGGCATAATGATGACAGGGGGGATGGACATGAGAGAGAGGGGGTGAGGGGTTAAACCATAGGCATGGCTCATTCTTTCTCTCTTCATCTCTTCACCATTTCTTCTCCCTCTTCACCCATGGCAAAACCTTATCTCCCTCCTCCACTTCAAGCCTCAAAACACCCCCAAGACAAACCCAAAACCCCATCTCTATTTCATTAAAAATGTTCACAAGCTTAAGGGAAGCACATTGGACCAAGAAAAATCGAATTTTAAGGACTTTGGGCAACTCAAGAAAATTCTTGAGTTGCCAATTGAGGTAATTTCTACACCATTGGTATTTTTTTTCATTCACATTAGCTTCTATTGTTAGTTAGAACTGATATATTGATGTTTAGTGAACTTAGAAAATTCCTAGATGAGGTTAGGGTTTTGAATTTAATCCAAAGGTGAAATTGAGTGTAGTAGTGACCTTAAAACCCCTGTGGTGATTGATTGGAGACCTAAACCTGAGACCAAACCCCTATTGCGAACTTTAAATTCTGTCGATATCGGAAAACCGTGAAAATATGATGGTAATTGGAAATCTGCTAACACCCGAAGCCTTTGAAAATTTATTAGCAAAGACAGTGATACATGCAGGCACCTAAGAAGCATCACCCAAGACCCCAGCCCCTATACTCTCTATCTGTCCGCAGATTTAATCCAGGAGGCCGCAATTTGCGACCTGGGTCCTACCATTTTGGTTCATGTTTCTTATATAGCTCCATCTCCAGTAAACTAGACCCTTGGCTTATGCAAAATTGGCTGATTTGACCTAGGGTAAAATCTGGGACCATTTTCAAGAGTTGCTGTTTGGATTCGGGGTTTCGTTTCTCATATTTTGAATTCTGGATTTTTGTATCTGTGTTTTACCTCGATCACTTGACGTTTGTACGACGATATCGAGGGATGTTGGTGGTTTTGAAGGCGTGATCCATAGGTTCTAACCTATAGGCCTTTAGCGTGTCGTTTTGGTTTTCCGATATGATTTTAATACGCATTGCGATTGTGTATATATGTAGGTACCCCCACTTGGATTCGAGAAGATAAATAAGTCTATGGCGACATCGACATCGGCAAGCAAGAGGAGGTGAGTAGATTTATATCTACGGGGGAAGTCGGGTGGATGGCGTATAGCACCCCCGCAAAGTTTTGAAAATTGATTTGTTGTGATATAGATATACATTTATATGTTGTTGAGAGATAGGGACACTTAGCAAGGGAAGCTTTAGGTGATCATGGGTTTAGTGTTAGCGAGAATTGAAGAAAGTAATTTAGTGGATTTCTTAGTCACGAAACCCTAGAGTAAAGATTTGCATACACGCACATATACATACTCGCAAGCGTATTGGGGACACATTTATATATTGGTATTCATATGCTTGGATGATGAGAATGTTATATGATACTTGGAAATGAGTCGATATGATCGGGCATGATGCCGTGAGATATTTAATGTGTGACGGAGATACGTCATGATATTATAGCGAATCGTTGGACGACGATACTATGTGGATGATGATATATATATACGATAGTTGACATATGATTGAGATATGAGATGAGATATGTTAAGATATTTATAATGGATCGCTTGGGCGATGTATACTTCTTTATGATAATATGTGTTGGTGACATCAGATTGTATGAGGCTTTAGATCAGTAGCCAGATCATGATATTGTTGATGATATTAGTATTGTACTAGACCTAAATCAGTACCCCTGTCACGATATGTGATGATAAAGATATCAGATGAGTAATGAGATGAATATGATATTTGACCCATACCCCGATTTGGGACGTCGTACGCTAGATTTACCGTACGAGATATAGTTCTGAGGATAGATCCGCACTCTTGGCTCGAGAATGTCATATTAGTTATTGTATCGTACGTTATAATATTGAGGCGAGATCACCGACTACTAGATATATATATAGCTCGACTCAGATTTTGGTGGATTCCCTTACCCTTTTGACTGGGCTCGAGTCATACTCATTTTCAAAAGTGGGGAATCGTGAGTTTTTTAAATACCAAACTGTATGACTCGAATATTAGGTAAGTATATTTTTTAATGTTGATGTTACTACATCACTTTCTTTATATTCATGATGTTTCAGCGCATTGAATGCTTGTATATATGTTATCTGCAATTATTATGAAACCATTCTGTCAGGACACCAGCACCATTACTGATGATGCGTATGCTCCACATACACCTACTTGCCGGCTCACACACATCATCATCGGTAATTGACATGTCACGTACACTTAGAGAATATTATTTCATTGACATAACTTGCTAGCGGATAATTGCAACGTGTTATAACTTCATATGCTAGTTTAACTATTGTATTCATTGCATGATAGCAGTTGCATTCATATATACTCATTGGTCATGCAGCATTACGGATAGTTATGCCGATATTCACTGTTTACTTACTCTTGATTCTTGGATTTCGGATTTCCATAAGATTTCTGGATTTGGGGGAAAACCGCAAGAATATATATAAACTTCTCTCTCTCTCTTTTAAAATGCAAGTTGCGGTTTTCTCATGATGTATGAGTCGTCCACCATGAGTTTTCATGATTGCTGTTGGATTTCGAGACCCATTGCGAGGAGAGGATGAACCGTCTCGGGTACATGGTGGGCCCGGTAAGGTACCCCGGGGCAATAAGCTCGAGTTGTAGACGATGAGCCTGGCAGGGGAGCACTACCTACCGGTGATTTTACCTGGCGCAGCGGATAACCGGAGGATACCGTCTGTGGTCATGTGATTTGATGATATGGGCCGATCCGGACTGACGGAGCCCTAGATTTGAGATATTGGGATACTGTGATATTGAGATACTGAGATTTATGTTTTGTGTCGATACTTGACACTGATTTCTCTGTTGATTTCATGATGCATTCTATTTCCATTCATCATGCATTCATACATCATATATCTGTTATGTTGCTATCTGAAGTACTGACACGAGCATGTAGTATTACATTTACACATAGATGGATCAGGATATTTATTTGAGGATATTACTTGATATGACCTAGGATAGCGTCATGCATGCGATTTTCTACTCGTCGATGTTTTCTACTCACGAGTTGGCAACTCACCCCCGCTGCACAGTTTCTTGCAAGTTTGGCCGTACAGGTTTTGTTGCGGCTTGCTGGCACACCGTTCCTTCCGGGAGATTGCTTTGGTAGGTGGGATCTTTTGCATAAGGACCACCATTGTAAATTTGTTATTTCAGTTGTATCTAGTAAAACTCCATCAACCAGACTTGTATTATTGGATAGACATAGAATACCAGTGTATATTATTTCGACCTTAGAGTCGCGCGCTGTATTATATGGTTTTCCTCTGGTTTTCTTGATGATATTGGATTTTATCCTGAGTTTGATCCTCGCCCTTCGGCGTTGTATATTATATTGCTTGCGTGGTTGTGACCGTCATTTGACGAAGAGCTAGCTCCCGCTTGGGGATGCCTTTATTCATTATATATGTTTTATCAGGTTTTGTACCCGTTTGAGGTCAGTTTTTACGAAGGAAACTCTGCCGAAATTTTTTTGAAAAGACTTGAGATTTAAAAAATACATACTTCGGCTTATGTTGTTAAACCTTGCTTTAAATTGGTTTTCCTTCACTCTACTGCTTTACTTAGTTTGGATTTCTGAGTTTTGGCTTACTTAGATTACGTACGCCTCTATACATTTTGTAGTTTAAGTGCCGGTCATGTTCCGTACTTTTCGGGTCGTGACACAAACTGGCCATATCGCCAGATATAAAGTCAATCAAACAAGCGCCGAGATGGATGCGGCTTGAACTTGAGATGAGTATCAACGTCGAAGTCAAGAAATTAATCAATTCTGGCTTCATCCATGAAGTTCAATATCCCGACTGGATCGCTAACATCGTTCCGGTAATGAAAAAATGGGAAGGTTCGCATTTGCGTGGAATTTCGGGATCTTAACAAAGCAAGCCCGAAGGATGACTTCCCAGTGCCGTTACCGAAATGATGATTGATAACAAATCCAACCACGAGGTTTTCTCCTTCATGGATAGATCTTCAGGATACAACCAAATAAAAATGGATCCTGAGAACCAGAAGCACACCGCCTTTCGAACACCGTTAGGAGTATTCCGCTACAAGATGATGCCCTTCGGTTTGAAAAACGCCGGAGCTACATACCAAAGAGCCATGACGAAGATATTTGATGACCTCATACACGAGACCGTCGAATGTTATATCGACGACCTCTTGGTCAAAAGCAAATCTCATGAGGAACACTGAGAACATCTAAAGATCGTTTTCAAGTATCTTCGGAAGTATAATCTAAAGATGAACCTTTTAAAGTGCGCGTTTGTAGTTTTCTCAAGCAAATTCCTAGGTTTCATCATCCGTCACCGAGATATCAAAATCGATCCCCCAAAAATCAAGGCGGTCAAGGAAATGCCATCGCCACGAACCCTCAAACAACCGCGATCTCTCCAAAGAAAGATCGCATACATTCGGCAGTTCATAGCTAACTTCTCCGGAAAATATCGCCCCTATAGCCATCTGATGAAGAAAGGGACCCCGTTCGTCTGGGATCAGAAATGCTAAAATGCATTAGAAAAATCAAGCAATACCTGCAAAATCCACCGGTATTGGTGGCTTCGGTTAAGGGAAAGCCTTTTATCCTATATACAACAGCCCTTGAAAGTTCTGTAGACACACTATGGGCACAAGAGAACGACCAAGGAAAGAAAATAACTCTATACTATTCAAGCCGAGTTCTCCTAGGGGTAGAAAGCAACTACTCCTCCCATCGAAAAGCACCGCCTGGCGCAACTACAAAGCTTAGACACTACGCCTTGGCGCATGAGGTCTATCTCATATCAAAAGTGGATTCTCTTAAATATCTAATGTCAAAGGCCATATTGACAGAAAGGCTCGCCAAATGGGCCCTACCGCTGATGAAATTCTCGATAACGTATCAACCCCTTAAAGCGGTGAAAGGACAAGCCATCGCAGAATTTCTTGCGGAACATCCAATACTAACTGACTCACCCCTAAATTGCGAGTTGCCAGATGAATACGCGTTCAACGCAGTCGAAAGAGAGAAAGAAGAAAATAAGTCTTAATAGGAACTCTAATTTGATGGAGCATCTTCTATGAAGCGGCGAAAAAGGAACACTCTCATAATCAAAGCCGGGATGAATCTTATCTTCGTGACCCCGCAAGGTGGAATATTGCGTTACGCCCTCTCTTTGACGGAACCCGGGACTAATAATGAAGTAGAATATGAAGCTTTGATAGCCGGTCTTGAGATCGCTATCAACAAGGTAATCAAGAACCTCCTCATATATAGAGATTCTAAGCTGAATGTCAGACATGTAAGACTACAAGATATGCAAGCCATAACTAATAATGTAATGTGAAAGAGTGCAGCAGTTGCTGACCCAAATCCCTTCATATATCTTAAAAAGCGTACCGCGAGCAAAAAACAGTAAGGCGGATGCGTTAGCCAAGTTGGCTAAAGAATTGGCCGACGAAGACCTCAATGACATAAGGATCATTGTTCAAAGCCGTAAGATCTCGGCGCTGGCAAATATACCTTCGGAAGATCTGATAAAAATATCCGAAAAAAAGAAATGACCGAACGAGAAGTTCTCCAAATAGAGGACAAAGAAGAGGTCAAGGACTGGAGAGAAGTCTTTATAGACTACTTTATGTCCCAACGAACGCCCGAAGATGCGTCGTCTAGACATTAGCTCATGAAACGAGCTCTGTCATTTGCCTTCGTCAATGACACTCTGTACAAGAGATCCTTCGACTTCGTATGGTTAAGATATCTAGGGCCGAAAGAAGTAAAGAAAGTCGTTCAAGAAGTACACAACGGACTTTGTGGATCTCATCAAGCAGGACAAAAAATGAAGTTGAAGATAAAATAGATGAGCTATTACTGGCCCACGATAATTCAGGACTATCTTGAATATGCGAAGCAGTGTCACTTGTGCTAAATACACGGGGACTTCATACATCAACATCCAAATCCGCTACATCCGACAGTAGCCAGCTAGCCGTTCAAGATGTGGGGAACCGATATAATCGGGCCTATCGAACCAGAGTCATCCAGGAAACACCGGTTTATACTGGCAACAATCGACTACTTCTCTAAGTATGCAGAAGCAGTACCACTAAACGAGGTGAAGACGGAGAATATCCTCCACTTTTTAAAAACCCATGTCATCAACCGGTTCGGAACTTTGCGACGGATAATCTCGAATAATGGACCTGCTTGTAGAACCATAAAATAAGTCACTTCGCATAGAAATACAAGATAGACTAAAGATACTTCTCAGTCTATAATTCTTGGGCCAATGGTTTAGCTGAAGCGTTCAACAAGACCTTGACCAAGATTATAAAAAAGACGGTGTTCGAAAACAAAAAGGACTGGTACGGGAGGCTGCATGAAACTCTTTTGGCGTACCGAACAACATTCAAGATGACCACAAATACAACACCATACGCATTGGTGTTTGGCGCAGAAGCAGTACTCCCATTGGAAATAGAGCTCTCCTCATTACGAGTAGCAGTTCAATACGAGCTAACGGATGAAGAAAATGCTCATCTTAGACTCGAAGAACTCGATGCTCTGGACCAAACCCGCCTTATAGTACAGCAAAACCTGAAGACTTATAAGGAAGGAATGACACGGTCATATGAAAGGCTGACCAGGCCAAGAACATTCCGCCAAGGTAAACTCGTGCTGGTCATCAAGAAACCAATGATCCCCAGTGGGCCAAACTATGAAGGCACGTATATCATAGATAAGGTCTACCAAGGTGGAGCTTATCTACTTATGGATATGCATGGCGAAAGGCCATTCCGGCCAATAAACAGTCGATTCCTTAAAAAATACTACGTCTGAAGAATCATGACTTAGATCAATGAAAGATGACGATGCTTGTGTCCGCTTGCTATCTTCCTAAGTTAAAACTCTGAAAGTGGTGCCAAATGAAATTCGTCCTAAATACGGGAATAATGGACCACTACGTCTTTAAATTGGTATCGAAACGAAACGTCCCTAAACTAATAATGGACCGAAATGTTCTTAAATTTAAATTCATCCCAAATACGGGAATGACGGACCACTGCATCTTTAAACTGGTATCGGACCAAAACGTCCCTAAACTAATAATGGACCAAAATTTCCTTAAACTAAAATTCGTCCCAAATACGGGAATGATGGATCGAAACATCTCTAAAGTAACAATGGACTACTATGTCCTTAAACCGGTATTGGACCGAGACTTTCCTAAACTAATAATGGACTGTAATGTTCTTAAACTTACATATTGCCCTACAGTGGGTCTCCATATCGAGCGTCGTATACAATTCACCGGCATAAAACAATTCACATCCTTCCCAGGTCGCATATGATGCAATCCTTCGAAGAATATCATGAAAGATAACCGTTAGTGCGTTACCATATGGGCCGCCTAAAAAGGGTATTTTCACAAGTAGAATGAGCACGGATGAAAATCCGAAAGGACGTCATGAGTAAAAACAGCAGGGCTACCGGCGAGCTTGTGAAAACCCGAGAGGGTGCAAACACGTTAAAAGGAAGGAAAAGATTCACTTGCAAAGTCCTCACAACTTTGTAAGGAGAAAACACTTGCTTGAGATCCGTACAACTCACAAAAGTGCAACACACTTAGGAATCCATACGATCCCTAAGGAGAAAATGCACTTGCGAGATCCTCATGACTCGTAAGGAGAATATACCCTCTATAGGACCCTTATAACTTATAGAATTTAAAAGTCTTAAGTTACAGAGATCTGAACTTGTTCTTAAACCATCATAACCCCATAAATTTATACCCTACAGGTGGTCCAATATTGACCCTTGTATACAATCCACGAACGTAAATAAATATATTCTCAACCAAGACCCACCAAGAATGAGAAACATCGTTCAACATGTTGAACGCCACTTGCGAGTCCTTACGACTTGTAAAAGAAAATACCATTTAGGAATTCCCACGATTCCTAAGGAGAAAATACATTTACGAGATTCTCTCGACTCGTAGGGAGAAACGTGTTTATGAGACCTTTACGGCTCATAAAATCAAAAAGTCTTAGTTGGCAGGAACCTAAACTTGTTTTTAAAGCCACCTTTGTTAAAATCAATAAAGGCAAATGATGAGCCGTTCCTGGTAATATTCCAGTTGTAGCAACTGATACCAAAACAGATATCAAACCCCAAATCCTCCAAAGGCATATGATAATTTGCTCCTGGCAATATTACAGTCGTAGCAATACTGATGCCAAATAAGATATCATCATACCAAATATTCGACTCATAACAAAATTGATGAGTGTGAAAAAGAGAAATAGCCAAAATGATAGGGCAACTCGTAATAAAAAGCAGCGAGTAAAAAATAGCCGAAATGATTAGGCACCGCGAATAAAATAGCCGAAATGATTGGGCAATCATGACTTTCGTGATATAAAAAGCTGAAAGGATAAAGCATCGCAGAAAATAAAAAGAAAAAGAAAAATTATAAAAATGAAACTTTTCTGTCCTACAAGTAGGTCCATACCGACTCTTGTATACAATCCATGGGCACAAATGAAAGAAAGGAAACCATATTTTTCCACCATATTTCATCAAAAGAAGAATTGAGTCTTGATGGTATATCTACAGCCTAGAGACTATTTGCACGTCCCTCTTACTCCAGCAAAGTACAGACGCGACGTCAAGGGTCAAATAAAAGTGGAGTGACGGTATATTCCTAGCTCCAGATCTTGATGGCAACATCTACAACCTAGAGATCATTTCGACGTTCTTCCTCATTCCAACAGGATGCGGACGCAACGACCAAATAAAAGCGGAGTGACGGAAAAATCCTAGCTCCGGACCTCGATGGTGATATATACAGCCTAGAGGTCATACAGATGTCTACCTTACTTTGGCAAACAATCGGTACGACATCAAAGCAAAAGCGAAGTGACGATATATTCCTAGTTTCGGGTCTTAATGGCAAGCTTAGAGACCATTGGATGTCATCCCACCCTAAAAGGGTGCGGTAGTGACATATCGAGGCTTCAAATTAAACCTAATCTCAAGTAAAGCACTACGACACTACCTAATGCTTGATCTTCCGATGGTAATATGGATATTCCAACCTAAGAAGATCACTTGAAGACGTCTTTTCCAGTCTTAGAAGGAATCAGAGACACGACAAACGCGGGGCTACTCGAGCCACAACCTAAGGGATTGCATATTGAGAATATATCAACCAACGCGACGGTATGATGGATTTAACCCAGTACCACAAACCTAATAGACCCCTATAAATAAAGTTATCTATACTCAACGTTAGGACGAGTTTGCCTATAAACCTAAGGGAAAAATAAACTAAACACTCTGAAACGAGTAAATAAATTAAGCTAAGCCACTTCAGTACAAAATGAAAAGAAAAGTGTAGATATGAAAGGGGAAGAGGCTTTTCATTCATACTTCAGAAAAAGGAATTACACAGACGGCTGAGGGTGACTACATAGGAAATGAAAAAAAGAATTAAAAACAAATGCTACCGCATCATCCAGGATATATAGTGGCAAAACGCTAAATTCAGGACACGGATTCTCAAACTCAAAAGCAAGTATGATCAAGGCACCTTCAGTTTCATCAACCATCTTCTTATGCATATTCTCTCGGATGCAGGGTTTAGGGTCACCGCTGATGTCCTCCATTCTTTGGTACGATGATACTATTTCTTTTTGTGAGAAGACATGGTGCAAGATAGTGATGAGATCAACTCTCCGTTTCTTCGAGATAAATCCCATCGGATATACTGAATGCACATTGTCTTCAGCGTCATCAAGCGCCTGGAGCTGCATAGCCTCAAGACGCCCAGGTAAAGCTTCCGAGATCAACCCAACGACGATTTTCAAAAGTGCAGAGCGACGGGAGAGCAATTGGCCGTTGTGATCATGAAAGCGACGCATCACATCATCGCATTGGGTGGCAGTAAACTCCTGGTCTTTAAGACGACCTTGAACGCGAATCTTTTCGTAGGAAATAATCTCCTCAATGTCATAAAAATGACCGGCCATAATACCTAAAAATCAGTAGAAATAAGGTAGCAGCCAAGATTGGAGTTCCTAGTATCAGAAGCTAAGAAACCCCAATAGGTCGGGATTGATACATTAAAAGTTGGATTTTGCGCACATCTTGGTGTTCTATTAAGTTAGAGGATGTGCGCGTCTCATGAAAATCTAAAACAAAATTCTAAGTAGGGATATGCAACCCAAAAAGGGGGTGAATTACTTGAAGGAAGCAAAGGCTTCAGGATCGATATGCGCATTTTACCTTGCTGGAAAAAGTCTGGTTTGTCAAAGCAAAGGCAATGAAGCAAAGGCTTCAAACAGGAAGCAAAAGTTTCGAACAAGTGCATAAGCACTAGAGAAGTAAGTATGCAAAGAGAACGGTTCTCAAAGTGCGCAAGTAAAGGTAAGAAAGTAAGGCACTTCAAAGAAGAGGGTGCGACCCGTTTATAGGGGATAAAAGTCGGTTCACCGTTAGTAAATCTCGAGATAAATCCGGTGGCTCACATCGATCGCACCCACATACAGGTTACGTGCGCGCAATCGATGGGGGGAATTTGTTCACACCTGTTTAACTGCGCATCCAAATCAAATGCACACTTGAAGGACGAATAAGTCTAAAGGCATGTCCGCCTGTGAGGGTTAATGCATGACACGTGTGCCGCATACGTGCGCATCGTTAGCGTTCATACTTAGCAGAGATTTCTAAATGTGAAATACACATGCAAAGCACATGCACATACACTTACCATATGCTCGTGTAAAATACGTGAGCGCATGCAAGGTGCATATATCAGTGGAAGGAAATTTGTTGGAGATAAAATATTTATCAGATAACAACAAAAAACATGCATTTAAATAAACATTTTATTCTATAGGGAAAAGATCACCAAACATGGGATCTGGGCCACAGGGATTAGTGAAACAAAATACAAAATTGTCTAACTCTCTCTCAGTCCTCTCAACCATGTCGAAACGACGATTCTTACGAAAAGTCGCATCCCACATATCAGCACCGTGTTTGTCGGCAAAAAAAATATGAAAGCTCTCGAGCCCATATTTGACTCAACATATGGACGGAGCGGTCTCTTAAAGGATTCATGATCAAACCTGCCCCCCGAAAGCATTCGACCTTGTCCTCCGCCGCGTCGAGTATCGCTAAAGTCATCTTCACCGGGTGAGGAGGACCGTCATGTGAGAAAAAACATGCGCAGTCATATAGAGCCGGCGGGAAGATAAAATCCTTTGCGGGACATCAACCCATACATTACGGTGTTACACCGAGCATCTGTGAGACCGGGGTTTACTAAACGGACAGCAAAACGGGGAATGATCTATTCAATGGGTATTTCCCATGGCTGTTGAGGAGCGTGTAAGCGGTCACAAGCCATATTCTTTACTATGTGGATGTGAAAGAGAAGAGGATCACTTCTCTAATTTATAAGGAAGAGTATTTAAGTCTTGGTATAGAAAATTTCGCATGTTATTAAAATGGGAACAATTCCCAAATTCCCAAATTATGGATCATCAGTTTGCGCACTTGATAGAAATATCATTTAGTGTGATGTACAAAGCACGTGCGCATATACTAGCCACAGGCATGCGCACATGCAGCAAGTGCGTATATGATAGGTGTGCATATGCACGTGCAACGCATGGGCGCATTGCGCACTTAATCAACAACATGTGCAAATACATGCACATCTCCTGAAAATAGACGCTTATTGAAAAAGAAATAAATCTTGATTAATGAGCAATCAAAATCTTTAATTAACAATAAAATATTCTATTAGTTAAACACCTTAACCAAAAGATATGTAGATCAAAAATTCAACGGCGCGCATGTCACCCTTAATTGATACAAATCAATTAGATCTTTTTAAATCAATCTACAATTAGATTGAGATCAAAACAAACTAAAACAAACCTTAATTTCTTCTTTTCTATAATTAGGAGCCTCATATGAAGAAATCAAGATGAGAAGACCCTCCCATAAGCTTGAAAAAATTTCAAGTTCTCTCCTTCCTCAACAAAAAATTGCGCAAGGTAGAAATGAAGAGAAAACTTCTCTTTTTCCATTAAAAAATCTTTCAATTTTATACAGAAACCCTTGGTTCTCTCCGAATCTATCGATGCACTATTAAAAGAGATCAAATGATCTTAGGGCTCATCCTTCATTCTTAAAAAAAAGAAAAGAAAGATGCGTGCACAAAAAACAGATAAAAACCAAGGTTTTTACTTCTCTGCAAATAAGAGAACAAGAAAGAAGATAAAATAGAAGCCATGACTTCTTGTGCTTTCTGATAAAAAAAGTGTGCACTCAAATCAGTGCATGCTTAATGGGAAAATAGAGTTGCCGCTCTTGGGAAAATAATCTCTCGGGATATGCGCATCACGTGACACCCACATATGTGCACTAGATGAAAACCGTCTCTGAAGGCATGCACATCACGTGATACCCACGTGTGCACACTTGATGAAAACCGCCTCTGAAGTCATGCGCATCACATGATACCCAAGTTTGCGCACTTGATAAAAACTGCTTATAATGGTATGCGCATCACGTGACATTCACGTGTGCGCACATCACCACCAATGTGCAAGCGCCAGATGCAACACATCGGCTTACTAAATACATAAGCACATACATACATATGCATATATATAATTTGAAACCTATAATAGACGTGTCATGTGATGCACATGTGCGCACTCTTTTCAAATGCGCTCTTATACCATAAAACATCATTTAATCACTTAAACAAAGTTAATTAAATAATAAAGCTTCTGTTGATCAAAATAGCAATAGACCCAAGTGATCTTAACCTCAAAAATGACTAAAGATCCTTAATCCATACTTGTTAAGTTGATCTTAATCAAAAATAGGATTAACGAGACTTAACTACATACTCCTGAGTTGATCTTAGTCTCAAAAATGACTAACGATCCTCAGGTAACATATCTTGAACTTAGGGATCTCATTCATACGAGATCTATGTCTTAGGTTCGAACCTAAATTTAATATACGGATTTGGACTAATCCGTGCCCTACGGGCGACGATATAAACTAGTTTCCGTATACAATCCATGGGCAACCAAAATAAACAAAATATAACACGACACAAAGTGTCACGCCCCGCTTCCCGGTATACGGGGAGGAGACGCGGCGAGGCCCGCTACGTATTTACTCAGAAGTAAACACGCTAATCGTATCTAAGCAATATAAAATAAATGTACACAAGAGACAAGAGTATAAATGAACAACAACTTTATTTATTAAACATTCTTTTACATGTACAACTGGAAATGTAAATACATGGATGGAAATCAATGCCTAAACAATGGCATAACTGAAATGAAAAGTATCTACAAGTGACTATAGCTCGGGGTCTTCAGAGTACTGCTCAGTGGTCTGCTCCAAGTGCTCCTGGCTGGTCTCGAGCTCCTCAGAGTCAGGTCCTCCTGACAACATTCCAATAAAGAAAAGAAATTGGAATGTCGTCAACAAACAATCGCTCGGTAAGTCCCAAAGAAAGAAGGAGAAGAATAGACAGAGAGGAGAGTATATCTAGTATAATGTTTGATTGTTATGTTAACGTAGTGTTTGTAGCTTGATACGGAATATGCCAGTGTATACGAGAGGAGTACAACTTACACCGTAGACTTTGGTAACCCGTAGTACAAGACTTCATCGAAAATACCACAGAACAACGGCATGGATGTAATTACGTCTTAAGTGACCACCTCGTGCCACCTTTAACATGTTCCGTACCAGTCTACCCCTTTATAAGCCCCGTAATGTCTTATTATATTGATTGTATTGATTGTACTGATGGTATTGTTTTGTCTTGTAATAAATGGAAGACTTGCCGAAACCATGATATCAGTAGACGGAATGGATGTAAATGGATAATCATGTAATCAGGGTATATCTATGGTTCGGTTCATTCATGTTCATGTTGTTATAGATTGTATTCTGGCATAGACAGATTCATGTTGTAAATGGAGTTATACTTGAATCATATTCAAGTCATATTGATTGTATATTTTCCCGTGACATGAACCGAGTCAGACTTTTAAACAGAATTGAAGTCTTGATTGTTTTGGAGTTATCGGTAACTGCTGCATATGGACGGCAGGATTTGTGTCCTTTTCCAAGACAATTACCGTGTTGATAACATCGTTTGTTAGATTGTCTACTTAGATAGGCAAGCACCCACATTCTTCGGCTCCCCGAGGCTCAAGAGAATTGGTCTCGCTTTAACCTATGCTTACTAGGGTCCTTATTGTAAATTAGTATAACTTGAGGGGTTTTATATAAAAATAGTTTGGTATATTTTCAAAATACACCTCAAGTATTTAATTATCGTCTTTATGGTTATTCATAGATGTATATTTTATAAAAGTGAAATTTCTAGTGAGTAGAACCTAGTTCTTATTATATGTGGTATTTTATTGAAATATTGGTATTGTTTTGTATTTGGATTGTAATGGTATTTTCCTGTAATGGTGATTCTTTTGATTTAGAAAACTTAGAATATTTATATAATATAATTAAAATAGATATTTTGATAATATATATATATATATATATATAATAAAAATAACTTTTATTTATTTTTGTAGAAATCTCATTTTCTAAAGAAAAATGCATTAAAATTCTATCGAGATCAAATGCTCCTTTCGGAGATCTGCATCTCGCTCTAATAGGCCCGAGGATGTGCGATAACCCACAACATCCCGAACGGGGTCCCCAAAAGTGGGTTGTAGAGGCGCAATTGTAAGGAATTGATTAACATACTTTTTAAAGAAATGGTTTTGTAATAGTTTAGGGTATTTTATTGTAACTCGTATTATTCCCAAAAATATTGCCCAAAAGTAAATCGTGCTATGTCAAGGATGTGTGTTGTGATGAAATAGGTCCTTACCTCGTGAGTTGTCTAAAGGTAATACAAGTATTATGTTGATTTGTGTCGAAAGTAAAGTATATGGTATTTTACCGTAAAATACCATAAAGGTTGCATAAATGATTCTTTTGAGATGAAACTTATTTTAATGTGTTTTTTAAAGTTTATTAAACATTATATGAGAGTATGGTATTTTATTGATTAAGAAAAATATAATTTTTAAACAAAAACTGAATCGGAAGTCGGATTAACTCTGCTTCCATTGGGTTTTGAAGAATGAAAGTTTTAGAATAGATAAAGAGAGGAGAAGAAGGGACTTACTGGCTAACGAGAAAGAAAAGAGGTAGGGGAAGACTGGGGAAGCCTCGGGGCGTCGTTTCGTCGCTGGAATCACCTCGAAACGTCGTCGAAATCATTCCATTTGCTAACTCCACTTGCACAACTTAGGATTTGGAAATTTTTGAGAGTTTTTGTGAGGAAGAGGGGTGAAATATTGTGTGGTATTTATAGAGAAAATTAGGGTTTAGTATATTGAATTGGAGAATTAAAAATTTTCATTTAAAAGGATTAAAGAGATGATTTTAATCCCTCTGCCAATGAGCAGAAAAATCAAACAATATGAGGGAAGTGGGGTAGGCGAAGAGGTTTAAGGGTTTAATTTTGGGGGCTATACTGATGGGCAAGCCCGGCGGTGCCCGTTTTTTTGCAAGTCTCGCCAGTCTTGAACCGGTGGAATGGGCTCGGATTGGTTACACGTGTCCCTATCGCTTGGTATACCCCAGTGCACTTGTTTGTGTATTCTGGGTCTTTTCATTTTACGTGTAGTGTACGTGTAAATCTTTGGGCTTCTAAAAGTTTAAAAGAAAATTTAATAAAAAGATAATATGGGTGATGAGATTCGATCACAGGGGCTACGTCACAGCAGTGCAAGGGTTTACCAATGAATTACAAGTTATTTCTTGCTGTTCAAAAGTAAAACAAATTTATAACTTGTGCTCAGGCTTAGGAACTCCTTTATGTATTTTTGAAAAAAAAATTCATACAGAAAGTTTAGGGTTGTTACACAAAGTGACCTACCGAAGCAGATTAAAGTTATTATCGCAACGCGATAACTTAATTAACTGCAGAGGTTTGCGCCTGCACTGAATAGCGTCCCCATAATAAAAAAAAACCTCACAAATGAGCAGGAATCTGGTAAAATTTGTTACATCTGTCGCATCTATCTAAACCTCCAATATACGGTACCATAAATCAACTTGGTATCTTCACAGAGGTGGATGGATATGTCCAAATAACATTTACCCCCAAATTCAGACGTCTCAGTCCAGTCTTCGGCGGTAAACATCTATAGTTTCGATCACAAAACTTTTCGAATACTACGATGATCAAATAAAAATCCGGGACAAATCAAATAATCCTAAAAATCCTATTTCCAAACAATTAACCCACTATAGGAACACGAGCCCAAAACTCAAATAGTAAACCGACGGAAAACTGACACCGACGGTTTTATTTTGGAAATGTGGGCCCAGGTTCCTGTCATCATTTTCAAAACATTTACAACTCACTAGTATTGTTTAAAAAAAAATTTAGGCCGCGTTTTCAAAAACGAACAATGGCTTAAACTTCGAAAATAGAAATCGGCAAGTTTTGTGATTTGAAACTCTAACTTCTTCTAAACAAGTTATAGTCTTTTGGTATGGCTCTGATACCACTGCTGGGAAGCTAGGCTCCCCAAGGGGTATTTAAAACGCAGCGGAAGTGGTAGTTTTTAAAAATCTAAAGAGCAATAGCAACCCCAAACAAAGATAACAATCAAAAAGACTAAACTTGACACTAAACTAGAAAGGTATAAATAGAAGTGTGGTGGACTACAACCTTGTAGCCGTTAGCCACCTCTCCTTAAACTCCGGTTTGTCTCCATGAAGTTCGGAACAAACTCGCTCGGTTATCTCCTTGCCGAAAATGATCCACCTTGAGATAACTCCAATACAAGCTTTAGCTTCATTTTGAAAATATCTTCATGAAGTAACCCACTAATTAAACTTACTACGGATGATTAGCGGGATATGTAGGATTAGTTCTCACTTAATTTTCTGTCTTTTCTTTTCATCTCCCTTGAATAGAAAATCCAGAGAGACGATGAAGTGACGAGAATGAGATGATGATCTAATGAGTCCAAAAGAAGAAGCCATGCTTATAAAAGAGATAAGTTCAAGCACTTTCCAAAAAATACCACACACTTCTTTTTTCCGATGGCTCATTTCCTTTTCTTAAAAAATAAAGAAATTAAATGGTTATCATCTCACTTTCCATGGGCATCCCATACACACTACTTCTATGTATCATATACATATTAAATAATATTTGTATCATACACAAATATTTTTAAAGAGAGGAAAATTAAAGTAAGCATGATATTAATAAATACACACACACACACACACATTTAATTATTAAATCAACACTTGATTTAATAATCCGGTTATATCATTATATATACCGGATAATATCATAAAACTCCCGATTTAAATACGTGTATCATATACACGTGTTTAATCGAACTCCTGCACATATCCCTATACGTGCCCTACATCGTTTCACTTGCGCTGGGAAACCTCTGTGTGGACTCTAAAGACTCGACAATAAGCTGGCAGTAGATTAGGATCATATCCATAGCCCGCAAACACGTCAGTCATACTAGCTACACGTAACGGCTAGTCCGATATTGATCGAAAGAAGGTCAACGAGCAAGATCATCCGAACCTTGTAAAGTCTATCAGTGATAATTACCGTACAGTTTGGTCTCTTTGTCTCAGAGTGTTGCATACTAGGTCTGGGAGGTGGAAACCGTTAGACTCCCAATAACCCGATAAGTCGTGCCGATCATAAAGTTATAACCTCCCGAGAAACTACTGATAACACCTATCAGTAAATCTCAATTGTCTTGGCCAAGGACTTATGGTTATAGTTGATCTGGCACAGCACGACCTCGACTCGCTATACCGGGAGAGATGAAATCCTTTCGATCACTCACTGTCTCCATGTGCTTCGGGACTATACCCAACTAAACCTGTTTGCACAACTCTTTAAAGCCGTGGTAGGGTATTAATCAAAGTACAGTGGAAACACACACAAGACACTATGATGATCTTAGGTCTACAGACTACCCTGTACTCATGTCACATGAGAACTGCTATCTGATTATAAGTATAATACCATCTAGGAGTTCTTAGGTGAGTCCGTCCAGTATAACTCATTCATCTAATGAGCACATATATACAATCTTTGGTGTCAAACACCAATGGCTATGCGATCAACTATCGCTCCGATCAGGGTCAAGAAATGTATACACTAGACTAATCTGGAGTATCGATGCCCACTCTCGATACTCCCTCTATTAGGGACTTTTAAGGATGTGCTTATAGACTACCCAGACCCCACTCGTATGATCCCTATCATAATCCTTGAGTCAAGCAAAAATCCTATGGGCTTTATCATTATGTATTAGCGATACGTGATAACGAATAAAACATATTCACATGAATGATAATGATAAACCAGATAGCAAACTATCATCTCGAGTAAGATTGTTCTCTCGTATAGGTCTTCCTTCAATTACAATAATTGCCTTGAAGACACCTATATTCAACATTTAGTAGTTATCAACAGGCTAGAGAAAGTATGACTTCCGACTGATGGCTGAATGCCAAGTTATCTAAGTTGTTCTCCATGCACTACAACAAAGTATGGACTTTGTTAGGTGCTCTTGGAAGGGGTAAAATCCATAAAGAGCAAGCGGATCTTTTGAGTCAGTGCTGATGGAAAGGTAGTAACCTAATAAGGCCAGACCTGTAGTAAACGGTATTCACCAAATGCCCTATGTGGATATTGATAGCAATATTACTTCAGTGTCTGTGCTGAAGTCCATACGAATAAAACTCGTCACTACTGTTTTCATCACCATGATATCTGGCAGGTGGAGGAATATAACGGCTTTCTAAATTTGATTTAGAAGTGTACGTGTATATAACTCTGCTAGAGAGTTATCGTAGTCAATGAGAGTAGCGGAAAGTGTGCGAGTTGCTTAAGTCTATTTATAGGCTAAAGCATGCATTACGGAGATGGATGATCTGTTTTGATGTTACGGTCAAATTGTTTGATTTCATCATAATGATAGATGAACTAGGGATCGGTAAGAAGGTGATAAAGTCGAATGTCAAAGACAACATATTGGATATGGATGACATTCTTATGATAGAAAGTGATATTCCTATACTACAATCGGTTAAAATACGGTTGTCATAAATGTTACTCCACATATGATTAGGATCATAAGTCTAATAACAATTTTGGGA
The DNA here is from genome assembly GCA_030015575.1 of Agapanthus africanus. Taxonomy (NCBI): domain Eukaryota; kingdom Viridiplantae; phylum Streptophyta; class Magnoliopsida; order Asparagales; family Amaryllidaceae; genus Agapanthus; species Agapanthus africanus. The sequence goes on from CM057337.1 coordinate 81,439,845, forward strand.
TTGTCCCAATTCTAGTATCCAGATGCCATTCTAAAAGAGTTTAGAATGGACGACTCCTACCGTGGTGGTGTACCGGTAAATAGAAGAGTCACCCTCTCTAAAGAGATATCTTTTGGATTGATGAAGAGAGGGACTTGCAAGAATGATATTCCACCTACTTCGGCACCTGAGTCAGTCATGTGATGTCATGTACCACACTGGATAATGCTTTTGCACTTGGTTTAGTATGCTGATATTAGTCTAATCCTGGAGAAACATTGGAAGCAGTGAAGAATATATATGATATTCTTGGTGTATAGTAATGGCAGCTTCCTTCTAGAGGCAATTACCGACTCCGGCTTCTAAGGTGACAAGGATGACAGAACGTCTGTCGTGAGTTATACAGTTTACCCTCTTCTGAGGAGCAGTTGATCAGTTATATTTATTGCACATTTTTACGATCATTTTCCATATTTTTATTAATTACTAAATGGTGTTATTTGTAATTTAAGAACATATGTAGGTTTATGTGTAAAAAAAATTGTCGTATGTTTCTTAATTTAAAAGTAATATAATTGGGAGTATTATGTTGCATATCTTATTCAAATAAATACCAATTTGATTCTTAATCCTTAAGTAAAATAATTGCAACCATATTTTTTTAAATAATTATTTATATGTTTCTTAAAAATTAAGTAATTTAATTGTGAGCAAAAATTAGTTGGAATATTTTCTCTAATGGAATAAATACTACTAATAATTTGATTTGAGAAATTGTGCATGTAATAAAGTAACAATCAATTCAAGACTACAAATAGGATTAAGAGATCCAAATCAAATCAATTGCAACAATCAAAGCTGCCAAGTTTAGGACCAGATTGAAAATTCATGCAACTGCAGAGAAACAAAAATATTTTCAAGAAATTATTATCTGGAAGACCTTCTAAAATCGTGATGTAAACAAAGAAAAAAATTGGAGACCTAAAGCCACAAAAGCATGGCGGTTCAATGGCGAAAGAAGCACAACTAGCGTCAGATAGACGGCTGAATGTAGACCGTTCGATCTAGTTTTTTTTTTTTTGACATGATCGTCTTTTCACATGCGTCGATATGAGTTTTAGGGTTTCGTCTTTTAGAATTTATAAATAGAAGCAAGAGCACCCAACAGAGAAGTATCTAGGGTTTTCTTTTTAGAGTTTTAGAATTCTTGTATCTTTTCTTTTAGCCATTAAATATTGAAGTTTATTAATAAAATGTAGTGTGCAAATTTATTTCCTGTTTTTTTTCCTTTTCGCATCTTAATTTTCTGCACTTTAATTGTAGCGTCCTAATTTTCTGCGTTTTAATTCTCGCGATTTTATTTTATTAATCATAGATGGGATTTTTTCTTTTATGAATCTTTCTTTTTCCTCCTTTCTTCTTCTTTCTTGATCTTTTATAAAGCGATGGCAGTTAAAGGTTGCTTCTTGTCTTCATGAGGGCCTTAGAAGTTAGCTTTAAATCATTATTTCTAATTTGTTTTTCTCCTTACTTTTTTTGTTTTATTTTGATTTAATGGGTGAGTAATTTTCTCGCTCATTAGGTGTAATACCCAGTTCTTTTATACGCCAATATCCGTATTTTTGTAAAAGGGTCACTTACAAATTTACCTATTTATATTTATAATTATTTAAAGTATTTTAAAATCCTAATCCCTTCATTTTATTTCCCTTTTATAACCCTAACCCTATTTCTATTCCCTTTTAAATTCTTTTTCTTCCTAAACTAACCCAAGCCCAGCCCCGGCCCATCTCCCTCTCTAACTCTCTCTTTCTTTTTCTGGCCAAGAACCCCGGCCCAAAATCTCTCCCCTCTCCTCACCCGCACCCAACCCGACCTGATACCCACTCCCCCTTCTCCTTCTTCTCCATCGTTTTCCCGCGCTTCCCACCATCTTCCCCAACGGCTACCGCGAGACCCGCGCCCACTCCCCACGATCTCCACGCCACCTCCTCTCTTCTCTCGCTCCTCCCCGTGACCCGCTCGTTCCCTCCAACGGCTCCCCTCACTCGCACCCAAGCCGCGACGGCCGCACCCACCTCCCCATGACCCGCACTCGCCCACGACCACGCTCCTCCAACGTCTTTCCCCCATGACCCCCCCTCTCTCTGTCTCGCATCCATCTCTTCGTACGACAACTCTCCCTCTACCTCACCCCCCCTCTCGATCCCTTCCTTCTCTCCTCCCAACCCGAGAATCCATCGAGCCCTACCGCACTCTTCGCCGCCGGCACCCCAGCACCACCGTCGACTCTCCTCCATCAACCGCGACCTCCACAACCTCACCGCACACCACCGGCCACCAAGCCGAGCTTTCCACACTTCCTCCTCCCAAGAACCCATCACCCAACCGAGCCCATCGCTGCACTCGTCATCGCCGAGCTCCCCGCGTTTTCGGAACCCTTACCACACCGGAGCCGACTACCACTAGCATCCCCTTCTGGCCGCCTCCTTCGAGCAGCCGAGCCCTGCACCCACAGCCGACGAACGCCGCACCACCACGACGAGACCCCCCATGCATCGCCGAGCCACTACCGGCAACGAACCCCTCCACGGCCGCCTACCACCTCCGACCACCGTGCGACCTCCCCCGACACCATCTTCATCACCGCACCGGGCTCACCCCTGAGCTCACTGCCGGCCACCTTCCAAGCCGCCTCCGTACCCATCGCAGTCGAGACGTTAAGCTTAAGCCCCTCTCCGCTGCACTCGAGCCTTAGCCGCAGCCGATCACTGTTCAAGCCAAACCCGATCATCGAAGAACCAAGGACGTAGTTGTATCATTGCTTCTTCCATCCATCACTGCGCCGGAGTCGTCGCCACCTTTCCACGTCGATCGAAGCAAGTGCTCGCCACTTGCTTACATGCTACAGTAACGAACAGATCAATATATATGTTTGTGTTCATACCAAAATTTACCGCAGTGTTTCAAATAGTAAACCGTATTAATTCTAGTGATATTGATTTGGGTCACAATCTAGTCTAAAATCTAGCGATAACATCGTATGGAAATAGTAGAATCTAATAGTGCTAGTTTAGTTAAAAGAAATAGACGTTTCGACTGCGAATCGAATGCTTAAATCTAGATTTTTGATGCAATATTTTAAGTGAAAACCCATCTTTAAATGGCGGAACTAGTGATCGTTAAACCCTTTTACTACTCATTGAGGTACTGTAGAAATTTAGTGGAAAACCACGGTCGTTTCACCTATGAAATGGTAATCTCAATAATCATTACGAATTCTGAATTTCCTGAATATGCTAGACCGTTAAATTCATATTAAATCTTTTACTAGTCGGATTTTGGTGTTTCATGGCTCGTATCGAAGCCAACAGAATAATATATAGAACCCTATAATTGATATTTAAAGTTGAACTAGTTAAGATAGATAAAACTGCGGTGAATCACGATTCTGGACTGCAGTCCAGAGCGGTGACTCCAGATAACCCCTGCTTTTAACTCACTGTTTTTCCTTGCTCAAATATGTAATTGTGCGGAACCCTATATTGTTACGAAGAAAATTGAGTTAGCTTACTTATACCACTGGTCTCACTGGATTCCTCATCTGTATGGTATTTTTAACACATTTTATAATGTCAATATGTTCTGCTGAATTCTGCAGCGACAGGTTTGACACATTGAACATAACATGATCATAACTTCCTGTGGATATAGGATATTACTGTTCTGCTAATTGCGGTGGAAAAATAACTGATAACCCTAAATATTGTTCAACTATAGCATCACCTAATTACGATCCCAACTGGGATTAAAATGTGTTACGAAATGGACTTCCAATTCTGAAATCGGATTTCCAGCAGTAAACACTTAAAATGAAATGGCCGTATCTAGCAAACCTGAAACCCGATTGGCGCGAAACTAATTTTGATGGATAGATAATTAGACATACTGCCTACTCCTTTTACATTGTTTTGCTTAATTATGCATGTATAATTTATAATAAATTATGAAAGTGGAAGGACACTGACTGATGACATTTTGTTCATATCACAACTATTGTATTCTCATCACATCATATAGATGTCATTGCGTTGGTAACCTAGTGATCATATGCATTATCCATTGTTAGGTATTAGAGTTTGATTGTGGCAAGTACGTTAGTGATAAACATGAATGGATAAGTGAAAGTGACACGTACTTGTACACAATCACCGGACCCTATTGATTTATTGCATTGTCGACATCTATGGGACATGTATAAGTGTAACTATAATTGGTATGGGACGATTATGGAGGAACTTATATTAGTGTCATAGGTAAGGAACCAAACACTGTCCATTTATCTTGGGTATCAGTCGAGACTTGCTTGATGGAGATCCTGTCTCCAGTTCTCGCGTAGACTTGTCATGGACCGACTGGTATTTGAGTTTATGGTTGGCGTTTGATATAGACTACGGGGTGTGGGATAGTTAGAGTGTGAGTTCAACCGAATCTCGGGAGTCCCATTGCCGTCACATACATCGATTCTGGAGATATATGGGTGATATTACTGATTATTAGCGAGCGACTCGTGCCCGTGTTCCCTTGTCCTTGGGTCCTATCCTTGGGTGGGGGATACTCACGAGTGGTTGACTCTCACACTTGGACTAACGATAGGTTTAGCGACCTATACAGTGAGACTTAGGGACTGATAGGGTTAGTGACATTGACATGCATTGCTTACAGATTCAATATACCTGCCATACTGTTTACTGCTTTACTGTTTACCTGCTCTATTAGCTACCTGCATTGGCTACTTCATGCTCATGTCATTATTCCATGCTTACTGTTTCATATTTATCATTATTGTACGTGTTCACATTTGTATCTATATATACATATATTGCTATTGTGTCGCTCTAACGACCTGAGTATGCATGCTCAGAGTGAGAAGTGGATTTAGCTTGGACCAGGACCTGACGTACATCGAGAACATTGTGGATATCTGGATCAGCGACTCAGTACTATATTTCCTTGATCTCTATCTAGTTAGTTTTGTATTTGTGTTGATTCAGTGACTGCTTTTCTCCTTACCTGTGCATCGATTACTGATAACCACGTAAAGCTAGAAGCCGAAGTGTGACTACGGCAGGATTTTTTCTCGACCGTAGGAGCATGGCTGGCCTTGTCAACCCCTCGTATTCTGTATTTTGGGAAGCGGGGCGTGACATGGTTTTGTTGGTATCAAAGCCAGGTTTTGCTTCGATTAGGATTGCAGTTTCCGTGTAAGGCTTGACAATCTAAGACATCCTTCGGTCTAGATTGTAAACTTGTTATTCTTGATCTTGATTCACATAGTGTGTTCTGCTATACATTGTGATCCATCCGCTAGAGTTTTGGGTGACTTAGTGGAGTTACGTGATTGTAATTGTGAACTGCAGCATAGTTACAATACTGTACTCTATTTGAGTGACTAGGAGTTCTACATTTGATTTCCGCTCGCTTAAGTTTCACCTCACCTGATATTCTTGTGTCGTTGTCTATTCTATATCTTGTTCTGATTTTTACTCCTTGTACCTTATGTCGTCCTAAAATTGTTGTTTCGGGACTATGTCTTCCAACGACTCTTCTTCTATCTCCACTCCCCAAAATCAGACCGTCGAGATTTTGAATGTACTGCAGGGTTTGAAGGAAGCCCAGGAGCGAATGAACGACCTGTTAGCTGAAGGATTAGGAAGGCAGATGACTCAGGCACCAGCGGAACCCTCCAATCGTAAAGGAATCCCTGTTAAATAAGGAAAAGAGGTGAAGATGAAGAGCCCACTTATTCCCCAGCAACGAAAGCAACGGAAGACTCAATGTTGTGGATATTGCAAGAAGCCAGGACACTTTCAGAGAGACTGTCGCAGCGCCAAAGGGCAGTGCCTGATTTGCGGATCCAACGAATATCTTTTCAATGGTTGCCCTAAAAGGAAGGAGTTACCAGGAGGAGATTCGTCCACACTCTCCACTCCTGCTAAGTGATGGTTATTTCATAGTTCGAGTTTCAAGGATAGTACGGACACAGCGTAGGATTCAACTCGATTGACGAGAATGCAGCGGTCTAGATATCAAAGAAAAATTATCACCTTTCTGCTTTCAATAAAAATATTGTCACACTTTTGCAAATATTTCCTTTCGTTTAAAATCTTGTATCCGTTGAACTTTTAGTTGAAATGCAATATGATTCTGAGTTATGATGTATGTATCGTCCCCTTGCCACTTATTTTCCTTATACTACTTATTGCATCAGTATTCTAAATTTTGATTTTTCAGTCCTTACCTACCGCATATTTTCCTTGTGCTCTGTATCCTTAGTTATTTTCTTTGTGTGTTCCACTTTCTAATCTTGCCTCTTTCTTTTCAGGCCATGGCCCACCCTGGAGCAGCGTCGTCTCTAGAGGAGGACACACGGTCGTGCGTTTCCTTAGACTGTATGCTGGTAAATTCAGATGACGAAATCAACGGTCCACAGGTTATTTTCGGAAACAGCGATTCCGAGGATGAGGGAGTCGCAGCCCCAGAAGTCGATATGATCAGCGACTCTGACAACGAAGAAGAGGACCCCGAAGAGGAACCGATAGAGGAAGATCCCGAGGAGGACCCGATAGAAGAAAATCCAGGAGAGGTAGACCTTGAGGAGAATCCAGTGGAGGGAAATCCCGTGGAAGAAGATCCAGAAGAGGCGAATCACGGGGAAGCATACTACGATGAAGAAGCTCCAGCCAAGGCCAAAGGACCAGAAGAAGAAGACCCCATGGCAGAAGAACCTCCAGTGGCAAACCCTGCGAGGGGTTATGGAAATGGATGCCCCTATCTTAGCGCACGAGCTTACCGTAACCTGCTGAACTTCCACAACCGCGACTGACGCGATGTATCTTTTGTTTCCTCTGGCCAAATAATTCTATGTATAGTTTAGGGTCACCTTTTATCTTTTGAGAGTGCCTTATTTAAAATTTTCTGGATTAATAATAAAATTTCTGAGTTCGCTAATCTTTTGATTTTTGATTCGCAAGATGCATTGACTGTTCTCCCTCCCCAATAAATTGTCCTTCTGGGATTCACTACTGTTCACCCTGTGCTGACCCAACCCCAGCCTCTTCGACATCCAGATTGAAGTACAGCAGCCCGACTTTTTGGACCGTACTCCATTGTAACCCCTATCCTGACTAGCCCTTATACATCAGTAGTGCTTCCTTTTATTACATTCAGTGACATCGTTATTCGAAAATTTAGTTTTCATTATTTTGTATTTATCGAAAAATTGCGTGTTAATAACTACTTCCGTTTTATTCATTTTAAATGCTTTGCTATTTTCCATGTTTTCAATAGCGCAAACATATATCGCGAATACTATTTTGTTCTATGTTTCTTATTTTCATCATGTGGATTTTCTCGAGTTATTTTAAAATTGTTTGGTCCGTATGTTTACTCTAAAATGCTTTGGCCTATCAGCAAACCCTTCATTATTGGTCGTTATCGCTATTTTATTCTCTTGTACATATAGTTTATCCTCATAGATGGTTCTGCCTGGTGCTTACTTAGACCTATCCTTTTAGTTGTGTTATTCCTTATACATATATAGACCTTCGATTTTATCTGGCTGTTTTTAAGTAAATCACTATATGTTAGTGTTCGATATTGTAGCTTTTTGCATATTATTTTATAGCTTATCATTTATATTAAATTTCGAGGACGAAATTTTTGTAAGGGTGGTATGATATAATACCCAGTTCTTTTATACGCCAATATCCGTATTTTTATAAAAGGGTCACTTAAAAATTTACCTATTTATATTTATAATTATTTTAAGTATTTTAAAATCCTAATCCCTTCATTTTATTTCCCTTTTATAACCCTAACCCTATTTCTATTCCCTTTTAAATTCTTTTTTTTTCCTAAACTAACCCAAGCCCAGCCCTGGCCTATCTCCCTCTCTAACTCTCTCTTTCTTTTTCTGGCCAAGAACCCCGGCCCAAAATCTCTCCCCTTTCCTCACCCGCACCGGCCCGACCCGCTACCCACTCCCCCTTCTCCTTCTTCTCCTTCGTTTTCCCGCCCTCCCCACCATCTTCCCTAACGGCTACCGCGAGACCCGCGCCCACTCTCCGCGACCCCCGCACCACCTCCCCTCTTTTCTCGCTCAACCCCGTGACCCGCTCGTTCCCTCCAACGGCTCCCCTCACTCGCACCCAAGCCGCGACGGCCGCACCCACCTCTCCACGACCCGCACTCGCCCACGACCGTGCTCTCTCTCTGTCTCGCGTCTTTCCCCCACGACCCCCTCTCTCTCTGTCTCGCGTCCATCTCTTCGTACGACAACACTCCCTCTACCTCACTCCCCCCTCTCGATCCCTTCTTTCTCTCCTCCCAACCCGAGAACCCATCGAGCCCTACCGCAATCTTCGCCGCCGGCACCCCAGCACCACCGTCGACTCTCCTCCATCAACCGCGACCTCCACAACCTCACCGCACACTACCAGCCACTAAGCCGAGCTTTCCACACTTCCTCCTCCCAAGAACCAATCACCCAACCGAGCCCATCGCTGCACTCGTCATCACCGAGCTCCCCACGTCGTCAGAACCCTCACCACACCGGAGCCGACTACCACTAGCATCCCCTTCTGGCTGCCTCCTTCGAGCAGCCGAGCCCTGCACCCACAACCGATGAACGCCGCACCATCACGACGAGACCCCCCGTGCATCGCCGAGCCACTACCGGCAACGAACCCCTCCACGGCCGCCTGCCACCTCCAACCTCCGTGTGACCTCCCCCGACACCATCTTCATCACCACACCAGGCTCACCCCTGAGCTCACTGCCGGCCACCTTCCAAGCCGCCTCCGTACCCATCGCAGTCGAGACGTCAAGCTTAAGCCCTTCTCCGCTGCACTCAAGCCTTAGCCGCAGCCGATCGCTGTTCGAGCCGAACCCGATCATCGAAGAACCAAGGACGTAGTTATATCATTGCTTCTTCCGTCCATCACTGCGCCGGAGTCGTTGCCACCTTTCCACGTCGATCAAAGCAAGTGCTCGCCACTTGCTTACATGCTACAGTAACGAACAGATCAATATATATGTTTGTGTTCATACCAAAATTTACCGCAGTGTTTCAAATAGTAAACCGTATTAATTCTAGTGATATTGATCTAGGTCACAATCTAGTCTAAAATCTAGCGATAACATCGTATGGAAATAGTAGAATCCAATAGTGCTAGTTTAGTTAAAAGAAACAGACGTTTCGACTGCGAATCGAATACTTAAATATAGATTTTTGATGCAATATTTTAAGTGAAAACCCATCTTTAAATGGAGGAACTAGTGATCGTTAAACCCTTTTACTACTCATTGAGGTACTGTAGAAATTTAGTGGAAAACCACAGTCGTTTCACCTATGAAATGTTAATCTCAATAATCATTACGAATTCTGAATTTCCTGAACATGCTAGACCGTTAAATTCATATTAAATCATTTACAAGTTGGATTTTGGCTTTACATGGCTCGTATCGAAGCCAACGGAATAATATAAAGAACCTTATAATTGATATTTAAAGTTTAACTAGTTATGATAGAGAAAACTGCGGTGAATCACGATTCTGGACTGCAGTCCAGAGCGGTGAGTCCAGATAACCCCTGCTTTTAACTCACTGTTTTTCCTTTCTCAAATGCGAAATTGAGTGGAACCCTATATTTTAACGAAGAAAATTGAGTTAGATTCCTTATACCACTGGTCTCACTGGATTCCTCAACTGTATGATATTTTTAACACATTTTATAATGTCAATATGTTCTGCTGAATTCTGCAGCGACAGATTTGACACATTGAACATAACATGATCATACCTTCTTTTGGATATAGGATATTACTAATCCGCCAATTGCGGTGGAAACCTAACTGATAACCCTAAATATTGTTCAACTATAGCATTGCCTAATTATAATCCCAACTGGGATTAAAATGTGTTACGAAATGGACTTCCAATTCTGAAATCGGATTTCCAGCAGTGAATACTTAAAATGAAATGGCCGTATCTAGCAAACCTGAAACCCGATTGGCGCGAAACCAATTTTGATGGATAGATAATTAGACATAATGCCTACCCCTTTTACATTGTTTTGCTTAATTCTGCATGTATCATTTATAATAAACTATGCAAGTGCTAGGACACTGACTGATGATATTTTGTTCATATCACAACTATTGTATTCTCATCACATCATATAGATGTCATTGCATTGGTAACCTAGTGATCATGTGCATTACCCAGTGTTAGGTATTAGTGTTTGATTGTGGTAAGTACGTTAGTTTTAAGCATGAATGGATAAGTGAAATTGACACGTACTTGTACACAATCAGCGGACCCTATTGATTTATTGCATTGTCGACGTCTATGGGACATGTATAAGTGTAACTATAATTGGTATGGGACGATTATGGAAGAACTTATATTTGTGTCATAGGTAAGGCACCAAACACTATCCATTTATCTTGGGTATCAGTCGAGACTTGCTTGATGGAGATCCTGTCTCCAGTTCTCACGTAGACTTGTCATGGACCGATTGGTATTTGAGTTTATAGTTGGTGTTCATATCATAATTTTGCATTATTATATTCCCCATTCTTATTCATTTTACAAATAAACAGGTGCTTTTAATCCATGACTGCTACATAGTTGCAGGTTACTGGTTCTTGGAACAAAACAGTGAAAATGATGAAAGGACGCTACAAAAGTGATACTTCGACCAACAAATAAAGAATATTTATCATGCCTATAGTTTAAGAACAAACGAAGATCAATGAAAAATTTCACAAAGTACAAAGGCAGCGCAAAATTCAAGACTTCAACACGAAGCGAACGGTAAAAGTCCACGACATTATGTACTGTGGAAATCTAGAAGAAATAAGAAGACATTCTGAAGAACCAAGTGAAGAAAAGCCAAGTAAAAAGCAACAGAAAGAACCGCGGAATATTCCAGCCAGAGATCCCACCATATGTCCGCGAATCCGCGGCCAAACAGGGCATATGGCCGCGGATCCGTGGCCATGCTAAGCACGTGTCGGTGCAAAAGTTGTCGGTGGCGGCGGTGCGTTAACTAGGCTTCTCAGGGTAGTTTTGTAAATGTAGATAAGGATCAGATGTAAACCCTAGTACTTCTATAATCTATAAATAGAAACCCTAAAGCTCTTTTTGGAGCATGCCTCTTCCTATGCCTCTTTTTATTTATCAAATTTCAGAATTTTATTCGCTGTAAATGTTTGAAGAGTACATCAAATAAAAAGTAAGTCTTTTTCTTTTCTAAGCCTTAGTTTAAATTTATTTTCTGTCCTAGTATAAATTTTATTTATCTACCCTAGTTAATTAGATAGCAATTTTAATTACCTGCCGTAGTTTAGTTAATTAGGTTATTGAATTAAAATCATAAAAATGTCTCTTTTTATCAATTCTCTAATGAGTGAGTAGTTTCTCACTTATTAAGGTTAGGAATAGGAAAGGTTTGAGAGATGAAAATCTCTCACCTCTTTCTTGCCCGTCATACATTTTAATAGGACTCTATGCATACATACATACACCGCTCACTACGGCACCCTATCCCACGAGGTAGCGGTGATACCATGGTTAAAGACCGGTTATGTATGTTTTCCATGGAGGCTAGGGTAAGAGTTAAGAAAGGACGGACAAGGACCTATAAGAAGAAACCTAGTTTCTTCCCGATGGTACTAATCCACTTTGTTAATTATTATCTTAACACCTAAATATATCTTAATTAGGGCATAGAAAGTGGTGAGGAATATTGACTTTCCAAACTTAACCTAAACCTAACCCTTGTAAGGTTTTAATCCTAATCAAACTCATTTTAGTTTTTAGTAATAATCCATTCCACCACAATTGGAATTAACTCATTAGAACAATTAGAAAATACACAAAATCCCTGTGGACCGACCCGTACTTAACCGGCTAGCTACCAAGCGACGCCGTTCTTGATTGCGGTTAAAATTTTTTTGATTCATCTTTTAAAAGCGAAAGCACGCACGCATAAAACCTCTATCAATCAAATGGCGTCGTTACCGGGGATGGCGTAGTTATTTTCTTTTTGTAATTTCGGGTTAATATAAAAATTGAAAAATCAAAAAAACTGGAAAAAAAATATAAAAATTTATCATCTTGTTATTTTTTTAAGGGTGTTTTCGTTTGAATTGTGCAGGATCGACGAACAAATTCGGATCTGGAAAATTCCAGTGAGCAAAACAGCAAACTTCAGATCTGAACAGACAGAGGAAAATCAGAACAGAGAAACATAAGAAATTTTGGGAACTGAACCGTGAGGTCAACCGCGGAACCGCGGTCAAAGACAGGGTCCGGCGGCGGAACCGCGGCGCATTGCTGACGTCATCATCTGAAATTTTCTCTGTAAGCTTTCTTTTCTTCTCTGAACCCCATGATCTCCTCTGAAAAATTTTCCTGCAGGGTTCTTTGCGCAAAAACTTCTCTCCCTTCTCCAATAACTTGATCTTGTGCAGGATTCTTTGCGCCGCAATAAAATAAAAAAAATTGGCAATTGTTTTGTGTGTTTACTGCTTTGCATCATTTAAAATTGACTTTAAGGGGCCTGAACACCAATCCAGATTGGGTGGGGATTTCATTACCCTTCCTAGGACCCCAAAAATCACAAAAAGCATATTGCATTGACCATTGAGTTAATTAAAAAAGATTAGACTCAGCCTTAAGGACTGTCGCGCTCAATAGGACAAAAAAATAGTTGTTGGCATCGATCGTTTATCTAAACCAGACTTTGTGGTGCCTAGGCTAGACAAGTGGGGAAAGGTAACTTTAAAAGGCCCGTCTCAAGGTGATTCGTGAGCGGATCCCTCCTTTCCTTACTTGTGCTTACCTGGCCATAATTGGCGGTGAAGAGGCGATTTGAGGTCCTCACAACATGCCCTTTGGAACAGTTAGGAGCAGTCTAGTTGACCTAGGAGACCCTAGATCTAGGCTTGATTGTGCATATTGTGATTGTGTCTAAGCTTCTTAATTAAAATCTTTTTGCAAAAAGCTCCTTATATAAAAAACACAAAACGGAAATTTTTTTATAAAAATTTGCCACTTGTCGCTAAGAAATCCATTGCACCCCATTTGCACCCACTTCCTTCCATTGACGTTTTCTTACCCCCACCTTCTGTTTTCATTTTTTTTACTACACTACACCTCTTTAGTGTATGTCCAATTAGACTAGGGACACTAGCGTCCGTTTAGTCCGTGTCTCGTTAGTGCCGACTGACGACGCTTTCGACTCCGAAGTCGAAATTCCTTCCACTTCTTTACCTTCACCTTCATATTCTTCGTCTTCTAAGAAGATGTCGGGATTCAATCCTAACAACCCCTTACCCGCGGGACTGATTCCACCTCCACTAGGTGCGAATAACCCACCACACCCACCTGTTGAAGCGTCCCAACAAATCGCGCTCCAGGATCTTTTCTACCCTATCTGCACCGCACTTCCCACTTGTCTTTCACTTCCACCGGCTAATGGGGATAACTTTGAAATTAAACCCCACTTCATCAATATGTTGCCCAAATTTCACGGGCTGGAATCCGAAAATGCCTACATCTTCATAAACAAATTCCATAATGTTTGTGCAATGATGAAGACCACACAACTTTCTGATGATGCTATAAGGCTACGTGTCATTCCATTCACCTTATGTGACCTAGCCGAGAAATGGTTATATAGCACAGTATCACACTCGATTAAAAATTGGGAAGATTTTGTTAAGACTTTTCTTAAAAAGTTTTACCCACACCACAAGACCGCGAGAATTCGCAACGAAATAATCCAATTTTCCCAGCTTCCTTCCGAACCTTTTTGGTAGTGTTTTGAAAGATTTAAAGACCTACTTGTTCAATGCACTTACCACGGTATCGAGAATTGGCAACTTTGCCAAACTTTATACGAAGGATTGAACCAGCAACTAAGCAGTTGTTAGAAACTATTTGTCAAGGTCACTTTCTTATAAAATCTAGCGAGGAAGCTTGGCAGTTTCTCGACGATCTTGCTGAACAAACACTTCAGTGGGAAAGCACTAAGACCACCTCATCTACTTCATCGAGTCAGTCTAGGGCAGGCATACATCAACTAGGCATGTCGATTGCAATGAAGGCCGAAAATGCCGCACTTACGAAAAAGCTAGAAGCAATTGAGAGCAAATTCTCATCGCCTTCTCCTGCCCTTGCTTTACCCCCACGCACAGTTTGCGCTTGTTGTTCGGATCCATCCTATCTTACTGAAGAGTGTCCTTACAATCCACCAATTCAAGAACAAGATCAAGTCAATGCTGCCTTTCAGCAAAAACAAAGAAATGATCCATACTCTTCGACTTATAATCCTGGTTGGAGGAGCCACCAAAATTTTGCTTGGAATCAAAATCAATAATTCCAAGGCAATAACAACTTTCAAAGGCCTCCTCCTCCGCAACAACAAGTACCTCAACAAACTCAATATTAGCAACCTTTCCAACCCCAACCTTACCCAAACCAAATGAATAATTTTGTATCCAACAACTCTTATCCTCAAAATAATTTTGTTCAGCCGAATAACGATAAGGTTTCCTCGCTAGAACAAAGTCTAGATGCATTTTTAAAACAATCTACACAATCCGCAGCAAGGTTGGAAACTTCCATTCAGTCTTTGGTGCAAAATAGTGCTTCACATGATCAAAGCATCAAATCAATTGAGGCCCAAATTGCACAATTAAATGCTACGTTGAGCGAGCGAGAAAAGGGAAAGCTTCCATCTGAACCATTGCCAAATCCTGGTCACATACACAACGCACATGTTGCTTATGAACAACAAAATCATAATGTAAATGCTGTGACTGTTGGAGATAGTGCGCTCAGAGTCAATTATTGGATCACAGGCACGTGATTACAATGATTGAGGGAGGACCTATGCCGATAGGACAGTCTTACTCAAGATGATAGTATGCTATCTGGTTTATCTTTATCATCGTGTACTGCTTTAGGTGACCTTACAGGTCACTATTGCGCATTGATAGAGCCTTTACGATTCTTTCTTGATGACCAGCAGTATGATGGCGATCATATACGTGGGAGATGGGGTCTATAAGCACATCCTTAAAAGGTTCCTAGTCGTGGGAGTTTCGAGACAGGGCATTGATACTCCAGAGTAGACTAGTGTATACAGTCGAGACCCCGACGAGGGGCGGTGGCCGGTCTCACAAGCCACTGGTGTCAGTTGGTTCACCTAAGATGTATACAGGTGCTCATTGGGTTATGAGTACACCGGACAGGACTCGCCGGGAACATGCTAGTTGGTCTTATACCTGACGTCAGATAGCAGTTCCCTGGTGACATGTGTACAGGTTAGTTCATCGACCTGGGATCGTCATTTGTCTCGTGTGAGTTCCCACTGTACTTTGATTACTACCCTACCACGGCTCAAAGGAGTCGTGCAAACAGGTTTTAGTTGGGTACAGTCCCGAGCCACATGGAGGCAGTGAGCGGATCTGCAGGGGTTCGTCTCTCCCGATATTGGGGGTGAGGTCGCGCTGTGTCTAGGAGAGCCATTACACAAAGCCCTCGGCCGAGGCAGGAGATTTACTGGTAGGTATTCCAGTAGTATGTCAGGGTGTTCTGGGCTACACTCCGACACGACTTGTACCGCTTTTGGGGGCCTGACTTTTACCAACCCCCTAGGCCCGCCATGCGATACTCATAGACGAACGGACCGGACTGTACGGATATTGTCACTGACAGGCTCAGTAGGGTGTCAGGATGAGTTCACTCATCGACGTCCCTTTTGGTCAATACCTGGTAGCCCGTTACGTATGGCTAATACCTCTGACGTGCTAGTGGTTAAATTCACAGCCAAGGGATTGATGAGTCTTTAGAGTCCCCCACAGACCGTTTTCTCAAGTTTCGGGCGAAACGCTGTAGAGGCGGTATGGAGATATGGCAGGGTTCGATCATGTACGTGCGGTATTGCACGGATCATGATCGGACGGATAATACTAGCGGGCTTTGGTTTAAGCCGGATCCTAGTATTGTACAGTGTAGATTTTGTCTCATTGCATTTGTATTCGGTTGGAATACAAATGCGGGTATGTATATACAGTCGCGGGGTTTTCCTGTAATTTATTACGGGATCAGTTTTTTGAAGTTGCCAGTTTGCATTCCGTTTTGGCCATTTTCCTTTGTTTCTTTCCTTGGCTGAAAAATGGTAGAGGAGGGCTAATTTGCAAATGTGCAAATTAGCAATTTGGAGGGTTGTTTTTGCAAGTAGTTGCATCATGATGGTTTCATGATGGTTCCACCATCCCTTGACTTTCTTTTGATCATGATTGCTTGACTTTTGGAGTAATGATGATTGATAATGATGGAGGGTTATGATGATGGATGTGAGATTTGCTTTTTCCCTTACACTCAACCTTGCATCATCTTGACTCATTCATTTATCTTGCTCTCAATTCTCTCATTCCCAATCAAGGGGGCCGGCCACATTCTTGAGTGGGGTGAGGAAAATTCATTTGGTGTGGGAAAATTTTGGTATCTCGCTTTTCCCATTCATGCAAAAGACGTGCTCCATTTTTCATTGCTCCTTTTCATTCTCCTCCTCAATCCATCATGGCAACTTCAACCCCAAGAGAGACAATCGATTCTACACTTTGACTACAGCATCCATGGGCACGTCGACTCGCCAACTTTGTGCTCGAGTTGCCTCGGTCCAGA
This sequence comes from Agapanthus africanus, assembly GCA_030015575.1. NCBI lineage: Eukaryota > Viridiplantae > Streptophyta > Magnoliopsida > Asparagales > Amaryllidaceae > Agapanthus > Agapanthus africanus. The sequence goes on from CM057337.1 coordinate 81,456,588, forward strand.
GGTGGGATCCCGTAAAAGAACCCGGCGATGTGGTGCCCGTTTCGACGAGGAGATGAAGACCGGAGATTCCGCGAGGAGATCGGAGTGGAGGCCGAAGACCGAAGGACACGGATCGCTCGGTATATCTATCTATCCTTTCTTCATTTAGCTAGTAGTAGGTTAATGGTCCGATCCGGGATTTTAGTGCGCGGTGGTGCTGGTTTACAAGTTTTGTAAAAGTATCGTTTCCGTATTTTGGCCTCGTTCAGACGGCCGGGGCGCCGCCGTGCACTAACAGTGACCACGTTGAGATCTGGAATAGTGTTGCATAATAATGTGGGTAATAGTGATGACACCTCTGCCGGTGCTTCTTCTTCTTCTTCATCTTCTTCGTTAGAGCCTGTTCTTCATTCTTCACAAGGCTCTACTTCTTCTAATTCGAATGGACCCACATCTCACTACTTCGTTAGACCCTCCGTCATTTCTTACAAGCATTACTTAGTATTCGTGCTGCGTTTGTTGACTGTGTCAAGGCGTAGTGTACGGTAGCTAAGTAGTGTTCGTTTGTGGCATATTAATAGGATTGGTTAGGGCAGTCGTGCGGCCTTGTTGACTGTGTCAAGGGCTCGTACAGGTGGGTTTAATGCAATCCAGGATAATGACGGGTTGAACTTAACTAAAACTCTTTGATTTGTTAACTGTGTCAAGGTCACTTGGGTCCTAGGGGTAAAAATCACATCGGGAGTTTCTAAAGAAACTGAAACTTGCCAGATATGCGCATACCTTCTGGAGTGTGATAACGTGAGTGGATTCCATCACGTTATCATGCGATGATAGTTAGATCCCGGTTCCCACTGATGAGTTGGTTTACTCCTCGGGTGATCCCGACTAATTCTTCTTTCAGGTTTGGAGGAGAATTTAAGGTTACAGTGGGAGGTTTCCTGATTCGATAAATTGGTAACCATTCTGATCTAGGTTAGAGTGCACGCTGAGTGTTTCTTTTCTCTCTCTCTTTGGCAGCGACCATGACCCGACCCTAGACTATGACTCAGTGACTAAGTTGACCGAACCTTCTTAAACACTGGCTTTTGGATTGTCAGAGTTGCATACCTCATTTCCACTCCTACTTTTACCCTTTTCTCCAGGACACCCCGTATTATTACGAACGTCCACTTCCATTGGATAAAACCATCGTATGGTTATATACGAAATCGAAGGAATTTATTCGAGAATGGTTTCCGGTTCTGGAGAAAACGAATAGGACTATTCAGTTGTCTTTTCCTTTTACCTTCTTTCAGATTGCGAGTGCCCCTTAGATTAGGGGATAGTACACCTATTACGCAAATTTGATAGTCTTCTTCCAAACCATAGGCAGGTGCCGACCGGTAGGGAATGAAGAAAACCAATTAGCCTAACGATGGTGTACAGAAAGTATTATGTAAAGACAAATAAAGGGATTAGAAGGAGGGCAAAGTAAATTGCGACAGCTATTCACGACCAAACCAAGTATTTTTTCGCCAGTCCTACATCACCTTTGTATTTCTCCAGAACACTCTGTATCACTATGAAGATCCACAGTTTATTGGATATTCCATCGTATAGTTATATACGAACTCGAAAGGAACTTGTTCCAGTTCGGGGATGGATTCTGGTTCAGGAGAAATAGGAATAAGGTTTATTCAGTTGAATTTTATCTTCACCTTCTCTCGCATTGCGAGTGTTCCTAGGATTAGGACAGTACACCTATTATTCTTATTGGATAGTCTTCTTCCAAACCATAGGCTGGTGTCGAGCGGTAAGGAAGGAAGAAAACCATTTGGCCTAAAGGGGTGTACGGAAGGTAATGACTAAAGACATATGAAGGGATTTGGAGAGATAGCAAAGAAATACACGGTTACAGCTGTGAATCTGATAATGGAAGAGCCATTACTAGGAATACCAGGATACCCCTACGAAACATTTCAATGTTTCAGTTTTACTGTGTACTGTTAATGGAAAACTGATTTCCCAATTAGACACTTGCTCCAGGGTATGTATTTACCAGGTATGAATCTCACATCTGTATGGTTTTACAGATGATGAGTGGGAGTAAGTTATTGGGAATTAAGTGATCATCCTCATTATATCAGAATTCGTTGTAATTGGTGATATTTGAGAAAATCGCCTGGGTAGTTTGCCGGACGGCAAATATTTGGTTTTGAATATCCGCAGTTATGCACCAATTTCAAATTGATATATCTGTACGTCTATTTTTATAGAGTGAGATATACCTTTTTGAAATTATGTCCATGACATTTACCTATATCAGTGGTTGATTAGGTAAGGAGCATTAAACAGCGGTGTAATTATTCTTAACCATAAGTACAGTTTTCAACCTACGACACACAGGGTTTGAGTTATTAGACTCAGGGGACTTATACAGAGTATTGTATGTTTTCCAGTGTCCATTAGGACAGAGGGGTTGGTCCTCGTACTATATTCGGTTTACTTATGACTTCTCCAATTCTTAGATAAGTGTTTCGTAGAAACACAAGGTCTGAGTTTTGAGAAGTTATTGGTATAATAGTAAAGTAGAGAACCAGGTATTGCAAGTTTCGGGATTCTTCAAGGTGATCGAAGATGTAGATACTTGTGTATGGTATTCAGTTAATAGTTTTGAGAGAACTTGCTTCTCTTTCAGGTTACTCATATCTGGACGCATTCCTAAGTTGAGTAACGCTGATCAGCCTCCTTCCATTTAGTTAACATGCACTGGAGACAGCTGCATGATTTGAATCTGGTTCAATTAAATCAGTGCCTCTGGTTCTATATTGGATATAGAACAGTTCGTATCTTAACGATGTAAAGGTACGGGGAGTTGTCCGGCTTATGCTTAAAACCAGACTCTGGATAACTCAAGGCACGTTTCTGTAATGGCTGTTTGTGGGTTGACCCAGGCTATGACGAAGGTTGATTTTCTACCATCTGGAAGATCAATAGTGATATTGTTCTAGACTCGCCACAGTTTTAATAAAAATGGATTTTTTCAGAAAACAGTAGTGGGAGTATGGTAGAACTGGAAGTGATTCCAGAACCGTAAACGATTACTGAAAATTTGATAAGAACCTAAAGATTCGATCTGGTTTGACATTCCATTAGCCACTCCGTAGATATGGTGGGTAACCTCAGGCGCTCGAGAGGTACTTCGGTATGCTCAAGGACGGTGGCAGGGAGGTTCTTGTTTACCCAGACTTGCCATTGCTGTTGTTCCAGATTATGAGACTCGGCAAGAGGATGAGTACAGCGTCGTTCTGAACTAGCTTTAGAAGTGCACGTCTATATGACTCTGCCAGAGGGTTGTCATAATCAGTGGGAGCAGCGGAAGCATTGGTGGACAAGTGGCTTATGTCTATTTATAGACTAAAGCAGATATAGCGGAGATAGATCATCTATTTCTGATGTGACAGTCATAGGTTTGACTTCATCAGAATAGGGGATGGATCTGTTAAGAAGGTAGTAGGGTGTGATGTCCTGGTATTTGGATGACATACACAGAGTAGGAAGTGAAATTCCTATACTACAATCGGTTATACTTTGGTTGTCACACAGTGGTTTCTCCACAAAGGACTTGGATATCATATCAGACATTCTGGTTACTAGATCTATAGTTTTAGATCTAGATTTGGATAGTTTCCCAATCTGGGTACTTAGACAGCATTCTAAAGGTGTTTTAGAATGGACGACTCCTGGCACGGTAGTATACCTGCAGGTGATGGAGTCACCCTCTCTGAAGGTGTCTTACAGACTAAAGTGGAGAGGGATGTGCATGATTGGCAGATCACTTGCTTAGGCAATTGAGTCAATCATGAGATGTCAAGTACCACACCAGATATTGTTTTTGCAGTAGATACAATAAGTTGATAATAATCCAATCCTGGAAAACAAATCGGAAGCAGTTTTAGAACATAAGTGGATGTTCTAGGGATATGATAACGACAGCCTCATTCGGGAGACGGTTATCATTCCAGGCTTCCAAGGTGACCTGGATGACAGAGTGGCTGTCAGAGTTATAGTTTTCCCTCTGACGAGGGGCAGTATTTTGGACAGGTGGTCCAGGCGGATACTGAGGGAGGCATGGCGCAGGATACTGATTAAATTCAGTTGTCGATACAGTCTAAGAAGTTTGGATTTAGAGTTCATTTATGAACTAGGTCCCATCAGACATCCAGACACATTCTAAGACAGGTATTGCTCATTTCGGGAGATGGTTTTCTCCGCGAACTTGAGATATAGAGAGACATAGAAAGAAACATCAAGGCGGATCCACTCACTGAAGCTATTCCTCGAACGCAATAGTTTAGCAAACGGGTTTTGTGAGACTGATTAGTAGAGGAGTTGGGTGTTCGGTATCACACGGCTGTGAGTATGCGACATCGCAATAATTAGCCTTGAGTGCAAGTGGGAGATTGTTGGAGATAGTGCCCTCAGAGTCAATTATTGGATCACAGGCACGTGATTACAATGATTGAGGGAGGACCTATGTCGATAGGACAGTCTTATTCAAGATGATAGTATGCTATCTGGTTTATCTTTATCATCGTGTACTGTTTTAGGTGACCTTACAGGTCACTATTGCGCATTGATAGAGCCCTTAGGATTCTTGCTTGACGACCAGCAGTATGATGGCGATCATATACATGGGAGCTGGGGTCTATAAGCACATCCTTAAAAGGTTCCTAGTCGTGGGAGTTTCGAGACAGGGCATCGATACTCCAGAGTAGACTAGTGTATACAGTCGAGACCCCGACGAGGGGCGGTGGCCGGTCTCACAAGCCACTGGTGTCAGTTGGTTCACCTAAGATGTATACAGGTGCTCATTGGGTTATGAGTACACCGGACAGGACTTGCCGGGAATATGCTAGTTGGTCTTATACCTGACGTCAGATAGCAGTTCCCTGGTGACATGTGTACAGGTTAGTTCATCGACCTGGAATCGTCATTTGTCTCATGTGAGTTCCCACTGTACTTTGATTACTACCCTACCACGGCTCAAAGGAGTCGTGCAAACAGGTTTTAGTTGGGTACAGTCCCGAGCCACATGGAGGCAGTGAGCAAATCTGCAGGGGTTCGTCTCTCCCGGTAATGAGGGTGAGGTCGCGCTGTGTCTAGGAGAGCCATTACACAAAGCCCTCGGCCGAGGCAGGAGATTTATTGGTAGGTATTCCAGTAGTATGTCAGGGTGTTCTGGGCTACACTCCGACACGACTTGTACCGCTTTTGGGGGTCTGACTTTTACCAACCTCCTAGGCCTGCCATGCGATACTCATAGACGAACGGACCGGACTGTACGGATATTGTCACTGACAGGCTCAGTAGGGTGTCAGGATGAGTTCGCTCATCGACGTCCTTTTTGGTCAATACCTGGTAGCCCGTTACGTATGGCTAATACCTCTGACGTGCTAGTGGTTAAATCCACAGCCAAGGGATTGACGAGTCTTTAGAGTCACCCACAGTCCGTTTTCTCAAGTTTCGGGCGAAACGCTGTAGAGGCCATATAAAGATATGGCAGGGTTCGATCATGTACGTGCGGTATTGCACGGATCATGATCGGACGGATAATACTAGCGGGCTTTGGTTTAAGCCGGATCCTAGTATTGTACAGTGTAGATTTTGTCTCATTGCATTTGTATTCGGTCGGAACACAAATGCGGGTATGTATATACAGTCGCGGGGTTTTCCTGTAATTTATTACGGGATCAGTTTTTTGAAGTTGCCAGTTTGCATTCCGTTTCGGCCATTTTCCTTTGTTTCTTTCCTTGGGTGAAAAATGGTGGAGGAGGGCTAATTTGCAAATGTGCAAATTAGAAATTTGGAGGGTTGTTTTTGCAAGTAGTTGCATCATGATGGTTTCATGATGGTTCCACCATCCCTTGACTTTCTTTTGATCATGATTTCTTGACTTTTGGAGTAATGATGATTGATGATGATGGAGGGTTATGATGATGGATGTGAGATTTGCTTTTTCCCTTACACTCAACCTTGCATCATCTTGACTCATTCATTTCTCTTGCTCTCAATTCTCTCATTCCCAATCAAGGGGGCCGGCCACATTCTTGAGTGGGGTGAGGAAAATTCATTTGGTGTGGGAAAATTTTGGTATCTCACTTTTCCCATTCATGCAAAAGACTTGCTCCATTTTTCATTGCTCCTTTTCATTCTCCTCCTCAATCCATCCTGGCAACTTCAACCCCAAGAGAGACAATCGATTCTACACTTTGCCTACAGCATCCTTGGGCACGTCGACTCGCCAACTTCGTGCTCGAGTTGCCTCGGTCCAGAGGTGGGAGCCCGTAAAAGAACCCGGCGATGTGGTGCCCGTTTCGACGAGGAGATGAAGACCGGAGATTCCGCGAGGAGATCGGAGTGGAGGCCAAAGACCGAAGGACACGGATCGCTCGGTATATCTCTCTATCCTTTCTTCATTTAGCTAGTAGTAGGTTAATGGTCCGATCCGGGATTTTAATGCGCGGTGGTGCCGGTTTACAAGTTTTGTAAAAGTATTGTTCCGCATTTTGGCCTCGTTCAGACGGCCGGGGCGCCGCCGTGCACTAACAGTGACCACGTTGAGATCTGAAAGAGTGTTGCACAATAATGTGGGTAATAGTAATGACACCTCTGCCGGTGCTTCTTCTTCTTCTTCATCTTCTTCGTTAGAGCCTGTTCTTCATTCTTCACAAGGCTCTACTTCTTCTAATTCGAACGGACCCACATCTCACTTCACGAACACACTAACACTGGGATCCGTTCCAACTCCGCAATCTACTCCACAAACATTGGACTCAACAAATTTTCAAAATGTTCCATTTCCAAACAGGTTGAGATCCAATAAACCAACTCCCTAAATGGAGAAGATTGTGGAGTTATTCAAGCAGGTTAGCATTAACATACCCCTTTTGGATGCAATCCAACAAGTCCCTTCTTACGCGAAAATCTTAAAGGGATTATGCACTACGAAGAGAAAGTCTCAGGTACCCAAGAAAGTGCTCGTAGCTAGTGCTGTGAGCAATGCTATTATCCAACCTCAACCTTTGCCCCAAAAACAAAAGGACCCTGGCTGTCCTACAATTTCAATAACAATTGGGGATAAGAACATCAATCGAGCACTTTTAGATCTTAGTTCCAGTGTTAACCTGCTTCCCTATTCCGTTTATGAGCAATTAGGTGTTGGAGAGTTGAAACCCACTCATTGTACTCTCCAAATGGCTGATCGATTCATCACCAATCCTAGGGGTGAGTTAGAGGATGTGTTGATCAAAGTAGGGGACTTCATATTCCCTGTTGATTTCATTGTTATGGATACACAGCCTGTGGCTAACCCACGGAACCAAATTCCGGTGATCCTCGGTCGACCATTTTTGGCCACTTCCAATGCTGTAATCAACTGTCGCAATGGCTCTATGACTCTATCTTTCGGGAAGATGTCAAGTGAGTCCAACATTTACAAGATAGGAAGTCTGCTCTCCGAGCCTAAAGCTGGTATACTTGATATTTGCACAATCCACAAAATCACGCAGGAGGACTGTGAGCTTGAAAAATTTCTGTTCGATCATAGCAGTTTTGACGCCACTAGTGCGTTCCTCCTTGAATCTGACACAATTGTCACAACCGATAACGATTATGAGTGTTTCACTTTTTTCGACGATTTTGAAGACTCACAACTCGAGTTTGAGTCCTTTGATTTTTCGGATGTGTTAGTTGAACCATCCGACTCGGTTGATTACACCTGCTTTGAACCATTGATGGAATCCTTCGAGTTCGAGACAGTTTCACCAGTTTTACCTTCAATTTTTTCGCCTTCAAAACTCAAACTCAAGCTATTGCCGTCTCACCTTAAATACGCTTACTTAGGTGAGAATGAGACCCTTCCTGTTATTATCTCGGCTTCTCTAGCCCTCGAGCCAGAGAAAGACCTTTTAATGGTCTTACAAAACAATCGGCAAGCTTTTGGTTGGACTATGGCGGACATCAAGGGGATTAGTCCCCTTATAGTTGAACATCATATACATATGATGGATGATGCCAAGCCAGCAAAGGATCCACAGAGACACCTCAAGGATTTTGTGGTCAATCAACCTCCACCTTTAGAAATTGAACCACCACCTTTTCTTCTAATAAAATACGAGAATGTCAATATTCCACTCATTTCTGATCATTCACATCCTCGATTTTATTTATCATCACCTCTTATCTCCTCACAGTCATATTCACGCAAACCCTCTCCATACCACCATTTATCTCTTCCCCACCTCTTCTTGGCTCTATATAAAATGTTCTTCCACCGCCCTATATGTTACATTGATAAATTCTTCGAATGGTTAGTGTTGACTTTTGGTCTTTGCAGAGCTTGGCATTGACCGATAATTTTGACCTCCCTCTTTAAAAAGCTTAGCATTGTATAACTCAAGTTTGGGGGGGTATAATTTGGCCTTCGGAAAAAAAAATTGAAAATAAAAAGAAAAGTTTGGGTATTTCTTTTTGTAGATTTCCAGTTTTAATAAAAAAAAAAATAAACAGGGGAGTGCCGACATTTTTGACCCTCTTGGTGTGGCATGACAGTGAGGACACTGTCAAGTTTAATTTTGGGGGTGTGCTCGGTAAGCTTTCTTCCTTCGCATTCATGTGTTTATTTTTGCATTTGCATACTTATTTTAAAACTCATAAAAAAATTTAAAAAATTTAAAAAATTTAAAAATTATAAAAATTGAAAAATTCAATTTTGGCCATAATTGACTTAAGTTTGACAGGACGGTTAACCAGCTAGGAAAAACTAGATCCTAGACTTAGTAAATTAAAAATCCTAAAAATAACCTTTCTTAAAATTTAATGGTAGAAAATATATGTCTTTGTAGTTTACTTAGAAATAGGCAAATTTTGAGTTCACTTCTTGGGCTAAGTCAAAATAAGAGAAGAGTGTTGATATTTTTATTAAAGTGTAAGTCTGAAAAATAATCCCTAAGCTTAGGTCTAAATTCTAAAAATATATACCCTACAACTTGCACAAACACGAACCTTGAAACTTGGAATAGTAGAGAAGACCTTGAAATGCTCTTGTCTAAAGTCCTTAGTATGAAGGAAAATAAAATAAAAAGTGTGAATAAAGAGATAAAAAATGAACACTGGTTTTGTAATTACTTAAGGCTGCATAAATAGAAAAAAAATATAGCGAGGGTGCCTTATCATCTAGTGCCTTAGACCAACTGGTTTGGGAGTCACTGCTAAAGCCTTAGGTGTTACAAGACTAGGAATTACACCTTAATGTGCAAACACGTTTTGTAATCGGTCGTTAGTACCTCAAGAAGTATTAACGGTCGCTTGAAGGATGTGTGAGCAATTTCATCTAAAAAATTCACCAACTAAAAGTACTTTGGACGATGGACAAGAGTATAAGAGCTTGAATTGAATTTCCAAGTGTAGGAGTGATACACACACACACACGTAGGGGTATATGATTGGGGTTTGGATGAGAGATAGGAATGAAATTTAGGACTTATATCTTTAGTAGAGATGATAAAAATTCCTAAGTTGAGATGGAACCTTAGAAGGAAAACTCAAAGATGCTAAAAGCTAAATAAATCTACAAAACATATACAGTCTTAAGTTAAATGATAAGGAAGCGTGAAAAATACGGGTTGATAATTTCTGAGTTGAAGATAATAGAATTTCTTGCTAGAAAACCGAATTGGAGAATAAAAGTCAATAGGCCGAATTGATAGGATTTTGTGGGTAGTATCCGCTGAAAACCCTCAGGAGACAACACTCCTCCTACTAGGGACACCTAGAGGTTTAACTGATTGTTGTACGATCTCAGTGCAATCGCGTTTCCCTACGAAAGTGAGGTTAGGTCTTTTTCGAGAATAAACTAGTTTTGCTCGAGGACGAGCAAAAGATAAGTTTGGGGGTAATTGTTCATATCATAATTTTGCATTATTATATTCCCCATTCTTATTCATTTTACAAATAAACATGTGCTTTTGATCCATGTCTGCTACATAGTTGCAGGTTACAGGTTCTCGGAACAAAACAGTGAAAATTATGAAAGGACGCTACAAAAGTGAGACTTCGACCAACAAATAAAGAATCTTTATCATGCCTACAGTTTGAAGAACAAACGAAGATCAATAAACAATTTCACAAAGTACAAAGGCAGCGCAAGATTCAAGACTTCAACACGAAGCGAACGGTAAAAGTCCGCGACATTATGCACTGTGGAAATCTGGAAGAAACTAGAAGACATTCTGAAGAACCAAGTGAAGAAAAGCCAAGTAAAAAGCAACAGAAAGAACCCCAGAATATTCCAGCTAGAGAACCCACCATACGGCCGCAGATCCGCGGCCAAACAGGGCATATGGCCGCGGATCCGCGACCATGCTAAGCACGTGTCGGTGCAAAAGTTGTCGGTGGCGGCGGTGCGTTGACTAGGCTTCTCAGGGTAGTTTTGTAAATGTAGATAGAGATCAGATGTAAACCCTAGGGTTTCTATAATCTATAAATAGGAATCCTAAAGCTCTTTTTGGAGCATGCCTCTTCCTATACCTCTTTTTATTTATCAAATTTCAGAATTTTATTCGCTGCAAATGTTTGAAGAGTGCATCAAATAAAAAGTAAGTCTTTTTCTTTTCTATGCCTTAGTTTAAATTTCTTTTCTGTCCTAGTATAAATTTTATTTATCTACCCTAGTTAATTAGATAGCAATTTTAATTACCTGCCGTAGTTTAGTTAATTAGGTTATTGAATTAAAATCATAAAAATGTCTCTTTTTATCAATTCCCTAATGAGTGAGTAGTTCCTCACTTGTTAGGGTTAGGAATAGGAAAGGTTTGAGAGATGAAAATCTCTCACTCCTTTCTTGCCCGTCATACATTTTAATAGGAATCTATGCATACATACACACACCGCTCACTACGGCACCCTATCCCATGAGGTAGCGGTGATACCATAGTTAAAGAACGGTTGTGTATGTTTTCTATGGAGGCTAGGGTAAGAGTTAAGAAAGGACGGACAAGGACCTAGAGGAAGAAACCTAGTTTCTTTCCGATGGTACTAATCCACTTTGTTAATTATTACTTTAACACCTAAATAGATCTTAATTAGGGCATAGAAAGCGGTGAGGAATATTGACTTTCCAAACTTAAGCTAAACCTAACCCTAGCAAGGTTTTAATCCTAATCAAACTCATTTCAGTTTTTAGTGATAATCCAATCCACCACAATTGGAATTAACTCGTTAGAACAATTAGAAAATACATAAAATCCCTGTGGACCGACTCGTACTCAACCGGCTAGCTACCAAGCGACGCTGTTCTGGATTGCGGTTAAAAATTTTTGATTCATCTTTTAAAAGAGAAAGCACGCACGCATAAAACCTCTATCAATCAGTTGGCATTTGATGTAGACTACGGGGTGTGGGGTAGTTTGAGTGTGAGTTCAACAGAATCTCGGGAGTCCCATTTCCGGCACATACAGCGATTCTGGAGAGATATGGGTGATATTACTGATTATTAGCGAGCGACCCGGGCCCGTGTTCCCTTGTCCTTGGGTCCTACCCTTGGGTGGGGGATACTCACAAGTGGTTGACTCTCACACTTGGACTGACGATTAGTTTAGCGACCTGTACAGTGAGACTTAGGGACTGATAGGGTTAGTGACATTGACATGCATTGCTTACAGATTCAATATACCTGCCATACTGTTTACTGCTTTACTATTTACCTACTCTATTAACTACCTGCATTGGCTAGTTCATGCTCACGTCATTATTCCATGCTTACTGTTTCATATTTATCATTATTGTACGTGTTCACATATGTATCAATATATACATATATTACTATTGTGTCGCTCTAACGACCTGAGTATGCATGTTCAGAGTGAGAAGTGAATTTAGCTTGGACCAGGACCTGACGTACCTCGAGGACATTGTGGATATCTGGATCAGCGACTCAGCACTACACTTCCTTGGTCTCTATCTGGTTAGTTTTGGTTTTGTGTTGATTCAATGACTGCTTTTCTCATTACCTGTTCATTGATTACTGATTACCACGTGTAATACCCGGTTCTTTTATATACGCCTATATCCGTATTTCCTTTTTTAACCTATAAAATTTTATTTATAATTATTTATTATTTTAAAAAATTTCCCAATCTATTTTAGTTCTTCCCCTCTCCTTTCTCAGACCCTAATCCCAATTCCTCATGATCTTGTCCCATTTATATAAACCTCAATTTATATACGCCCGTCTCCTTTCATATTTCTATTCAAACCCAAAACCCTAATTTTTCCCTTCAACCCATTTCTTTCATTCATTTAAAACTAAACCTAAATCACCACACAATAACCCTCAGCACCATTCCTTCAGCCCGGCCCTTTTTAATTTTCTCATTCCTTTATTTCATTTTTCCCTGGCCCGGCCCGTATCACCCAAATCCCAAGCCCACTCCCTTTATTTTCCCCATTTGATTTTCCTTTAAATTTCTCAGGCCCAATCCCTGGCCCAGCTCACACTTGGCCAGCTCCCGTGCCTCCAACCCGACCCGCTCATCGACCCGACCCGCTTCTACACCCTCCATCTTCTCCAACGGCTCTTTCCGCCTCCCCCGCTCGTGAGATCCGTTTCCGCCGCCTCCGCCCGCGCCCACGCCCACGTCGTGCACCGTTACCCTCGCGATCCCCACGTCTCCCCTATCTCACTCCCCCTCACGTTCTCTCTCTCTCGCTTTCTCCCTTTCTCCTTTTCTTTCCCGCTCCATCTCTCGAGCACACGCCCACGCTTGCGCTCGCCGTCGTCACCCTCGTCCCCGACAACCCACAGCCCCGAACACCTCTCCTAAACCCTCGCCGGAGCTCCGACCTCCATCACCTCTCCTCCCTACACCGAGCACCTGTATCACCCCAACCCATAACCCCAACCCCTGCACACCGAGCTCGGCCACCTATGCCCTCTCGTCGGCGAGCCCCCACTGCTTATCGTCGACTCTCTCGTACCCTCCTCGTCGTCAGCAGCATCACCATCACCCTATACATCCACACCCGAGCCTCTACACCCCTCTCCCAAGCTCTCTCTATCTTCCTCTGCAACCCCTCTCTCTCTCTCTCTGTTTCTCTCTCTCTCTCTTTCTCTCAAATCACTGTCTCTCTCTCCCCCTCTACAACTCTCTCTCTCTCTCTCTGTGTCCCTCTCACTCTCTCTCTCTCTACAACCCTCACTCTCTCTGTCTCTCTCAACACTCTTCTCTCTATATATATCTCTTGATCTCTCTCTCTCTTGATCTTTCCCTCACCCCACCAACTCCTTCACCAAACCCGAGCCCTCAACCCTATCCTGAGCACCGACACCCTTGCCATCTCCGTCACCACCCGCTGCACATCAGAGCCCCCAAACTCCACATCTAGCCGAGGCCAAACCGCAGTTGAGGCCGAACTCTTGCCGTTGTTGCCGCGTGTGTCGTGCCCGTGCATACCGTGCCATCAATTCATCGTCTCCAGACAAGTATTCTTACTTGGTTCATGCTAATCTATTTATGTTACAAACCCAAATCGTATAAATTGCAATGTTACTATTCGTGATAATTTATACTATTTACCTGTTCGATGTATGATCTCAATGGAAATACTCACTTAATTTGACGGAACTCAATGGTATAGTTTGTCCCGTATGGATGTAAATCTAGTGTGTGAATTTCATTGACAAATACGACTATTAGTGACTAAAATGAATACCCCCAAATATACCGATAAAACTAGAAATTCCCGCATCTGAAAACGGTTAAAATCACCATAAATTATTTACGTACTGGAATGATGCGTTCGAGGGCTCAAATCGAAGATGACTCGACGAACCATAACCCTATGAAAGTTTCTAATTGTTTCTGTACTTAAACTATGACAATATTTGGATCGGAGTGCAACTCTGGACTGCAGTCCAGAGCGATTCTGATTATTGCTTACTGTCCCGTAACGGGTACCACCAGGTTTCCTTAACTCGTAGGTTACGGAACTCAGCTGTTTATTAAAGGTGAAACTGTTATCTAGATAACACAAGTGGTTTCATTCTGTTTCGTCATCATTTACTATTTAACCTGTAATTTAAAAGATCGGGACGTATAACTGTCCCAACAGAATCAGAACTGACATATTAGTATTGAACAGTGTATAACTCCTAATGTACAAACGTAATTGAGAAACCGTCTATTGTGTTGGAAACCTTACTCAAAACTCTAGATTTCATTCAACTGTAGCGTTGCTAAAATCTGATCCCAACTGGGATTAAAATGCATCGCGAAATGGACTTCCGATTCTGAAACCGGATTTCCAGCCGTGAACGCTTAAAATGAAATGGCTATAATTAGTGATCCTGGAACCCAATTGGCATGAAACCAAATTCGCTGGATAGACAACTAAACCTACTATTTATTCCCCGTTCATCGTTTCGCTAAACTGTACACGTACGATTTATGATAAATCGTGTAAGTGATAGAATACTGTTTTATGACATCTTAATCATGCTTTACATAATGTTTCCTCATCATATCATACATTTGTCACTGCATTGATAACCTAGTGATCATGTGCATTACCCAGTGTTAGGTATTAGTGATGATTGTGACAAGTACGTTAGTGTTCGTGCGTAAGTGAATAAGTGAAAGTGATACGTACTTGTACACAATCAGTGAACCTTATAATTCTATTGCATTGTCGACGTCTGTGAGACGCGTGTACGTGTGACTATAAGTGGTATGGAACACTTATGGAAGCTCTTGCATGGGGGGCACAGATAAGACACCAGACACTGCCATTTACCTTAGATATTAGTCGGGACGTGCTTGATGGAGATCCTGTCTCCAGTTCTCGTATAGACTTGTCACAGACCGACTGATAGTTGAGGTTATGGTTAGCGTTTGATGTAGACCACGGGGTGTGAGGTAGTTTGAGTGTGAGTTCAACAGAATCTCCGGAGTCCCTTGCCAGCTTATATATATATGGAGATTTACAGGGTACATGATTATTACCGTGAGTTACATGTTGGGCCCGTGGTCCTTTGCCCTTAGGTCCTACCTTTGGGTGGAGGACACTCGCGAGTGGTTGATTCTCACACTTGGACTGGCGATAGGCTTAGTGACCTGTACAGTGAGACTTAGAGACTGATAGGGATGATGGCATCGATATACATACTTACTGTGTTGACATACTTGGCATATTATTTTACTGCTTTTACTGTTCCACTGCATTGATTACTGCATGTTCATACCTATACCGTCATTGATTTACTGTATATATATTTATTATCACTGTTTGAGTTGTCACTTGGATTTATATATTATATTGCTATTGTGTCGCTCTGACGACCTGAGTATGCATGCTCACTGTGAGGAGAGATTTAGCCTGGACCAGGACTAGACGTACATCACGGACATGTTGATTTACTATCCAGAGTTATACCCTTTTGTTTCCCATAAGGTCTGTTCTTTATAATGTTTTGTTCCAGTTACTGCACTTCTCATTACCTGTGCAATATTTACTGTTTACCACGTAAAGCTAGAAGCCGAAGTGTGACTATGGCAGGACATTTCCTTGACCGTAGGAGCATGGCTGGCCTTGTCAACCCCCCGTATTCCGTATTTTGGGAAGCGGGGCGTGACATGGTTTAGTTGGTATCAGAGACAGGTTATGCTTCGATGGGGATTGCAGTTTTTCATGTATAGCTTGACAATCTAAGACATCCCTCGGTCTAGATTGTAAACTTGTTATTCTTGATCCATATTCACATTGTGCATTCCGCTATCCCTTCGCTAGGTTTTCAGGTGACTTAGCAAAGTTACGTGGTTGTAATTGTGAACTACATCACGGTTACACTACCATACTCTGTTTAAGTGACTTAAAGTCATACAGTTGATTTTCCACTTGTAGTGAATTTCATCACATATGATATTCTTGAATCTTTGTCCAATCCATATTATCTTTTGATTCTTATAGCTTGTGCATCATATCATCCTCAAAATTATTGTTTCAGGATCATGTTTTCCAACGACTCTTCCTCTATCTCCACTTCCCAGAATCAGACCATTGAAATTCTGAGTGTACTGCAAGGTCTGAAGGAAGCCCAGGAGCGGACGAACGACTTGTTAACTGAAGGATTGAGAAGGCAGGTGAATCAGGCACCAGCGGGAGTCTCAAATTGTAAAGGGATCCATGTTAGACGAGGAAAAGAAAAGAAGATGAAGCGCCAATTTGTTTCCCCGCGACAGAAGCAGCAGAAGACCCCATGTTGTGGGTACTGTAAGAGGCCAGGACATCTTCAGAGGGATTGTCGCCGTGCCCAAGGGAAATGTCTGATTTGCGGATCCAACGAACATCCCATCAACGGTTGCCCAAAAATGAAATAGCTACAAGGGGGAGACTTATCCACACCCTCCACTTCTGCCAAGTGATGATTATTGCGTAGTTAGAACCTCGAGGATAAGGCGGACCCAGCCCAGAATTCAACTCGCGTGACGAGAATGCAGCGGTCTAGTAGTCAAAGAAGAATTTTTATGTTTTCTACTTTCAGTAATAATGTTAGCATCCTCTTATAAATAATTCCTTTTGTTTGAAATCTTGTATCCGTCGATCTTTTAGTTGAATGCAATAAAAACTTTGAATCGTAATATATGTGTCATTCTCTTGTTTTTTCCTCTTATTCATACTATTCATTATCACAGCATTTTTAATCCTGATTTTTCAGTTCCTGCCACCGCATATTTTCCTACACTTCGTAACCTTAGCTATTTTCTTGATGTATTTCACGGTCTAATCATGACTCTTTCCTTTCAGGCCATGGCCCACCCTGGAGCAGCGCCGCATCTAGATGAAGATGCACAGTCATGCGTTTCCTTAGACTGCACACTAATGAGTTCTGACGATGAGATCAACGATCCCCAGGTCATTTTCGGAAACAGCGATTCAGAGGACGAAGGAGCAGCCGCCTCAGAGTTTGACATGATAGGCGATTCCGACGAAGAGGAAGGAGACCCTGAAGAGAACCCGATAGAGGAAGATCCCGAGGAAGACCCGATAGAAGAAAATCCAGTGGAGGAAAATCCCATGGAAGAGAATCCAGAAGAAGAGAATCACATGGAATCAGACCTCGATGAAGAAGCTCCAGTCGAGGAAGAAGGACCAGAAGGACAAGACCCTGCTGTGGAAGAACTCCCAATGGCGGTCCCCGCGAAGCGCTATGGAAATGGACGCCCCTACCTGAGCGCGCGAGCCTACCGCAACCTGCTGAATCTCCACAACCGCGACTGACGGGATTCCTTTTAGATGTTGTCTTATCTGGCCAAATAAATCTGTGTATAGTTTAGGGCCACCTTTCGTCTTTGAGAATGCTTTGTTTAAAATCTTCTGGAATAAAATAAATTGATGAGTTCGCTAATCTTTCGATCTTCTTAGTTCACTTGATACTTGATTATTTCTTCTATACAATTATTTTCCCTACTGAGATCTGTCCACCCCTACTCCTTACATTGTTTTAACCCTCACTGAGATTAACAAGTACCGCACCCGATCTTATAGTAGGTCCAACCTTCATCCATCGTCTGTGCCTCGTTTGAGATCCTTCTGGGAGAAGAAATTCATAGTGAAGTTTTCGAGTTCGCTAACCCTTCAAATTTTTGGATTCGCTTGATGTATCGACCATTATCCTCCCCATACATTTTTCCCCTTGTAGTCCTTGCTGCTCTCCCTTACCCCAATCTCCTTAACCTTCAGCCTAAAACCGCCACACTCCGACCTTCTAAATGAGCCACACTTTCTTGTAATCCCTACCCTAGCTAGCCCTATACATTTTGTGTTTTTCCTATTACCTTAACTATATTTAGGGACAGTGTTATTCGAAATTTGGTTTTCATTATTTTATATTTATCGAAGAGTGCGTGTTATCGACTACTTAGTTTTATGTATTTTAAGTACACTACTAGTATCCTCACATTCAATAACGCAACCATACACCGCGCATATTTTGTTCCATATTCCTCATTTTCACTATGTGAGTTTTCTAAGTTATTTTAAAACTATTTGATCGATACATCGTCCTAAAATGTTTTAACCTACCGACAAATCTTTCACTATTTTATTGTCGTTATTTTATTTTCGGGTATTGTGCCTATGGTTACTATTATAAATGGTTGTGCCTTATACTTATTATTTCTGACGTGCTACTGTTGATATACTTATACGTGCACACACTTGAGTTTCGATTTTATCGAGTACGCCTCGAATATTATTGTTCGTTATTTTTGTTATTTATATTCCCGTATATACGTAGTTTGCTCTTATAGTTGTTCCTGCCTTATACTTATCTAGACCCATCCTTCTGTATGTTGTTCTTATATATGTAAACCTTCAAATTTCTTCATCTGCCTATTTCAAGCAAAGCATTATGTGTTAGTTTGCAATATAATAGCTTTCGATTATGTTTGTATAACTTATCGCTTATTTTAAATTTCGAGGACGAAAATTTTGTAAGGGTGGTATGATGTAATACCCGGTTCTTTTATATACGCCTATATCCGTATTTCCTTTTTTAACCTATAAAATTTTATTTATAATTATTTATTATTTTAAAAATTTTCCCAATCTATTTTATTTCTTCCCCTCTCCTTTCTCAGACCCTAATCCCAATTCCTCATGATCTTGTCCCATTTATATAAACCTCAATTTATATACGCCCATCTCCTTTCATATTTCTATTCAAACCCAAAACCCTAATTTTTCCCTTCAACCCATTTCTTTCATTCATTTAAAACTAAACCCAAATCACCACACAATAACCCTCAGCACCATTCCTTCAGCCCGGCCCTTTTTAATTTTCTCATTCCTTTATTTCATTTTTCCCTGGCCCAGCCCGTATCACCCAAATCCCAAGCACACTTCCTTTATTTTCCCCATTTGATTTTCCTTTAAATTTCTCAGGCCCAATCCCTAGCCCAGCTCACACTTGGCTCGCTCCCGCGCATCCAACCCGACCTGCTCACCGACCCGACCCGCTTCTACACCCTCCATCTTCTCCAACGGCTCTTTCCGCCTCCCCCGCTCGCGAGATCCGTTTCCTCCGCCAACGCCTCCGCCCGTGCCCACACCCACGTTGTGCACCGTTACCCTAGCGATCCCCACATCTCCCCTATCTCACTCCCCCTCACGTTCTCTCTCTCTCGCTTTCTCCCTTTCTCAATTTCTTTCCCGCTCCCTCTCTCGAGCCCACGCCCACGCTTGCGCTCGCCGTCGTCACCCTCGTCCCCGACAACCCACAGCCCCGAGCACCTCTCCTAAACCCTCGCCAGAGCTCCGACCTCCATCACCTCTCCTCCCTACACCGAGCACCTGCATCACCCCAACCCAGAACCCCAACCCCTGCACACCGAGCTCGGCCACCTGCGCCATCTCATCGGCGAGCCTTCACTGCTTGTCGTCGACTCCTTCGTACCCTCCTCGTCCTCAGCAGCATCACCATCACCCCATACATCCACACCCGAGCCTCTACACCCCTCTCCCAAGCTCTCTCTATCTTCCTCTGCAACCTCTCTCTCTGTTTCTCTCAAATCTCTGTCTCTCTCTCCCTCTACAACTCTCTCTCACTCTCTCTGTGTGTCCCTCTCACTCTCTCTCTCTCTACAACCCTCACTCTCTCTGTCTCTCTCAACACTCCTCTCTCTATATATATCTCTTGATCTCTCTCTCTTTTGATATCTCTCTCACCCCATCAACTCCTTCATCAAACCCGAGCCCTCAACCCTACCCTGAGCACCGACACCCCTGCCATCTCCGTCACCACCCGCTGCACATCAGAGCCCCCAAACTCTACGTCTAGCCGAGGCCAAACCGCAGTTGAGGCCGAACTCTTGCCGTTGTTGCCGCGTGTGTCGTGCCCGTGCATACCGTGCCATCAATTCATCATCTCCAGGCAAGTATTCTTACTTGCTTCATGCTAATCTATTTATGTTACAAACCCAAATCGTATAAATTGCAATGTTACTATTCGTGATAATTTATACTATTTACCTGTTCGATGTATGATCTCAATGGAAATACTCACTTAATTTGACAGAACTCAATGGTATAGTTTGGCCCGTATGGATGTAAATCTAGTGTGTGAATTTCATTGACAAATACGACTATTAGTGACTAAAATGAATACCCCCAAATATACCGATAAAACTAGAAATTCCCGCATCTGAAAACGGTTAAAATCACCATAAATTATTTACGTACTGGAATGATGCGTTCGAGGGATCAAATCGAAGAAGACTCGACGAACCATAACACTATGCAAGTTTATAATTGTTTCTGTACTTAAACTTTGACAATATTTGGATCGGAGTGCGACTCTGGACTGCAGTCCAGAGCGATTCTGATTATTGATTACTGTCCCGTAACGGGTACCACCAGGTTTCCTTAACTCGTAGGTTACGGAACTCCACTGTTTATTAAAGGTGAAACTGTTATCTAGATAACACAAGTGGTTTCATTCTGTTTCGTCATCATTTGCTATTTAACCTGTAATTTAAAAGATCGGGACGTATAACTGTCCCAACAGAATCAGAACTGACATATTAATATTGAACAGTGTATAACTCCTAACATACAGATGCGATTGAGAAACCATCTGTTGAGTTGGAAACCTTACTGAAAACTCTAGATTTCATTCAGGTGTAGCGTCGCTAAAATCTGATCTCAACTGGGATTAAAATGCATCGCGAAATGGACTTCCGATTCTGAAACCGGATTTCCAGCCGTGAACGCTTAAAATGAAATGGCTATAATTAGTGATCCTGGAACCCGATTGGCATGAAACCAAATTCGCTGGATAGACAACTGAACCTACTATTTATTCCCCGTTCATCGTTTCGCTAAACTGTACACGTACGATTTATAATAAATCGTGTAAGTGATAGAATACTGTTTTATGACATCTTAATCATGCTTTACATAATGTTTCCTCATCATATCATACATTTGTCACTGCATTGATAACCTAGGGATCATGTGCATTATCCAGTGTTAGGTATTAGTGATGATTGTGACAAGTACGTTAGTGTTCGTGCGTAAGTGAATAAGTGAAAGTGATACGTACTTGTACACAATCAGTGGACGTTATTATTCTATTGCATTGTCGACGTCTGTGAGACGCGTGTACGTGTGACTATAAGTGGTATGGGACACTTATGGAAGCTCTTGCATGGGGGTCACAGATAAGAAACCAGACACTGCCATTTACCTTAGATATTAGTCGGGACGTGCTTGATAGAGATCCTGTCTCCAGTTCTCGTGTAGACTTATCACAGACCGACTGATAGTTGAGGTTATGGTTAGCGTTTGATGTAGACCACGGGGTGTGAGGTAGTTTGAGTGTGAGTTCAACAGAATCTCGGGAGTCCCTTGCCGGCTTATATATATATATAGAGATATATGGAGATTTATAGGGTACATGATTATTACCGTGAGTTACATGTTGGGCCTGTGGTCCCTTGCCCTTGGGTCCTACCCTTCGGTGGAGGACACTCGCGAGTGGTTGATTCTCACACTTGGACTGGCGATAGGCTTAGTGACATGTACAGTGAGACTTAGAGACTGATAGGGATGATGGCATCGATATACATACTTACGGTGTTGACATACTTGGCATATTATTTTACTGCTTTTACTGTTCCACTGCATTGATTACTGCATGTTCATACCTATACCGTGATTGATTTACTGTATATATATTTATTATCACTGTTAGAGTTGTCACTTGGATTTATATATTATATTGCTATTGTGTCGCTCTGACGACCTGAGTATGTATGCTCAGTGTGAGGAGAGGATTTAGCCTGGACCAGGATTAGACGTACATCACGGACATCTTGATTTACTATCCAGAGTTATACCCTTTTGTTTCCCATCAGGTCAGTTCTTTATAATGTTTTGTTCCAGTTACTGCACTTCTCATTACCTGCACAATATTTACTGTTTACCACGTAAAGCTAGAAGCCGAAGTGTGACTACGGCAGGACATCTCCTTGACCGTAGGAGCATGGCTGGCCTTGTCAACCCCTCGTATTCCGTATTTTGGGAAGCGGGGCGTGACACCACGTAAAGCTAGAAGCCGAAGTGTGACTACGGCAGGATTTTTCCTCGACCGTAGGAGCATGGCTGGCCTTGTCAACCCCTCGTATTTCGTATTTTGGGAAGCGGGGCGTGGCATGATTTTATTCTCTTGTACATTTCTGTCATGGCCCACCCCTAATACAGAGAGTATTGTCCGCTCTGGCCGAAGCGGCACGGTTTTGTCCTTCGGGGCGAACTAGACCCGACCAGGGGCCACTTCCTAGGAGGTCACCCATCCCAGGACTTCCCTGGCCGAGCACGCTTAACTACGGAGTTCTCAAACTCTTGTAGTGTCAGTTCACTTAAAAGGCGCCTCTGTATTAAAGAGTGGTAATCATTCCACTCTTTAAGCATTCGATCGCAGATCTGAGAAAGAAGAGGATCCATTTATAGTACAGATGGGTATACCGGATAATACCTGGGGTATTAGTTTCCCCCCTCCCCCACTTAGAACAATGGTTCGTCCTTGAACCACAGACCTACTATTGAGGAACCAGCTCTGATACCATTCTGTCATGACCCACTCCCAATACAGAGAGTATTGTCCGCTCTGGCCGAAACCGCACAGTTTTGTCCTTCGGGGCGAACTGGACCTGACCAGGGGCCACATCCCAGGAGATCACCCATCCCAGGACTTCCCTGGCCCGAGCACGCTTAACTACGGAGTTCTCAAACTCTTGTAGTGCCAGTTCACTTAAAAGGCGCCTCTGTATTAAAGAGTGGTATCATTCCATTTATAGTACAGATTTGTCCTCTTTCGGAATGTATTCCGAAGATTCCCCATTGTTTTATAGTGGGTCCCCATGCTTATCTGGTATATATGGGTATACCGGATAATACCTAGGGTATTACATTAGGGTTTGTAGGAAAGGGTAGTTTAAGAGATTTAAGAGATGGAAAAATCTCTTCTTCTTATGGTTTTAATCTTTATAAATTTTAACAACACAAATATTAACCCTCTTATTTGGGCGTTCTATCAATTCATGATAGTTGTGACCCCAATTTGAAATTCGTTAATATTTGTTTTGTTAAAGGCTTAAGATCAATAAGGATCAATGGAAGGACAAGGGTCAATAGAGAGAATCCCTTGTACTCCTCTAAGCATCTAATCCACATTCATCTCTTGCATTAATAAATTAAAAAATAAAAAGAATGATTTTTCTAAAATACCATCTTTTAAACTACTTAATCCGAAGACCATAATAAGTGTTTTTCTCATTGTTATTTTCTTTTAAATCTCTTTAATTTAAAAAAAAAATCCAACCTTTCTTATTAACTCGTCTAAAACATGATAAATAATATTACCATCTCCCTGTGGATGATCTGTACTCATCGCGGCTAGCTATTGAGACTTGCGGTATTTAGGACACATAAAAACTCAAATTTTAACACCAATGGCGCCGTTACCGGGGAGACGGTAACAATATTTTCTTATTATTCGGTTTAAGTTTTTTATATAAAAAAATTAAAAAATAAATAAAAACTGCATCTTGTTATTTTTAAGGATTCTTGTGCGAGTTTTGCATGAAATTTGGAACTACTGGAGTGAGTAAGACAAAGAGATAGGGCATTTGAACAGAAGAACAGGAGAAAAGGAGGTCAGTGCCAAAGTTTTTGGCAGATTGTCCCATTTTTTGCGGCGGAACCGCGACATCTTAAGCAGGAGTGGCGGCGGATCGGCGGCGGTTTTAAGGTTTTAAACCACCGGTTTTTTTGGTAAGCTTCCTCTTCTATCGAAATCTCCTCTGAAGTTCCAATAAATTGTCATCTTTTGCAGGTTTCTTTGCAATTGCGCTGCCAAGAATTTTTTTTGCATGTTTTTAGATTTTTGTGATTGTTTTGGCTTTGCATCAAATAATACGGACTTAAGGGGTAAGAAACCCAAATCAAAATTAGGTGAAGAGTTCATTACCCTTTCTAAGCCCCAAAAATCACAAACGAGCATAAGCATTACTTTGAATTAATTAAAAAAAATCTAGACCAAGCCCCTAAAGGCCCACATAGCTCACTAGGAAAAGTTGACTTTTAGGCTAACTAATATTTCAAGAGGTCTAATCAACTGGTTTCTAAGCAAGTGTAACTAAGTCAAGTTGTTTACTTAATTAGGCCTGCCATTTCAGTGATTCGTATAGCGGATGCCTCTTAATTACCTTACATTTACCTGGCTGACTGATTAGTCTAATTTGGATTTATCCAGCCTAACGGTTAACTTAGGAGCGCTCCAGTGTTGGACTTTGAAGACCCTAGTTCCAGAGACTGTTTGTGCTTCTTTGTGATTGGTTGAGTCGAGTCTCTCTTTTCGTCTTTTTGTCTAAGCAAAACAATTCTAAAAACCAAAAAAACTTATTATTTCACCCTCTTTTCTTGTCATCTCAAATTTTTTTCATTTCTCTTATGTTGGGTAACCCAAACCGACCAACTCTTGGCGAGTTTTACTACACACAACTAGATATTTCTTTATATCGTTATTGCTTTGATAGAACTTCCTACCCCACCATTTATTTGAGGGATATGATAGAGGGCTCTAAAAATAACAGTTGGACACCACACTCAAATTCCTATCAATCGTTTCAAAATTCAACACCTTCTTATGTTGATACCCCTTTTAAAGCTCATGAGGCAACTTTTAAACCCATGTCCATTGCCGAGCATATTGCGAAAGCCCGTAACCAAAGTTTCATACTTTCCACTACTCCAAAACCCTTACAACAACAATTGCAATCATTTCCATATGAAGATATTGATACTCCTTTTGAGGCGAATATGACAACTTTTAAACTCATGACCATTGTTGAGCAAATTGCAAAAACCAGTCGCCAACAATTCAACTAATCTCAATTTTCTTCATATCAAAATGTTGATCTTAATCCTATTTATGAAAATTGGATACAACCATCTAACTCTTATCAACAGTACCAAACTTTCACACTCTCTCATGTTGATATTTTTCTTGAGGCTAATGTGACAATTCATAAACCCATTTTTATTGCAGAACACATTGAACTTTCCCGTAGCCAACAATTAAACCCATTCTAACCATACTCAACTTTTGCACCTTATCTAAACAGTGCTTCTAAATATCAATTAAGAAGTTCCACGGTTCAAAGAGAATCTTTCATTGAAACTTCTTCAAAAACCATGTCTAGTCTAGAATTAGAGTTGGAATTGAGTAGTGAGAAATAACCAAGGATTTCTCCTAGTCAAACCAGAACCAATTCTTTTGATTTCAACACCTTCCTTTCTGAACTCCAACCGAATGTATTTGATGATCAACCGCTTATAAATCTAATTGATGAGGTGCCCGAGAATAACATGTTTGTCTTTCCCAATCATGAATGTGAAAGAGAGCCTTGCACCATTCCAAATCAAACCGATCCTTATTCGACTAATCTTGACAGTTCCAGTCTTTCAATCCTATCAAGTGAACCTAGTGATCCATCAATTGAGAATAACATTATAGATGATTTTTTAAAGCAGTATTCATTTAATTTGACTGGCAGTGATAGTAAGATCAGTGTTGAGAATATCTTTGAAAATGAACTTACTATGTTGGATGAGTTGGATTCCCCGACTCATTATGTCCCTTCCATTGAATATGAATATTTCACATATCTTTAACCGATCATATTCGTACCACCAACCTATCCGATATGCAAAACGATATTTAGCCTTCATCTCCCATATCTGGATCAACAATGTTGGTCACACAAGTTTGCTTACCTATTTCTTTATACACTTCCTTTTGTTCTTCTTCTCCTCTTCTTTCACTTCCACGGAGGTTTGATGAACTACACTCTAATATCTTTAGTTCTATGATTCTTGATGTACAACAATCTGAGTTAGATTCTTTTAAGGATGAGGTAGAAGAGCTTTCTGAGTGTCCTGCCTCTATAATTTCTAACGAATCGAGTGTTTTGAGTTATGATGTGCAACACATTGACTTTGAAATTTCCAACCTTCCTAGTAAATCTGACTATTACACTGATATGGCTATTGACTCCTTTCTTTCCGATGAGAACATCATTTGGGACATCGATGATAGTTTCAAAGATATTTTAGTCGAAGAACTCGTGTGCCTTGAAGAATTGGATGCTGTGATGAATCAATCTCCACCGGAAATTCGTGCGCCTCCTTTTAAGGCCGAAGAAGTTGAACTGCCTTCTTTTCCTCGTATCACATATAAGAATGCAACTACTCCACCCCATCCTTATCTTTCACATTCTCATTTCTATCCATACGCACATTTTCGTCTCCACCGACCGAGACGTAAAAACTTTCGATTACACCTCTTATTTTCCATCCACATCATCTCTTATCGTTACTCTCATTTTTGTTTCTCTACTCAAGACATGATACAACCTCCATTCTTATACAGTCTTGAGTTTTCTTCATGTTTATCCGTTACACTATTTTTCACCAATCATGGTGTTATCATGATAAAATATTTAAATAGTTGGTGCTGACTTTTGGTCTTTGTAAAGCCTTATGTAGACCTATGACGTTCTCTCCCTTCTTACTTTGAACTTCAAATGCTTAAATAGTGGAAACGCTGTTTTGATCAAGTTTGGGGGGATTTTATTTAGTGTATATATTTTGTTATTTTTTTATTAAAAAAAACTCTCCAAAAATTTTTAAAACGCAAAACTTTGTGACCTCTTTGTATGGAATGACAGCGAGGACACTGTCAAGTTTAAGTTTAAGGGCATGCTCGGTGAGTTTTCTATCCTTGCATTCATATTTACTTTCCGCATGCATTTGCACGTTTATTTTCATTTGCCAATTTTTCTTTTCTTTTGCATGTTTAAATTCCGCATTGCATCATATTTAAATTCTGCACTGCATATATGTAAAATAAACCATAAAAATTGAATTTTTTTCTAAAACGTAAAAAACTTTGTCGTCAAATTAGCTAGTGGAAAACTTAGACTCAAAGTCCGACAGTTTAGATTGATAGGTTAGAAGTAACTAAATCCTAAGATTAGAAGTTGAAAACCCGAAAAATAACCCTCCATAAGTTTAACTGTAGCAAATATACTTTACACCACACTACACGTGTCGTGATGTTTTAAGAACTATATGACAAGTTTGATATATCTAAGTTAATTTTTTGTGAATTTTCTTAAGATCAAACAAGTTTGTTTGGAAATAAGTAATATTGAGTATGATTCATGAGTTAAATTAATATGAAAGGAAAGTATTGAATTTTTAATAGAGACTAAAAAATAACACATCTTGAGCTTGATTGGAGTGATCATACACCATTTCCACACTTACATGTCTTTAATCTTTAGGATGAAAATCATAACTTGAAATATCTTCGTTGGTTTTCTTTCTACGAATTTTCATGCATAAAATAAGTTTTTGTTTTGTAGCCTTGGTGACTTGAGCAATTAAGTTCTTGGGGTGTTTCTACACCTAATATTTTAAAACCATCTGGTTTGAGAGTCATAGACCCAAAGCTCGTTAACAAACTTAGAAAACCTAATAAACTAAACCAAGCATATGTTCTCTCCAAATTAAAAATTCTCGCGGTTCTTTGTGGAAGAATGATCTTGGTTAAGGACGACTTTTGAATACAAGATATAAAACTTTAAAAGGGAATTTAAAGGAGATATAAAAATTAAAGTTACTAAACTAAAGACTATTGCACGTTTGCAAAGGTGTGTATGAACAAAAACAGATGAGAAGTAAGACCAAGTCTTTGTTAAAGACGATAAAAATTTTAGATTTGAGACCAAACTGTAGAATGAAAACTCAAGAAAAACTTAGGACATTATAAACTCTTGAGATACTTTTGAAACTTATTCCTGGTCTTTATTAAAGGTATGATGACTTTTAATCGAAACTTTTGAAACAAAACGACACTATTTGCATAAGCACGTAAAGACGTATATGAAAAGTGAGATGTGGAAAATAAAGGTTGGATATTTCTAATATAGGATGATAGAGTTTCTAATTTGGATACTAAACCTTAAGATTAAAGTTTAGATTAACCCACGAAACTAGCTTGACGGAATTTTATGGATGTAATCCGCTGAAAACCCTCAGAAGACAACACTCCTTCTACTAAGAACACCTAGAGGTTTAAAAGCTTGTTGCATGAGCTAAATGCAATTGTGTTGCCTACGAAAGCGTGCTAGATTTTTATTTTTGTTTTAAAATAAAACAATTTGCTCGAGACGAGCAAAAGATAAGTTTGGGGGTATTTGACCAGTCATATTTATTGCACATTTTTACGGTCGTTTTTTTATTTTTATTAATTACTAAATGGTGTTATTTGTAATTTAAGAACATATGTGGGTTTATATGTAAAAATATTTTGTCATATATTTCTTAACTTATAAGTAATATAATTGGGAGTATTATGTTGCATATCTTATTCAAATAAATACCCATTCGATTCTTAATCTTTAAGTAAAATAATTGCAACCATATCTTTTTAAATAATTATTTATATGTTTATTAAACATTAAATAATTTAATTGTGAGCAAAAATTGGTTGGAATATTTTCTCTAATGGAATAAATGCTACTAATAATTTGATTTGATATATTTTGTACGTATTAAAGTAACAAATCAATTCAAAACTGCAAATAGGATCAAGAGATCCAAATCAAATTAATTGCAACAATCAAAACTACCAAGTTTAGGACCAGATTGAAGATTCATGTAACTGCAGAGAAACGAAAATATTTTCAAGAAATTATTATCTAGAAGACGTTCTAAAATCGCGATGAAAACAAAGAAAAAATTGGAGACCTAAAACCACAAAAGCGCGGCGGTTCAACGGCGAAAGAAGCATAGCTCACGGCGGATCAGTGGCCGAATGTCGGCCGTTCGATCTATGTTTTTTGGGTATGATCGTCCTTTCACATGCATCGATATGTGCTTTAAATTTTTGTCTTTTAGAGTCTATAAATAGCAGCGAGAGCACCCAACAACGAGCCATCTAGGGTTTTAGAATTCTTATATATTTTCTTTTAGCCATTAAATATTGAAGTTTATTAATAAAATGTAGTGTTCAATTTTATTTCCTGGTTTTTTCTTTTCGCATCATAATTTTACGCACTTTAATTTTCGCATCTTAATTTTATACACTTTAATTCTTGCACTTTAAATTTCCCGCTTTCATTTTATTAATCATAGATGGGTTTTTTTTTCTTTTATGAATCTTTCTTTTTCCTCTTTTCTTCTTCTTTCTTGATCTTTAATAAAGCGATGATACTTAAAGGTTGCTTCTTGCCTTTGTGAGGGCCCTAAAAGTTAGTTTTAAATCATTATGTCTAATTTGTTGTTCTCCTTTCTTTTTTGTTTTATTTTGATTTAATGGGTGAGTAATTTTCTCGCTCGTCAGGGTTTGTAGGAAAGGATAGTTTAATGGATGGAAAAATCCATTAAATTCTTCTTGTGGTTTTAATTTTTATAAACTTTAACAACGCAAATATCAACCCTCCTATTTAGGCGTTCTATCAATTTATGATAATAGCGACCCTGATTTGAGATTCGTTAATATTTGTTTTGTTGGAGGCTTGAGATCAATAAGGATCAATTTAAGAACAAGGGTCAATAGTGGGAATCCCTAGTACCCTCTAAGAACCTTAATCCACATTCATCGCTATTCTTCTTGCATTAATTAATTAAAATATAAAAAGAATAATTTTTCTAAAATACCATCTATTAAACTACTTAATCTGAAGACCCTAATAACCATTTTTCTCATAGTTATTTTCTTTTAAATCTCTTTAGCTTAAAACAAAAACCCAACATTTCTTATTAACTTGTCTAAAGCATTATAAATAATATTACTATTTCCCTGTGGATGACCTGTACTCATCGCATCTAACTATTGCGACACCGTGTTGATTGCGGTATTTAGGACACAAAAAAACTCAAATTTTAACACCAATCAGCAGTTTATTGGAAAGAGTTTCAAGAGAGATACTGAGGTAGTCAAGGCACTAGGATGCTAATTTTGAATCAGTAAAGGATAAAACCTAAGAACTTGTTGGATAAAATTGATCATTTATGGAATTCATCCCATCGTTTATCTAGACAAATTCTACAGCAAATGTCATTCAGTTCGGGAGATAGTTGATCTTCTCGAAGTTGAGAATCCGATAGACACAAAGAGAAATATTGTGGCAGATCCACTTGCTAAGGTTGTTTCTCGAATACGTTTTGCAAAACTGCTAATAAAGAAGTTGTGTATGCAATACCACAATAATTGGCCTTAAGTGCAAGTGTAAGACTGTTGGATATAGGTGCTCTCAAGGCAATTATTGTAATTGAAGGAGGATATATACAGAGAACAATTTTACTTGAGATGATAGTATGTTATCTGGTATGACTTTATTTGTCGTGTATATACATTTTACTCAGTATCACATATTGATAATACATGAGATAAAACCCTTAAGATTTTTCTTGATTACCAGGACTATGATGGAGATCATACTAGTGGGGCCTGGTAGTCCATAAGCACATCCTTAAATGTCCCTAGTCGTAAGAGTATTGAGACAAGACATCGATATTCCAATTTAGACTAGTGTATACGTTTCATAACCCTGTATAGGATGATGGCTGATCCCATAGCCATTGGTGTTTGACACCGATAATTGTATACAAGTGCTCATTAGATGAGTACACTGGACGAACTCATCTGAGAACTTCTGAGTGGTATTGTACCAATGTCAGATAGCAGTTCTTTGGTAACATGAGTACAGAGTAGTATGTAGACCTGAGATCATCATAGTGCCTTGTGTGGTTCCCATTGTACTTAGATTACTACCCGACAATGGCTCTACTAAGTCATGCAAACAGGTTTTAGTTGGGTGCAATCCCGAGCCATATGGAGTCAGCGAGTGATCGGAAGGGATTCGTCTCTCCCGGTATATGGAGTAGATGCCGCGATATGCAGGACATGACTATAACCAGGAGTTTGTGGCCACAGCAAGTGAGATAAACTGATATATGTTATCGGTTGTATCTCTAAAGGTTATCAGTCATATGTCAATATGAATTATCAGATTATTAGGGGTCTGACGGTTTCCACCCGCAGACCCGATATGTGATATCCTAGACGAAGAGACCGGACTGTACGGAGATTATCACTGATAGGCTCATCAGGAGTTCAGACAGACTTGCTTGTTGATCTTCTTTTCATTCAATACATGGGTAGCCGTTACGTACAGCTAGTACTGCTAACGGTTTATAGAGGGGATCGATCTAAAAGTGTTTCAAATCAATCAGATATGATCCAGATATGCTATGAGCATATTGTCGAGTCTTTAGAGTCCCCCACAGAGCTTTTCGAAACTTGGGCGAAATAATTGTAGTGGCGGTATATGATACTCGCGGGAGTTCGATTAATCGCGTATTTGATACCCTAATTTTAATCGGGTGTTTAATTATTACTAGCCATCTTTTAGAAAGCCGGTGTATTAAATCAAGTGTTGATTTGATATATTAATGTGTGTGTGTATTACACACACACACTAGCATTAAGTAATTCTATTTTATTCTCTTTCTATTTGCATTTTATTTTTCAAATGCAAATGAAATTATTTTGTTTATATAATAATTGTTGGTCTCTTTTAGCTTATGTTGTTCCGCGGATGAGCACAACATTATCCCCTCTTCTATGTATGACATGTGGAGGTGAGATGAGAGGATGAACACTTATAGGAGAGAGGGAAAATGGATGGTTGTAATTAATCCTTTATTTTGTTAGTATTATATTTACATACAACCATTCATTTTCTTTAAAAAAGGAGGATGAGGTCCTCACTCCCTCCCTCCTAGGTTTTCTTCCTCTCTTCTCCAAATAGAAAAGAGAAGAATAAAGAGAGAAAAAAATAAAGAATTACATTACTAGAATTCTTGAATTCAATTCCTAGCAAGTTTTTAGTTCAAGTTAGCTTCAAAGGTTGAAGCTTGGAGCTCAAGTGGAGATTTCCTCAAATGGATCATGTTTGGCATTGGAGATCAACATGCTTGCTTGTTTCCACCTCATCCATGGAGCCTACAAAGAGTCCAACACAAATGTGGAGCAATTGAAAATGCTACACAGGTTTTAGTATCTATGGACTTGTAGATTAAGTTAGTGTAGTATTGTAGTTGTAGTTGTTGCACTTGATCCTTTATTTACTTGTGGTTGCTCTTTAATTTTTAAAAATTATTGCTTTCGCCATGTTATAAATCCTATAGTAGAGAGCATAGCGAAGCAATAATCCCATCTGGAGACTATGCTTCACCTTAGTCATTACATATCCGAAGACGATGGCATTTGGCATCCGCTAAAGTTTATTTAGATGGAAAATGTTGGCTTGATGTGATGTGATAGGTCGGTCCTGAACTGATTTTACCCGGGATTGCAAATCCCAGGTTGCTAATCTTCTACTTCACTTTGAGTGGGCTAGAAAGTCTTGCAAAGCAAATGGTTGGGTGAAAGAATTTCCAAGGGCAAGATAAAGGACCACACGGCAAGATGTTTTTTATTGTTGTTTTTATTGAATAAAACGTATTTATAAGTAACAAGAACATGTATTTTATTTAAATACACATGCAGTCAATTGTTTCAACTCTTTATAACACGATGGAAAAACGAGATATCAAAGAGGCTACAAAGAACTCATGAAAACTAAATTGCAGCTCACGATCACACGATTATATAGATATTGTTTTCCTGGGGGGTGGCTTCTTATAATACCTGAACCTTGTGCAGTTTTTGGAGTTAGATCGATATATGTAGTATGAATGGTCTGCTTCTTCACAAATCAAGCATCTACCCACCTCCATATAGTTTTTGCATAAAAAATACGTTTTCCATGATCTTTACATATTACAGCTGGCAAAAGTAGATTTGCAAAATTGGAAAATCGTCTTGATAGATGCGGTAAGTGAGTTTGAGATATTCATGACCGCAAAGATAAGCTTAAATTTATCATGCTAAATATCCATATTAAATTCGATAGGTCATTGATGATAAAGGAGTAGCATATTTAGTTTTATACGCGTCACATGTGCTTAAAATGTAGTTAATGGTAATATTAATACCATTAACTTACGGTTCACCAACCTCGTCGCGGTAGCTCCCAAAACCTGCTTAAATAAACACTAAATTATCACAAGAACCCTTTTATTAGTCCTAGTTTGGCAACAAGGTTCCAAAAAACCGGTTTTCGATTAAGTTAAAACGAGCTGCAAACCGTCGTTTCGTAAAAACAGGGTTTCACAAAGTTTAAAGTCGTCTTGCAACATATCCACTATTGTAATGCAAACACAAGAGGGTGGCATTTTCAATTTCAATTTGAAGAAAAAAACAAAGAAAAATATCATCTTTACCACCTATTGTTTTTTTCAAACATTTTCCAAATGAAGAAAAAAGAAAATTACATATCAAAGAAAAATCTAAGCGGTATTGAAACCAAGGTTTTGTTTAACTATGAAGTTAAAAAAGAGAACCGGTTTGAAATTTTATGAAACTTCGGCCTTTTTGGAGTTTAAGAGAATCGAGGCGTCGCTTCCGCCAGTTGGATCTGTGTGATGGGGGAAACATCCAATGGTTTGCTGCTGTGTGGCGTCATCGGGGCCATGGGATGCGACGCTTCATTTTGGCAGGAGCGGATTCGGGCCGTCAAATGGTTTTTGCTGAGTGTATAAATAGGGGAAGCTTTTTCCTAGGAAACGCCTTTGGTTCTCTTGCCTCCTGTCATCTGCGAATTGCTCGGCACTTCATCCCTTAGGTCAGATCCTCGGTTGAAATCCATCCTCAGCCACTCTTCAGTTGAATCAGATCAGATGTTTTCCTCTGATGTTTTTGTTGATGTAGTTGAGTCAGGCGATGAGGCTTCAACCTCTGAAGCCGAGCCTAGTGGGCCGTCTTCCACTTCCTCGGATTTTAATAGCCGAGAATGTTCTTCTTCTTCCTCCGCATCGGGCTCACCCCTAAGAAGCTGTGATACCCTTGTTCTTCATCATCAGGGGCAAAAAGGGCCACTAAGGTACGCATCGAGAATACTCATGATACGCCCTCGATGTTGAATCGGTCGGACGAGCTTTCCGATATCCGGGCTCTTTTCCTTATCCCCTAGCTATTCGCTTCGTCTGGCCAGGGAGGGTGAACGGATAGACCAGGTACAGGGTAATGAGATTGCTCTGTACTTGGAAGCGTTCCGAGCATGGATGCGTCCACCCTTCATACCAGAGGTTAGTGTTGTCCTCCATTGTTTCCAACTTTCCTCGAGCCAGCTAGCATCGAATTCGTGAAGGATTCTCCTCGGGTTCCTAGTCCAGCTAAAAATTGATCGGATCTCTTTCAATCTAGGTCTTCTCCTCTCCTTCTTTTGCTACAAGAATGACCCCGGTACTCGTAAGGACGAGCAGATTTGGGTTTATTTCTTTTTAAAAAGCATAAGGGTAGGACGGCCGGGTCAGGGGTACTGGTCGTCCTTTTTTCTATCCATGAGTGAAAAGAAAAGTTTGTGTTCGTCAACCCTCCGAATGGAGAGGAATGGCCAGTTCCCACCAAGTGGCATAGGGTAGATTGCCTGAGTGACAAGCAGTCAAGCGTCCCGGAGGCGGGGGTCATGTCATGGTGGGAGACGATCCAACATGCTGACGCTTTGCTTTCCAAGTAGGCTCTGAGCTGGGCGGGACTCAGCCCCACATGCTTCAAGGATAAGTTAGGACTTTTTCGATTAATTTAGACTTAGTCGTTCATGTTGCTGATCTTTTCTTTCATTTTCTTTTTCAAAGCTTATGGATCGATCGAAGATCATGGCCCCCCTAGCCGCCAAGATGTGACTAAGGAAGGGGCGGCAGTCCGTCCAAGTCCGCGCCTGGCGTGCAGCCCCGGCAGGGCCCTCCTGCCAAGGTCATCGTCGCTCCCCTTGTCCCGGAGGAGCGTAGGAGTTTAGAGCAGAAGCGTGCCCGGGAACAGGTCCCCCGGGTGAGACCGGAGGCGCCATCCTCCGCTGAGTCTCCGGTTAAGAGACTTAAGAAAGTGGTTTCCCAGCTGCCCCGGCCGGGATACAGATGCAGGAGGGTGACTTCTGCATCGAGGTGCCGCCGGGGCTCACCGTGGACGACAACTTACTGGCGGACATGGAGAAGGCAGCGGGGGCCAAGATTCCCTTAGGCACCATGTGAAAGGTTCCTAGGCACCCTATAGTGGTCTCACAAGGCATCGAACATGCCAATTTAAAATTTTTGGTGCCGAGAAACCCTAGACTACGGATCTTAAACTAGATGTTTAGGCGAAATATAAAGCTAGTTAACACTTAACTACTAGGATACGGAAATTACAACCTTTGTAGATCCGGATATCCACCTCCACGGCTTCGCAACGAAGTCTTCTCGCTGTACATCATGAATCCTAGACTCCTCCGTCTGCTTCATCGGAAAAACGTGCGGAATAGGTCGTCGGCTTCGTGTCAAAGACGATCTACGTCGAGGTTGCACAAACTCAAGCTCCGACTTCACAAACTTGTGAAACTTGTGAAGTAAACACCCAAAACAACTTGGCAAGAGGTAGAGGGTGAAGAAATAGGAGGTGGGTTCACTTTAGAATTGGATTTATCTCACTAGATCTCAAGTTGCCATTGTTGTAGCAAGCTTGAAGAAGAAGAAGAAGATGAGCTCAAGAAAAGAATATGATAAGTCTTGATAATAAAAATAAATTTAAATCAAATACTTATCATAACTTGAACTAGGGTTAAGTGTAGAGAATTAACCATGGTCACTTGGATGGGTTAGGGTTAAGCATGAAGATAAGGATGGTTAGCAAAGTCAAAGGTTCATGAAGCTTCAATATAAAACAAACTTAGCCACCATTCTTATCATAACTCATTTCAAATAAATAAATAGACAAATAAATAAATAAATGAATATGCAAAACCCTAATTATCAAATTAACCATGGATTAATTCTATAAACTTAACTATATGATAAAGCATCATCAAACATGATACAAAGTAGTGCACTAAAGCATATCACATATACAATGTGCATCAAGTGAGAAAAATCCGTTTAAAGTGAACCAATACTAGTTAATGCAATGCAATATATCAAATATATAATTATGCATTAAATCATTAAATCAACATTTGATTCAATGATCCGGTCATGTCGCACATGACCGACTAGAATGTAATGTATCGATTTATCGAATCAATGATTCGATAACTAGGTCATATCGAATATAACCAATCGAAACATATATCGCGAGAATGAAATGCGGTATCACATACATGCATTATTCTCGGTCCTGCACATATCTCATATGCGCTCCTATTTCGTTTCGCTTGAACCAGGAAACCTCTGTGTAGGACTCTAAAGACTCGTCAATATGCCGGTAGCAGATGATGATCATATCAAGCACCCACAAGCCGCAAGCGGTCTGCTAAACGTAACGGCCACCCGGGTATTGAGCGATCAGAAGATCGACGAGCTAGCCCGCTCACACTCCTGCGAATCCGACCAGTAACACTTACCGTACAGTCCGGTCTTTTCGTCAGATACGTCGCATATCAAGTCTAGGGGTGGTAAACGTCAGACCCCAATAACCTGATAAGTCGTGCCGATGTGAGGCTCGTAACGGGTCGAGAAACTACTGGTAACACTTACCAGCAAATCTCTGATCAGCCCTGGCCAGGGACTTCCCTGTTACGGCCAATCGAGCACAGCGCAACATCAACTCCCAATACCGGGAGAGACGAAACCCCTCCTATCGCTCATTGCCTCCATGTGACTCGGGACTGTACCCAAAGACCACCGTTTTGCACGCCCTCATGGACGTGGTAAGGTGGAGATCAAAGCACAGTGGGAATCACACAAGACTCTATGACGATCTCGGGTCTACAGACTAACCTGTACAAGTGTCACCTGAGAACTGCCATCTGACGTGAGGTATAATACCATCTGGGAGTTCTCGGCGAGTCCGTCCAGTGTACTCAGTCTCCACTGAGCACCCGTATACCATCTCTGATGTCAAACACCAATGGATATGGGATCATCCATCGCCCATCACATGGGTCGAGAAGCGTATACGTTAGTCTACTCTGGTATATCGATGCCCCGTCTCGATACACCCACGACTAGGGACCTTGAAGGATGTACTTATGGACTACCATGTCCCCACTAGTATGATCTGCATCATAGTCCAGGTAGTCAAGTACAAATCCTAAGGGCTTTACCAACATGTAACTATAAGACAGTATAAAGAGACTAGTGTACATGTTAAGATAAATAGCAACCAGATAGCATACTATCATGTCGAGCAAGAAAGTCATCTCTATATATGTCCAAGCATCCAATATAATATACATAATCTGTACAATACTGGCCTCTAGGGCATACATACAACTAACAATCTCCCACTTGCACTAGGGCCAGCTGCTGTAGTATCTCATACCGAGCATCCCGAAGAGTCTCTCAAACTGTATCTGGGGAATGGCCTTCGTGAGTGGATCCGCCGTGTTGTTCTTCGTGTCAACCCTCCTGACCTCGATCTCCCGGCGATCAACTATCTCCCGGATCAGGTGATACCGCCTCAGAATATGCCTGGACCGCTGATGGGACCTGGGTTCCTTGGCCAAAGCCACCGCTCCATTGTTATCGCAATACAAAGGTATTGGACGCTCAATGGATGGAACCACTCCAAGTTCAGTAATGAACTTCTTGATCCAGACAGCCTCTTTGGCAGCATCTTTGGCAGCGATGTATTCAGCCTCCATCGTCGAGTCTGCCACGGTTTCCTACTTGGAACTCTTCCAGCTAACCGCCCCTCCGTAAAGGGTAAAGACAAAGCCCGACTGCGACTTAGAGTCGTCCTTATCACTCTGGAAGCTGGAATCGGTAAAGGACTCTACTTGGAGTTCTCCGTTACCATACACCAAGAACATATCTCTAGTCCTTCGCAAGTACTTGAGAATGCTCTTCACAGCTGTCCAGTGACTCTCTCCAGGATCAGCTTGATACCTACTCACTACACTTAGTGAGTATGCTACATCGGGTCTGGTACATAGCATCGCATACATGATAGAGCCTACTGCCGAAGCATAGGGTATCCCTTGCATGCGAGCTCTCTCCAAATCAGTCTTGGGAGACATCTCTTTGGAGAGAGTGACTCCAGAGATCGTGGGCAAGTTCCCACGCTTGGACTCTTCCATACTAAACCTCTTTAGTATGGTGTCAATGTACCTGGATTGGGACAATCCCAAAATCCGTTTGGATCTATCTCTATAGATCCTAATTCCCAATATGCAGGAGGCATCACCAAGATCTTTCATTGAGAATCTTTGTGATAAGAAGAGCTTGACCGATTGCAGCATAGGAATATCATTTCCTATCAAGAGTATGTCGTCCACGTACAATACGAGGAAGACAACCTTACTCTCTGCCACCTTCTTGTAGACACAAGGTTCATCTGGATTTTTGACGAAATCAAACTCTTTGATAACGACGTCAAAGCAGATGTTCCAACTCCGCGATGCTTGCTTTAATCCATAAATGGATTTAAGCAGCTTGCACACCTTCCCGCTGCTCCCACTGTCTACGAAGCCCTCTGGCTGAGTCATGTACACGCACTCTTCTAAATCACCATTTAGAAAGGCGGTCTTAACATCCATTTGCCAGATTTCGTAGTCATGAAAGGCAGCAATGGCAAGCATGATTCGGATGGATTTAAGCATAGCCACTGGAGAAAAGGTTTCGTCATAGTCCACACCTGGTCTTTGACGAAAACCCTTTGCTACAAGTCTAGCTTTGAAAGTCTCCACTTTCCCATCTACACCAAGTTTCTTCTTAAAGATCCACTTGCTCCCAATGGGTTTTACCCCTTCAGGAGCAACTTCCAAAGTCCATACTTTGTTGGTGTACATGGAATCCATCTCGGACCGCATAGCATCCAGCCATTTCACTGAGTCCCCACTCGTGATGGCCTGCTCGAAGCTAGTTGGGTCATCATCCTCCATGATGCAATCCTCGCTCCCACCGTCCATGAGAAAACCGTAGTATCTCTCAGGTTGGCGAGGAACCCTACTAGATCGGCGGAGTGGCTGGGGTTCATCGGGAACTATGGAATCCTCTGGTTCCACCAGATCTTCTGTTGTAGCTTGTGCAGCTGGAACCTCTTCCAGTTCTACCTCATGACCACTAATCTCTTTTTCAAGAAATTCCTTTTCTAAAAAGGTGGCATGCCGAGAAACAAACACTCTTTGTTCCTCAGGGTGGTAGAAGATATACCCTCGCGAATGTTTGGGATATCCAATAAACTTACACAGAATGGACCTTGCCGCGAGTTTGTCCGGATTTTGCGTTTTTACATAGGCCGGACAACCCCATATCTTAACATAATTAAGATATGGTCTCTTTCCTTTCCATATCTCATATGGAGTGGTCGGCACGGTTTTGGTGGGAACCATATTCAATAGGTCTGCAGCTGTTTCCAGTGCATATCCCCAGAAGGAAATAGGTAACTCAGCTGTGCTCATCATAGAGCGCACCATATCTAATAGGGTGCGGTTCCTTCGTTCTGATACACCGTTGTGCTGTAGTGTATATGGAGGAGTCAGCTGAGAGAGAATCCCATTCTCTTTTAGGAAGTCCAGGAATTCATTGCTTAAGTATTCTCCTCCTCGATCAGATCGTAGGATTTTAATTCTTTTTCCGGTTTGGTTCTCAACTTCTTGCTTATATTCCCTAAATTTCTCAAAAGCTTCTGATTTGTGTTTCATCAGGAACACATACCCGAACCTAGAGAGATCGTCAGTGAATGTAATGAAGTATGAAGAACCATCCCTGGCATGTGTAGACATGGGACCGCATACATCACTATGTATTAGTCCTAAGAGTTCGGTAACTCTTTCTCCGTGTCCCGTAAACGGAGTCTTGGTCATCTTGCCTTTGAGACATGACTGGCAAGTGTCATAGGATGAAAATTCAAACGGATTTAAATATCCATCCTTATGCAACTTAGCTAGTCGTGTCGCATTGATGTGACCCAGTCTACAATGCCACAAGAAGGATTCGTTGAGTTCAGAACTCTTCCTCTTGTGTGTGTTTGTTATGTTTAGAACTGTTGATTGATTTAGAACATAAATGCCATTGCATAACGTGCCTGATCCAACCAACTTTTGGTTATGGAAAATGTTCATAACATTGTCCTGTAATACAAAATTATATCCTTCTTTACTTAGCAAAGAAACCGATATAATGTTGCATATCAGGTTCGGCATGTAATAGCATTCGTTCAGAACCAATGTATTACCAGTTGGTAATACAAGGTGATATTCCCCGACAGTCTTAGCTGCAACAATTGCACCATTTCCAACCCTAATGTCTTTATCACCTTCTCCAAGTTCTCTACCTCTTCTTAGCCCATGTAACTGATTACATATATGGGATCCCGACCCGGTATCCAATACCCAGGACGTAGAGCAAATGGAGAAACAGTTCTCAGTAACGAACACACCCGAAGAAAATGCATCAACATGTACTTTCTTCATTCGGGTGGCATGGGAATCCTGGTATTCCCCTATATCCTGTTCATTCCTATAACTCTTATAAGAAAGAACGGAACCAACGTTCCCCAGCACAGTATAACATGCGGGTTCGGTCAATACATCCATATTATTATCTTTATTAAGGCATGAAATGGTCGCTACCTGGAGAGAGAGAGAAGAAAACACTTTAGCGTATGCTCGTGCAAGATCAGATTGGTTATTATCTTATCTAATCAGGATGGCTCCCACTGCTTTTTATCAAATCTTCCTCCAAACCCTAAAAGGAAAGACTAGCCGGGATTAATTACACACTACAAGTTCGCCAATCTTTCAGCCAGGCCAGTGTCGGTACTTTGAGGGAGGTCCCCCGTGCTTTCGCACGAACCTAATTAATGTAAACCTCGTTTTCCCAGAGGCGTAACCTCGTTAACACCTTTCTAGACACCTACTTGATCGGCTAATTGCACTGTGTAAAACTCTCCCAGGAGTAACTCTTACTCGCAGTGGGTATCGGGATCCAACTATCTCATAGAAGGTATGCAATCTCATTGCAAATTTCAACACTTGAAATTCCCGATAATGCTTTTGCCCCTAGCGTGCTATGACCTTGACGCAGGCCAACAAACCATAGTGCGCTAGTCAAGTTCAACCCGTCATTTCCTGATTGAATTAAACCCACCCGTACGACCCTTGACGCAGGCCAACAAAGTCGCACGACTACCCTAATCCAATCTGCATCATATGCATAAGC
Source organism: Agapanthus africanus (assembly GCA_030015575.1). NCBI lineage: Eukaryota > Viridiplantae > Streptophyta > Magnoliopsida > Asparagales > Amaryllidaceae > Agapanthus > Agapanthus africanus. Next base: position 81,497,979 of record CM057337.1, read on the forward strand.
AGATAAATACTAGTTAGCTACCGCACACTACGCCTTGACGCAGGCCAACAAACGTAGCACGAATACTAACTACTACTCATCTGAAATGACGGAGGGCTACGCCAGGTTTTTCTGAAAACCATGAGCGTAATGAACTTGATATCGTTGTAGAATCAAATGAAGTTTTAAAATGGAGTGATTTTGAGGCTTTTCCAGTTTTGCTAAAGGAGTCACTCCCGGTGAAGGGATCTCGGTCCTTTCCTCGTCGAATGAGGTGCGGGATATATCATATATATCACTGTGCAAAGCAGAAACTATAAAAGCAATCAAAAACAAATCGAGTGTGTAGTATCTGCCAGTTATTGCTAAAGGAGTCACTCCCGGTGAAGGGATCTCGGTCCTTTCCTCATCGAATAAGGTGCGGGGTATATCATATATACCGCTGTGCAAAGCAAGAACTATAGCTACCTGTTATATTTTAAAATCTGATTCTACAACATCTTAGGTTTCTTATCTTTCATTAATCACATTAATGAAGTCCCATCATTTAAATACCTAAACATCACAGATAGATATGACGTACACTTATGCCATCCGCATTCGCCTCGATGTCCCCTCGTGCACCGTTAGGTTAGGTAACTAACGACAGAGCAGGGCAGGGCTAGCGCGGGTGTAAAACATAAGTAACATCTATATAATATATCATATATACTATATACTATATCCATCACAGAAACATCACATGATCTCATCACAGATATCGCAGCAGAATAAACATATGAAATATTGGATATACTAGGACGTCCGTGTTTTCAATACGAGCCAGTATAAAACACGGATTCCACGGTCGTGATGAATAGCCAATCCCACACCCCTAGACCCCTACGAGAGCGGCAAGCAACCCTGCCAATTCTAGGGTTAGGAGACCCGGACTCGACTCCTCGAGTTGGTCTCCCACTGGACCCCAGAACCCGGTTACTTGTGCTCCCCTCCTTGGGTCTATCCTAATGCGGAAAAGTAAATAATATACAACGGGTGACAACTTCCGCTACCTGGAAGCGTCCCAAATGAAAGAATATTACATACAAGTTTTTACATGAATGAAAATGAAAAACACTCATCTCACATAAAAAACCCTGGCTATTCAATACGACGATCCAATATAACATATCCAGCAACACATAACATCACATGTCATCAACGTAAGTAAGTATGCATACCCCAATTGTTGTGGACGTATAGCAACGAAACCGGCGATATGAACATACTACACTTACGGTCACAGAAAAGAAAGTGTAAAACTACAACAATTGGAATCCGCAACGGCTTTAGACATCACATGCCTAATCAGATATAAATCCCGCATTTTAGTCTCATTATCGAAAACTCTTTTCAATATCATATGAGACTAAATTGCTAGATTTATAACATTCATTCAGTTATCTCATAACTACTTGTGAATTCCAATTATTATATCACATTCCAGATAAACAGAAAATGTTAAACTTTCCGATCGAACAATCGAACACCCAAGTTTTTCCAATACAGATCAACACATGAAATAAGTCTAACAACATTCAGTTCGTACCTCAGTACCAACGGTCCAGCCGTAGAAGGGTCAAGCCAACGCCTCACATGTGGCACGCCGTACTGCCCCAAACCCGAAGGTTCAAAGGGCAGTTCAAGACGGTCACATAATCGAGTTAAGGTTTGTTGTCTTCTAGAGGGACCATCGAGTTACTTGCACTACTTAGAACGTCGTTAAACTACGGAAAAATCCAACACTTGGAAATTTCCCGACAGGGGAAAAATTGGGTATTTATATCCGGTCGAACTTTTTAACATATTCTAAAATTTATCCGGAAAGCCAAATAGACAAAATTTGATACCCCGATCGAAACACCGAATCCCCAAAACAATTGCAGAAAATTCAACTCTTGAATCAATATTAAAAATTCCCAGAAAACTCAGCAGAATTTATCAGGAGTTACTGTGCAAACAAAGTGGGCTGACGTCACCAATTGGCCGCTGATCAGCCGCAGAAGCCATGCTTCGGCCGCTGATCCGCCGCGAAAAACACTGTTCACCAGAAACTTTTTGCACCGTAATTCTTATTTTTTCCTGCTGAATTTTTTAGCAATTTTTAATTTGGAAAAATCCACTGTTTTCAAAAAAGTACAGAGAGCATATTTAGGGTTTCGGTTTTGGGTCGTTTGGACTTCAAATTCCGTCTACGCTTCGCCTAAGGCTCTAGCTAGGCTCTGATACCAGTGAAAGGTTCCTAGGCACCCTATAGTGGTCTCACAAGGCATCAAACATGCCAATTTAAAATTTTTGGTGCCGAGAAACCCTAGACTACGGATCTTAAACTAGATGTTTAGGCGAAATATAAAGCTAGTTAACACTTAACTACTAGGATACGGAAATTACAACCTTTGTAGATCCGGATATCCACCTCCACGGCTTCGCAACGAAGTCTTCTCGCTGTACATCATGAATCCTAGACTCCTCCGTCGGCTTCATCGGGAAAACGTGCGGAATAGGTCGTCGGCTTCGTGTCAAAGACGATCTACGTCGAGGTTGCACAAACTCAAGCTCCGACTTCACAAACTTGTGAAACTTGTGAAGTAAACACCCAAAACAACTTGGCAAGAGGTAGAGGGTGAAGAAATAGGAGGTGGGTTCACTTTAGAATTGGATTTATCTCACTAGATCTCAAGTTGCCATTGTTGTAGCAAGCTTGAAGAAGAAGAAGAAGATGAGCTCAAGAAAAGAATATGATAAGTCTTGATAATAAAAATAAATTTAAATCAAATACTTATCATAACTTGAACTAGGGTTAAGTGTAGAGAATTAACCATGGTCACTTGGATGGGTTAGGGTTAAGCATGAAGATAAAGATGGTTAGCAAAGTCAAAGCTTCATGAAGCTTCAATATAAAACAAACTTAGCCACCATTCTTATCATAACTCATTTCAAATAAATAAATAGACAAATAAATAAATAAATGAATATGCAAAACCCTAATTATCAAATTAACCATGGATTAATTCTATAAACTTAACTATATGATAAAGCATCATCAAACATGATACAAAGTAGTGCACTAAAGCATATCACATATACAATGTGCATCAAGTGAGAAAAATCCGTTTAAAGTGAACCAATACTAGTTAATGCAATGAAATATATCAAATATATAATTATGCATTAAATCATTAAATCAACATTTGATTCAATGATCCGGTCATGTCGCACATGACCGACTAGAATGTAATGTATCGATTTATCGAATCAATGATTCGATAACTAGGTCATATCGAATATAACCAATCGAAACATATATCGCGAGAATGAAATGCGGTATCACATACACGCATTATTCTCGGTCCTGCACATATCTCATATGCGCTCCTATTTCATTTCGCTTGAACCAGGAAACCTCTGTCTAGGACTCTAAAGACTCGTCAATATGCCGGTAGCAGATGATGATCATATCAAGCACCCACAAGCCGCAAGCGGTCTGCTAAACGTAACGGCCACCCGGGTATTGAGCGATCAGAAGATCGACGAGCTAGCCCGCTCACACTCCTGCGAATCCGACCAGTAACACTTACCGTACAGTCCGGTCTCTTCGTCAGATACGTCGCATATCAAGTCTAGGGGTGGTAAACGTCAGACCCCAATAACCCGATAAGTCGTGCCGATGTGAGGCTCGTAACGGGTCGAGAAACTACTGGTAACACTTACCAGCAAATCTCTGATCAGCCCTGGCCAGGGACTTCCCTGTTACGGCCAATCGAGCACAGCGCAACATCAACTCCCAATACCGGGAGAGACGAAACCCCTCCTATCGCTCATTGCCTCCATGTGACTCGGGACTGTACCCAAAGACCACCGTTTTGCATGCCCTCATGGACGTGGTAAGGTGGAGATCAAAGCACAGTGGGAATCACACAAGACTCTATGACGATCTTGGGTCTACAGACTAACCTGTACAAGTGTCACCTGAGAACTGCCATCTGACGTGAGGTATAATACCATCTGGGAGTTCTCGGCGAGTCCGTCCAGTGTACTCAGTCTCCACTGAGCACCCGTATACCATCTCTGATGTCAAACACCAATGGATATGGGATCATCCATCGCCCATCACATGGGTCGAGAAGCGTATACGCTAGTCTACTCTGGTATATCGATGCCCCGTCTCGATACACCCACGACTAGGGACCTTGAAGGATGTACTTATGGACTACCATGTCCCCACTAGTATGATCTGCATCATAGTCCAGGTAGTCAAGTACAAATCCTAAGGGCTTTACCAACATGTAACTATAAGACAGTATAAAGAGACTAGTGTACATGTTAAGATAAATAGCAACCAGATAGCATACTATCATGTCGAGCAAGAAAGTCATCTCTATATATGTCCAAGCATCCAATATAATATACATAATCTGTACAATACTGGCCTCTAGGGCATACATACAACTAACACCATGAAGGCCCAGGTCGCGCCGATAGCTCAGGAGGTTGTTCTGTTGGTAATCTTCAAAAAAAGTTCCAAGTGATTTTTCCTCTGTCTGGTTCCTAACAAATGTGGTCCGTGTTGTTCTGCAAGTCCTCCAACATTGTGCCTTTCTCTCCACCATGGAGCTCGAGGAGGTTGCCCCGGCACTGAAAAGGGTTGGAGATTCATCCCCGCGTGAGGAAAAGCTCCTTGCTAAACTGAAGGATGCCGAGGAAAATGTCGCCTCCCTTGAATCGAGGTTTGTCTCAGAGGGCATGAAGGCCACGAGGCTAAAGGAGTCTCACCGGGCCCTGACCGAGTCTAACTGGGCTCTCCAGGCCCAGGTCGGTGAGGTTAACGAGCTCTTCGAAGCCATAAGGAAGCAGAGAGACTCGTTCACGGGGATGCCCGGGCGGCCCACGAGACGGTGAAGCGGGTCGAGGATAGGGCGGAAAAGGTCTTGGAAGACTACAAGGTGTCCGGCCAATTCTACGTCGACCTTGCTGATTCCGTGACCATCGGGTGGCAAACACCCTTGACGCCGTCAAGGAGGCGGTGCCTGGGTTCGACGACTGAGAGCTTCATGCAAGGTATCCCCGTGCAGAGTAAGGACCCACGGCGGTAGTATTAAGCCGGCGGGTGGAGGCGAGTCTACTGGCGGAGGCACCGAGCAGGCAGACGACAGGGAGGCCTTAGTCGAGAAGATGATTTGAAGCCGCCGTTCTCCATGCTTTCTATCTCCCTCTTTTCCCTTCCCCATCTTTTTTTTATTTTTGTAGGCCTTCGGGCGTTTTGTAAAGCTGAGGAGTTTATAATACCTTGATGATATTAATGAAGTATTTTTAGCTCGTCTTTGATGTGCCTGACTAATTTGAATTTCTTCGATTATTTCCCAAGTGAGGATAGACCGGTTTCCCTCCTCACCCCAGATTCGAGGTGTCGTAGGGCGAGCGAACACCAAGTGTAGGTAGACCAGTGTCCCTCCTCACCCCGGAGTCGAGGTGACGTGAGACGAGCGAACACCAAGTATAGGTAAACAATTTTCGTGAGGTAGACCAGTGTCCTCCTAACCCCGGAGTCAAGGTGACGTGAGATGAGCAAACACCAAGTATAGGTAGACCGGTGCCTCTCCTCATCCCCGAGTTAAGGTGACGTGAGATGAGTGAACACCAAGTATAGGTAGACCGGTACCCCCTTCACCTTGGAGACGGGGCGTGGCGTGAGTTGAGCGAACATCAAATATAGGTAGATCGATACCTCCTTCACCCCGAAAATGAAGTGTGGTATGAGTCGAGGGACCTTAGTAGTGCTCGGTGCTATCAATCCTTCGAATTTGAGTGGGGTTGAAGTCGGGCCGGCTATCGATAGAACCCGAACTTTATTTACTTGGGCCATGTTAGAAGTTTTCCTACTTCGTGTATGTGCGCCGGGTAGAGGTCGGATTGCTGGTTTTAACGCGATGCCTTAGGAAGCTACCCAGTGGCCTCGTGACGAAGCCTTTGGATCCACGACGATGTTGGGCAGAAAGCTGCCCACTGTGGATGGGCTGGGCGGGAATCTACCCGGCTACCTCGTGAAGAGGGCTTTGGATCCACGACGTCATTGGGCAGAAAGTTGCCCGCTATGGATGGGCCGGGCTAGAATATCCCCGGATGCCTTGTGTAGAGGGCTTTGGATCAACGACGATGTTGGGCAAGAAGCTGCTCACTATGGATGGGCCGGGCAGGAATCAACCCGGCTGCCTCGTTAGAATAACCATTTTATACCGGTAAATAAACATGCTTGAATACTCTCTTATATAACCGTGCATGTTCACTTTTACTTGGTTTTTCTTCACTTTATATACTATTTTCTTTAACTTCTTTGGGGACTTACTGAGCGCTAGTTCGCTGACGACATTTCTCTATGTTATTTTTTTTTTGGAATGTTCGTCAGGAGAACCAGATTTGAAGGAGATAGAGCCGAGCCCGGAAGATTTGGACCAGTTCGCTTCTCAGCCAGATTTTTAGCTCTTGCATGTATTTACTTCCAGTATGCCATTATTTAGGCATTTTCCTTATCATTGTATCTTTTTATTACAAACGGTTGTATGTAAATTTGAATGTAAATAAAGTTGTTGTTTCATTTTATTAACCTTGTTATTCTTGCACATTGTTATATTGCTTAATTATGCTTAACGTATTTTCAAAGTAAATACGTTGTGGGCTTGCCACGTCACTATTTCCGTCTACTGGGAAGCGGGGAGTGACAGCTGATGTCCCCCCTCGAAGGGGATTTCGGATAGATCCTCCGTCGGGAACCCCGGATCTCCATCAAATCATCCCGTGTTTCCAGCGATTCCCGAGGGTCACACGGTCCCTCGGATAGGTCTACTTCTTGATCTTAGGGTGCCGCTATGGCGTCGCACACCCGAGCGATCTGCTGATCTCCATAAGCACCGCCTATCCCTCAATCGCCCAGATTGAATTTGAGCATGAGGTGGTAGGTCGAGATCTGAGCCTGGAGGGCGTTCAATGTGGGGCAACCCAAAAGGATGTTATAAGATGAAGGAACACGGGTGATGAGAAAACTTACCGACAGGGTTCAGGTTCTTTCGGCCTCCCCGATGTTGAAAGGGAAAGTGATCATCTGCTTGGCTTGGACGAAATGGTTAGTGGACGTGGAGAGGACATGCGAAGTCGGTTGGAGATCGGATGGGTTTAATCCCATACACTGGAAACAGTCGTAAAAGAGGATATCCGCCGGGCTCCCTGAGTCGACTAGGATCCTCCGGAATTCATACCGATTTTCCTGGGCCTTGATCACCAGGGGGTCATTGTGCGGGACTGATATGCCATGAAGGACTTCCTCCATGAAGGTGATAGGAGCGGCATCCTTGCACTTTTTGGAGTGGGGAGCACCTAAAGTCAAGATCGGACGGATACGGCGGGTGTCCTTTGTTTCCCCAATCAGAGCAAAACTCTGTTCAAATTTCGAGATTTGAAACGAAGCAACGCTTCGTGAAAAGCGCTAGCATCAAATGCGCCAGCACTAAGAGTCAAAGACTCTGAAAAGGCACTCACGTGTAAAGCACGAGAGCGCTAAGTGCCAAAAGCGCTTCACTCTCGCAAGAATTACTTGCGCCTGTTTATAACAGTGTAAGTTCTATAGTGCATATGCGCCAGACAGAGGAAGAACAAAAGAATTAAAATAAGAGGTACACTTGACAGATAATGACAAAAATGAAGAAAACACTTAATTAAACATTTTATAGCAATGGAAATAGATCTCCAAACATGGGATCAAAAGTACAGGGGTTTACAAACATATAGATAAAATTATCTAGTTCCCAATCTGTCTTTTCCACCATGTCAAAGCGACGATCTTCGCGAGGAGTAGCTTCCCATCGGTTAGCATCGCATTCATCAGCGAAAGAAGTGATAACGGCCCGATGAGCCCGTATTTGGCTCAGAAACTGAACAGAGCAATCCCTCAGGGCCTTGGTGATCAAGTGCGCCTCGAAGAAGCACTCGATCTTGTCTTCAGCGGCATCGAACATCACTGGGGTCATCTCCGCCGGAGGAGGGGGAATGTCAGCGAGCACGGACATGAGGATCATCCGAACCCAAATAGAGTTTGGAGGGAGAGGAGATCCTACGCGAGTCAAGAGCTCGTGCAGCGCTGTGTCGCATTGGTCATCCGTAAGAGCAGGGTTCACCAAGCACGCAGCGAAGCGAGGAACAAGGTCCTGAATGGGCACTTCCCATGGTTGTCGATGAGCATGTGGGCGGTTACAAGCCATAGCTAAGATGGTTCTCTGGAAATAAGAAAAGAAAGAAGCATTGCTTCAGATTATAAAGACTGGGCACAGAAAATTTTGTGCATAATGGAGCTATTTCCAAGATCTAGGAAATGTAAGTTCTGGGGAATATAAGTTTGACTTAAAAGGAAGGTGAAAAGACACCTCCAACAATTGAAGCTACGCTTCATAACAACGCCAAGTGCGCTGCGCCCTAAGTAGCGCACCACGTGCAAAGCACGTGTGCGCTAGCGCTAGGTGCGCTACACTCTAAACAGCACACCATGTGTAAGACACGGATGCGCTAGCGCTGAGTACGCTGTGCCCGAAGTAACGGACCATGTGCAAAGCACGCGTGCGCTAGCGCTCTGTGTGCGGCGCTCTAAGCAGCGCACCACGTGCAAAACACGGGTGCACCAGCGCTGGAACTAAAAGCTCCCCACCGTTAGATCAAAGATCTAATAAACATGATAAATCATTAATTGATCAGAATTAAATTTTGTTAAGAAAAAATTTCTCAAAATCTTTCCAAATAACAAGATTGTGCTCTATAAATAAGAGCACCGTTAGATCAATGATCCAATAGTGATTAAAAATCACCAAAATAAAGAATAAATTCTGTATGAAAAGATTTATCAATTTTGTTAAAAACAAGAAGATTGCCTTCTGTAAATCAGAAGCCCTTGGACCAAAGATCCAACGAGGGGAAAATCCCCAAATCAATTGGAGAAAAGATCTCCTTAACTGATTGAACTGATCAACTTGCCCTATATAAATGCCCCAAGACTTCAAGTCTGAGATATACAGAAGCATAGAGAGGAACCCCCCCCCCCCCTCCATAATCTTTGAGAGATCTCAAAAAGAACAGCCAAGCTCTCAGAGAAAGATGATTTTTCTTCAAGGTTAAAAAGAATGGTGATGAACAGAGAGATGAAATCATCTCGTAATTAATTTAAAAAGAAGGATTCACTTCTTTAAAAGATCATAGATCTACAAAGACAAAAAGTCTTTCACAAAGAGAACAAAAGATCTCATTATAAAATAAAAGAAGAATTTACTTCTTTCTCACAGATCATAGATCTATAAAGGCAAAGCCTTTCATCAACACAAGAGATAGGAAACATCTCCTACGAGATAAGAACTATTGTTCTTAGATCTTGAGACAAAGTCTCTTTTAAAAGAACATAAATTATTTCTCAGATCATAAAATTGATCAGATGCGCTTTGCGCTCTTGAACTGCGCTTCTGCGCTCTTGGACTAGAGCTCAGCGCCAAGCGTGACATGTGTCCCTCACGTATGCGCCACTTAACAGTTAGCACTTTGAGCTCTTGAACTAGCGTGCTGCGCTCATGGGCTGAGCGCACCACGTGTCACTCACGTGTGCACCACTGAACTAATAGCGCAACGCGCTCATAAATTAGCGCTCTGAGCTCATAAACTGGCGCAATGCGCCCATCATCTGGCGCTTAGCGCCAAGCGCGACACGTGTCCCTCATGTGTGCGCTACTCGGCAGAACCGCACTGCGCTCTTTGACTGGCGCAAAGCGCCAAGCGCGTCACGTGTCGCGCTGATAGAACATAAATTGTTCTTTAATAAGCCCAGAGCTATGATGAATGCCCAGCATTCAATAAAAGACAAAATATTGTCAGAATTCAAGTCAGTGCTCAGCATTGTTAAAAGGGCCAAGCCCAAGCAAATGCTCAGCAGCCCAAAATAAATGTTAAACATTTTAACTCGATTGAACTTAGCCCAAGTTGGCCATAAGTCCTCAACTCATATTAATTGAGCCCAGCTGCTCATAAATATTTTAACAGATCTTAGCCCCAAATTGGACTACAGATCTTTCAACCAACTCAAATTGGTTCAAGGTTACATCTCTGAACCCCACTGATATATGTCGTTGTAATTTTTCAACGTCTTCAGAGAGATGACGGGTCCTGGCAACCATACATTTCATAGACTATGACGTCTTTAAACCGGACTGTGGAGTCCTTTAAAACCCATGGACTATGATGTCCTTAACCTCGGACTGTGGGGTCCTTTAAAACCCACGGACTATGATGTCCTTAATCTCGGACTGTGGGGTCCTTTAAAACCCATGGACTATGATGTCCTTAATCTCAGACTGTAGGGTCCTTAAGCCCACAGACCGAGATGTCCTTAAACTAACATTGGACCGAGATGTCCTTAAACTAACATTGGACCGTAATGTCCTTATACTAATTATGGACCGCAACGTCCCTAAACTAAATAAAGCCCAAATGCTCTTTTGTTGGATCTAAACGATCATGTTAAGTTGATCTTAGTATAAAATTAGACTAACGTATCCTTAACTAACGTTTAAGTTGATATTAGTTTCAAATGAGACTAACGTATCCTTAAACCCAACCCCAAACGCAAATCTTAGAAAATACGGATTTGGACTAATCCACGCCCTACGGGCGACAACATAAATTAGTCTCTGTATACAATCCACGGGCAACCAAAAACAAAACAAACACCCGCGACACGAAGTGACCATCTGGAGAAGGAGAAAGTGGTTACCGCGATGCGGTAGCGTAACTAACTGCAGGGGCTTGCGCCTGCAGGGAAGAGCGTCCCCACAATCAAAAACCCCTCAACGAGGGGGAATCTGACGAAGTCTGCTACATCGGCCGCATCCGTTTAAACCTTCGATATATGGTGTCATAAATCAACTTGGTATCTTCGGAGAGGTGGTCGGATAGCACCAATTAGCATCTGCCTCGAAATTCAGGTGAGACGGACCTGCGGTCGCGTCTCCGTGTTTCGGCGAGGAACAGATTCTGGTACGTCCGGTGGGACCTTTTCCTCTTTCCACTCCACACTTCGTGTGTCGTGTTCGCGAACGAATCGCGGTTTGATATGTTGCCCTTGGGTTCGAGGTACTTGTTAGTTATATGTATGCCCTAGAGGCCATTACTATACATAGGATGTATATTGTAGTGGATGCTGGGACATATATAGGGAGGACTTTCTTGCTCGACATGATAGTATGCTATCTGGTTAATCTTTACCTTAACGTGTACACTGATTGTCTCCCTGTTACATGTTGGTAAAGCCCTTAGGATCTGTACTTGACTACCTGGACTATGATGCGGATCATACTAGTGGGGACATGGTAGTCCATAAGTACATCCTTCAAAGTCCCTAGTCGTGGGTGTATCGAGACGGGGCATCGATATACCAGAGTATACTAGCGTATACCTTCTCGACCCATACAGATGGGCGATGGATGATCCCATATCCATTGGTGTTTGACATCAGAGATGATATACGGGTGCTCAGTAGAGACTGGGTACACTGGACGGACTCGCCGAGAACTCCCAGATGGTATTATACCTTACGTCAGATGGCAGTTCTCTGGTGACACTGGTACAGAGTAGTCTGTTGACCCGAGATCGTCATATTGTCTTGTGTGGTTCCCACTGTGCTTTGATTTCCATCTTACCACGTCCAAGAGGGCATGCAAAACGGTGGTTTTTGGGTACAGTCCCGAGTCACATGGAGGCAATGAGCGATAGGAGGGGATTCGTCTCTCCCGGTATAGGGGGTTGATGTTGCGCTGTGTTCGATTGGCTATAACAGGAAATCCCTGGCCAGGGTTGCTGAGATATACTGGTAAGTGTTACCAGTAGTTTCTCGAATTGTTATAGACCTTATATCGACACGACTTATCGAGCTATTGGGGTCTGACGTTTACCACCCCTAGGCGAGATATGCGACATATCAGACGATCAGACCGGACTGTACGGTAGTGTTACTGGTTGGATTCACTGGAGTGTGAGCGGGCTTGCTCGTCGATCTTCTGATCGCTCAATACCCGGGTGGCCGTTACGTTTAGCAGACCGCTTGCGGCTTGTGGGTGTTTGATATGATCATCAACTGCTGCCGGCGTATTGACGAGTCTTTAGAGTCCTACACAGAGGTTTCCTGGCTCAAGCGAAACGAAATAGGAGCGCATATGAGATATGTGCGGGACCGAGAATAATGCGTGTATGTGATACCGTATTTCATTCTCGCGATGAATGTATCGAATGGTTATATGCGATATAACCTAGTTATCGAATCGAGGGTTGATTCGATAAGCCGATACATTGGATACTAGTCGGTTATATGCGATATGACCGGATCGTTAAATCAAGTGTTGATTTAATGATTTAATGCATAATTATATATTTGATATATTACTTTGCGTTAACTAGTATTAGTTCACTTTAAATGGATTTTCTCACTTGGTTTGTGCACATTGTATATGTGATATACTTTTGTACACATGATTGCATCATGTTTGATGATGCATGCTAGTTTGGGTTTGTGTAAAGAATTAAACCATGGTTACTTAAGTGGTTAGGGTTTCATTTCCTTTTCTCATTTATTTATTTCATTTATTCATTTTGGAAATAAATAAATAAGCATAAAGAGAAAATGGTGGCTAATTTTGTTTCATATTGAAGCTTCTTGAAGACTTTGACCAAGTGACCATTTTGTCTCATGCTTAACCCTAACCATTCCATTTAAACTCTCTACACTAAACCATGGTTTGAATATGATAAGGTTTGATTTTCTTTTCCTTTTTTCAATTAACACTTATCATATTCTTCATCTTCTTCTTCTTCTTCACTTCAAGAAAAAGCTTGAAAGCTTTAATGGCAAAGTGAGAAAAAGAGTGAGAAATCCAATTCTAAAGTCTACCCACTTCCTATTTCTTCATCCTCTACCTCTTGCCAAGTAGTAGAGTGTGTTTTCTTCACAAGTTTCTTGACTTGGTGAAGTTGGAGCTTGATCTAGCGATGCCTCGACGTAGATCATCTTCGGCATGGACATCGACGACCTAGCTCGCCATTTCTCCGACGAAGCCGACGCTAGAGCCCGGGAATTCATTTGGACAGCGAGGGGAATTCGTTGCGGAGCTATGGAGGTGGAGCACCGGATCTACAAAGGTTGTATTTCCGTTTACTTGTAGTTAAGTGTTAACTAGTTTTTGTTTCGCCTAGAAATCTAGCCAACGATCCGTAGTCGGGTTTCTCGGCACCGTTAAAATTTGAAATTGGCATGGTTGATGCCTTGTGAGACCTCTTGAGAGTGCCTAGGAACCCTACAGTGGTATCAGAGCCTAGCTAGAGCCTTAGGCGAAGTCTAGACGCAATTTGAAGTCCGAACGAACCCGAAACCCAATTCCAAACATGCTCTCTGTCCTTTTTTGAAAATTGTGGATTTTTCGAAATTAAAAATATGCAGAAAATTAAGCAGGGTTTTGTAGGAATTACTGTAAATTTCGTGGACCTAATTCATCTAAACCGCCGCGGTTCCGCGGCATGAGCATGGCTCATGCGGCGGTTCCGCGGCCGTACGGTCGTGTCTCACAGTAAAAGTTTCACAGTAATTCCTCCTTAGTTGTGCTGTATTTTCTGGGATATTTTAATATTTATTATACAGTTGAGTATTCTGGGGTTGTTTTGGGGATTCGGTGTTTCGATCGGAGTATCAGATTTTGTCTATGTGGCTTTCTGGATAATTTTTGAATATGTTAAAAAGTTCGACCGGATATAAATACCCAATTTTTCCCCTGTCAGGAAATTTCCAAGTGTTGGATTTTTCCGAGGTTTAAAGACGTTCTAAGTAGTGCAAGTAACGCGATGGACCCTCTCGAAGACAACAAACCTTAACTCGATTATGTGACCGTCTTGAACTGCCCTTTGAACCTTAGGGTTTGGGGCAGTACGGCGTGCCACATGTGAGGCGTTGGCTTGACCCTTCTACGGCTGGACCGTTGGTACTGAGGCACGAACTGAATGTTGTTAGACTTATTTCATGTGTTGATCTGTATCGGGAAAACTTGGGTGTTCGAATGTTCAATCGGAAAGTTTAACACTTTCTAATTATCTAGAATGGGATACAATAATTGGAATTCACAAGAAGTTATGAGATAACTGAATGAATGTTATAAATCTAGCAATTTAGTCTCACTTGATCGGTTGCCACGGAATTTTGATGTGATCAAAAGTCCGTTGCAATCACGTAGCGTACGCGGATACTCGCCGGGTAAACTTAATAGACAGCCTCACTCCATAGCCCCGACCAAGTGACTGTAGGAGAACCCCGTCGCCGAAAGCATCCGTTCGGGTGCTCGCGGTAGCGGTGTTCCGCCTTGGTGCACTTCGTCGACGGCGTCGGGGGTGCGGCCGCCTACTGAAGTTTGCGACGAGCATTCGATCAGGATGTCGGGAATCTTGTTGAATTGCCCGACTTGGTATTGAAAAGTGTTTTCGATTTTGAGACTAAAATGCGGGGTTTATAATTGTTAGGCATGCGATGTCTAAAGAATTCATTTGATTAGGCATGCAATGTCTATGCAGGTTGCGGATTCCAACTGTTGTAGTTTTACACTTTCTTTTCTGTGACCGTAAGTGTAATATGTGATATTGCCGGTTTCGTTGCTATATGTCAACGACAATTGGGATACGCATATTTACTTACGTTGATGACATGTGATGTTATGTGTTGCTGGATATGTTATATTGGATTGTCGTGTTTGAATAGCCGGGGGTTTTTATGTGAGATAAGTGTTTTTCATTTTCATTCATGTAAAAACTTGTATGTAATATTCTTTTATTGGGGCACTTCCAGGTTGCGGAAGATGTCACCCTTTGTATATTATTTACTTTTCCGCACTAGGATAGACCCAAGGAGGGGAGCACAAGTAACCGGGTTCTGGGGTCCAGTGGGAGACCAACTCGAGGAGTCGAGTCCGGGTCTCCTAACTCTAGAATTGGTAGGGTTGCTTGCCGCTCTCGTAGGGGTCTAGGGGTGTGGGTTTGGCTATTCATCGCGACCGTGGAATCCGTGTTTTATACTGGCTCGTATTGAAAACACGGACGTCCTAGTATATCCAATATTTCATATGATTCTTCTGCTGCGATATCTGTGATGTGATCATGTGATGTTCTGTGATAGATACAGTATATAGTATATATGATATATTATATAGACGTTACTTATGTTTTACACCCGTGCTAGCCCTGCCCCGCTCTGCCGTTAGTTACCTAACCTAACGGTGCATGAGGGGACATCGAGGCGAATGCGGATGGCATAAGTGTACGTCGTATTTATCTGTGATGTTTAGGTACTTAAATGATGGGACTTCATTAATGTGATTAATGAAATAAAAGAAACCTATGATGTTGTAGAATCGAATTTCAAAATAAAACAGGTAGCTACAGTTCTTGCTTTGCACAGCGGTATATATGATATATCCTGCACCTTATTCGATGAGGAAAGGACCGAGATCCCTTCACCGGGAGTGACTCCTTTAGCAATAACTGGCAGATGCTACACACTCGGTTTGTCTTTTGATTGCTTTTAAGTGTTTTTGCTTTGTACAGTGATATATATGATATATCCCGCACCTCATTCGACGAGGAAAGGACCGACGATCCCTTCACCGGGGGTGACTCCTTTAGCAAAACTAGAAAAGCCTCAAAAGCACTCCATTTCAAAATCATTTGATTCTACAACGATATCAAGTTCATTACGCAATAGGTTTTCAGAAAAAACCTGTCGTAGCCCTCCGTCATTTCAGATAAGTTGTATATAGTATTCGTGCTGCGTTTGTTGGCTTTCGTCAAGGTGCAGTGTGCGGTAGCTATATGCTGCTTATCTGCCTGCATACGATGCGATTGGATTAGGGTAGTCGTGCGGCTTTGTTGGCTTTCGTCAAGGGTCGTGCGGGTGGGTTTAATTCGATCAAGAAATGTACGGGTTGAACTTGACTAGCGGGCTATGGTTTGTTGGCTTTCGTCAAGGTCATAGCACGTTAGGGGCAAAATATTATCGGGAATTTCAAGTGTTGAAATATGCAATGAGATTGCATACCTTCTATGAGATAGTTGGATCCCGATACCCGCTGCGAGTAAGTGTTACTCCTGGGAGAGTTTTATACATTACAATTAGCCGATCAAGTAGGTGTCTAGAAAGGTGTCAACGGGGTTACGCCTCTGGAAAAACGAGGTTTACATTAATTAGGTTCGTGCGAAAGCACGGGGGACCTCCCTCAAAGTACCGATACTGGCCTGGCTGAAAGATTGGCGAACTTGTAGTGTGTAATTAATCCCGGCTAGTCTTTCCTTTTAGGGTTTGAAGGAAGATTTGATAAAAAGCAGTGGGAGCCATCCTGATTAGATAAAATAATAACCAATCTATTCTTGCAAGAGCGCACGCTGAGTGTTTTCTTCTCTCTCTCTCCAGGTAGCGACCATATCACGCCTTAATCAAGATAATAATACGGATTATTGACCGAACCCGCTTGTTATACTGAGCTAGGGAACGTTGGTCCCGCTCCAACTTATAAATGTTATAAGACAGAGCAGGAATTTGGGGAATACCAGATTTCCCGTGCCGCCCAAACGAAGAGAGTGCATGATGATGCATCATCTTCGGGTGTGTTCATTATACAGAACTGTTTCTCAGTATCCTTTACGTCCTGGGTATGTGATACCAGATCAGGATCCCAGATATGTAATATGTTACATAGGGCTACAGAAAGTTAGAGAACTGAGAACGGGTGATAAGTTTTATGAGACAGAAAACGGGGCAAGTGTTGCAGCCAAGTCTGTTGGTCACTGTCACCCTGTATTACCAATACATTGATTCTGAATGAATGTTATTAGATACCGAACCTGATATACAAATCATATCAGTCTCTTTATCTGTAAAGAAACGATATAATTTTGTATTGTTGGATAATGTTTTGAACATTTCCTATATCAAAAGTTGATCGGTTCAGGCACGTTATCTAAAAGCATTGATGTTCTAAATCAAACTACAGTTCTTTAGTATACTGAACACACAAAAGAGGAAGAATTCAGAAATGAACGAATCCTTCTTGAGGCATTGTAGACTAGATCATATCAATGCGACCCGACTAGCTGAAGTTACATGAAGATGCATATTTAAATCAGTTTGAATTTACATCTTATGAAACTTGCGAGTCATGTCACAGAGATAAGATGACCATAGCTCTGTTTACTGGAAACAGAGAAAGAGTTAGTGAACTCTTGGGATGATACATGTTGATGTATGTTAGGTCCCCTGTCTACATATGCCAGGACTGGTTCTTTATACTTCATTATATTCTCTGATAATCTCTCAAGATTCAGACCTATGTTCCTGTTGAAACACAAGTCCGAACCTTTTGAGATATTCACAGAATATAAGTTAGAAGTAGAGAACCAAAATACGGGTATAAGTATTATGTCCTTTGATGTGATCGAGGAGGAGAATACTTGAGCACGGAAATCCTAGACTATTCTAAAGGAGAATGAGATTCTCTCTCAGCATTACTCCTCCGTATACACCATAGCACGATGGTATATCGGGACGGAGCAATCACACCCTATATGATAAGGTGTGCTCTATGATGAGTACTACTGAGTTACCTTTTTCCTTTTTGGGAGTTATGCGCTTGAGAAGCTGCATACCTATTGAACAGGGTTCAAATCAAATCAGTTGCTTACCACTTCATATGTGATATGGAATGGGAAGAGCCCATGTCTTAAGCTAGTTAAGATTTGGGGTTGTCCGGCCTACGACAAAAAGCAAAATCCGGACAAGCTCGAGGCAAGGTCTGTAATGTAGAACTGGAAAAGTTCCAGCTATACAAACTACAGCAGATAATTTGATAGAACCAAAGGATTCAATAGTTACCAACGAACCTCAGCCTCTCCGCCGATCTAGTGAGGTTCCTCACCCGCCTGAGAGATACTTCGGTTACTCTATGACAGTGGGAGCGAGGATTGCATCATGAGATGATGACCCAACTAGCTTCGAGCAGGCCATCGAGAGTAAGACTCTGTAAGAATGGCTGGATGTTTATTGATCTGAGATGGAATCCTTATACACCAACAAAGTATGGACTTTGGTTGCTATATCTGAAGGGTTAAATCCCCATCAGGAGCAAGTATATCTTGAGAAGATTACTTGGTGTACATGGAAAAGTTGAGACTTTCAAAGCTAGACTTGTTAAGGGTTTTCGTCATCGACCAGGCATGGATAATGATGAAACCTTTTCCAGTGGCTATGCTTAAGTCCATTCAGATCCTACTTACCACGGCTACATACCATGACTACGATATCTGGTGGTTGGGTGTCATGACTGCTTTTCTAAATGATATTTTAGAAGAGAGCGTCTATAAGTACACAGCCAGAGGGCTTCGTAGACAGTGGGAGCAGCGGAAACGTGTGCAAGATGCTTTATAGGATTAAAGCAGGTATCGCGGAGTTGGAACATCTGTTTTGATGGAATAGTCAAAGAGTTTGACATCATCAAAATGGTAGATGAACCTTGTATAAACAAAAAGATAGTAGGGAGTATGGTGGTGATCCTCGTAGAGTACGTGGATGACATACTCTTAATAGGGAAGGAGTTTCCTATGCTACGCTCGATCAATCTCCGCTTATCACAATGATTCTCCACATAGGATCAAAGTGATACCTACTAAATCCTGGGTTTTGGATCTATGAGATAGATCTAATTGGATGTTAGGATACTCACTAGTTGTAGTGAGATGGTATCAATCGATCTTGGGAAGAATCACTGGAAGGGTTCCAGGGTGATAAAGACGACTGAATGTCAGTCGCAGGCATTGTCTTTACCCTCAGTAAAGGGACGGTATGTTGGAAGAGTTCCAAGCTAGATACCGTGACATACTAGACGATAAAGGCTGGATACATCGCTACTCAAAATGCTACCAAGGAGGATGTTTGGGTGTATATCGGTTCATGAGATGAACTATGTTCCAACCATTGTGAGACAATGGAGTTGTGGCTTATGCCAAGGAACGTCCGTCTCATCAATGATCCAGACATATTCTAAGGCAGTGTCACCTGATCATGGAGATGGTTGATCTCCAGGGAGATCGAGGTTAGGAGAGTAGACTCAGAGGACAACACAGCGGATCCACTCACAAAGGCATGTTCCCAGAGAGAGACTTTTATGGGATGGTTGAGTATGAGATACTACAACCACTGCTATCAGATGGCCCTAGTGCAAGTGGAAGATTGTTAGTTATATGTATGCCCTAGAGGTCATTACTATACATAGGATGTATATTGTAGTGGATGCTGGGACATATATAGGGAGGACTTTCTTGCTCGACATGATAGTATACTATCTGGTTAATCTTTACCTTAACGTGTACACTGATTGTCTCCCTGTTACATGTTGGTAAAGCCCTTAGGATCTGTACTTGACTACCTAGACTATGATGCGGATCATACTAGTGGGGACATGGTAGTCCATAAACACATCCTTCAAAGTCCCTAGTCGTGGGTGTATCGAGACGGGGCATCGATATACCAGAGTAGACGAGCGTATACCTTCTCGACCCATACAGATGGGCGATGGATGATCCCATATCCATTGGTGTTTGACATCAGAGATGATATACGGGTGCTCAGTAGAGACTGGGTACACTGAACGGACTCGCCGAGAACTCCCAGATGGTATTATACCTTACGTCAGATGGCAGTTCTCTGGTGACACTGGTACAGAGTAGTCTGTTGACCCGAGATCGTCATAGAGTCTTGTGTGGTTCCCACTGTGCTTTGATTTCCATCTTACCATGTCCAAGAGGGCGTGCAAAACGGTGGTTTTTGGGTACAGTCCCGAGTCACATGGAGGCAATGAGCGATAGGAGGGGATTCGTCTCTCCCGGTATAGGGGGTTGATGTTGCGTTGTGTTCGATTGGCTATAACAGGAAATCCCTGGCCAGGGTTGCTGAGATATACTGGTAAGTGTTACCAGTAGTTTCTCGAATTGTTATAGACCTCATATCGACACGACTTATCGAGCTATTGGGGTCTGACGTTTACCACCCCTAGGCGAGATATGCGACATATCAGACGATCAGACCGGACTGTACGGTAGTGTTACTGGTTGGATTCACTGGAGTGTGAGCAGGCTTGCTCGTCGATCTTCTGATCGCTCAATACCCGGGTGGCCGTTACGTTTAGCAGACCGCTTGCGGCTTGTGGGTGTTTGATATGATCATCACCTGCTGCCGGCGTATTGATGAGTCTTTAGAGTCCTACACAGAGGTTTCCTGGCTCAAGCGAAACGAAATAGGAGCGCATATGAGATATGTGCGGGACCGAGAATAATGCGTGTATGTGATACCGTATTTCATTCTCGCGATGAATGTGTCGAATGGTTATATGCGATATAACCTAGTTATCGAATCGAGGGTTGATTCGATAAGCCGATACATTGGATACTAGTCGGTTATATGCGATATGACCGGATCGTTAAATCAAGTGTTGATTTAATGATTTAATGCATAATTATATATTTGATATATTACTTTGCGTTAACTAGTATTAGTTCACTTTAAATGGATTTTCTCACTTGGTTTGTGCACATTGTATATGTGATATACTTTTGTACACATGATTGTATCATGTTTGATGATGCATGCTAGTTTGGGTTTGTGTAAAGAATTAAACCATGGTTACTTAAGTGGTTAGGGTTTCATTTCCTTTTCTCATTTATTTATTTCATTTATTCATTTTGGAAATAAATAAATAAGCATAAAGAGAAAATGGTGGCTAATTTTGTTTCATATTGAAGCTTCTTGAAGACTTTGACCAAGTGACCATTTTGTCTCATGCTTAACCCTAACCATTCCATTTAACCATGATTAACTCTCTACACTAAACCATGGTTTGAATATGATAAGGTTTGATTTTCTTTTCCTTTTTTCAATTAACACTTATCATATTCTTCATCTTCTTCTTCTTCTTCACTTCAAGAAAAAGCTTGAAAGCTTTAATGGCAAAGTGAGAAAAAGAGTGAGAAATCCAATTCTAAAGTCTACCCACTTCCTATTTCTTCATCCTCTACCTCTTGCCAAGTAGTAGAGTGTGTTTTCTTCACAAGTTTCTTGACTTGGTGAAGTTGGAGCTTGATCTAGCGATGCCTCGACGTAGATCATTTTCGGCATGGACATCGACGACCTAGCTCGCCATTTCTCCGACGAAGCCGACGCTAGAGCCCGGGAATTCATTTGGACAGCGAGGGGACTTCGTTGCGGAGCTATGGAGGTGGAGCACCGGATCTACAAAGGTTGTATTTCCGTTTACTTGTAGTTAAGTGTTAACTAGTTTTTGTTTTGCCTAGAAAGCTAGCCAACGATCCGTAGTCGGGTTTCTCGGCACTGTTAAAATTTGAAATTGGCATGGTTGATGCCTTGTGAGACCTCTTGAGAGTGCCTAGGAACCCTACAGTACTAAGATTTGGTTTTGCTCCCGTGCAGAAAACAGAACATCAATGGCCTTTAACTGCTCCAGCTGCAACTGCAACTCCCGTTCCGCCTCATCTGGAGGTGTAACCTACGGGCCCCGAGCGGCCTCCCTTTTCACAATGCCAGTGGAGCAGGTAACTCAGGCCACCACTAGGCTATTCTTCGGGACCATGCCCCCACCCATGAACTTCAATGCCCCAATGTCGTTGCAGGAGGCCCCAAAGAAGTTGGTCTTTGATCGACTTACCACTACTGTGACCTCTCTCAACGGGTCGCCCAACCCCACTGCCTCAGTTTTTAACAGACTGGGCCAAAGCTCCAACGGGCCCATGAACAAGCCCGCGATACCCGAAGCAGCCATCCCAAAGCGGATAGCCATCCCGGCTCAAGCGGACGAAATTATCAGAGAGACTTCTTCTGCCAAGAAGTCAGTCTTCATAAGGCTGGCCG
Source organism: Agapanthus africanus (assembly GCA_030015575.1). Lineage (NCBI taxonomy): Eukaryota > Viridiplantae > Streptophyta > Magnoliopsida > Asparagales > Amaryllidaceae > Agapanthus > Agapanthus africanus. The sequence goes on from CM057337.1 coordinate 81,520,012, forward strand.
TTCCGGATCCCGCTCCAGACGAAGTCCTTAAAGATGCTTCCCCTGCTTAAAGGTCTGTCTTTGATAGATTGGACACTGCTTCTCAACGGACGTCATTTTTCAAGAGGCTGGCGCCAGCGACAACTCTTCGCCAACACAGGGGGCATGAGGAAGTCACCCCTACAGCTGAGACAATCCCAACGGCTCGACACGCTCGACGTCGTCACTAGCGCCGAGTAAGGAAGGCTGGGGGCAATTCCCTTTCCGAACTGACTCCGCCAGCTCCAACGGTGGAAATTGATGCTGCTGTTCCAACTAGGAACAGCTTTGAACCGCTAAGGAGGGTGCGCAAAAACTCTCCGACTGCCATGCTGAAGAGATCTCCTCCACCTATGGAGAATGCTATAGAGAAGAAGCCGGAGCAACCCCCTCAGCGGCTGTCCTCTAAAATTTACAAAGTCTGGCGACAGGTCCAGGAATCGGTGATTGATCAGGATTACTCTCGCCGATCAAAGAAGATTAAAGCTCGACAAGAAAAGAGCCATCCCGTGGTACCCCATAAGATGCCATCCGTATGGGTGCCCGCTGCAAAGGCTCCCTCAATGTCAACTGCTCATAAGAGAAGGAGGCCGGAGAAAGCCCCTGTGACCGCGGCGAACCGCAAGGACGCTGAACCTAAACTCCCCTAGTCTGGGGGCATGGTGACACATACTGTTTATATGGATTCCGGAAAAGAGGAAAGCCGTGCTTCCACGGGTCATCGACCGCTTACTCGATCGATAACAAAGGCTCAGGAGCAGCAGCAGCAGAAACTTCAGGAGATGCTAACTGCAATGGCCGCACTCACTGGGCCGATAGACAATCCGGAGACCTCAGAACAGCGTCAGGAATAAGAAACTGATGCTGATTTCCTCTGAAGAATGCTCGAGAGGAAAGAAAAAGAGGCCGCGGAACAGGCGGCCAACATAAAAAAAATAGCTCTTTTGTTCCAAGACATGGCCGGGATGATGTTACAGCCGGAACCTCCAGCTGAAGACCCCCCGATTATCATTGAAGATGATAGAGGAGAGACATCGAACCCTCCTCCGGCTCTTTCAGCAGCCAAGGAGGAGACCATCTCCAAGGCCACTCTGAATGATTACATCGCTCAACAAATATAAGCTCATCATGCAAGCGAAACGGCTGGGCAGATCGTTAAGACTGGACGACCCTATCCAGGCTGGTATGACCAAATAAGGTACCCGCCGGGATACACGATCCCTAAATCCCATGTATATAAAGGGATGGGGAATCCGCATCAGCACGTCGCTCAATTCAGAACCTTCTGCGGCAACACCGGAGGTGATAATAAACTTCTGCTCCGCTAGTTTGTTGGTAGCTTGTCGGAAATGGCGTTCGAGTGGTATTCGGAGCTTCCCAAAGACTCCGTCAAAACTTTTGCAGAGATGGAGCTACTATTCACCCAGCGTTTCGCGAGTGCTAGTGAACGCACCCCGATCACGGCATTGATCAATGCCAGGATGAAGCCGGAAGAAACTTGGGTCCAGTACGCGATACGATGGTGGAATTTATAATCGAAGTGCGAGCAGCGCATCGAAGAAGCGCCTGCAGTGGGCATGTTTGTGGGCACTCTTGACCCTCAAGCGACCATCTTTCAATTTATGACGTTCTTCAAGCCGACCACTTTCCAGTCCTTGATTGATAAGCTGGCCCAAATGGACCAGATGGATCACAGGCCTTCCTCTTCAAAGCCGGAGCCGCGAAATGAAAAAGGGAAAGGGAAAGCGACCTTCGTCGCCAATACTCAACAGCAGCCCAGTGACCCAAAATTAACTGATCGCCTAGAAAAGAGACGGAGATACTATAATGAGAAAATAAAGCGCCCTTATTCGTTTCCCTGGGACAGAACGAGGAGATTGTTTAAGCTAGCTGTGCGCAACAGGCTCATTAATTTGCCGAATCCAAAACGCCCATTGCAACCCGGTGAGGCTAATAGTCCCAATTATTGCCCCTACCACCATGCGGTAAGCCATCCAATTGAAGATTGTTTTGTCTTTAAAGGCTGGATTGAAGATCAGTACCAACAGGGCAAGTTCGCACTGTCCGAGAACTGGAAAGTAAACCCGCCCCAGCCGCACGCTCTCAAAAAGATGGACACACCGGGGGCATCATGCTCTTTTGTAGAAGAAGCTCCATGGGAGGTCGTTCTTTCAGCCAAGATGAAAAGAATGCTAAAGGATCTCCAAACGTGCCCGGCAATCAAATGGAAAAATCCACTAGAACCCGAGATCATCGAGGGAATGCTGAAACCGCGCACAACTCCAAAAACTGGTGGTGATGGTCAAAGCGCTCACATCCAGCCGTCAAAGTCTTCGAAGAAGAAGAAGAAATCTAAAAAGCCCGTGAAGCCTGGTGACAAGCGCACGGACCTGCAAAAATATATCGACGCGCGGGAAGAATATAACCAGAAGGCACGGACCCCAGTCACACTCCAAGAATTTCTCAGCCACGTCCTTGAGGACGGAGATGATGACAATGGAGAAGACTCGTCGGATGAGCTTGAAGATTATATGGCAAGCTGCCATGTGATCTCTCACTCATCGATAGACGATGAAGAAGCTCCTTACACAAAGGAACTGGAGGCAGATCCTGAGCCGGAACTTCTAGGAATATCAGACGAAATGATTGATGCATTCCTAAACGAAGCTCTTCTTAGAAGCAAAGCTGATCGGGAGCGCGAGATGGCCATATTTGAAAAGGCCAAACGCTGGCGACTGGACGAAAGGGTCGAAACACTACCACCAGATCAAAGTACATCCGCCCAAATAAAAGCAGGTTCAATACGAGGAAAAGGTTTGCCAAAGCCATAGCGATGGGAATGAAGCTGCCACCCTCCAAAGAAAACACTCCTGATGAAGCGGATATACATCCTAGCTACTGCTTATATCATTGAAAGATTGTGCATCCCATCGAAGAGTGCAACGCTTTTAAAAGCTGGTGGCAGGGATATGTTGCTCACCGACAACATTTCAAGCGAATGAAATGCAAAACTCGTCTGGAGCGAAGAAATACGACCGAGGGGCATAAAAGAACTACCGGCAACTGTCACATAGTCAACGCTGGGGGATCGCAAGTTCTCACCCTCGGGAGCGACTCTGACGAAGAAATGACTCTTGGCCCTCTCTTTAAAGAATCCACTTCGGGAAAAGAGGAAGGACCGAAGAGCTGCGAGAACATTCAGCTGCTCAATCGTACGGTGCCCGAAAAGAATCTCAGGCCCGCGGACAGTGGGTAGAATAAAAAGGATAAGGGGAAAGAAAAGGTCCCTGAGGACATTGCCCTAAATGATCAAGCCGTCAAAGAGCTGACAGCCAAGGACCCCCCAAAGAAAAACAAGGTAGATTACAACATTCTGGCACACTTGAGGAAGCTACCTTCGCAGCTAAGCATTCTCGATGCCCTCTTGTTATCTAAAGAAGTAAGAGACTCTCTGATCAAGGCGTTACAAGAGCCCGAACAGTTCCAAGCTTTCCTCGCCAAGGAAAAGATGAAGGACGAGCTGGAAGAAGTGCATACGGCTGATATCACTTTCGGCGATGAAGATCTTCTCCTCAGGACGTGTGAGCATAACCGTCCCCTTTATGTCTCCAGATACTGTCATGATATCAAGATAGGCAAAATCCTGGTCGACAATGGGTCCTCCGTTAACCTCCTCAATATAAGAGTGTTAAAAGAAATCTGCATGAGAGTTCAACACCTCGCTCGTGATAAAATCACCATCTCCGGGTTTGACTCCCAGTCATCACGGATGCTCGGGTCTGTGATACTGACGCTGCGCTTTGGGCTGCTAGTCACTGACATTAAATTCCACGTCATTGACGTTAAGACCTGCTACAACGCTTTGCTCGGCCGGCCTTGGTTACACGAGTACAACATCATCCCTGCTACACAACATCAGTGTATGAAGTATTTCAAGGATGGTCTCGAGTACACTGTGATAGGAGAACTAAACCCATTCTCCGTGAACGAAGTCTGCAAATATGAGGATGCCAAATACTTCCTGCCTGATTTCGAAGACACAGAAAGATGTCGCAAACCGAAGGACAAGAACAAAGCTATCACCACTATTCCGGTCTTCGGGAGTGATACCGAAGAAGAAGAAGAGATAGTCTATTCAGGGCCGCCCCAATGCAACAAGCTGGGACCGTCCATCCCTATGTTAATCTTCGGCAGCGACTCGGAAGATAAGGTCAACGCTGTATTTTCCGCTCGGCCATCAATGCAAGCCCTCTCTAGCGATGATCGAAGTTTTCAAATTTCCATGGTTCCGCAAGAGCATTACAAAGAGCTCGATGCACTTGAAACTTATAGTGTGTAAGAACTGCAGACATTCTATGTCCCCCCCCAGGCGAAAGGGTGAAAAGGCGATCCTATTCTACCGATACGGAAAAACCAAAGTGGAGAAAGAAATTTAGCATGGTACGGATTCTACACTTGACAGGCTCCAACCCATCCATTTTCCCAGATATTACACAGACGGATTAAAAAAATTGTTGAGGCGCCAAGTCGTACCCTTCAAACAGACTGCTCGACAAGCCCAGTTCTTTAACAGGATCTGGAGCGTCCCCGGAACGCAATGAAAGTTGCCCAACGGGAGGATGGAAACGATCGGGCTTGGATATGTTCAATCCAAGAAACGGGAACGATTCCGCGGCTGCTACGCCATACATGACTTTGATGAAGAAGGAGATGCTCTGTGGGAAGATGTTAACTTTGAACCAAAACAAGCTCCCGTCGTGAAAATGCCAAGCCCGTTATTCGAAGAACAAATGGACAAGCTAATAAGGGAAGCGGGTCAAAAGGTCCGAGATGACCATAATCGCGAAATGGCCATCTACGAGAAAGCCAGAACGCAGCGCCCACTTCAGCAGGCTGCAGAAAGTGACGATGCCCTCCGTCGTCAGCCCATCATACAAAAGACTCGACGCAGAGGCAGAAATAAACCCAAGAATAGAAAAAGCGTTCAACAGCGACAAAGCGGGACCAAGAAACCACGCGATCGAGAATCGAGCAGCCAAGATTAGTCTCTTGTAAAGAAATTGGGCCGAGCATACTCTTTTTTCTAGGACAAGACAAGAAAGATACTTGATCTCGTCATAGAACATCAGATGATTACCCTACCAGAGTCCAAGCACCCCGAGCAAGTAGGCGGGGTCTCTCACCCAGAATATTGCTCCTATCACCGGGCAATAGGACATCCCCTCGAAGACTGCTTTACATTCAAAGACTGGGTAGAAGACCAGTATCAGCAATGCAGGTTCGCTCTATCCAGCGGTTGGAAGGTAACCCCACCACAGAAGCATGAACCAAAAGCCACGTATGCGGCGGGAGTAGAACCAGACCAACATCGGTCTTGGAAGCGATCTCGTACCTGTCACGTGATAACACTGTCAGAAGAAGAGCCCGAGAATATGGATGGCCTCCCCTGGTGCTTCGAAAATGATGACGACGAGGTGATCTCAGAGTTTCCACCGGCGCCAAAAGAGCTGGAAGATGGGATATATACTACTGCAAATAACCTCAAGAAAATTGACTTGGGAACAGCAAACGACCCACAGCCGACGTTCGTCGGTGAGCTGTTGTCTGAATAAAAAGTGGCTACGCTCAAAGATGTGCTCATGCAGTACAAAAATTGCTTCGCATGGAACTATTCCGAGATGCCGGGACTAGATCCAGAGATTTCTATGCACAAATTGGCGATATCTCCGGACATCAAGTCGATTAAACAAGCACCGAGAAGAATGCGACTCGAGCTTGAAATGAGCATCAACTCCGAGGTCAAGAAGCTAATCGACACTGGTTTTATCCAAGAGGTTCAATATCCTGACTGGATCGCCAACATTGTCCCAGTAATGAAGAAAAACGGGACGGTGCGTATCTGCGTGGACTTTCAGGATCTCAACAAAGTTTGCCCGAAGGACGACTTTCCAGTACTGGTCACCGAGATGATGATAGATAATACGTCCACTCACGAAATCTTCTCCTTCATAGACGGCTCATCAGGATACAATCAGATAAAAATGCATCCCGAAGACCAGAAGCATACCACTTTCCGGACCCCTTTGGGCATATTCTGCTACAAGGTGATGCCTTTCGGTCTAAAGAACGCCGGTGCCACCTATCAGAGGGTCATGACGAAAATCTTTGATGACCTCATACATGAAATCGTTGAATGCTATATCGACGACCTCGTAGTTAAAAGAAAATCATACGAGGAACATTTAGAGGATCTGAAGATCGTGTTTTAGCGCCTTCGGAAATATAACTTGAAAATGAACCCTCTCAAATGCGCGTTCGGAGTTTCCTCAGGCAAATTCCTAGGATTCGTCGCCCGCCACCGAGGCATCGAGATAGACCCGTCGAAGATCAAAGCGATCATGGAAATGCCTCCGCCAACGACTCTCAAGCAGCTGCGGTCTCTCCAAGGAAAGCTCGCGTATATCCGGCGATTTATAGCCAATCTCTCTGGCAAGTGCCGTCCTTACAGTCACCTAATGAAGAAGGGAACCCCGATCGTTTGGGATCGCAAATTCCAAAGCGCGTTGGACGAAATCAAGCAATACTTGCAGAATCCGCCGGTACTGGCCGCTCCCGTTAAAGGAAAAACTCTCGTCCTGTATACAACAGCCCTCGAAGGTTCCTTAGGCGCGCTGTGGGCATAAGAGAATGACCAAGGGAAGGAGAGAGCCCTCTACTATTTGAGTCGAGTTCTACTGGGGGCAGAAAGCAATTATTCTCCCATCGAAAAACACTGCCTGGCGTTGATCTTTGCGATAACGAAGCTCAGACACTACGCATTGGCACATGAGGTCCATCTCATATCAAAGGTGGATCCTCTCAAATATTTAATGTCAAAGGCTATATTAATGGGATGACTCGCTAAATGGGCCCTGCTCTTGATGGAGTTCTCGATAACTTATCGACCCCTCAAGGCAGTGAAAGGCCAAGCCATCGCCGACTTCCTCGCTGAGCATCCGATACCTGTCGATTCTCCCTTGAACTGCGACTTGCCAAACGAGCACGCGTTTGACACAATCGACGGTGAAAGAAGAGAGAGTGATACCCGATGGGAACTCTACTTCGATGGGGCATCTTCCATGAAGAAGCGCAAACAAAGCACCCCCATAATCAAATCAGGGGTAGGGCTTATCTTCGTGACCCCACGAAGAGGGATAATGCGCTTCGCCTTCTCCTTAACGAAGCCGAGGATAAACAATGAAGCCAAATATGAAGCTCTAATAGCAGGTCTTGAGATCGCCGTCGACATGGGAATTGAGAATCTCCTCATATACAGAGACTCCCAGCTGATCGTAATGCAAGTAAACGGCGACTATCAAACGTGCAAGCCAGAGCTGGTGCAGTACGGCGAGAGAGTGCAGCAACTGCTGACTCAAATTCCTTCCTACACCGTGGAAAGCATACCGCATGCGGAAAATAGCAAAGCGGATGCATTGGCCAAGCTCGCTAAAGAATTGGCTGACGAAAATCTCGATGACGTGAGGATCGTTGTACAAAGTCGTCGGGTTCTTGCACCGGCAGAAATATCTCCAGAGTCTTCTGAAGAAAAGGGAGCTACCGAGCAAACGGCCCTACAAATAAAGGACCAGGAAAAGGCTAAGAATTGGAGAGAAGTCTTTATAGATTACTTCAAATCCCATCGAGCACCTGAAGATGCATCCTCGAGACATCAGCTCATGAAACGAGCTCTATCTTTTGCCTTCGTCAATGATACTCTGTATAAAAGGTCATTTTATTCTCTGTGGCTGAGATGCCTGGGACCTGAAGAGGCAAGGAGAGTCGTCCAAGAAACTCACGACGGACTCTGCGGTTCTCACCAAGCTGGGCCGAAGATGAAACTGAAGATCAAAAGGATGGGCTATTATTGGCCCACGAAGATCCAAGACTGCTTAAAATACACGAAGCCGTGCCACTCGTGCTAAGTTCATGGGGACTTCATTCATCAGCATCCAAATCCGCTACACCCAACGGTGGTTAGCTGGCCGTTCGAAATGTGGGGAACTGACATAATCAAACCCATTGAGCCAGCATCGTCTACAGGACACCGGTTCATATTGGCGACAACTGATTACTTCTCCAAATGGGCAGAAGCAGTACCGCTGAGGGAAGTGAAGATGGAGAATATCCTCCATTTCTTCAAGACACACGTCATTTACCGGTTCGGCACTCCGCGACGGATTATCTCCGATAACGGGCCAGCCTATAGAAGCCATAAGATCATCTGCTTCGCACAACAGCATAACATAGACTGGAAATACTCTTCGGTCTATAATCCCCGAGCTAACGGTCTAGCTGAAGCTTTCAACAAGACCTTAACAAAGATCGTGAAAAAGACGGTGTCTCGAAATAAGAGGGACTGGCACGAGAGACTGCATGAAGCTCTCTGGACGTATCGAACTACGTTCAAAACAGCCACGAACATAACGCCGTATGCATTGGTATTCGGCACAGAAGCGGTACTCCCCCTCGAGATAGAGTTACCCTCTCTACGAGTGGCGGTTCACTACGAGCTAACAGATGAAGAAAATGCTCACCTTCGGATTGAGGAGCTTGACGCCCTTGATGAAACCCGGCTCATGGCGCAACAAAATCTAGAGGCTTATAAAGCAAAGATGACGCGCTCATATGAAAGATTGAATAGGCCGAGAACATTCCGTCAAGGCGAACTCGTGCCAGTGGTCAAGAGACCTATGATCCCTAATCATGCCAAACGGGAGAAATTCGAACCAAACTATGAAGGCCCGTACATCATAGACAAGGTTTACCAGGGTGGAGCTTATCTACTCATGGACATGCATGGTGAAAGACCTTTCAGGCCAACAAATGGTCGCTTTCTGAAAAAATACTACGCCTAACGAGTCAAGGCCTAGGTCAACAATAGATGACGATGCCCATGTCCGCTCGCTATCTTCCTAAACCCAAACTCTATAAGTAGTAGCCGGCTTTCGGACCGAAACGTCCATAAACTAATGATGGACCACTATGTCCTAAAACTAGCTGTTGACCGAGACGTCGATAAACTACTATGGACCGCAGCATCCCAAGGCTGACGTAAAAAAAATAAAAATAAAAATAAAAAAAAGGGAAGAAAACGGTATGTCCATAAGAAAAATGGGCACGGATGAAAACCTGAAAGGTCTCCGTGAGTAAAAACAGCAGGGCTACCGGCGAGTTTTGTGAAAACCCGAAAGGGCGCAATCTCGTTAAAAGACACTTGTAAGGTCCTCTCGACCTTATGAGGAGAAACCACCTGCGTGAGATTCTTACGACTCACAAAGGAGCAACACACTTGGGGATCCCCACGATTCCTAAGGAGAAACGCACTTACAAGATCCTCACGACTCGTAAGGAGAATTCCCCCTTTGAGACCCTCACGGCTCATAGAATTCAAAAGCCTTAAGCTACAGAGATCTGAACCTGTTCTTAAGCAGTCTTACATCCTGATTTTTCCCTACAAGAGGTTCAATGCTGACCTTTGTATACAATCCACGGGCGCGAATAAACTTTTTCCTAACAAAGTCTCACCCGCGACTAGGGATGTGTTTACACGGTGAACAACCCTTATAAGCCCTTTTGACTTATAAGGAGTAAACACTCTTGTGAGATCCTTACGACTTACGAGAAGCCATACACTTGGGAATCCTCACGATTCTTAAGGAGAAAATGCACCTATGAGATCCTCACGACTCGCAGGGAGAAATACCTTTATGAGACCTTTATGGCTCATGAAGTCAAAAGCCTTAGTCAACAGGATCCTAACCATGTTCGCTAAGCCACCTTTGTTCGACATCGACAGAGGCAAATGATGATTCGCTCCTGGCAATATCCCAGTTGTAGCGATGCTGATGCCGAAATCGGTGTCAAATCCCAAACTCGCAGTGAAAAGCCGGCGAGCCACAAATGCATACGAAATAGCGGAAATGATGGGGCAACTTGCAACAAAATCAGCAAGTAAAAATGTATGCATACAAAATAGCCGAAATGATTGGGCAACTCGCAATAAAAAGCAGTGAGTAAATAAAACAAATAGCCAAAATGATTGGGCACCACGAAAAATAGCCGAAATGATTGGGCAATCGCGACTTTCGCGATATAAAATCTGAAATGATAGAGCATCGCGGAAAGAAAAATATAAAATGAAACTTTTTGCCCTACAGGTGAAATCACATCGATTCCTGTATACAATCCAGGGGCACAAATTAAGAGGGAACCATACCTTCCCACCAGGCTCCATTAGAAAAAGAATCCACATCTCGATGGTTCACAGACAGCCTGGAGATCATCTCAACATTCGTCTCATTACAACAGACGCAACATCAACAAAACAGAACCGCGGCAACTCTCAATTCCATGACTCGGTGGTGCACAGACAACCAAGAGTAAACCCCCGACTCCGTGAAATGCGGGAAAAGTCAACCCTTCCTGGTTTCGTGGAACACGGCCTATGTCAATCCTGACCCCGTGGGAAGCGTCCAGAGCGGATCCTGGTCCTTGCGGAACACGGCTATGTCAATTCTGATCCCATGGGAAGCATCCAGAGCAAATCCTGGTCACGTGGAACACGGCCTATGTCAATACTGACCCCGTGGGAAACGTCCAGAGCGGATCCTGGTCTTTGCGGAACACGGCCTATGTCAATCCTGACCCCGTAGGAAGCGTCCAGAGCAAATCCTGGTTTCGTGGAACACGGCCTATGTCAATCCTGACCCAGTGGGAAACGTCCAGAGCGGAACCTGGTCCTTGCGAAACTCGGCTATGTCAATCCTGACCCCATGGGAAGCATCCAGAGCAAATCCTGGTTCCGTGGAACACGGCCTATGTCAATCCTGACCCCGTGGGAAACGTACAGAGCAGAACCTGGTCCTTACGGAACACGGCTATGTCAATCATGATCCCGTGGGAAGCATCTAGAGCAAATCCTGGTCTAGTGGAACACGGCCTATGTCAATCATGACCCCGTAGGAAACGTCCAGACCGGAACCTGGTCCTTGCGGAACACAGCTATGTCAATTCTGACCCCGTAGGAAGCATTCAGAGCAAATCCTGGTTTCGTGAAACACGGCTTATGTCAATCCTGACCCCGTGGGAAATGTCCAGAGTGGAACCTGGTCCTTGCGGAACACGGCTATGTCAATAATGACCTCGTGGGAAGCATCCAGAGCAAATCCTGGTCACGTGGAACACGGCCTATGTCAATCCTGACCCCGTGGGAAGTGTCCAGAGCAAATCCTGGTTTCGTGGAACACGACCTATGTCAATCCTGACCCCGTGGGAAGCGTCCAGAGCGGAACCTGGTCCTTGCGGAACACGTTTATGTCAATCCTGACCCCGTGGGAAGCATCCAGAGCAAATCCTGGTCCCTTGGAACACGGATAAAGTCAATCTTGACCCCGTGGGAAGCGCCCAGAGCAACCCCTGACTCCGTGAAATGAGGATAATATCAACCCCATCAATCACTTACGGGTCCTCTCGACCCGTAAGGAAGAAAACTCTCTTATAAGATCCTTACGACTCCCAAGAGAAAAACACACTTAGGAATCCTCACGATTCTTAAGGAGAAAATACACCTACGAGATCCTCACTACTTGTATGGAGAAAAGTCTTTATGAGACCCTCACGGCTCATGAAGTTGAAAAGCCTTAAGCAGCAGAGCTTAACCTGCTTCCTAAGCCATCACTACTTCTCGAAGAGTTCCAGATATAATGTTCTCTATCATCTACAGGCTACGCTTACTAAGGTAACATGCCGGCAACACAGAAAAGACAAGAAAGCATAAGATAAACACATGGAAATGGAAAAACTTGGCATTCATACTTCAAAAAATTCTTACATGGGTGAAAGCGGTAAACAAAACGCCGTTAAAATGTTTACAAAGGCAGGACATCAAATCTAAGACATGGACTGAGAAATTCAAAAGTAAGGCCATCCAAAATTTTTCAGGCTTCTCGGACCATCTTCGTGTGCATCCTCTCCTGATCACAAGCGTCAGGATCCCCACCGATGTCCTCCACCCTTCGATAGGCAACGAGTATCGCCGCTTGTTGAAAAGCTCGATGCAGGATATCAACGAGGTGGTCTCGCCTTTTCTTTAAGATTAAGCCCATTAGATACAACGAATGCACCTTATCGTCAGCATCGTCCAATGCTTTAAGCAGCATGCCGGCATAGAATAGAGGAAGTGCTCCCCAGATCGCTCCCACAATAAGCTTCAAGAGAGAGGAACGACGAGGAAGCAATCGACCATTGTATGCATCAAAGCGACCCATAATTTCAGCGCACTGGGCGTTTGTGAATTCTTGGTCTTGGGAACGGCCGAGTGAGCGGATGTCTCCATAAGAGATAATCTTATCGAGATCATATAAATGAACAGCCATAATGCCTGAAAAGAAACATCATTGAAAGATTGGTAATGAAGAAAATCAGACATTGGGATTTAAACAAGTTCTGTCTGGCGACAAACAAATTCAAATTTGTGCGATTAAGGAAGAAAACCCTCAAAAGACTCCCATTTAAGCCCCTCAAGCCAAGCAGTAAATCTCCCTTAAGAGCAATGCTCTTCAAAAGAAATGACAACTGCCACAATTAATAGGGGAATAAAATTCCCCGAAAATGCTAAAGAGCAATGCTCTATAGAGAAGATGTAACGATCCATCAAGAAACCTTGAAAGCAAAGCTTCCTGCAGAAGTAAAAACTTTGAAATCTTTAAGATCCGCAAAGTGAAATCAAAAAATTCTTCATTAATAGGTCAAAAGAAACCTTAAAAAGGTTTTCTTTTTCGGATCCTGATCCAAATAGAGCAAAGCTCTGATAACGAATTCGAATCTTACTAGAAAGAAAAAGGTCTGACAGAGTTTTGATTCTTAAAAGATTTCTTAAAGAAGAGAGCAATGCTCCAAAGGAGAAATAATTCTCAGAAAAGAAGATGAACAATGGTCATCTCAGAGGGCCCAAGGCCCTATTTATAGACATTAAGAGCCGTTTCAACTCCCAAAAAGTTGATCCAACGGCGGAGATGCTGCCACCGCTGCACTCACGTATGGGCCACGTAAGCGCAACGGTGGGGGGGAATTTGTTTCCCCAATCAGAGCAAAGCTCTGTTCAAATTCCGAGATTTGAAACGAAGCAACGCTTCGTGAAAAGCGCTAGCATCAAATGCGCCAGCACTAAGAGTCAAAGACTATGAAATGGCGCTCACGTGCAAAGCAGGAGAGCGATAAGCGCCAAAAGCGCTTCACTCTCGCAAGGATTACTTACGCCTGTTTATAACAGTGTAAGTTCTATAGTGCATATGCGCCTGATTGGTCGTCTTTTTGCGTACGTGCGTTTTAAAAGATAGATCAAGAATATACCGCAATTAATAACGGTGTCGCTTGGCAGCTAGCCGATTGAGTACGGGTCGGTCCACATGGAAAACGTGTTCTTTTCTTATTGTTCTAACGAGTGAAGTCCTATTTTTGGTAGGTTTTGAATTTTATAAAAACTAAGATTGAATTTAATTCGATTTAAGACCTTGCTAGGGTTAGGATTAGGTTAGTTTGGAAAAAGATTTCTTCTCACTGCTTTCTTTGCCCTAATTAAGAACATAAGTGTTAGGGTAATAGTCAACAAAGGGGATTAGCACGACTAGGAAGAAACGTAGTTTCTTCCCTTTGGTCCTTGTCCGTCCTTTCTTAACTCTTAGCCCTAAGCTCTATATAAATCAACCACAACCGGTCTAACTAGGGAATAACCGCTATCTCGTAGGATAAGGTGCCGTAGTGAGCGGTGTGTGTTTGATTCACATAAAGTCCTAATTTAAAGTATTATACGGGAAAGAAAGGAGTGAGAGATGTCCATCTCTCAAACCTACCCAATCCTAACCCTAACAAGTGAGGAATTACTCACTCATCAGGGAAGTTACGATGTAGTTCATTTTTATAATTTCTTTTTAATTAACTAATTAACTTGCAGATAATAAAAGACAGATACTAAATTGCAGAAATAAAAGACGAAATGAAAATTGTAAGATAAAAACTTACTTTATTGACACCTCTTGACGATTACAATGGAATTGAAAATTTAATCTAGAAATTAAAAGAGGCATGCCCCAAAAGAGGCTGTAGGCTTTCCTATTTATAGATAGGAGAAACCCTAGGGTTTACATCTGATCTACATTTGAAATTACAATACTACCCTAAGAAAGCCAGGTCAAAACACCGACACCTACCGACACGTGCACCGACACGTGCACTGCACGGCCGCGAATCCGCGGCGGAATGCCATGTTTGGCCGCGGATCCGCGGCCATCTTGAGGGATCTCTGGCTCAACTTCTCAGGGTTGCTTCATGTTGCTATTTCCTTCTATTTTCTTCTCTTGGTTCTTCAGAATCTTTTTTACTTTCTTCCAAATTTCCAACAGTGCAGAATTTGTGGACTTTTATCGTAAGCTTCGCGTTGAAGTATTGAATTTTGTGCTGCCCTCTTACTTTGTGCATTGAACTGTTCATTGATCGTTGTTTGTTCCTTAAACTGGTAGGCGGCATCATACAGATTCATCTACTTGTTGGTCGTAGTCTCACATTTGTAGCGTTTTTTCCTGAATTTCACTGTATTGTTCTGAGAATCTGTAACCTGCAACTATTTAGCAGACATGGATCAAAAGCACCTATTTATTTACAATATGATTAAGAATGGGGAATATAATAATGCAGAATTTTGATATGAACAAATACCCCCAAACTTATCTTTTGCTCATCCCAAGCAAAACTATTTTTATTATTGAAAAAATCCTAACCTCACTTTCGCAGGGAATCGCGATTGCGCTGAGCTCGTGCAATAAGCCGTTAAACCTCTAGGTGTCCCTAGTAGGAGGAGTGTTGTCTTCTGAGGGTTTTTAACGGATACTACCCACAAAATCCAATCAATTTGGCCTATTGACTTTCATTCTTCAATTCGGTGTTCTAGCAAGAAATTCTATTATCTTCAATTTAGAAATTATCAACCCGTATTTTTCATACTCACTTATTATTTAACTTAAGATCGTATATGTTTTGTAAATTTATTTAGCTTTTAGCATTTTTTGAATTTTCCTTCTACGGTTCCATCTCAACTTAGGAATTTTTATCATCTCTACTGAAA
Organism: Agapanthus africanus; assembly: GCA_030015575.1. Classification (NCBI taxonomy): domain Eukaryota; kingdom Viridiplantae; phylum Streptophyta; class Magnoliopsida; order Asparagales; family Amaryllidaceae; genus Agapanthus; species Agapanthus africanus. The sequence continues at coordinate 81,535,187 of CM057337.1, forward strand.
ATATAATTCCTATCTTTCATTCCTATCTCTCATCAAAACCCCAATCATATACCCCTACGTGTGTGTATGTATCACCCCTACACTTGAAAATTCAATTCAAGCTATTATTCTCTTGTCCATCGTCCAAAGTACTTTTAGTTGGTGAATTTTAGATGAAATTGCTCACACATCTTTCATGCGACCGTTAATACTTCTTGAGGTACTAACGACCGATTACAAAATGTGTTCGCGCATTTAGGCATAATTTCTCGTCTTGTAATACCTAAGGCTTTAGCAGTGACTCCCAAACCAGTTGATCTAAGGCACTAGGTGATAAAGCACCCTTGCTATAATTTCTTTTTATTTTACGCAGCCTTAAGTAATTACAAAACCAGTGTTCATTTTTTTATATCTCTTTATTCACACTTATACTTTTATTTAATTTTTTTTCCCTCATACTAAGGATTTTAGACAAGAGCTATTTAAGGTATCCTCTACTATCCCAACTTTCAAGGTGCGTGTATGTGCGAGTTGTAGGGTATATATTTTCAGAATTTAGACTAAAGGTTCAGAATTATTTTTCAGACTTACACTTCAATAAAAATTTCAATACTCTTCCCTTATTTTGACTTAGCCCAAGAATTGAACTCAAAATTTGCCTATTTCTAGATAAACCATAAGGACATATATTTTCTACCGTTAAACTTTAAAAAAGGTTATTCTTAGGGATTTTAATTTACTAAGTTTAGGGTCTAGTTTTTCCTAGCTAGTTAACCGTCTTGTTAAACTTAAGTCAAATATGGCCAAGTTGAAAAAAAAATTATCTTTTTAGTTTTTCAATTTTATATTTGATTTTATTTTTATATTTTTTTTTAAAAAAAATTTATAATTTTTTATAAAGATGCAATGCACAATTAAACATGCAAAGAAAGAAAAGAGAAAATATGTACAAAAATTAAAATATGCAATGCAATGATAACGATTTACAAACCACCCTCTCCCCCAAACTTACCAAAAGCAGTGCCCTCACTGCTCATGACCTCGCCATCCCCTTGAACGTGAACGGGAACGTTCCTCTCTCGCCAGCAGCGTAGATACGCCATGTTCAATCTCTGTCACCCGGTGATCCAAGTTGGTCACCATCCCTACCAACCTATCAATCCCCCTAGTGGTTCTTCTAAGCAGACATGCATGTTCTGCTGGGGTAAGCTCTTCCTCGCTCGCGATCGAGCTGGAGCTGGGTGTTCTGGCGGGTACATGTTCAGCCGGTTCTGTTCGCGACCATACATCGGTTAAACGGATATAGGACACGGATACGCCCTCAATAAGAGGGCTAATGGGTATACCTCCATGCATGTAAAATTCAAATTCCTCCACAGGGAGGAAATAGTGACACAGTTGTGTCACTAACATAGGGCATGGGTAATTTGCAGCCCTTTTGCCACCACCAATTGAATTAAGTAAAACCGTGCATATGTCAAATCTAGGATTCCTAGTCATTAAGGTGTGCATGATATGAAGAGATGGGGTGAAAAATGTTGTATTATGTGAACTGCCAAAAATGTTGTTTTGTGCCCAACAGCACACGGTTAATACATTGGCGAAAAGGGTTCTAACCTGTATCCTTCCTAGGTTCTCTCGAACAGTCATTACCCATTAAAGGTAAGTAGTCTTCAAATTGAAGGGGTTGGTCGTGAACATGTAATCTAGGAATTAAGGTGACTTCATGGATAAAGTCCCTATTAATGATTATTTCCCTATTGCCCCAAAGTAATTTAATAAAACCGTATTGTGATAGGCAACCTTCCTCCATGCACTCGTAAAAATGAGTGACTAGATCTGGAAGAGCGTAAGTATTGGGATGATTGAAAATTAAAAAGTTCCACCCTCGCCGTGTGATCTCATCACCAAAATAACTCTCATAAATTGTGTGTGCAAAGATTTATGAAAAATCTCGTTCTAATTGCATGGTTGGTGCCATTCAGAAAGTTCACAGATTTATAAAAAAATTTAACAGAGAGGGATAGATGATGCAAACCTCCTCTGAAAAATTTCAGAGGGAGAAGACACAAAGGAGCGGCGGTTCCGCGGTAGAAGGAAGCGATCTCTCTGAACTTGCTGCTGCGGCGGCTAAGGTTTGAGGAAATGAAAATTTAGGGTTAAGAAAACCGCAGAGAGGGGTCGGATTGTATTTATAGGGGGATGTTTTTGGTTATTTGCAAAAAAACCCTCTTAAAAATAGGAAATTATTTGTAAATAATTTTTTTTATTTTTTATTAAAACTGGAAATTTACAAAAATACCCCAAAAAAAATTATTTTCAAAAAATTTTATTTTGTATTTTGTTTTTATATAATTACAAGTGATACATACCCCCAAAATTGTTTGAAACAGTGTTTAGGCTAGATAATCTAAATTTAGGGGCAAATGGAGGAAGATCGGTCAATGTAGATCGGCTCCTGCAAAAACAGGAGCTCCTCCGAAAGGTCCGCAGTGAGGAACGGTTTAAGTCTATTTCCGTTCACTTTAAATAGTAAACCGTCCTCCGGATTTTCTAAATCGACCGCACCGTGCGGATATACGGTGCGCACCAAAAATGGCCCTTTCCATCGAGATCTGAGCTTGCCGGGATGGAAATATAACCGAATGTCGTAAAATAAAACCTGTTGACCAGGTTTGAAAGTCTTGCGCATAAGGTGTTTATCGTGGAACACCTTCATTCGGTTTTTGACAATTATTGCGTTCTCGTAAGCTTCATCCCGAAGCTCGTTCAATTCGTTCAACTGCAGCTTTCTATTGCTGCCCGCATCTCTTAGAGATAGATCCAACTCTTTTATTGCCCAAAATGCTTTATGCTCAATTTCAACTGGAAGGTGGCTAGTGTTGGATATAGTGCCCTCAAAGTCAATTATTGGATCGCAGGCACGGGATTGCAATGATTGAGGGATGACCTATGCCGGAAGGACAGTCTTACTCGGGATGATAGTATGTTATCTGGTTTATCTGTATCATCGTGTACATGCTTTAGGTGACCTTGCAGATCACTATTACACGTTGATGTAGCCCTTAGGATTCTTGCTTGACTACCAGCAGTATGATGGCGATCATATACGTGAGAGTTGGGTAGTCTATAAGCACATCCTTAAGGTGGTCCTTAGTCGTGGGAGTTTTCGAGACTGAGTATCGATACTCCATTAGTAGACTAGTATATACAGTCGAGACCCCGACGAGGGGCGGTGGCCGGTCTCACAAGCCATTGGTGTCAGTTGGTTCACCTAAGATGTATACAGGTGCTCATTGGGTTATGAGTACACCGGACAGGACTCGCTGGGAACATGCTAGTTGGTATTATACCTGACGTCAGATAGCAGTTCCCTGGTGACATGTGTACAGGTTAGTTCATCGACCTGAGATCGTCATTTGTCTCGTGTGAGTTCCCACTGTGCTTTGATTACTATCCTACTACGGCTCAAAGTAGTCATGCAAACAGGTTTTAGTTGGGTACAGTCCCGAGCCACATGGAGGCAGTGAGCGGATCGGCAGAGGTTTCGTCTATCCCGGTATTGGGGATGAGATCGCGCTGTGTCTAGGAGAGTCATTACACGAAGTCCTTGGCCAAGACAGGAGATTTACTGGTAGGTATTCCAGTAGTATCTCAGGGTGTTCTGGGCTACACTCCGATACGACTTGTACCGCTTTTGGGGGTCTAACTTTTACCAACCCCCTAGGCCCGACATGCGATGCTCATAGACGAACGGACCAGACTGTACGGATATTGTCACTGACAGGCTCAGTAAGGTGTCAGGATGAGTTCGCTCATCGACCTCCTTTTTGGTCAATACCTGGTAGCCCGTTACGTACAGCTAGTACCACTGACGTGCTGATGGTTAAATCCACAGCCAAAGTATTGACGAGTCTTTAGAGTCCCCCACAGACAGTTTCTCAAGTTTCGGGCGAAACGTTATAGAGGACGTATGATATATGGCAGGGTTCGATCATATACGTGCAGTCGTGCACGGATCATGATCGGACGGATCATACTAGTGGGCTTTGGTTTAAGCCGGATCCTAGTATTAGAATTGTTGGATTACTTTAGTCTCATCGCATTCGCGTTCAGTCGGAATGCGGATGCAGGTATGTATATACAGGTGAGGGGTATCCATGTGATCCATCACGAGTTTACTTTAGATGTTGCCATATCTTTTTTATTGTTGTAAACATTTGGGTTAATATTTACAAATGGAAATAATGAGCTCAAAGTCATGATTAGGAGCATTAATTATGACGCGTGCACAATTGATGACTCATGGTCTATTTCTTTGTGCATGTGCCACATTATTTGATTGATTTGTGAGTTGAAATGATAAGAAGAGAGAGAAGGGCAGCCATATGAGAGGTTGGCTCTTGTATTATTTGATCTCACTCTCATTTTATCATTGCAACAAGAAACAAAAGAAAGCTCTTCTTCTTCCTCCTTCTTTCTTGAGCTCACTGTCTCCATTAATGGCATCATCTTCAACCTCCATCCATACACTCTCATGTGTTGAGAATCAATGGATGTTTGAGACAAAATTATCACACACATTCTCTACATCGCCTTGGACACGTTAGCTAGCTAATTTCGTGTCCGAGTTGCTTTGAATGAAGCGGGAGCCCGTAAAAGGATTCGAAGATGTGGTGCCCTTTCCGACGAGGAGATCGGAGATGCCGCGAGGAGATAGGGTTGGTGGCCAAAGACCGAAGGACACGGATCGATCGGTAGAGATTTTCTAACCCTTCTCTAGTTTGCTAGTTATAGGTTAATGGTTCGATCCGGGATTAAAGTCTGCGATAGCGCCTGTTTCAAGTTTAAGAAAAGTTTTCGTTTCCGTATTTTGGCCTCGGTTCGACGGTCGGGGCGCTACCGTAGACTTACATTGGTATCAGAGCCACGCCATTAACCTTTACTAGCTTGTTCTAACTTGCTTAAAACATCGATCGGCCGAATTTTCCAAAACCGCATTTCCAATTCTCAAGTTTCTGTCGAATTTTTTTTGTGGTCTAAAAATTATTTTGGGTATGTCAGAAAATCAGGAAGGCTTTTCTAAGACCACTGCAGAAATTTTATACAATGATCTCACTGTAGCACCGCGGAACCGCGGCCGTACCCACGTTTTGGCCGCGGTTCCGCCGCAGTTCTGGGGCTTTATTGCACAATTTTTCTTGTGGTAGTCTTCTGTGTGGAAATGTGGTTTTTGGAATATTTAGTTTTGGCCCAGATTATTTTGAGTGCTGGATTTGTGCTTGGGGCCCACTTCGGGAAATTTTGTCGATCGAAAATTTTAAATAAGTTAGTTCACAGTGCTTACCTTATATCTGTGACCGTGAATGTCATTCGAGCGGTAAATCTTGTCTAATTGCTATAGTTCTTTTAGACGGATTTGCGAACGTGACATTCACGTTGATGTTCTGTGTTGTGCTGTGATGTTGCAGATTTTTCGTGGTGGATAGCCTGGATGCAATGGTAGTACAGTTTGGTTGTATTTGTACATTTGATATTGCAGGGCGAGCGTCCGACATGTGGACTGCCGTCACTGCCTGTTTGTATATTATTCTTTTGGGGCACGACCGGGCTGAGGTCGATGTACCCGTTGTATATTTTACTTTCTGTACTAGGATTACCCCGCGGTGGGGTGCACGGATAGCCGGGTTCTATAGGGCAACGAGCCCACATCTCATGGCTTTAAGACGGAGGGGGATTTACTCTAGAATTGGCAGGCTATTCGCCGCACTTGTAGGGGTATAGGTTGACCCAAGGAGGGGAGCTCAAGTTACCGGATTCCGTGAAGTTCTGGGTGGTCCATTCACTTTGTTGAAGGGGGCTGCCTCGCTTTAGGTTTTGGCGGGTAACTTGCCGCACCCGTAGGGGTATAGAATTTCATTACACAAGCTATCCACACGACCAGGGGAACGTCGGGTTTCACTTGCGGCTCAAAGGAAACCCGGGGATCCCAGATTATCTGTATTGTTCTGTGATGCTTATTACATTTCTGTGATGTTGCATTTTATCACGTCTTGAGCGATTATTATATATTGATATATATACTAGTAGATGTTGTATATGTTTTACACCCGCGCTAGTCCATTCCCCGCTCTGACGTTAGTTAAGTAACCTAACGGGTGATGACGGGACCCAGTGGCGAATGCGGATGGCATATACGTACATCATATTTTCGTTCTTTTGTGGTGTGATTAATTGATGGGACTGCATTGATTCGGATCAATGCAAGCTAAACAAACATGTTTGATGTTTTTGGAACATTTTTCAAAAAGTTGTTATTACAAGGACGTTCTCTTTTGTTTTGCACAGTGGTATTCGGTTATGAATATCCAGCACCTCAGTCGACGAGGCAAGGGCCGAGATCCCTTCACCGGGAGTGACCCCTTGGACAGAAGTTTGCGTCAGGGTAATAACTTCACTATAGCCGATTGCCTTTTTGCTTTGCATCGTGGTATTCAGTTGGAATATCCTGCACCTCATTCTACGGGGAAAGAGCCGAGATCCCTTCACCGGGAGTGACCTCTTTAGCAAAGGTTTTCGCCACTATATTTTTATAAAAAGCTATCCGGTTCCTTCAACGATATCAAGTTCATTACGTTAAAGGTTTTTCGCCAAAAACCATTCGTAGCCCTCCGTCATTTCAGACGGGTAACACTTAGTATTCATGCTATGTTTGTTGGCCTTCGTCATGGCATAGTGAATGGTAGCTATTTGTTACTTTTCTGTTGCATAGATAGATGCGTTGGTTTGGGACAGTCGTACAGCCTTGTTGTCCCTAGTCAAGGGCTTGTACGGGTGGGTTCAAATTAACCTGGACAATGACGGGTAGAATTTGACATGTGACTTATGATTTGTTGGCCTTCGTCAAGGTTATAAAAGCATGGGGTAAAAATCACATCGGGAGTTTCTAAAGAAACTGAAACTTGCCAGATATGCGCATACCTTCTGGAATGTGATAACGTGAGTGGATTCCATCACGTTATCATGCGATGATAGTTGGATCCCTATTCCCACTGATGAGTTGGTTTACTCCTCGGGTGATCCCGACTAATTCTTCTTTCAGGTTTGGAGGAGAATTTGAGGTTACAGTGGGAGGTTTCCTGATTAAATAAAGTGATAACCATTCTGATCTAGGTTAGAGTGCACGCAGAGTATTTCTTTTCTCTCTCTCTTTGGCAGCGACCATGACCCGACCCTAGACTATGACTCAGTGACCAAGTTAACCGAACCTTCTTAAAACACTGGCTTTTAGATTGTCAGAGTTGCATACCTCATTGCCACTCCTACTTTTACCCTTTTCTTCAGAACACCCCGTATTACTACGAACATCCACTTCCATTGGATAAAACTATCGTATGGTTATATACGAACTCGAAGGAACTTGTTCAATATTCGAGGATGGTTTCCGGTTCTGGAGAAAATGAATAGGACTATTCAGTTGTCTTTTCCTTTTACCTTCTCTCAGCTTGCGAGTGCTCCTAGGATTAGGACAGTACACCTATTACGCTAATTGGATAGTGTTCATCCAAACCATAGGCAGGTACCGAACGGTAAGGAATGAAGAAAACCATTTAGCCTAAAAGGTGTACAGGAGGTATTAAGTAAAGACAAATAAAGGGATTAGTAAGAGAGCAAAATAAATTGCGACTGCTATCATTCACGACCAAAACCAAGTATTTCATCGCCACTCCTAATTCACCTTTGTATTTCTCCAGGACACTCCGTATCACTACGAAGATCCACAGTTATTTGGATACTCCATCGTATGGTTATATACGAACTCGAAGGAATTTGTTCCAGTTCGAGGATGGATTCTAATTCAGGAGAAATAGGAATAAGGTTTTATTCAGTTGTCTTTTATCTTTACCTTCTCTCAGGTTGTGAGTGCTCCTAGGATTAGGATAGTACACCTATTACGCTTATTGGATAGTCTCTTCCAAACCATAGGCTGGTACCGAACGGTAGGGAAGGAAGAAAACCATTTAGCCTAAACGGGTGTACAGAAGGTAATGACTAAAGACATATAAAGGGATTTGGAGAGACGGCAAAGAAATATACGGTTATAGTTATGAATCTGATAATGGAAGAGGCATTACTAGGAATACCCGGATACCCCTTCGAAACATTTATATGTTTCAGTTTCACTGTGTATTGTTAAAAGAAAACTGATTTCCCAATTAGCCATTGCTCCAGGGTACGTATTTACCAGGTTTGATTCTCACATCTGTATGGTTTTATAGATGATGAGTGGCAGTAAGTTATTGGAAATTGGGTGATCATCCTCATTATATCGGGATTCGTTGTAATTGGTGATATTTGAGGAAATCGCCTAAGATGTTTACCGGACGGCAAATATTTGGTTTTGAATATCCGTTGTTATGCACCAATTTCAAATTGATATATCTGTACATTTATTTTTATAAAGTGAGATATAACTTTTTGAAATTATGTCCATGACATTTACCTATATCAGTGGATGGTTAGGTAGGGAGCATTAAACAGCGGTGTAATTCTTCTTAACCAAAAGTACGGTTTTCAACCTACGACGCACAGGGTTTGAGTTATTCAACTCAGCGGACTTATACAAAATATATTGTATGTTGTCCTGTGTCCATTTGGACAGAGGGGTTGGTACTCGTACTATATTCTGTTTACTTGTGACTTCTCTAGTTCTTAGACATGTGTTTCGTAGAAATGCAAGGTCTAAGTTTTGAGAAGTTATAGGTATATAAATAAAGTAGAGAACCAGGTATTGCAAGTATCAGGATTCTTCAAGATGATCGAAGATGTAGATATTTGTGTATGGTATTCAGTTGGTAGTAATGATTATGAGAACATGCTTCTCTTTCAGGTTACTCATATCTGGATATATTCCTAAGTTGAGTAATGTTGATCGGCCTCTCTCCATTTAGTTGATATGCACTGAAAACAGCTGCATGATTTGAATCTAGTTCCAATTAAATCAGTGCCTATGTTTCTATATTGGATATAGAATAGTTCATATCTTAACAATGTTAAGGTACGGGGAGTTGTCCGTCTTATGCTTAAAACCAGACTCTGAATAACTCAAGGCACGTTTCTGTAATGGCTGTTTGTGGGTTGACCCGGGCTATGACGAGGTTTGATTTTCTACCATCTGGAAGATCAATAGTGATATTGTTCTTGACTCGCCACAGTTTTAATAAAAATGGATTTTTTCAGAAAACAGTAGTGGGAGTATGGTAGAACTGGAAGTGATTCCAGAACCGCAAACGATTACTGAAAATTTAATAGGACCTAAAGATTCAATCTGGTTTGACATTCCATTAGCCACTCCGCAGATATGGTGGGTAACCTCAGGCACTCGAGAGGTACTTCGGTATGCTCAAGGACGGTGACAGGGGGGTTCTTATTTACCCAGACTTGCTATTGCTGTTGTTCCAAACTGTGAGACCCGGCAAGAGGATGAGTATAGCGTCGTTCTAAACTAGCTTTAGAAGTGTACGTGTATATGACTCTGCCAGAGGGTTTTCGTAGTCAGTGGGAGCAGCGGAAGTATAGTGGACAAGTAGCTTATGTCTATTTATGGACTAAAGCAGATATAGCGGAGATAGATCATCTATTTCTGATGTGACAGTCATAGGTTTGACTTCATCAGAATAGGGGATGGATCTGTTAAGAAAGTGGTAGGGTGTGATGTCCTGGTATTTGGATGACATACACAGAGTAGGAAGTGAAATTCCTATACTACGATCGGTTATACTTTGGTTGTCACACAGTGGTTTCTCCACAGAAGATATAGATATAATATCAGACATTCCGGTTACTAGATCTATGGTTTTAGATCTGGATTTGGGTAGTATCCCAATCTGGATACTTAGACAGCATTCTACAGGTGTTTTAGAATGGACGACTCCTGGCACGGTAGTGTACCTGCAGGTGATGGAGTCACCCTCTCTAAAGGTGTCTTACAGACTAAAGGGGAGAGGGATGTGCATGATTGCCAGATCACTTGCTTAGGCAATTGAGTTGATCATGAGATGTCAAGTACCACACCAGATGTTGTTTTTGCATGAGATGCAATAAATTGTGATATTAATCCTATCCTGGAGAAACGTTCGGAAGCGGTTTTAAAACATAAGTGGATGTTCTAGGGATATGATAACAACAGCCTCTTTTAGGAGACGGTTATCATTCCAGGCTTCCAAGGTGACCTGGATGACAGAGTGACCATCAGAGTTATAGTTTTCCCTCTGACAAGGGGCAATAATTTGGACAGGAGGTCCAAGCGGATACTGAGGGAGGCATGACGCAGGATACTGATTAAGTTCAGTTGACGATACAGTCTAAGTTTGGATTTGGAGTTCATTTATGAACTAGGTCCCATCAGATGTCCAAACATATTCTAAGATAGGTATTGCTCATTTCGGGAGATGGCTTTCTCCGCGAACTTGAGATAAAGAGAGAGACATAGAAAGAAACATTATGGCGGATCTACTCACTGAGGCTATTCCTCGAACGCAATAGTTTCGTAAATGGGCTTTGTGAAACTGATTAGTAGAGGAGTTGGGTGTTCGGTATCACACGGGCTGTGAGTATGCGATATCGCAATAATTAGCTTTGAGTGCAAGTGGGAGATTGTTGGATATAGTGCCCTCAAAGTCAATTATTGGATCGCAGGCACGTGATTGCAATGATTGAGGGAGGACCTATGCCGGAAAGACAGTCTTATTCGGGATGATAGTATGCTATCTGGTTTATCTGTATCATCATGTACGTGCTTTAGGTGACCTTGCAGATCACTATTACACGTTGATGTAGCCCTTAGGATTCTTGCTTGACTACCAGCAGTATGATGGCGATCATATACGTGAGAGCTGGGTAGTCTATAAGCACATCCTTAAGGTGGTCCTTAGTCGTGGGAGTTTTCGAGACTGAGTATCGATACTCCATTAGTAGACTAGTATATACAGTCGAGACCCCGACGAGGGGCGGTGGCCGGTCTCACAAGCCATTAGTGTCAGTTGGTTCACCTAAGATGTATACAGGTGCTCATTGGGTTATGAGTACACCGGACAGGACTCGCTGGGAACATGCTAGTTGGTATTATACCTGACGTCAGATAGCAGTTCCCTGGTGACATGTGTACAGGTTAGTTCATCGACCTGAGATCATCATTTGTCTCGTGTGAGTTCCCACTGTGCTTTGATTACTACCCTACCACGGCTCAAAGGAGTCGTGCAAACAGGTTTTAGTTGGGTACAGTCCCGAGCCACATGGAGGCAGTGAGCGGATCGGCAGGGGTTTCGTCTCTCCCGGTATTAGGGGTGAGATCACGCTGTGTCTAGGAGAGCCATTACACGAAGTTCTTAGCCAAGGCAGGAGATTTACTGGTAGGTATTCCAGTAGTATCTCAGGGTGTTCTGGGCTACACTCCGACATGACTTGTACCGCTTTTGGGGGTCTGACTTTTACCAACCCCCTAGGCCCGACATGCGATGCTCATAGACGAACGGACCAGACTGTACGGATATTGTCACTGACAGGCTCAGTAGGGTGTCAGGATGAGTTCGCTCATCAACCTCCCTTTTGGTCAATACCTGGTAGCCCGTTACGTACAGCTAGTACCACTGACGTGCTGATGGTTAAATCCACAGCCAAAGTATTGACGGGTCTTTAGAGTCCCCCACAGAGAGTTTCTCAAGTTTCGGGCGAAACGTTATAGAGGCCGTATGATATATGGCAAGGTTCGATCATATACGTGCAGTCGTGCACGGATCATGATCGGACGGATCATACTAGTGGGCTTTGGTTTAAGCCGGATCCTAGTATTAGAATTGTTGGATTACTTTAGTCTCATCGCATTCGCGTTCAGTCGGAATGCGGATGCAGGTATGTATATACAGGTGAGGAGTATCCTTGTGATCCATCACGAGTTTACTTTAGATGTTGCCATATCTTTTTTATTGTTGTAAACATTTGGGTTAATGTTTATAAATGGAAATAATGAGCTCAAAGTCATGATTAGGAGCATTAATTATGACACATGCATAAGTGATGACTCATGGTCTATTTCTTTGTGCATGTGTCACATTATTTGATTGATTTTTGAGTTGAAATGATAAGAAGAGAGAGAAGGGCAGCCATATGAGAGGTTGGCTCTTGTATTATTTGATCTCACTCTCATTTTATCATTGCAACAAGAAACAAAAGAAAGCTCTTCTTCTTCCTCCTTCTTTCTTGAGCTCACTATCTCCATTAATGGCATCATCTTCAACCTCCATCCATACACTCTCATGTGTTGAGAATCAATGGATGCTTGATACAAAATTATCACACACATTCTCTACATCACCTTGGACACGTCAGCTAGCAAATTTCGTGTCCGAGTTGTTTCGAATGAAGCGGGAGCCCGTAAAAGGATTCGAAGATGTGGTGCCCTTTCCGACGAGGAGACCGGAGATGGGAAATGCCGCGAGGAGCTAGGGTTGGTGGCCAAAGACCGAAGGACACGGATCGATCGGTATAGATTTTCTAACCCTTCTCTAGTTTGCTAGTTATAGGTTAATGGATCGATCCGGGATTAAAGTCTGCGATAGCGCCGGTTTCAAGTTTAAGAAAAGTTTTCGTTTCCGCATTTTGGCCTCGGTTCGACGGCCGGGGCGCTACCGTAGACTTACAGCAAGCATTTCCATAAACAAGCCTATATGGAGATATGCCAAGGTCGGTCTCATAGGCAGTTCGGAATGCCCAAAGGGCATCAATAAGTTTTGACGACCAATCTTTACGGTTTTTGGAAACCGTTTTCTACAATATCTATTTAATTTGTCGATTTGAAATCTCGGCTTGCCCACATGTTTGGGGATGATAGGACGTTGACAGCTTGTGAGTAATGAAGTATTTCCGCATTAAGGACTCGAAAATCCTATTACAAAAGTGAGATCCATTATCGCTGATAATTGCGCGAGGATGCCCAAACCGAGGAAAAATGTTTTCTTTGAGAAATCTAACGACAACCCTGTTGTCATTAGTTCGGCTGGGCACAGCCTCGACCCATTTAGAAACATAGTCAACAGCGAGTAGAATATACATGTTCCCAAAAGAGTTGGAAAATGGTCCCATAAAGTCTATCCCCCAAACATCAAAAATTTCAACAACCAATATTGGTTGGAGCGGCATTTCATTTCTCCTAGATATCCGGCCCAAGTGTTGGTACCGAGAGCATGTCTTGCAGTACTCATGTGCGTCTTTAAAAAGTTGTGGCCAGTAGAAGCCACACTGCAAGATCTTTTCTGCTGTCTTTTTAAGGCCAAAATGTCCGCCACACGCTTGATCGTGGCAGAATGACAGCACACTCTTAAACTCGTTGTCGGGACACACCGACGAATAATTTGGTTGGGACAGTATTTGAATAGATATGGTTCATCCCAGTAAAAATATTTTACCTAGGATAGAAATCTGAGTTTGTCCTGATTTGACCATTCGTTTGGTATAAGTCCGGTGGCCAAATAATTTACAATATCTGTGAACCAAGGTTCGCATGACACGGTTAAGAGCTGCTCATCTGGAAAAACGTCTTTAATAGGAATTTAAAGTGTAGGCGAAGAAGGAAGTCATGAAAGATGGTCGACGACTGCGTTTTCGCATCCTCTCTTGTCTCTGATGACAAGGTCAAACTCTTATAGTAAAAGGATCCAACGAATCAGCCGAGATTTAGCATCCTTCTTCGCGAAAAGATGGCGAAGAGCTGAGTGGTCAGTGTAAACGATGACTGGAGAACCGATTAAATAGGGTCTGAACTTTTCTAATGCAAACACAACAGCTAAGAATTATTTTTCAGTTGTTGTGTAATTTAATTGGGCCTCGTTCAAGGTTTGGCTAGCGTAATAAATTACATACGGCATCTTATTGATGTGCTGTCCAAGGACTGCACCAATGGTGAAATCAGATGCATCGCACATAATCTCAAATGGATACGTCCAGTCAGGAGATGAAAGAATGGGAGCGGAAATAAGTGAGTTTTTTAATGACTCGAACGCCTTCATGCAAGTTAAGTCAAAATAAAATGTGGTGTCCTTGGCCAACAAAAGAGTCAAGGGTCTAGCTATCTTGCTAAAATCCTTGATGAACCGTCTATAGAAACCGGCATGGCCAAGGAAGGCTCGAATGTCTCGGACGCACTTGGGAGGAGGAAGATTGGAAATGACTTCAATCTTAGCTTTATCTACCTCAATGCCATTTTACGAGATGATATGTCCTAAGACAATACCTTCTCGTACCATAAAGTGGCATTTCTCCCAATTTAAAATAAGGTTCTTATCCCTACACCGGGTAAGAACTGCGTCTAAATGTAGCAAACACTCATCAAAGGAGTCACCGAAAACGGAGAAATCATCCATAAAAATCTCCAAGAATTTTTCCACCATGTCTGAAAAAATGCCCATCATACACCGCTGGAAAGTAGCGGGTGCATTGCATAACCCAAAGGGAATGTGACGGTAAGCAAACGTACCGAAGGGACAAGTGAATGTGGTCTTGTCTTGATCCTTTTCGGCGATAGGAATTTGATTATAGCCGGAGTAGCCATCCAAAAAGCAGTAAAATTCATGCGCAGCCAGTCATTCTAGCATTTGGTCAATAAAAGGTAATGGAAAGTGGTCTTTCCGTGCCACGGCGTTGAGTTTTCTATAATCGATGCAAACTCGCCACCCAGTTTGGGTGCGAATAGGTATTAACTCATTTGCCTCATTAGTTATGACCGTTATGCCCGATTTCTTTGGGACAACATGAATGGGGCTAACCCACTGGCTATCAAAGATATGGTAAATGATACCACTATCTAGACATTTTACAATCTCCTTTTTAACAGCCTCCTTCATTATAGGGTTTAGTCGTCTCTGTAGATCCCTTACTGGCTTGGCATCATCTATCACATGAATATGATGTTCAACTATTAGGGGACTAATCCCCTTGATGTCTGCCATACTCCAGCCAAAATCTTGCCGATTGTTTTGTAAGACCATTAAAAGGGATTTCTCTTGCTCGGGGGCTAGAGAGGCCAAGATGATAACAGGAAGGGTCTCATTCTCACCTAAATAAGTGTATTTAAGGTGAGACGGCAATAGCTTGAGTTCGAGTTTTGGAGGCAAAACAATTGAAAATAAATTGGTGAAACTGTCTCAAACTCGAAAGATTCCAATAGAGATTCAAAGCGAGTGTAAGCAACCGAATCGGATGGTTCAGCTAACTCATCCGAAAATTCAAAGGATTCAAACTCTGGCGGTGATTCTTCAAAATCGTTCAAAAAAGTGAAACACTCGTAATCATTATCGGGTGTGAAAGCTGTGTCGGATTCAAGGAAGAACGCATTAGTGGCATCAAAATTGCTGTGATCGAACAGAAATTTTTCGAGCTCACAGTCCTCCTGAGTGATCTCTTGGATCGAGCAAACATCAAGTATATTAGCATTAGGTTCGGAGGGCTGATTCCCCAACTTAAAAATGTTGAGTTCAATTGTCATGTTTCCAAAAAATAGGTTCATCGAACCATTTCGACAATTGATCACCGCATTAGAAGTTACAAGGAATGGTCGACCGAGTATCACCGGAATTTGACTCCGGGGGTTAGCTACAGGCTGTGTGTCTATAACAATGAAATCAACGGGGAATATGAAGTCCCCTACTTTAATCAACGCATCCTTTAACTCACCCCTAGGATGGGTGATAGATCGGTCGGCCATTTGGAGAGTACAATGTGTGGGTTTCAGCTCTCTAACGCCTAATTGTTGATATACTGAATAGGGAAGAAAATTAACATTGGCACCAAGATCTAAAAGTGCGCGGTTTATGTTCTTATCCCCAATAATTATTGAAATTGTAGGACAGCCAGGGTCCTTTCGTTTTTGAGGTAAAGGTTGGATAAGAGCATCACTTATTGCACTAGCCAAAAAAACTTTCTTAGGTACCTGCGGCTTCCTCTTC
Organism: Agapanthus africanus; assembly: GCA_030015575.1. Classification (NCBI taxonomy): domain Eukaryota; kingdom Viridiplantae; phylum Streptophyta; class Magnoliopsida; order Asparagales; family Amaryllidaceae; genus Agapanthus; species Agapanthus africanus. The sequence continues at coordinate 81,551,164 of CM057337.1, forward strand.
TTGGTGCATAAGTCTTTCAAGATTTTAGCGTAAGAAAGGACTTGTTGGATTGCATTCAAGAGAGGTATATTTATGCTAACCTGTTTAAATAACTCCACAATCTTCTCCATTTATGGAGTTGGTTTATTGGATCTCAACCTGTTTGGAAATGGAACATTTTGAAAGTTTGTTGAGTCTAATATTTGTGGAGTAGATTGCGGAGTTGGAATGGATCCCAGTGTTGGTGTTTTCGTGGAGTGAGATGTGGGTCCGTTCGAATTAGTAGAAAAAGTAGAGCCTTATGAAGAATGAAGAACAGGCTCTGAAGAAGGTGAAGAAGATGAAGAAGAAGAAGCGGCGGCCAGGGTGTCATTATTATTGCCAACGTTGTTGTGCAATACCTTTCCAGATCTCAATGTAGTCACGGCACTCACATTATGATTTTGTTGTTCATGAGCAACATGTGCATTTTGTGTGTGACCAGGATTTGGCAGTGTGTAAATCCCCGTTTCCAATTCAATAAAAGTTCCCGATTCTCTGAATTCCAGTAGTTTCTTTTTCTTTTTCCCTCATATTTTGAATTGGTTGTTTAAGCCTAACATTTATATTTTTCCAAAGCCTAAAAGTTAAAACCCAAGAGTTAAAACCAAAGCCAATTAATTAAAACCTAAACTACAACCATTACAAATCTTTCCCCAGCCCATTTGTTTTTAAACAAATCCTTTTTATAATACAAAACTTTTTGCCGGCCCCTCTCTTTTCTTCTCAGACCAAAATCTAATAATTCTGCAACTATTTTTTTAAGTCCCTGGCCCACTATCATTTTCAGTCCACTTCATGTTTTTTTTTTTGGAAATTTAATTTAAATTACCCTGGCCCGTCTCTTCTCAGCCCACTTCAGATTTTAATTTGTTGAGGGAATTAATTTTCTTTGCCTCAGCGAGCCCGGCCCGTTCTCCAGCCCGCCTCCTCTTCAAGACCCGACCCGCTATCCTGTTCCTCTTCCTTCAAATTTCCCCAACGGCTACCTCCCTTAACGCGCGCGCGACACGCCTCCTCCGCCCACGCCCTCGCCCTGCCGTTGCCCCACGATTACAACCTCGTCGCCCTCATCTCTCTCTCCCTTACTCACCTCGTCTCCAACTTACTCCTCATCTCTCTCCTCTACTTTCACCGAGCCAAAAACGCGAGCACCCAAAAAAAAAAACTTCCATCGAAACCACTGCATCTCACCAACGGCGATCACCCATCTCGTCGACAACCCCGCTCACTCCTCCTCTGCCAACCTCCTCCCTCCACGACTTCACCCTTCTTCAACTCGAGCCCCTCTCAAATATCCCCTGCACACCCAAACCCACTTGCACCCAACCTCTGTCACTTCGCAACCGGCGCCGACGAGCCACCCCACTTCACCTGAACCACATCTGTAGCCCTCTACGTCCTCAGCACCTTTCCCCACCACTCCAAACCAACCCCACTGCTCCCCATCCATCTCTCTCCAAAACCCTTTTTCCAAACAATTTTCCCCCACTGTGATACTGCTCTGTACTCGCTGCCGGAGCGACGCCGTCGACCGTCGGCAACCTCAATACACTCGCAGAGGATCATAAAGCATCCCTCAACGTCCAGTGGCTGTGCAAACGACTCCGGACAACCCCGACGCGAGATCCACATCTAGATCGAGGCTCGCGGGAATCCGATACGTGGCGTATATCACGCGTTCGCGACGACACTGTTGCCGTACGACCCCGAGGCGTTCTCCAGGCAAGTATTTACTTGCTTCATGCTATAATAATAGTGTTACCCACCTAGATCATGTAGTTTACAAACTTTCCGATTTCCTATACGTGTCAAAACCTAAGTGCTCGATGTTAGTTACCAATAGAAATAATCGCCTAATTTGACGGTAACCTATACGTTCTGTTGGCCCTTTGAATGATGTATAACGTGTGTGAAATTTGCTGGAAAACACGATTGTTAATAACAAAAATCGATACCCCCAAACATGTCGTTAAAACTAGAATCCTCTCGTAGCTGAAAACGAATAAAAACACCAAAAATCATATACATATTGAAAAGATGCGTTCGAGGGCTTAAATCGAAGACGACTCGACGAACTTTAATCCTACGTAAATTTCTGATCATTTCTGTTTTGTAAACATGAAGATATTTGGATCGGAACACGACTCTGGACTGCAGTCCAGAGCGTTTCTGATTAGTGTGTTCTGTCTAAAGTCCTGCGTCCCCGTGTTTTCTGAAATCGCATGATACGGAACTTTACAGTAGTTATAGGATATACCTGTTAGTGAAAGAAAACAAGTGGTTTCATTCCTATTCATCGCAGTTTGTTATTTTAAACTTATTTTAAAAGGGCAGGACGTAAAGCTGTTCAGAACACTTTCTGAAATGACATTTGAGATTGAACTGTGTATAACTTTCAACGTACAGATGCGATTGAGGATCCGTCTGTTGCGTTGAATACTTTATCGAAAACCCTAAATTTCATTTAACTAAGACATCGCTAAATTCTGAGTCTAACTGGGTGCAATTCGTGTCGCGAAACAGATGATCAGTTCTGAAATTGAGATTCCAGCCACGGGCACTTAAACTGAAACAGTTATATCTTGAAAACCGAAACTCCGATTGAACTGAATCAAATTTTGATGAATTACTGACTGATTGTTCTATATATCTTACTTACATCATTTTTGCTGAATTCGTAACATATTAATTTGTACAATTTATTTTAGAGCGTGACATGCATGTTAATTCATAACATACCGAGCTTATTGGTAGCATACAATACATATATCATACCCTTGTCATTTACACAGTGTTAGTGCGTGTGGACATTGCATTATCGTGCGTGATAGATGTTGGTTTAGGAGTGACGAGTACATCAATGGAAAGTGAATATTCGTGACAGTGATTGATACAGTGGACAGTGATGAAACCGTGCCATTGGTATACTCGTACACAACTAGATCAATATCTTAAATAGTGTAACCTGGGGAAAAAGGGGAAATCAAAGTGGAAAGAGTATCGTATTTAGCGGGACCGTGTTTAGAGGATGATCATTCGAACCGTGATACTTATACGTGTAGGACAGGATCTAGCGATCCGGCTGACAGGGTTATGTCCCGGGCATGTGGGCCGTTGTCTCGGGTATGTACGAGACTCCTGTTAAACACGATCCTCCTTCCACTATGTGATTTCAAACATGACCTAGAGACCGATAGGGACACATATCATATTCTGCATCATATAGTGGCATAGTGATTACTTGCATTATTCTCATACCAGTATTACCTCATTTACCTGTTTCATCTGTTAATAATATTATTATTGTGTCGCTCTGACGACCTGAGTATGCATGCTCAGATTTCGCGGGAGGACCAGCACAGGAGACGGATCTACCCTTCGAGTTCACAGAGATATAGTCTGGTGTACTCCCTATCTTTATTGCTTTTCTTAAAGTGATCGTGATATTGAACTTGGTTAGTTATTGTTCTTATTATCTGTAATTTGTGAACAATGGGATTTTAATGTAATAAATTAGTGATGTGATTCCTTTAATACTGTGCTTTATTTACTGATTACCATGTAGTGCTAGAAGCCGAAGTGTGACTACGGCAGGATGATTCCTTGACCGTAGGAGCATGGCTGGCCTAGTCATCCCTCGTTTTCCGTATTTTGGGAAGCGGGGCGTGACATGGTTTAGTTGGTATCAGAGCCAGTGTTTAGTATCAAGGGATAGCATTTACTAAACTGTATTACGTTAATCTTGTTTCACTACTCTTGATTTCTATCCTTGAATCTGATCCTATTCTTTTGAATCTTCCAGTGATATGACGTCCCCGAACGACCCCTCCTCGGACTCCAGCTCTCAAGACCGCACGGAAAGAATACTCAGTGCATTGACCACTCTCGCGGAAGCTCAGGAGAGGAAGACAGATTTGCTTACTGAGGGACTCAGGGCGATTACCGCCGCAGGAGGACCCTCCGCACTCATTACCGCCCCCGAAGGCGCTACTCCACCAGCTTATCAGACTAGGGCTGGTACTGTGTCAGACTTCCGACGGTTACACCCAGCTGCGTTCACAGGGCTAGCTGAACCCCTTGAGGCTGAACAATGGCTGGTAAACATGGAAAATTTATTGGCAGCCGCCAGGGTTCCAGAGGAGGACAGAGTGGATGTGATAAAGATACAATTAGAAGATGAGGCCCGTACATGGTGGTCGGTGGAAGAAAGCAGGCTTGAAGGGCCGATCGAATGGAGCAAGTTTAAAGAGTGCTTCTTAGATCATTATTTTCCTCCCACAGCCAAGGCAGAAATGGAGGAAAAGTTTATTCTTTTAAAGCAGAATGGACGCCCAGTGGACGTTTATGCGGCAGAGTTCAACCGTCTGAGCCGCTTTGCTCCATACATGGTCAAATCAGAAGTCACCAGGGCCAGGCGTTTCCTTCAGGGGTTAGATTTTGAGTTGCAACAGCTGATTGCATCGTTGGATCTACAGAATTTCGCACAAGTACTCAACGCGGCGAGAGTTCAGGAGCAATTGATTAACAAATTCAGGAGACCCCCAGTCGTTCCAACACGTATCCAAGTGCCTTCTCAAGGAGCCATACCGGTTCACAGAGCAGGGACAACGCAAATGAAGTGCCCGTTTGTACCATAGCATCGCCCCCAGAGACAGAGCGTAACTTGCGGCTATTGCGGTAGAGGAGGACATACTCAGAAGGACTGTCGCCGTGCCAAGGGACAGTGCTTGATTTGCGGTTCCAGTCAACACAGGATTAACAGTTGTCCTGAACGAGCAGAAATACAGGGAGGTTCTGGACCGTCACAGCAGAGGCCGCAGGAGCAGAGGCAACCATTTACAGGTCGCGGTCAGGGACGGGCTTTCACCTTGACCGCCGAGCAGGCAGAGGTGTCAGGAGACGTGGTTACAGGTACTCTACTCGTACATTCCTTGCCAGCTAGAGTACTATTTGATTCAGGAGCATCGCATTGTTTCTTGTCTGAGCATTTCACCAATACACACTCAATACCACATGAACCACTAACCAAAGGATGGGAAATTCATACGGGTAATGGCATTATTATATCAAGTCGGGAATGTAGATTATTCCCGGTTGTAGTGTGTGGTAGGGAATTCTATGCGAATTTCCTCCTAATTGGGACAGGCAGTTACGACGCAATTCTCGGGATGGATTGGATGAGCACTTTCCATGCAGCTATCGACTGTCGGGCAAGGAAGGTGATCTTCCGCATCCCCAATCACCCGGAGTTTATTTTCGAGGGCGGAAGCGAATCTTTGGAACCAGCTAAGTACAGAGCAAAGCCTAAAGAACTGACAGCCATGGAGATTGATAAGAGCCCAGCCTCAGAAATTGTTCGGGACTTTCTAGACGTATTTCCTGAAGATCTACCAGGTCTACCACCTCCTCGAATTTTGGAGTTCTCAATCGATTTGATTCCAGGTACAGCCCCAGTATCTAGAGCCCCCTACAGGATGGCACCAGTGGAGTTGACGGAATTGAAGAAACAGGTCGAAGAATTATTGGAGAAGGGATTTATTCGGCCAAGCGCTTCACCGTGGGGTGCACCAGTTCTATTAGTAAAGAAGAAGGATGGATCGCTGCGAATGTGTATAGATTATCGGGAGCTGAACAAGGTCACAATAAAGAACAAGTACCCAATCCCGCGTATCGATGATCTATTCGATCAGCTAAGTGGAGCCAAGGTTTTCTCGAAGTTGGATCTCCGTTCTGGATATCATCAAATCAGAGTAGCAGCCGAGGATGTATGCAAGACGGCTTTCAGGACCCGATACGGACATTACGAGTTCCTTGTGATGCCGTTCGGTGTTACCAATGCCCCAGCAATATTCATGGATTTAATGAACAGGGTGTTCGCAAAATACTTGGACACGTTTGTCGTTGTGTTTATCGACGACATACTTGTCTATTCGAAGACCCGGGAAGAGCATGCTGAGCATTTGCGCACGGTACTGCAGGTTCTTCGGGAAGAGAAGCTGTACGCGAAGCTAAGCAAGTGTGAATTCTGGCTTGACAAGGTTCAGTTTTTGGGACATATCGTTTCGGGCGAAGGCATCTCGGTGGACCCGGCAAAGATAGAATCTGTCAGAGATTGGCCAACGCCGAAGTCAGTGGCCGAGATCAGGAGTTTTCTGGGATTGGCAGGTTATTATCGGAGATTCGTCCAAAATTTCTCAAGAATCGCGGAACCATTGACACGGCTGACACGGAAGGACGTGCCGTTTACATGGACAGAGGAGTGCACTCAGGCATTCGACACACTAAAGCAGAAGTTAACCACAGCACCTATACTTACAGTACCAGATAATTCAGGTGGTTTGGTGATACACAGTGATGCCTCAGGAAAGGGTTTAGGCTGTGTTTTGATGCAGCACGGCCGTGTGGTTGCTTACGCCTTACGACAACTGAGAAACCACGAGAAGAACTACCCCACGCATGACTTGGAGTTAGCCGCGGTAGTCTTTGCATTAAAGATTTGGAGGCACTATCTATTGGGTGAGAAAGTGGAGGTTTACACAGATCATAAAAGTTTGAAGTATGTTTTCACCCAGAAAGAACTGAACATGAGGCAGCGCCGATGGCTAGAGCTAATGGCAGATTATGACTTGGACCTTCAGTATCACCTGGGGAAGGTCAATGTTGTACCAGACGCACTCAGTCGCAAACCAGCGGTCATGATGTTGACTGATCAGAGGAGTATTATTGAGGATTTCCAGAGACTTGAACTTGAGGTCATTACTCCGAACGCACTCAGTCAATTGTGGCAACTACAGGTGCAATCTTCCCTGGTGGATCGCATCAAGATTGCACAAGCGGATGATCCCCGATTGCAAAAATTCAGAGAGCAAGTGGAAGCTGGATTGAGAACGGATTTGATTATACACGAAGATGGCTCTCTGAGATTCGGTAGCCGACTCTGCGTACCTAAAGGAGATGTACGAGAAGAAGTTTTGGCTGAAGCACATAGTTCAGCTTATTCTGTGCATCCAGGAGGTACAAAAATGTATCAGGACCTAAAGCAGCACTTTTGGTGGAACGGAATGAAGCGGGAAATTGCGAGGTTCGTATCCAGATGCTTGGTATGTCAGCAGGTGAAGGCGGAACATCATAGAACAGCAGGATTATTACAACCAATGCCGATACCTGAATGGAAGTGGGAGCACATTACTATGGATTTTGTGACGGCCTTACCACGGAGCCCTAGAGGCAATAACGCTATTTGGGTTATCGTCGATCGCCTCACAAAAGCTGCACACTTTCTACCTTTCCGAGTGGGACAGTCGACAGAATCACTGGCAGAAAGATATATGCAGGAGATTGTGCGACTTCACGGTGTTCCAGTCAGCATTGTGTCAGACCGCGATACGAGATTCTTGTCACACTTTTGGAAGAGCTTACAGGAGAGTTTGGGAACCCGCCTTAAATTCAGCACAGCTTATCACCCAAAGACGGATGGACAATCCGAGCGTACAATTCAGACGCTCGAGGATATGTTGAGAGCCTGTATGTTGGACTTTCAGGGTTCCTGGGAGGACCATCTGCACCTAGTCGAGTTTTCTTACAACAATAGTTATCAGGCTAGTATTCAGATGGCTCCTTTTGAAGCGCTATATGGGCGGAAGTGTCGATCCCCAGTATGTTGGGATGATGTGGGAGAACGAAGATTACTGGGCCCCGAACTCATTGTTCAGACAGTGGACAAGGTCCAAATGATCAGGCAGCGTATTAAGACGGCTCAGGATCGACAAAAGAGTTGGGCAGATACCAGCAGAAGGGCACTAGAATTCGAAGTCGGAGATCATGTGTTCTTGAAGATTTCCCCTACTCGTGGAGTTATCAGATTCGGAAGTCGGGGAAAACTTAGTCCCCGTTTTATCGGACCTTTTGAGGTGCTAGAGCGAGTAGGAGAGGTGGCCTATCGACTGGCCTTGCCTCCATCGCTAGCTGGTGTGCACAATACCTTCCAGGTGTCACAGTTGCGGCGTTATGTCCGGGATGAGAGTCATGTCCTGGACCATTCAGAGCTAGTCTTAGGTACTGACTTATCGTACGAAGAGCAGCCTACTACCATACTCGATCGAAGAGAGAAAGTGCTGAAGAATAAGTTCATTCCGTTAGTCCGAGTGTCTTGGGGCGGTCGTTCCCCAGGAGAATCCACCTGGGAGCGGGAGGAAGATATACATGATCGTTATCCACATCTCTTTGTTTAGTACATTTTCATGTATCCTTGTCAAATTTTGAGGACGAAATTTTTGTTAAGGGGGGGTATGATGTAAATCCCCGTTTCCAATTCAATAAAAGTTCCCGATTCTCTGAATTCCAGTAGTTTCTTTTTCTTTTTCCCTCATATTTTGAATTGGTTGTTTAAACCTAACATTTATATTTTTCCAAAGCCTAAAAGTTAAAACCCAAGAGTTAAAACCAAAGCCAATTAATTAAAACCTAAACTACAACCATTACAAATCTTTCCCCAGCCCATTTGTTTTTAAACAAATCCTTTTTATAATACAAAACTTTTTGCCGGCCCCTCTCTTTTCTTCTCAGACCAAAATCTAATAATTCTGCAACTATTTTTTTAAGTCCCTGGCCCACTATCATTTTCAGTCCACTTCATGTTTTTTTTTTTGGAAATTTAATTTAAATTACCCTGGCCCGTCTCTTCTCAGCCCACTTCAGATTTTAATTTGTTGAGGGAATTAATTTTCTTTGCCTCAGCGAGCCCGGCCCATTCTCCAGCCCGCCTCCTCTTCAAGACCCGACCCGCTATCCTGTTCCTCTTCCTTCAAATTTCCCCAACGGCTACCTCCCTTAACGCGCGCGCGACACGCCTCCTCCGCCCACGCCCTCGCCCTGCCGTTGCCCCACGATTACAACCTCGTCGCCCTCATCTATCTCTCTTACTCACCTCGTCTCCAACTTACTCCTCATCTCTCTCCTCTACTTTCACCGAGCCAAAAACGCGAACACCCAAAAAAAAAACTTCCATCGAAACCACTGCACCTCACCGACGGCGATCACCCATCTCGTCGACAACCCCGCTCACTCCTCCTCTGCCAACCTCCTCCCTCCACGACTTCATCCTTCTTCAACCCGAGCCCCTCTCAAATATCCCCTGCACACCCAAACCCACTTGCACCCAACCTCTGTCACTTCGCAACCGGCGCCGACGAGCCACCCCACTTCACCTGAACCACATCTGTAGCCCTCTACGTCCTCAGCACCTTTCCCCACCACTCCAAACCAACCCCACTGCTCCCCATCCATCTCTCTCCAAAACCCTTTTTCCAAACAATTTTTCCCCCACTGTGATACTGCTCTGTACTCGCTGCCGGAGCGACGCCGTCGACCGTCGGCAACCTCAATACACTCGCAGAGGATCATAAAGCATCCCTCAACGTCCAGTGGCTGTGCAAACGACTCCGGACAACCCCGACGCGAGATCCACATCTAGATCGAGGCTCGCGGGAATCCGATACGTGGCGTATATCGCGCGTTCGCGACGACACTGTTGCCGTACGACCCCGAGGCGTTCTCCAGGCAAGTATTTACTTGCTTCATGCTATAATAATAGTGTTACCCACCTAGATCATGTAGTTTACAAACTTTCCAATTTCCTATACGTGTCAAAACCTAAGTGCTCGATGTTAGTTACCAATAGAAATAATCGTCTAATTTGACGGTAACCTATACGTTCTGTTGGCCCTTTGAATGATGTATAACGTGTGTGAAATTTGCTGGAAAACACGATTGTTAGTAACAAAAATCGATACCCCCAAACATGTCGTTAAAACTAGAATCCTCTCGTAGCTGAAAACGAATAAAAACACCAAAAATCATATACATATTGAAAAGATGCGTTCGAGGGCTTAAATCAAAGCCGACTCGACGAACTTTAATCCTACGTAAATTTCTGATCATTTCTGTTTTGTAAACATGAAGATATTTGGATCGGAACACGACTCTGGACTGCAGTCCAGAGCGTTTCTGATTAGTGTGTTCTGTCTAAAGTCCTGCGTCCCCGTGTTTCCTGAAATCGCATGATACGGAACTTTACAGTAGTTATAGGATATACCTGTTAGTGAAAGAAAACAAGTGGTTTCATTCCTATTCATCGCAGTTTGTTATTTTAAACTTATTTTAAAAGGGCAGGACGTAAAGCTGTTCAGAACACTTTCTGAAATGACATTTGAGATTGAACTGTGTATAACTTTCAACGTACAGATACGATTGAGGATCCGTCTATTGCGTTGAATACTTTATCGAAAACCCTAAATTTCATTTAACTAAGACATCGCTAAATTCTGAGCCCAACTGGGTGCAATTCGTGTCGCGAAACAGATGATCAGTTCTGAAATTGAGATTCCAGCCACGGGCACTTAAACTGAAACAGTTATATCTTGAAAACCGAAACTCCGATTGAACTGAATCAAATTTTGATGAATTACTGACTGATTGTTCTATATATCTTACTTACATCATTTTTGCTGAATTCGTAACATATTAATTTGTACAATTTATTTTAGAGCGTGACATGCATGTTAATTCATAACATACCGAGCTTATTGGTAGCATACAATGCATATATCATACCCTTGTCATTTACACAGTGTTAGTGCGTGTGGACATTGCATTATCGTGCGTGATAGATGTTGGTTTAGGAGTGACGAGTACATCAATGGAAAGTGAATATTCGTGACAGTGATTGATACAGTGGACAGTGATGAAACCGTGCCATTGGTATACTCGTACACAACTAGATCAATATCTTAAATAGTGTAACCTGGGGAAAAAGGGGAAATCAAAGTGGAAAGAGTATCGTATTTAGCGGGACCGTGTTTAGAGGATGATCATTCGAACCGTGATACTTATACGTGTAGGACAGGATCTAGCGATCCGGCTGACAGGGTTATGTCCCGGGCATGTGGGCCGTTGTCTCGGGTATGTACGAGACTCCTGTTAAACACGATTCTCCTTCCACTATGTGATTTCAAACATGACCTAGAGACCGATAGGGACACATATCATATTCTGCATCATATAGTGACATAGTGATTACTTGCATTATTCTCATACCAGTATTACCTCATTTACCTGTTTCATCTGTTAATAATATTATTATTGTGTCGCTCTGACGACCTGAGTATGCATGCTCAGATTTCGCGGGAGGACCAGCACAGGAGACGGATCTACCCTTCGAGTTCACAGAGATATAGTCTGGTGTACTCCCTATCTTTATTGCTTTTCTTAGAGTGATCGTGATATTGAACTTGGTTAGTTATTGTTCTTATTATCTGTAATTTGTGAACAATGGGATTTTAATGTAATAAATTAGTGATGTGATTCCTTTAATACTGTGCTTTATTTACTGATTACAATGTAGTGCTAGAATCCGAAGTGTGACTACGGCAGGATGATTCCTTGACCGTAGGAGCATGGCTGGTCTAGTCATCCCTCGTTTTCCGTATTTTGGGAAGCGGGACGTGACACAGTGGTTGAGATGGAAGTTTCCCTTTCTCTCGCTCTCTTAGAGCATCATTCAGTTGTGCAATTTGAGCTTCAATGGTTTTGATACTTTGCTCATGTGATGCAGTGTGTTGCACCAAAGACTGAATGGAAGATTGGATATTGGCTGAGGATTGCGTAGATTGTTTTAAAAACGCATCCAGACTTCGTTCTAGCGAGGAAACTTTATCGTTATTTAGTTGAACAAAATTATTTTGAGGAAAAGAGTTGTTTGGTGCAAAATTGTTCATTTAATTTTGGTACGGTTGGGGTTGGAAAAGTTGCTGATATTGAGTTTGTTGAGGGGCTTGTTGTTGTGGAGGAGGCCTCTGAAAATTGTTATTGCCTTGGAATTGTTGTTGATTTTGATTCCAAGCAAAGTTGGGGTGGTTCCTCCAACCAGGATTATAAGTTGATGAGTATGGATCATTTCTTTGTCTCTGCTGAAAGGCAGCATTAACTTGATCATGTCCTTAAGCAAGTGGGTTGTAAGGACACTCTTCGGTCAAATGGGACGGATCCGAACAACAAGCGCATATAGTGCGAGGGGGTAAAGCGGGGACAGGAGAAAGCGATGAGAATTTTCTCTCAATTGCTTCTAGTTTACGTGTAATTGCGGCTATTTCGGCTTTCATTGCAATTGACATGTCAAGTTGATGAACATCTGCCCTAGACAAACCGGATGAAGTAGATGAAGTGGACGAAGCGGTCTGTCTAGTGCTTTCCCACTGAAGTGTTTGTTCAGCAAGATGGTCGAGAAATTGCCAAGCTTCCTCGTCAAATTTTGTAAGAAAGTGACCTTAACAAATGGTTTTCAGTAACTGCTTAGTTGCTGGGTTCAGTCCTTCGTATAAAGTTTGGCAAAGTTGCCATCTCTCGATACCATGGTGAGGGCACTGAACAAGAAGGTCCTTAAATCGTTCGAAACACTTCCAAAAAGGTTCGGAAGGAAGCTGGGAAAATTGATTAATTTCATTTCGAATTCTCGCGGTCTTGTGGTGTGGGTAAAACTTTTTTAGAAAAGCCTTAGCAAACTCTTCCCAACTTTTTATGGAATGCGATGCTGTACTATATAGCCACTTTTCAGCTAGGTAATATAAAGTGAAAGGAATGACACGTGGCCTTATAGCATCATCGGAAAGGTGGGTGGTCTTCATCATTGCACAAACATTCTGGAATTTGTTAATGAAGATATAGGTATCTTCGGATTCTAGCCCGTGAAATTTGGGCAACATATTGATGAAGTAGGGCTTAATTTCGAAATTATCCCCATTAGCCGGCGGAAGTGAAAGACAAGTAGGAAGTGCGGTGTGGGTTGGATAGAAAAGATCCTGGAGCGCGATTCGTTGGGGCGCTACAACAGGAGGGTGTTGTGGGTTATTCGCACCCAGTTGAGGTGGAATCGGTCCCGAAGTAGGTAAGGGGTTGTTAGGATTGAAACCCGACATCTTCTTAGAAGATGATGAATTTGAAGATGAAGGTAAAGAAGTGGAGGGAATTTCGACTTCGGAGTCGAACGCGTCGTCAATAGGCACTAACGAGATATGACTAAACGGGCGCTGGTGTCCCTAGTCCAACTGGGTATACACTAAATGAGGTGTAGTGTAGTCAAACGTAAATGTGAGGGTAAGAAAACGTCAATGGAGAAAATGTGGGTGAAAGTTGGATGCAATGGATTTCTAGCGACAAATGGCAAGTTTTTGTAAAAAAAAATTATGGTTTTTTAATTTTTTTTATTTTATAAAATGTTTTGCAAAAGATTTTTATAAGGAACTACGACACACTTTCAAGCAATCACAATTTAAGCATGCACAATCAAGCCTAGAGCTAGGGTCTTCTAAGTCAACTAAACTGCTCCTAACTGATCCAAAGGGCAAATTGTGAGATATCCTTCAAATCGCCTCTTCACTGCCAATTGTGGCCACGTAAGCACAAGTGAAGAAAGGAGAAATCCGCTCACGAATCACCGTGAGACGGTCCTTTTAAAATTACTTTTCCCACTTGTCTAGCCTAGGCATCACAAAGTCAGGTTTAGATAAACGACCGATTGTCCACAACCTTCCTCTGTCCTAATGAGCGCGGCAGTCCTTAATTGGCTGAGTCTAAATATTTTTTAATTAACTCGAGGGTTGATGTATATGCTTTTTGTGATTTTTGGGGTCTTAGGAAGGGTAAAGAAATCCCCACCCAATCTAGATTGGTGTTATAGCCCCTTAAACGTCCGTTTAAAAAATGCAAAGCAGTAAACACACAAAAATCTAAAACACTTGCCAAAAAAAATTTACTTACGGCGCAAAGAATCCTGCACAAAATTGATTTATTGGAGAGGGAGAAGAAGTTTTGCACAAAGAACCCTGCAGGAAAATTTTTCAGTGGACTACAGAGGGCAGAAGAGAAGAAAAGAAACTTACAGAGAATTTCTGGAAAGCTGACGTCAGCAAACTGCCGCTGTTCCGCAGCCAAATACTTTTTAATGCCGTATTTCCGCGGTGGATAAGTTGGTTCAAGCCTCCAAAATTTTTCTGTTGTCTGTTGTGGTTCTCCTCTGTCTGTTCAGATCTTCCGTTTGTTGATTTGTTCACTAGACTTTTTCCAGATCTGAATCTGTCCGTCTTCCTTCCTGCACAAGTCACACAAAACCCTTCAAAAAATAACAAGATGATATTTTTTTATGTTTTATATTTTCAATTTTTATAATTTTTTTCAATTTTAATTAACCCGAAATTACAAAAAGAAAACAACTACCGTTATCCCCGACAACGGCGCCATTTGATTGGTCGTCTTTTTGCGTACGTGCGTTTTAAAAGATAGATCAAGAATATACCTCAATCAATAACGGTGTCGCTTGGTAGCTAGCCGGTTAAGTACAGGTCGGTCCACAGGAAAAACGTGTTCTTTTCTTATTGTTCTAACGAGTTAAGTCATATTTTTGGTAGGTTTTGAATTTTAGAAAAACTAAGATTGAATTTAATTCGATTTAAAACCTTGCTAAGGTTAGGATTAGGTTAGTTTGGAAAGAGAATTCTTCTCACTGCTTCCTTTGCCCTAATTAAGAACATAGGTGTTAGGGTAATAGTCAACAAAGGGGATTAGCACGACTAGGAAGAAACGTAGTTTCTTCCCTTTAGTCCTTGTCCGTCCTTTCTTAACTCTTAGCCCTAATCTCTATATAAATCAACCACAACCGGTCTAACTAGGGAATAACCGCTATCTCGTAGGATAGGGTGCCGTAGTGAGCGGTGTGTGTTTGATTCACATAGAGTCATAATTTAAAGTATTATATGGGAAAGAAAGGAGTGAGAGATGTTCATCTCTCAAACCTACCCAATCCTAACCCTAACAAGTGAGGAATTACTCACTCATTAGGGAAGTTACGATGTAGTTCATTTTATAATTTTCTTTTTAATTAACTAATTAACTTGCAGATAATAAAAGACGGATACTAAATTACAGAAATAAAAGACGAAATGAAAATTGCAAGATAAAAACTTACTTTATTGACACCTCTTGACGATTACAATGGAATTGAAAATTTAATCTAGAAATTAAAAGAGGCATGCCCTAAAAGAGGTTGTAGACTTTCCTATTTATAGATAGGAGAAATCTTAGGGTTTACATCTGATCTACATTTGAAATTACAATACTACCCTAAGAAAGCCGGGTCAAAACACCAACACCCACCGACACGTGCACTGACACGTGCACTGCACGGCCGTGGATCCGCGGCGGAATGCCATGTTTGGCCACGGATCCACGGCCATCTTGAGGGATCTCTGGCTCAACTTCTCAGGGTTGCTTCAGATTGCTATTTCTTTCTGTTTTCTTCTCTTGGTTCTTCAGAATCTTTTCTACTTTCTTCCAGATTTCCAACAGTGCAGAATTTATGGACTTTTACCGTAAGCTTCGCGTTGAAGTCTTGAATCTTGTGCTACCCTCTTACTTTGTGCATTGAACTGTTCATTGATCGTTATTTGTTCCTTAAACTGGTAGGAGGCATCATACAGATGTATCTACTTGTTGGTCGTAGTCTCACATTTGTAGCGTCTTTTCCTGAATTTCACTGTACTGTTCTGAGAACCTGTAACCTGCAACTATTTAGTAGACATGGATCAAAAGCACCTATTTATTTGCAATATGATTAAGAATGGGGAATATAATAATGCAGAATTCTGATATGAACAGCGCCTGACAGAGGAAGAACAAAAGAATTAAAATAAGAGGAACACTTGACAGATAATGACAAAAATGAAAAAAAAAACACTTAATTAAACATTTTATAGCAATGGAAATAGATCTCCAAACATGGGATCAAAAGTACAGGGGTTTACAAACATATAAGTAAAATTATCTAGTTCCCTCTCTGTCTTTTCCACCATGTCAAAGCGACGATCTTCGCGAGGAGTAGCTTCCCATCGGTTAGCACCGCATTCACCAGCGAAAGCAGAGATAACGGCCCGATGAGTCCGTATTTGGCTCAGCAACTGAACAGAGCAATCCCTCAGAGCCTTGGTGATCAAGTGCGCCTCGAAGAAGCACTCGATCTTGTCTTCAGCGGCATCGGGCATCACTGGGGTCATCTCCACCGGAGGAGGGGGAATGTCAGCGAGCATGGACATGTGGATCATCCGAAGCCAAATAGAGTTGGGAGGGAGAGGAGATCCTACGTGAGTCAAGAGCTCGTGCAGCGCTGCGTCGCATTGGTCATCCGTAAGAGCAGGGTTCACCAAGCGCTCAGCGAAACAAGGAACAATATCCTGAATAGGCACTTCCCATGGTTGTCGACGAGCATGTGGGCGGTTATAAGTCATAGCTAAGATGGTTCTCTGGAAATAAGAAAAGAAAGAAGCATTGCTTCAGATTATAAAGACCGGGCACAGAAATTTTGTGCATAATGGAGCTATTTCCAAGATCTGGGAAATGTAAGTTCTGGAGAATATAAGTTTAACTTAAAAGGAAGGTGAAAAGACACCTCCAACAATTGAAGCAACGCTTCATAGCAGCGCCAAGTGCACTGCGTCCTAAGTAGCGCACCACGTGCAAAGTACGTGTGCGCTAGCGCTAGGTGCGCTGCACTCTAAATAGCGCATCACGTGTAAGACACGGATGCGCTAGCGCTGAGTGCGCTGTGCCCGAAGTAGCGCACCATGTGCAAAGCATGTGTACGCTAGCGCTAGATGCGCTGCGCTCTAAGCAGCGCACCACGTGCAAAGCACGGGTGCGCTAGCGCTGGAACTAAGCTCCCCACCGTTAGATCAAAAATCTAATAATAATGATAAATCATTAATTGATCAGAATTAAATTCTGTTAAGAAAAAATTTCTCAAAATCTTTCCAAATAATAAGATTGTGCTCTATAAATAAGAGCACCGTTGGATCAATGGTCCAATGGTGATTAAAAATTACCAAAATACAGAATAAATTATGTATGGAAAGATTTATCAATTTTGTTAAAAACAAGAAGATTGCCTTCTGTAAATCAGAAGCCCTTGGATCAAAGATCCAACGAGGGGAAAATCCCAAAATCAATTGGAGAAAAGATCTCTTTAACTGATTGAACTAATCAGCTTGCCCTATATAAAGGCCCCAAGACTTCAAGTCTGAGATATACAGAAGCATAGAGAGGAACCCCCCTATAAGCTTTGAGAGATCTCAAAAAGAACAGCCAAGCTCTCAGAGAAAGAAGATTTTTCTTCAAGGTAAAAAAGAATGGTGATGAACAGAGAGATGAAATCATCTCGTAATTAATTTAAAAAGAAGGATTCACTTCTTTAAAAGATCATAGATCTACAAAGACAAAAATTCTTTCACAAAAAGATCAAAAGATCTCATCATAAAATAAAAGAAGAATTTACTTCTTTCTCACAGATCATAGATCTATAAAGGCAAAACCTTTCATCAACACAAGAGATGGGAAACATCTCCTACAAGATAAGAACCATTGTTCTTAGATCTTGAGACAAAGTCTCTTTTAAAAGAACATAAATTATTTCTCAGATCATAAAATTAATCAGATGCGCTTTGCGCTCTTGAACTGCGCTTATGCGCTCTTGGACTGGCGCTCAGCGCCAAGCGTGACACGTGTCCCTCACGTATGCGCCACTTAACAGTTAGCGCTTTGCGCTCTTGAACTAGCGCATTGCGCTCATGGGCTGGCGCTCAGCGCCAGGCGCACCACGTGTCACTCACGTGTGCACCACTGAACTAATAGCACAATGCGCTCATAAATTAGCGCTCTACGCTCATAAACTGGCGCAATGCGCCCATCATCTGGCGTTTAGCGCCAAACACGACACGTGTCCCTCACGTGTGCGCTACTCGGCAGAAGCGCACTGCACTCTTTGACTGGCGCAAAGCGCCAAGCGCGCCACGTGTCGCGCTGATAGAACATAAATTGTTCTTTAATAAGCCCAGAGCTATGATGAATGCCCAGCATTCAATAAAAGACAAAATATTGTCAGAATTCAAGTCAATGCTCAGCATTGTTAAAAGGGCCAAGCCCAAGCAAATGCTCAGCAGCCCAAAATAAATGTTAAACATTTTAACTCGATTGGACTTAGCCCAAGTTGGCTATAAGTTCTCAACTCATATTAATTGAGCTCATCTGCTCATAAATATTTTAACAGATCTTAGCCCCAAATTGGACAACAGATCTTTCAACCAACTCAAATTGGTTCAAGGGTACATCTCTGAACCCCTCTGATATATGTTGTTGTAATCCTTCAACGTCTTCAGAGAGGTGACGGGTCCCGGCAACCATACATTTCATAGACTATGACGTCTTTAAACCGGACTGTGGAGTCCTTTAAAACCCACGGACTATGATATTCTTAATCTCGGACTGTGGGGTCCTTTAAAACCCACAGACTATGATGTCCTTAATCTCGGACTGTGGGGTCATTTAAAACCCATGGACTATGATGTCCTTAATCTTGGACTATGGGGTCCTTATGCCCATGAACTATGATGTCCTTAATCTCGGACCGAGATGTCCTTAAACTAACAATGGACCGTAATGTCCTTAAACTAATTATCGACCGCAATGTCCCTAAACTAAACAATAGAGTTCAAATACTCTTTTGTTGGATCTAAACGATCCCGTTAAGTTGATCTTAGTATAAAATTAGACTAACGTATCCTTAACTAACGTTTAAGTTGATCTTAGTTTCAAATGAGACTAACGTATCTTTAAACCCAACCCCAAACCCAAATCTAAGAAAATACGGATTTGGACTAATCCACACCCTATGGGAGACAACATAAATTAGTCTCCATATACAATTCACGGGAAAACAAAAAACAAAACAAACACCCACAACATGAAGTGACCATCTGGAGAAGAAGAAAGTGGTTACCGCAATGCGGTAGCGTAATTAACTGCAGGGGCTTGCGCCTGCAAGGAAGAGCGTCCCCACAATCAAAAACCCCTCAACAAGGTGGAATCTGACGAAGTCTGCTACATCGGCCGCATCCGTTTAAATTTTCGATATATGGTGTCATAAATCAACTTGGCATCTTCGGAGAGGTGGACGGATAGCACCAATTAGCATCTGCCTCGAAATTCAGGCGAGACGGACCTGCGCGGTCGCGTCTCCGTGTTTCGGCAGGGAACATCCTTGTTGCTCGGAGCCGAGTCAACAGAGATGATCATGATCTGTCCGACTGTCAACTCTCCGGTTGAGGGTTGGTCTACTTGCTCCCGATCCGCTTGACGTTTGTCTCGCAGGTACTTTGCTAGGTGACCAGAGCGGATCGGCTTCTCAATATAATTACGAAGCTGTTTGCAGTTCTCAGTCGGATGCCCCTGCGACTGATGGAAGACATAGTATGGGCCGTGGAGTCGCTTACCCGGCCTTTGTATTATCGGTGGGAGTTTGAAGAATCTCTAGCTCTTTACCTCCTCTAGCAGCTCGGCTTGAGAGACATTCAGGGGAGTGTACTCGTGAAACTTCGGAGGATAAGGTTTCGGACGGTCGGTCTTTTTCATCTCCTCCTGGTCCCGCTTTTTTCGGTCCACCCATTCCCCTCGGGGAAGGTTGGCGTTTACCTCCAACTCGAGTTGGATCTTCCGCTCGGTCCAGACTTTCACCTCGGCCATGGTCTTAGGTTTCGCTAATACAAAAGAGTGGAGCCACTCTTTGTACCTAAGACCAGATCACAAGGAGGTGATGACCGTCTTGTCCCGGTATTTGGGTACCTCTAGGAGGGCATTGTAGAACCGGGTGATGTAGCCCTTGAAAGATTTCCTGTCCTCGCTCTTGATGTTGAACAGGTAGTCGACCGTCTTCTTTTGTCGTCTGTTTCCGACGAAATGACAGAGGAACTGAGTAGCCAGCTCGTCGAAGGTGGAGATTGAACACTGAGTAAGACCGCGGAACCAATTTCGCCCGGCCCGGATGAGGGTGGTGGGGAAAACTCGGCACTGAGCCGCATCCGAGTTATCTAGGAAGCTCATGCCCGCCGTAAATGCATCCAAGTGATCTTTTTGGTCGGACTTCCCGTCAAAGAGGGCTATCTTGGGCGGCTTGTTCCGAAACGAGACCCGCTCAATTAGTAACTGATCTGTGAAGAGCCTCATGAGAGAATCCGTTGAGTATTTCGCCGATTCTGCGGGCGAATGGGTGGTAAGCCGCATATCCTCAATCTTCTTCTCGAGGACCTTGAATCGCTGTTGGTACCCCGAGAATTCTCCATAGTCGGAGTGTTTACTGTCTCGGCTTCGGTCTTGCACAATGGAGCGGCCCCGGCTTCGCTCTATCACGTTCCTCAAATTCCCGGGGTGAACCCTCCGTGGTTCGCCTCGACATGAGCCATGTGCGCGTCCTCGGTGAGTGTGTTGATGTCGGTCTTCCCTGAAATCAGACGGCCTGACCGACGTCTCTTCAGAGGGAGAGGGAGCGCGACAAGCGTTGAAGCGATAATCTAATCGCCACCGAGACCTCGGTGTCAAACTGTCTGGCGCCCAACGAGTCATAGAATCATTCCTCGCATGGATGTCGGGACTGCCGGAATCGGCACGCTGGTGTTCCGTGACATCAGTATTGGCATGAGCGAGGCTGAAGACCGGATCGCGCCCCTCTGCTGCCTCGTGCACGGCGTCGTTCCGGGGAGCAGGGGCGGTGGGTTGGCGGGCATGGCCGGCTGTTCGGACACGAGCGAGCGCATCCACCATCGTCGTGAGTTTGTCGATCCGTGCGCATAAGGCATCGATGATATTAGGAGGCGGAGTAGAACCGCCTGCCTTCGTTGCGGAGGACGGGATGGCTTGTGTTGGGATCTTCGTTGCGATGATCATTGACCATCGAATTGAAGGTGGAAGATCAACTTTTTGGTGGAAAAGTCTTTCGTTCCCACAGACGACACCAACTGATGGAGATCGGAATCTTCATTAGAAGTTGTCCTCCGTTGATCTTGCTGCCAACGGGGCTGAACGGTTGAAATTTGATGTGAGGGTTGAGTGTGTAGATCTCAATGGGCCGTTGGTTGTTATTGACACCGAGCTATCTTCAAGGGAAGACCCGGGATGGAAAACCATCATGGGACCCTCCGACGATCAAATAAGTACCGATAAATAATTAGGGTAGAGTGACGACGTATTGGAATGAATTCGAGATATCTGAGCCGTCTGAAAGAGAGGTTTATATAGCGGTCGTATAGAGCGTGCCGATGTGAAATTCTCTCCGTCCATTATGCCCTTGCGCTACGTTCGTGTTGATAGCGGGATACGCCCATTAATGGCGATATACGCTAGCGGGGGATGCGGGACGTGGAGTGGCGGAGATCTCGTCGTGGCGAGATGCACGGAGCCGTTACGGGACGTTCGGGCTCTGTGCTCCCAATCGAACAAGGATGTTGAGGAATCTTAAATATAAGATAGCTCGGAGACGAGCAAGTAAGTTGAAAAGTCTCAGTTATAGGTAGCCCGGATACGAGATAGTGGTTGACGGTCAGCCGAAGAGGGAATGTGCTCCGGATAGGTTATCTGAAAGGTTGGGCGCAACCTTGGAGGCGAGGCGTCGAGGAATGTCCTCCATGTATCATACTCATTCCATCTCTGCAGGCCTCAGAAAACCAGTGGACTTACGTGAACTACACGTCATCCGCTACGTGTCGTGATCTGGAGAGTTCCTACTTACGAGCATCATCAATCATCTTCATTTTTACCATTTAAGATGTGGAAACACCAAATTTCATACGATTCTACCACTTTTTCATCGTTGAACTAGCAGTGTAAAATGTTATATTGTCGGTAAACTGTTAATTTTGCACCCACTAAATCAACGGTGAAAAAGTGGCAGAACCACATGAAATCTGGTGTATTCAAATCTTAGATGATAAATATGAAGATGATGGATGCCGATTGCCAAAAAAAAAAATCATGGAGGATATATTTTTTTGACGCCATGGAGAATATTCGCTCCTCCGTTACACGCTCGAATAAATTGTGGTATCTCAATGTTTCATTGATTGGCTTATGTCACCTCTTGAACAAAAGCCCATTCAATTCCGAGCACAATTTTTCTTGAATTAGCTGAAAAGTTTGTTTTAAATGATAATTTCACTATCTTTAAATAGAGGGTCTTAATTTATCTCTTCATTTTCTTGGAAAAGAAAAACCTCCCATTACATAAAGAAAGGTCTTATTTAAGAATTTGTCAGCCACATACGCATAAATGAATTGAAAGCTCTCCTTGCTCTCACAATTAATTAAAAAGAAAATGATTAAAGAGAAAACTTAATTCTAGACCATGCTATTATCATTCTAATGAAAAAGAAAATGATTAAAGAAAGAAATTATTTCTACACCATGCTAGTACCACTCTAATTTGCAATTAATTTCACACTTATTCACATGTGATTTGAAATGCATTTGAAAGCAAAGATTAATAAAAGGGAGTGTTGCGCTTCCACTTAGTAGAGTACTATACATAGACATGTATACGTGCACGTTGTACATATATGTATATGTATACGTAACTATATTTATATATGTATGTATATGTGTACATATATGCATATGTATATATACATTTATGCGTGTGCGTGTGTATGCGCGCGCGTGTGTATGCATTCAAGTATTCATGTATCTATTATGTATGTATATGTAGATGCATGTATGCATATGTATATATGTGTGCGCGCGCACGTATATTTGTGCGTGTGCATATGTATGTGTGTATGATAATTATCATTGAAAACTTCATCGCTAATGTCTTGTGCGATTATTTTTTTTATTTATATTTTGGTTACAACAAAATTTTAATGGGTAACCGAAATATGCAACTAGACTTCTTATTTAAAGTTCTTTGGCATTAGTTAAACTCAATTAGTGCGTGGATCTACCCACAGTGGACCTAAATTTAATAACATTACATTGGGGCAAATTATTATCATAAATTAGTTCACTTGATCAATAAAAACACAAATTTAATCATTTAAATAAATTCAAAAAGAAATATAACTCGACAATTGGCTTGTGACTCTTGGAAAGAAGGATAATCTTCACCGTCTCCATCCTAACCGAAATCAGGAAGTGTCTAGTATCCCAGCTCCACTTTCAAGTTTCCATCCACATGACTAGTACCTTCTTTTCCAGTACTACTTGCCTTACACCTAAACTCGATTACTATAATAAAAAAAGCTATGAAAACTGATCAATACCAATTGACTGGAACGTGGTGATTTTTCTTTTGTCATGGAAATTTACATACACCGTATTAGCAGTTCGACCGTGCAAAGCTCAACCATCTATTTATATGAGCAGACACTTTCTTGTAGGTATGGGAAATGGTAAGCGGAGATCTTAAGAGAAATTCACTGCTACAATAGGAGTAATCCGTAGGTCCAGAAAAACGCCCCTACCGATACATCGTAGGGGCAAGTTTAACGCCTGTTACCGAGTCCATAGGTGCAAAATATCAAGTATCCTGATATTTTGCTTCTACGACTAACTGTGTAGGGGCAAACGTTGGACCTATGCATTAATTCGTAGGGGCAACTGATGGCCCTACGGATTAATCCGTAGGGACAAAATATCAGGGTTTTTTTTTAAATGGGCCTCATGTTTTTTTCTCGTCCTGTGCACAATAATATATACATCATTTAACCTAATACCGCAGTATTCATAATCAACATCTCACGCATAATATATAAAAGAAATAAACAAACAGATTACGATATCAATCAAAATCATCGTGAACACGTAAACAACACCAATATCGTCCAAAATATATACAATATGTATCATATAAGTACATACATGCTTAAAATATATATATAAAAAAACTACCCTAACTCGGTCCAGCTCCTCCACTTCTGATAAACGCCGTAATCTGGCGCATCTGCTCCTTGGTGCAGCCCTGAGTCGTCGAAACCTCGACCAATGACGGAGCGGACTGTGCGGGAGTCTGAGCGGGCTGTGGAGCTGCAGGAGTGGTCTGTGTAACCGCAGACGAGATAGTGGCTTGCAGAGCCGCAGCCGAAGAAGATGCATGTGGAGCCGCAGTCGAAGCAGCCTGTCGCATCTGTTCAATTTTGTATGTAATAAACGAGTAAGAACTGTGTATTAGATTTTAGTCAAATTCGTATCATTATCAGGTTATTGCGAAACCCCATTTTAAGAATACTTGGGGACTTAGGTCTCGTTTGGATATCTAGTTTGGAAAACCGTAGTTTATTTTAATTAGACAGATTTATGTAAGTATGATTAATCAAAACTAAGTCTACAACCAAATAAGCCCAGGCTACTAATATTGCATATGTTACTATCTATAATGTGATATAATATTTTACTATTAAATAGTATGCGTACCTACATCTCCTTCAACTACTCGACGGTGGTCTTCAAGACGGCAACATCATACTCTAGACGTCGCTCACGGGGGTAGGGGAAGTAACCGTCGGAGTGGAGTCCAACCTTATATGGGCCCTGCTAGGACCTAGTCCCCGGCCTCTCTCCCAACCTCCGTGGTGCCTTTCGTGTGCGGCGTCTAGAACCGGGGTCAGCAGCATCGGATCGTTCTGTCCAGTAAAATCGATCTCCGATGCCTCCGCCTGCTCCACTACCCGCTCCTACACCCACATTAACCATTAAAATATAGGTATATCATTTAAATTTGAACTTTTCAAAATAAAAATTTCAAATCTATTAGAATAAATATTAACACTTACGCAATACTCCTGGGTAGCAGTATCGGGGAATCGAAGCTCGTCCGTGGCAGGATCTGTCGAGATGCCGTGGATGGCAAGATACGCGGTCAGCACGTTCGGTGTGCCACCCTGCGCCAGGGTCTGAGCTCTCTGCAATTCGTAAAAAATTACATATATTATAAAATAACTCTTAATATTACATTATATCAGAGTAGATCTATTGTAATTTACCGATGCCTCCATGGCACGAGTAATATTCCTCAAGCCACCTGTATAAGTAGGGCGACCCCTCTTCGCCGACTTCCTATTCTCTTTATTTTGACCGGCCTGTTTCCGCACAACACATTCAGATTTAGTTTTCTAATTAAACAACACAAAAAAATAAATTATATACTAAATAATGAATTGCATTTAAATTACAAATCTGTTTGCGCTGAGAGTCGAAATATTGGCACAAGAGAAGCCATGTATCTACGTTGACTCTCGCAAAGGCCGGAGTATGTAGGAGAGCCGCTTTCTCTGTCTCGGGGGTCGCCATCCACAGGGAATAGCAATCGATTTTCGGCTCGTTCCTATTGTATTGGACCTTTGATTGCATGTTCTTCATCAGGCCATGGTACAGAGCGTGAAGATCGAGCACTCTCTCAGGGTGATTAGGGTCGGGTACAGGCTGAAAGTCGTAATCCAACTGTAAATACAAAAAAACAATGTATTTAAATTGCAAGTGTTAAATAATAATAAATATATTGGATAATTCAAATGAAAATATATATTAATAACCGAGCCTGATCCCAGAAGAGGGAAAATGAGCGCCGGTGATGACCGCCCCACTCAACGTGAAGTGGATACTTCTTCACGGGGAGACTCTCATCTTCCATATACCGGCCGAACCTCTCGGCATAATCGCCAGTATAGCGATAATCGGGGGTAAAGAAGAGGGGGAATGCTTTCTCTCCCTAACTTTATCGGGCCTCAGCCTGTGGGACTGATTCGGGCCTCGACTCCCCCTCTCGAGATGGGGCTACCTTGCATCTAGAAGAAATATCAAGACAATCAATATTAAGAAAAAGTGGTATTAAGAAATCAAGATTTAACGAAAATTGAAGTGTGATATATACCTCCGAAGACAGAAGCACGAGCCTGGGCTCGGACAGCAGCACGAGCGGGACGATAGTTCCTCCGGTGAGGAACAGCCAGTGACCCGGACGTGGACGCATCCACTCCAACTAGAAAATAAACATTAAAATTATATGAAGTTCGTGTTTATTCTTAAAGGATATGTAAAATGAATAAATATTTTATATTTATTCATACTAATCTGCAGACTGAGCGGAAGGTACGGAAGTGGCGGGAGTGGCCCCTGCACCAGACGTGGACGCACCACCTATAATTAGATAATCAAATATTGACTATATAAGTAATTGCAAAAAGAATGTGTATATCAATAATATAAAATTCTAAATCAATATTCATACACTATAGGATATATAAACATACCCGCAGGTGCGGTGGTGGCCTCTGCCCGAGATGTGGAGGCACCACTTACCGCTAGATAATTAAAAAATGGTTATCTAAGTATGTAAGAGAAAAAAGAATGTATGTATATTTATGATATAGCATTCTAAATCAATACGCATACACTATAGGATATATAAACATACCTGGAGGTGCGGGAGTGGCCTCTGTCTCTGATGTGGACGCACCACCAACAGCTAGACAATCAAACATTGACTATATAAGTAATTTTGACATAAATATGCATGTATATCTATAATATTATATTCAAAATGAATATGCGTGCAATATATCTAGAGGTGTGGCAAAGTCCACACGGAAGGAGGTATCCGATGGGGTCTCCGATTGGGGTGCAAGACCGGCCCTCTGAACCTCCCTATGCAGCTCTCCGGACGGCAGAACCGCTCTGCCTCTACCAGAGCCGTGGCTGGTGCTCCTGCTGTCCCTCGCTGCTCCGGTCGCCGTCATCAAATCTAGACAAGAGTACAATCATTACATATGCATGCTATATATGTATAGATCGTAAAATATGAAGTAATAATATAATATTACTGATAACATTTTTTCGTTTTATGGACGCATTAGACATATCTACTTGGATTTCATCATCGATATCATTTCTAACCAACGTAACTTCATGATCAGCCGAAGACAACCCGTCTTTTGAAACAGACGGTCGGAGCACTCTAAGTCTTCTCTCTTCTTCATCCTCATCGTTGTCCTCGAATTCTGGGACATCGTCAACATTCCTGGGTTTCCAACGGCATATGACACTCCATCCCGGATGCTTCAAGCACCGTGAATAGTATACTTGGAACGCTTGGTTTAGAAAGATAAACGGATCGTCCTGACCGTAAAATCGAAGTGTGTTCACACTGGTCAATCCATATTCATCTTTCCAAGTCCCGAAATTGTTTCTCTACTTATCCGTATCGGTTCGTGTATCGTACCTAGTACACTGAAATATATAAAATGGTTCTAATCGTTCGGGATATTAGACGCTAAGTATGAAATTTAAGTATCAATAATAAATCACACCATCCGATCCTACCGTCGCAATCCCACTATTCTGAGTGGTTCGAGATGTTTCTATGTCCTTAACTTTGAATTTGTATCCAAGAACACCGAATCCTTTATAATATGCAACCTCCATACTAGGAAACTGAGCTAAACATCTTGAACCACTCTTTAATGATGCAAACAAGTTCGGATCGTGGATCTGACAAAATAAATTTTACGACAAATACATAGCGATATAAGTATAGATTAAGACTGGTACCAATAATATATTATTCGAACAATTTACATGATCTGCAACCCAATCGCAAAAATTATCTTGATAATATTTTTCCAATCGTTCATCATTCCAATCAGGATGCCCCTCACGTACCTCGTTAAAATAAATTATGTTCTCAACAATAAATTATGACATTAATATTATATCATTTCATAAACACACAAACACAAATATAACAATTAATCAAAAAAAACTTACTCTCTAATTTTTTCAAGACATGCGCTATTGAGGAGGATAAACCAATATATTTTGTTGATAAATTTAGTGTCTACTCTCTTATAATCTGCTTTACCATATGGCCCGTTCTAAATTCTTCGAAGCCGGTTAAGTTTCGTCTCAATGTTCTCATCTAGATAGCGGGAACAAAATGTGGTTGCTTTATCTAGAAGATAACTTTGCATGATAGAACTCTCTGGTCGATTTCTATTGCATATATACTTTTTTAAAGTGTAGAGACACCTAAAGAAAAATATGTTAAATAAATAAATACGGGTATATAGGACAACAATAATTTTACAAATTACGCGAAAAGAAAAATTCCACGTACCTTTCAACGGGATACATCCATCGATATTGTACCGGTCCGGCTAACTTAGTCTCAGTTGCAAGATGAACCATCAGGTGTATTATGATATCGAAGAATGACGGTGAGAAAATATGCTCAAACTTGCAAAGTATCAACGAAATAAAATTTTCTAGTTTCTCCAGTGTCATAACATCCAAGGTTTTAGCGCATAATTCTCTAAAAAAACAACATAGGTCATTGATTACTAGACCAACCGATTCGGGAAGGGAAGTCCTGAGGGTTAATAGGAGAAGGTGCTCCATAATAACATAGTGATCATGACGCCCATTGATCTTGCCTTTCACAATTTTTATTTTCTTGCTAAATGATCCTGAGAAATCTGTGGGAACTATCAAATCATGCAACACCTGTAGGAATCTTTTCTTCTCCGGCTGTGACATATGATACGCAGTATTGAGAAGTACAAACTTGCCTGGTTTACCCGCTATCGGTTTAGAATGTAATTCATTTCTAATTTCCCAGTCCTAAAAATCCATCCGAGTATGGAGGTTGTCTTTTGATTTTCTGTCTTTACAAAGAAGCAAGTTGAATACGTGCTCGGATACTCCCTTCTCTATATGCATGATGTCCAGACAATAACGCACTAAATTTGTTGACCAGTACAGAATATCGAAGAAAATGCTTAACTTGTTCCAGAATGGTGGTTTGACCTGTTTTGTCGGATCTATCCTGAAGGTCATATTATTGTAATCATCCCACTGAACAGTCACGTCCTCTCCGGACAATGGGGCTGGAGGTCCAAGAAGCTCCTGATGACCATCAAAGTGAACAACGTCTAATCTGTAGAGATGGTCTAGTGGCAGGAAACGTCGATGGCCGCAATAACAAACTTTTCTGCTAAAATTCAAGAATTTCGATGTTGTATATTGATGGCAATAAGGACATGCTTTGTGACCATGTACGGAAATGTAGGGTTCCTAGGCACGCTAATGAGGTCTCACAAGGCATCAACCATGCCAATTTCAAATTTTTCATGTGCCGAGAAACCCTAATACGGTTCGTTAACTAGAATTTTAGGCGAAATATGCAACTAGTTAACAACTTAACTAAGTGAACGGAAATACAACCTTTGTAGACCCGGTCCTCCACCTCCATAGCTCTATGATGAAGTCTCCTTGCTGTCCAAATCAAATCCCGGGCTCTAGCGTCGGCTTCATCGGAGAAATGGGCGGGCTTGGTCGTCGGCTTCGATGCCGAAGATGATCTACGTCGAGGCAACACTAGATCAAGCTCCAACTTCACCAAGCCATAAAACTTGTGAAGAAAACACCCTATACTACTTGGCAAGTGGTAGAGGATGAAGAAATAGAAAGTGGGTTCACTTTAGAATTGGATTTCTCACTCTTTTTCTCAATTTGCCATTGATGGAGGCAAGCTTTCTTCATGTTGAAGAAGGAGAAGAAGAAGAAGATAATATGATGAGTATCTTTCAAAAAAGAAAATAATATGAATACTTATCATATACTAACCATGGTTAGGTGTAGAGAATAGACTATGGTTAATTAGAATGGTTAGGGTTAAGCATGAAGACAAAATGGTCACTTAGTCAAAGCTTCATGAAGCTTCAACAACAAACAAAGAAAGCCATCATTTTTCTCTTTACCTTATGCCAAAATAAATAGATAAGAAAATGAAAACCCTAACCATTATATAACCATGGTTTAATCCTTTACACAAACCCAAGTTAGCATGTATCATCAAACATGATACAAAAGAGTGCACAAAAGTATATCACATATACAACTTGTGAACTTCAAGTGAGAAAATCCATTTAAAGTGAACCAATACTAGTTAATGCAAAGTAATATATCAAATATATAATTATACATTAAATCATTAAATCAACACTTGATTTAACGATCCGGTCATATCGCATATGACCGACTAATATTCAATGTATCGGCTTATCAAATCAATCCTTGATTCGATAACTAGGTTATATCGTATACAACCAATCGATACATTCATCGCGAGAATAGAATACGGTATCACATACACACATTATTCTCGGTCCCGCACATATCTCATATGCGCTCCTATTTCGTTTCGCTTGAGCCAGGAAACCTCTGTGTAGGACTCTAAAGACTCGTCAATACGCTGGCAGCAGATGATGATCATATCAAACACCCACAAGCCGCAAGCGGTTTGCTAAACGTAACGGCCACCCGGGTATTGAGCGATCAGAAGATCGACGAGCAAGCCCGCTCACACTCCTGTGAATCCAACCAGTAAAACTTACCGTACAGTCCGGTCTCGTCGTCTGATATGTCGCATATCTCGCCTAGGGGTGGTAAACGTCAGACCCCAATAGCTCGATAAGTCGTGTCGATATGAGGTCTATAACAGTTCGAGAAACTACTGGTAACACTTACCAGTAAATCTCAACAACCCTGGCCAGGGATTTCCGGTTATAGCCAATCGAACACAGCGCAACATCAACTCCCTATACCGGGAGAGACGAATCCCCTCCTATCGCTCATTGCCTCCATGTGATTCGGGACTGTACCCAAAACCCACCGTTTTGCACGCCCTCTTGGACGTGGTAAGGTGGAAATCAAAGCACAGTGGGAATCACACGAGACTCTATGACGATCTCGGGTCAACAGACTACTCTGTACCAGTGTCACCAGAGAACTGCCATCTGACGTAAGGTATAATACCATCTGGGAGTTCTCGGCGAGTCCGTCCAGTGTACCCAGTCTCCACTGAGCACCCGTATATCATCTCTGATGTCAAACACCAATGGATATGGGATCATCCATCGCCCATCTGTATGGGTCGAGAAGGTATACGCTAGTCTACTCTGGTATATCGATGCCCCGTCTCGATACACCCACGACTAGGGACTTTGAAGGATGTACTTATGGACTACCATGTCCCCACTAGTATGATCCGCATCATAGTCCAGGTAGTCAAGTACACATCCTAAGGGCTTTACCAACATGTAACAGAGAGACAATCAGTATACACATTAAGGTAAAGAGCAACCAGATAGCATACTATCATGTCGAGCAAGAAAGTCCTCCCTATATATGTCCAAGCATCCACTACAATATACATCCTATGTATAGTAATGGCCTCTAGGGTATACATATAACTAACAATCTCCCACTTGCACTAGGGCCATCTGATAGCAGTGGTTGTAGTATCTCATACTCAACCATCCCATAAAAGTCTCTCTCTGGGAAAAGGCCTTTGTGAGTGGATCCGCCGTGTTATCCTCTGAGTCTACTCTTCTAACCTCGATCTCCTTGGAGATCAACCATCTCCATGATCAGGTGATGCTGCCTTAGAATATGTCTGGATCACTGATGGGACGGGTGTTCCTTGGCATAAGCCACAACTCCATTGTCACACAATGGGAGGAACTAAGTTCATCTCATGAACAAATATACATCCAGACTGCCTCTTTGGTAGCATTTTAAGTAGCGATGTATCCAGCCTTTATCGTCTAGTATGCCACGGTATCTAGCTTGGAACTCTTCCAACATACCGTCCCTTTACTGAGGGTAAAGACAATGCCTGTGACTGACATTCAGTCGTCCTTATCACCCTGGAACCTTTCCAGTGATTCTCCCCGGGATCAACTGATACCATCTTACTACAACTAGTGAGTCTCCTAACATCCAATTAGATCTATCTTATGGATCCAAAATCCAGGATTTAGGAGGTATCACTTTGATCCTATATGGAGAATCATTGTGATAAGCGGAGATTGATCGAGCGTAGCATAGGAAACTCCTTCCCTATCAAGAGTATGTCATCCACGTACTCTATGAGGATCACCACCATATTCCCTACTACCCTTTTGTATATACAAGGTTCATCTACCCTTTTGATGAAGTCAAACTATTTGACTACCACATCAAAACAGATGTTCCAACTCCGCGATGCCTGCTTTATCCTATAAAGTTTCTTGTACACGTTTCCGCTGCTCCCACTGTTTACGAAGCCCTCTGACTGTGTACTTATAGACTCTCTCTTCTAAATCATCATTTAGAAAAGCAGTCATGACACCCAACCGCCAGATATCGTAGTCATGGTATGTAGCCGTGGCAAGTAGGATCTGGATGGACTTAAGCATAGCTACTTAGAAAAGGTTTCATCATAATCCATACCTGGTTAATGATGCAAACCTTTAACAAGTCTAGCTTTGAAAGTCTCAACTTTTCCATGTACACCAAGTAATCTTCTCAAGATATACTTGCTCCTGATGGGGATTTAACCCTTCAGATAAAGCAACTAAAGTCCATATTTTGTTGGTGTATAAGGATTCCATCTCAGATCGCTAAGCATCCAGCCATTCTTACAGAGTCCCACTCCTGATGGCCAGCTCGAAACTAGTTGGGTCATCATCTTATGATGCAATCCTCGCTCCCACTGTCATAGAGAAACCGAAATATCTCTCAGGTGGGTGAGGAACCCTACTAGATCGGCGGAGAGGCTGAGGTTCGTTGGAATCTACTGAATCCTTTGGTTCTTTCAAATCATCAGCTGCAGTTTGTATAGCTGGAACATTTCCAGTTCTACATAACAGACCTTGCCTCGAGCTTGTCCGGATTTTGTTTTTAGACATAGGCCGGACAACCCTAAATCTTAACTAACTTAAGAGATGGGCTCTTCCCTTATCATATCAAATATGAAGTGGTAGGCAACTGATTTGATTTGAACCCTATTCAATAGGTATGCAGCTTCTCAAGTGCATAACTCCCAAAAAGAAAATAGGTAACTCAGTAGTACTCATCATAGAGTACACCTTATCATATAGGGTGTGATTGCTCCGCCCCGATATACCATCGTGCTATGGTGTATACGGAGGAGTAATGCTGAGAGAGAATCTCATTCTCCTTTAGAAAAGTCCAAGAATTCCATGCTCAAGTATTCTCCTCCTTGATCTCATCAAAGGACATAATACTTATACCCATATTAGTTCTCTACTTCTAACTTATTTTCTGTGAATATCTCAAAAGGTTCGGACTTGTGTTTCAACAAGAACATATGTCTGAATCTAAAGAGATCATCAGAGAATGTAATGAAGTACAAAGAACCGGTCTTGGCATGTATAGACAGGGGACCTACATACATCAACATGTATCATCCCAAGAGTTCATTACCTCTTTCTCTGTTTCCAGTAAACGGAGCTATGGTCATCTTATCTTTGTGACATGACTGGCGAGTTTCACAAGATGTAAATTTAAACTATTTTAAATATGCATCTTTATGTAACTCTAGCTAGTCGGGTCACATTGATATGACCTAGTCTACAATGCCTCAAGAAGGATTCGTTCATTTCTGAACTCTTCCTCTTGTGTGTGTTCTATATACTAAGAACTGTAGTTTGATTTAGAACATTAATGCTTTTAGATCACGTGCCTGAACCGATCAACTTTTGATATAGGAAATGTTCAAAACATTATCCAACAATACAAGATTATATCCTTTCTAAATAAAGAGACTGATATGATTTTGTATATCAGGTTCGGTATCAAATAACATTCGTTCAGAATCAATGTATTGGTAATACAGGGTGACAGTGACCAACAGACTTGGCTGCAACACTTGCCCCGATTTCTGCCTCATGAAACTTATCACCCGTTCTTAGTTCTCTACCTATCTGTAGCCCTATGTAACAGATTACATATCTGGGATCCTGATCCGGTATCAAATACCCAGGACGCAGAGGATACTGAGAAACAGTTCTTTATAATGAACACACCCGAAGATGATGCATCAGCATGCACTCTCTTCGTTTAGGAGGCATGGGAATTCTGGTAATCCCCAATTTCCTGCTCTGTCTTATAACAATTATAAGTTGGAGCGGGACCAACGTTCCCCGGCTCAGTATAACAAGCGGGTTCGGTCAATAATCCGTATTATTATCTTGATTAAGGCGTGATATGGTCGCTACCTGGAGAGAGAGAGAAGAAAACACTCAGCGTATGCTCTTGCAAGATCAGATTGGTTATTATTTTATCTAATCATGATGGCTCCCACTGTTTTTATCAAATCTTCCTTCAAACCCTAAAAGGAAAGACTAGCCGGGATTAATTACACACTACAAGTTCGCCAATCTTTCAGCCAGGCCAGTGTCGGTACTTTGAGGGAGGTGCCCCGTGCTTTCGCACAGACCTAATTAATGTAAACCTCATTTTCCCAGAAGCGTAACCTCGTTAACACCTTTCTAGACACCTATTTGATCGGCTAATTGTAATGTGTAAAACCCTTCCAGGAGTAACAATTACTCGCAGTGGGTATCGGGATCCAACTATCTCATAGAAGGTATGCAATCTCATTGCAAATTTCAACACTTGAAATTCCCGATAATATTTTGCCCCTAACCTCCTATGACCTTGACAAAGGCCAACAAACCATAGGATGCTAGTCAAGTTCAACCCGTCATTTCCTGATTGAATTAAACCCACCCGCACGACCCTTGACAAAGGCCAACAAGGTCGCACGACTAC
This sequence comes from Agapanthus africanus, assembly GCA_030015575.1. Classification (NCBI taxonomy): domain Eukaryota; kingdom Viridiplantae; phylum Streptophyta; class Magnoliopsida; order Asparagales; family Amaryllidaceae; genus Agapanthus; species Agapanthus africanus. The sequence goes on from CM057337.1 coordinate 81,585,715, forward strand.
CCTAACCCAATCTGCATCATATGCATAAGCAGATAAGCACCAGTTAGCTACCGCACACTGCGCCTTGACAAAGGCCAACAAACGCAGCACGAATACTAACTACTACTTATCTGAAATGACGGAGGGCTACGACAGGTTTTTCTGAAAACCTATTGCGTAATGAACTTGATATCGTTGTAGAATCAAATGATTTTAAAATGGAGTGTTTTTGAAGCTTTTCTAGTTTTGCTAAAGGAGTCACTGCCGGTGAAGGGATCGTCGGTCCTTTCCTCGTCGAATGAGGTGCGGGATATATCATATATATCACTGTGCAAAGCTGAAACTATAGAAGCAATCAAAAAGACAAACCGAGGGTTGTAGCATCTGCCAGTTATTGCTAAAGGAGTCACTCCCTGTGAAGGGATCTCGGTCCTTTCCTCATCGAATAAGGTGCAGGATATATCATATATACCGCTGTGCAAAGCAAGAACTGTAGCTACCTGTTTTATTTTTGAAATTCGATTCTACAACATCTTTAGGTTTCTTTTATTTTCATTAATCATATTAATGAAGTCCCATCATTTAAATCACCTAAACATCACAGATAAATACGACGTACACTTAGCCATCCGCATTCGCCTCGATGTCCCCTCGTGCACCGTTAGGTTAGGTAACTAACGGCAGAGCGGGGCAGGGCTAGCGCGGGTGTAAAACATAAGTAAACGCCTATATAATATATCATATATACTATATAAAGTATCCATCACAGAACATATCGCATGATCACATCACAGATATCGCAGCAGAAGAATCATATGAAATATTGGATATACTAGGACGCCCGTGTTTTCAATACGAGCCAGTATAAAACACGGATTCCACGGTCGTGATGAATAGCCAAACCCACACCCCTAGACCCCTACGAGAGCGGCAAGCAACCCTACCAATTCTAGAGTTAGGAGACCCAGACTCGACTCCTCGAGTTGGTCTCCCACTGGACTCCAGAACCCGGTTACTTGTGCTCCCCTCCTTGGGTCTATCCTAGTGCGGAAAAGTAAATAATATACAAACGGTGACATCTTCCACAACCTGGAAGTGCCCCAATAAAAGAATATTACATACAAGTTTTTACATGAATGAAAATGAAAAACACTCATCTCACATAAAAAAAACCCGGCTATTCAAACACGACGATCCAATATAACATATCCAGCAACACATAACATCACATGTCATCAACGTAAATAAATATGTCCATCCCAATTGTTGTTGACATATAGCAACGAAACCGGCGATATCACATATTACACTTACGGTCACAGAAAAGAAAGTGTAAAACTACAACAGTTGGAATCCGCAACTTGCATAGACATCGCATGCCTAATCAAATGAATTCCTTAGACATCGCATGCCTAACCATTATAAACCCTGCATTTTAGTCTCATTATCGAAAACTCCTTTTAATATCAAGTCGGGCAATTCAACAAGATTCCCGACATCCTGATCGAATACTCGTCGCAAACTTTAGTAGGCGGCCGCACCCCTGATACCGTCGACGAAGTGCACCAAAGAGGAACACCGCTACCGCGGGCATCCTTACGGATGCTTTCGGCGACGGGGTTCTCGTACATTCACTTGGTCGGGGCTATGGAGTGAGGCTGTCTATTAAGTTTACCCAGCGAGTATCCGCGTACGCTACGTGATTGCGACGGACTTTTGATCACATCAAAATTCCGTGGCAACCGATCAAGTGAGACTAAACCGCTAGATTTATAACATTCATTCAGTTATCGCATAACTACTTGTGAATTCCAAATATTGTATCACATTCCAGATAAATAGAAAATGTTAAACTTTCCGATCGAACAATCGAATACCCAAGTTTTCCCGAAACAGCTCAACACATGAAATAAGTTTAAAAACATTCACTTCGTGTCTCAGTACCAACGGTCCAGCCGTAGAAGGGTCAAGCCAACGCCTCACATGTGGCACGCCGTATTGCCCCAAACCCGAAGGTTCAAAGGGCAGTTCAAGACGGTCACATAATCGAGTTAAGGTTTGTTGTCTTCTAGAGGGACCATCGCGTTACTTGCACTACTTAGAACGTCGTTAAACTACGGAAAAATCCAACAATTGGAAATTTCCCGGCAGGGGAAAAAGTGGGTATTTATATCCGGTCGAACTTTTTAACATATTCTAAAATATCCGGAAAACCACACAGACAAAATTAGACAATCCGATCGATACACCGAGTCCCCAATACAACCCACAAAACTCAACTCTTGAGTAAATATTAAAAATTCCCAGAAAACTCAGCATTTAAATATATAAATTACTGTGCAAGCCAGGTGTAAAGATTCATCAATTTAACCGCGGAACCGCCGCCTAAGGCAAGGTGGGGCCGCGGTTCCGCGGCACTTTAGACGACTTAGGGGACCCGTTTTGTACAGTAATTCTTATAAAACCCTGCTGAATTTTTTAGCAATTTTTAATTCACAAAAATCCAAATTTTTAGAAAATTTCCAGAGAGCATTTTGGAGTTAGGGTTTCGGGTCGATCGGACTTCTAACTCCGTCTACGCATCGCTTAAGGCTCTAGCTAGGCTCTGATACCACTGTAGGGTTCCTAGGCACGCTAATGAGGTCTCACAAGGCATCAACCATACCAATTTTAAATTTTTCATGTGCCGAGAAACCCTAATACGGATCGTTAACTAGAATTTTAGGCGAAACATGTAACTAGTTAACAACTTAACTAAGTGAACGGAAATACAACCTTTGTAGACCCGGTCCTCCACCTCTATAGCTCCATGATGAAGTCTCCTTGCTGTCCAAATCAAATCCCGGGCTCTAGCGTCGGCTTCATCGGAGAAATGGGCGGGCTTGGTCGTCGGCTTCGATGCCGAAGATGATCTACGTCGAGGCAACACTAGATCAAGCTCCAACTTCACCAAGCCATGAAACTTGTGAAGAAAACACCCTATACTACTTGGCAAGTGGTAGAGGATGAAGAAATAGGAAGTGGGTTCACTTTAGAATTGGATTTCTCACTCTTTTTCTCAATTTGCCATTGATGGAGGCAAGCTTTCTTCATGTTGAAGAAGGAGAAGAAGAAGAAGATAATATGATGAGTATCTTTCAAAAAAGAAAATAATATGAATACTTATCATATACTAACCATGGTTAGGTGTAGAGAATAGACTATGGTTAATTAGAATGGTTAGGGTTAAGCATGAAGACAAAATGGTCACTTAGTCAAAACTTCATGAAGCTTCAATAACAAACAAAGAAAGCCACCATTTTTCTCTTTACCTTATGCCAAAATAAATAAATAAATAAATAGATAAGAAAATGAAAACCCTAACCATTATATAACCATGGTTTAATCCTTTACACAAACCCAAGTTAGCATGTATCATCAAACATGATACAAAAGAGTGCACAAAAGTATATCACATATACAACTTGTGAACTTCAAGTGAGAAAATCCATTTAAAGTGAACCAATACTAGTTAATGCAAAGTAATATATCAAATATATAATTATACATTAAATCATTAAATCAACACTTGATTTAACGATCCGGTCATATCGCATATGACCGACTAATATTCAATGTATTGGCTTATCAAATCAATCCTTGATTCGATAACTAGGTTATATCGCATACAACCAATCGATACATTCATCGCGAGAATAGAATACGGTGTCACATACACGCATTATTCTCGGTCCCGCACATATCTCATATGCGCTCCTATTTCGTTTCGCTTGAGCCAGGAAACCTCTGTGTAGGACTCCAAAGACTCGTCAATACGCCGGCAGCAGATGATGATCATATCAAACACCCACAAGCCGCAAGCGGTCTGCTAAACGTAACGGCCATCCGGGTATTGAGCGATCAGAAGATCGACGAGCAAGCCCGCTCACACTCCTGTGAATCCAACCAGTAACACTTACCGTACAGTCCGGTCTCGTCGTCTGATCTGTCGCATATCTCGCCTAGGGGTGGTAAACGTCAGACCCCAATAGCTCGAAAAGTCGTGTCGATATGAGGTCTATAACAGTTCGAGAAACTACTGGTAACACTTACCAGTAAATCTCAGCAATCCTGGCCAGGGATTTCCGGTTATAGCCAATCGAACACAGCGCAACATCAACTCCCTATACCGGGAGAGACGAATCCCCTCCTATCGCTCATTGCCTCCATGTGATTCGGGACTGTACCCAAAAACCACCGTTTTGCACGCCCTCTTGGACGTGGTAAGGTGGAAATCAAAGCACAGTGGGAATCACACGAGACTCTATGACGATCTCGGGTCAACAGACTACTCTGTACCAGTGTCACCAGAGAACTGCCATCTGACGTAAGGTATAATACCATCTGGGAGTTCTCGGCGAGTCCGTCCAGTGTACCCAGTCTCCACTGAGCACCCGTATATCATCTCTGATGTCAAACACTAATGGATATGGGATCATCCATCGCCCATCTGTATGGGTCGAGAATGTATACGCTAGTCTACTCTGGTATATCGATGCCCCGTCTCGATACACCCACGACTAGGGACTTTGAAGGATGTACTTATGGACTACCATGTCCCTACTAGTATGATCCGTATCATAGTCCAGGTAGTCAAGTACACATCCTAAGGGCTTTACCAACATGTAACAGAGAGACAATCAGTATACACGTTAAGGTAAAGAGCAACCAGATAGCATACTATCATGTCGAGCAAGAAAGTCCTCCCTATATATGTCCAAGCATCCACTACAATATACATCCTATGTATAGTAATGGCCTCTAGGGCATAAATATAACTAACAAAAAAAACCTGATAGCATTCCATACGCAGAAAAGTCATTAATTGTCCACATTAAAACTGCACACGGTATGAAAGTTGTATTTGTGTTCGCATCGTATGTCTCTACACCATCAATGAATAAAGTTTTTAACTCATCGATCAGAGGTCGGAGATAGACGTCGATATTGTCTCCCGGTAAGTTTGGTCCGTCGATAAGAAGAGACATCATAAAATAGGATTGATCCATAGCCAACCAAGACGACAGATTATAAATTATCATTACAACGGGCCATATGCTGTGGCTTCCAGTCATATAGTTGAATGGACAGAAACCATCACCAGCGAGTCCGAGTCTGACATTGCGAGGATCACTACTGAATATTTCGTGCCTCCTGTCGAAATCCTTCTATACCGGTGAATCTCTTGGATGACTCATTTTTCCATCTTCACTTGAAGGAGCACGTTGATGCCAAATTATTACATCGGCTGTTTTCTTGCACCGAACAGCTTCTGCAGCCTCTGTGTTATGGAAAAGTATCGTGCTATCTTGACAGGTATATCGAGCTTCTTATCAGAATCTTTCGGCTTATACCTGGACTCTCCGCATGTTGGACACTCTTTCAAATTTGAATTTTTTTTCCAGTACAACACGCAATTTTTGGGACATACTTGAATCTTCCCACACTTCAGACCCAAATCAGACATCATCTTCTGGGCTCCGTACCAGCTGTCGGGCACATTATTTTCCAGGGGCATAGAATCTTTCAAGAACTTCAGAAACATTATGAATGACTTATTGCTTCATCGATTTAGGAACTTAATCTGAAAAAGTTAAACGAATCATAAGAGGGTGGAATACTTTGCATTTTCATAAATTGGTTTTCTAGTATCATTCATGAACTTTTCATACTTATCCGCACGCGGTCCTTGACGGAAGGAATGTCATCTTCGGTACGAATACTATCACCTAGGGCAGCCTCTATCATATCCTCCATTTCTTCTCCTGGAAAGAAGTTACCGTTTTCTTCTTCCGTCGCATTACCGTATTACCGTCTTCTTCTGCCGTATTACTGTCTTCTTCTTCTTCCCCGTGATATATCCAAGTTGTATAAATTCTAGTAAAACTATGTTTAACGATATGAAACTCTGCGAATTCTATTTTCTGCCAATACTTATTCTCACATCTATCGCACGGGCAAAAAATCTTCTCTAACATAATCTTATTATGTGCGCGTGCAAATTCAATGAAAGCAGCAACTCCTGCGACAAATTTAGGTTGCATACGTTGTTGCCAATCCACATACATCCATTCCTTAACTCTGATGTACTCATGGGCCATGTTAGACTGTATAACATATAAATTATAGGTTATGATGACTATATTGAGAAATCTAAGAACGGGATGGTTACTGACAAAGAAGAAAATCCGTGTATGTACTTTGCGTGTGCGTTTGTCGTTGAAAAGAATAAATTATCGATAAACAAAGTTAGATTTGATGATACCCAAGTATGAGTTGTATTCTGTATATGTGTGTTTCAATTTATGATTTCGCTTAAGTGTAGGATTGTTAGTGTGTATGTGTTTTGTGTGTGTGTTTGTTATGTATTCGTGTTGTATGTGTGTGTTTCGGCTGTCGGGGGTAAGGCTTCTATCCCATTAAGAATGTATAGAGCAGACACACATTCGCTTGTGCTTTCAACCATTTCGAGTAAATTTCGGCATCACCTCCCCACTGTTCTCCTAGTACACTGTAATAGAATAGATAATCATTTCAATGCTGTGAAACAACGTTGAAATGAACATCTAATCTATCTTTGTACATGGAGAACCAGCGAAAAAGTACCGACGAAATAACTCAAAACGAATGAAAACACAAGTGAATGCGAGTGTTTGCTTTATACATTCCTAACTTGTCCACACTGGACAAATTGATCGGTTATCATACGATTGAATTTTCTTGTCACATAGACTACACGATGATTGTTAGTACCGAACTATACCGTCCGATATTTAACAATCTTCGTATAGTTCTATATCACGACGAATATCGAACATATGTTAACTGATAGACGGGGACTACGCTTTGATTTTCACATATGAGTATCGATGAGAATATGAAAGTTTCATATTATCATCAAGTATCATATATTGGTTTTAACTTGAACATTTAATATGAATAGGTTTTACGTTTACGTTTCATTATTAAGGGTTCGAAGTTTTAAGTTTAGGGTAAAATTTTCTTGCATTTACGGTAAAATTGTACGTTTACGTTATCATCGAATATCCTACTGAAGAAACTAGTGCACCCTAAACCCTAACCCTAATTAATCCAAATTAACCTAATTAACCACAATTAACCATAATCGTCACCCTAACACAAATTATCCCTAATTAACCCAAACTTAACCCAATTAACCCAAATTAACCCTAATCAACATCCTAACTCTTCAAATTATCACTAATTAACCCAATTAACCCTAATCAACACCCTAACACAAATATACTCTATTTCACCTAATTAACCCAAATTAACATTACCCTAATCATCACCCAAACCCAACACAAATTAACTCTAGCCCAAACTAAAATTAACCCTAATTAATCTAATTAACCCAAACCCTAGCTCTAATCATGACCAACCATATTTTACCTAATTAACCCAAACTAAACCTAACCCTAACCCCACATAATTAACCCTAATCCTAATCCTGAACCGAACCCTAACCCTAAACTGAACTCTAACCCTAACTAATTAATCCTAACCCTGACCCTAATCTTGAAATGAACCCTATTCTTGAACCGAACCCTAACCCTAAACTGAACCCTAACCCTAATCCTAACCCTTCCTACTTAACCCTAATCCTAATCCAAACCTTAGACCGAACCCTAACTCTAAGTCCTAGTAGCAACCCAATAATCAACAATAAGACAAATAAAAATATAATTAGAAGTTAAAAAATGAAATTGACCAACCTTTGGCCGGCGATTCTACTGTCCCGAGGTGGAGGAGACCGGAGATGGTATGTCGACGACGCAAGGGAAAGATCGGCGACGAGAGAGTTCCTACCGTCGATGAGGAAGTCGACGATGAAGTCGGAGACGACGAGGCGCGTGCGGGAGTGCGGTGGCGACGAGGCGCGCACGGGAGACGAGTGAGGGCGATGGGAAATTTTGGAAACGAGGAAATTTCTTGGCTTTATTTTTTTTTAAATAACCCATATATGCCCCTACGGATTAATCCGTAGGGCCTTCTTTTGCGGCTCTTTAGGGCCAAATAACAAATTACGTTTTAATATTTTTAAATTAATCCACAGGGTACGGTAGGGACAACCATAAGGACCTACGGATTCCTGTATCCGTAGGGCAACCCCTTATTGTAGCAGTGATTATTTTTTTAGCATTCACATTCACTGTCATTTTGTATCTTAATTAACTTTGATGCATTGCTTATTTGCTCATATCTGTTTGTATTCTATGTATGTATCCATTCACGTTAACATTTGGAGCTTCTAAACGAAACATTTGTTTATGCTCTATTTCCGTGATATGCCTAAGACCTCTGATCCTCGATTCTCCTATTGTGATTTTAGAGAAATCTCTGCGAAGGACGCACTAGATGCAGAGTGCTTCTAGACTGACCCCTTACCATGTGATCCCAAAAGGTTTGTTTTCATATGTTTCTGAATGAGCCATAGTGTGTCGATTAATAGCATATTAATTATTGACTTCGTGTACATCTCATCGTGCACTTATCACTTCTGAATTGATTTATAAACACACATCACCCTGTGAGTCAGTCTTGATATGACCTTGAAGAGGAAATTTGTCCTAATTGTCACTAACTGAGGGGGTGTCGAGTGCTAACAAATCAGTTGAGATAAGTTTTGACTAAGGCATAGATGAGAGGTGTTAAATGCAATTAACTTTAAATTCTTCTGCATTAAATCCATGTAAATGATGAATACTCACATTAGTTTTCCTTTTCAAACTAATGTGGTTTACCAAAATATGAATCACCACACGAGCTCCAAACAAGGAAAAAAGACCAGCAGCAATGACAACATGAGAAAATGGTGAAGCGCCAAACGTTCGACCATTTAGAACCCCCCACCCGCCTCCGGCCTATTCAACAAACATGGAATCCCCACCCTCAGGCCCGACCCGGCCTATGTCAGTCCATCCACAACCTGCAGGCCCAAATGGCGGCTTTTGCTTAGATGTTGTACCAAACTGTGTTTTTGGCAACTCCCATTAATGAGGTATAAGCTCTCCTGCTGTCACTACTGCACTTTACTGGTTTTATGCTCTTTTTCGTGCCTCTGACCTGTTCCGGTTAAATTAAGTTTTTTCTTCTTGTGTTCTTCCTTTCTTGAAATTGTTTTTACCTGGAGTCAGAGACAGTCTGCATCGATTTAGGAAAGGTTGAATCGTGCATGCATGACGCTAACTTTTCATTCGCTACTTGACCTCTTCAGACAGCTCTCACAGTTAAGAGTATCAGTATATTCTCACAGGTTTTTAGGAGGATTAAAGGCGTATTTCTTACCTGTGATGTCACTGATTTTATGATGAAAAATGCAACCGAGTGTTGCTAGGTCGACGAACTTATTGTGGTGCTTTGCCATTTTTTTTTTTAGTAATTTATTAATTGTTATTTTTAAGCTCTTTAAATTCATATTCTAGACTACACCCGACTTAAATTAGGTTTAAAGGATTTCAAAATTTATTTATGGCCGCTCAAAATTTGGTTTCCCGTTCTCTGTTTTTAGTTTTTTTTTATTTTTATATAATACAAGACACCAATATAAAAAGAGTAGTAAAAATCTGAAGGCAACATTTTTGTTGTCTCTTCCATCAGTAAAACAAGAAAAGAGGTAGCTCATGCATTATGTGGGTGCTCGGTCTTATATACTCATGCCATGTAGTTTTATATAGATTTATTGTCAAGCTCCTTATTATCCAATGGAGTTTCAATCTGATCTCTTAATTGTATGGCGTTGCTTGAGATATCAACGGAAGCCAAAGTTTCATATATATGGAGAAAATATCCAGCATCTTAAACCTACCGACCATGTCATTTAGTGACATAGTGTATTCAAAACCAAACATAAATAGACACATCATTAATTGATTTATCATAATAAAACTAAAATACAATTCCTAATAATCCACTTTCTTCAACTTCTCGGGCCATCTCCACCGCCGTAGACCGACAAGATTCGGCATTAAAAACCAATGTTCTGTCATCGACGAGTTTCTTTATCCACGCCACTTATAGCTCTTTCTATCCTAATCTTCGATGTAGCCTTTCCTTTCCATCCCTGTTTTCGATTGCTAATCAGCTTCAGCCTACTCTTCTTACTCGTCACACCAATTGAAACAAGCGCTGCTATGTAGGCAATAACAAGGGTATTTTGAACTGATTTGTAATGGTGGGTTTGATTTGCAGAGGGAATGATAACAAAATATCAATGGAAATTCGAAATAAAACATGGCCGAGGCAAAAACTCATATATTTTATTATATCAATTGACTTACCATTACATACAGATCACACACACATATATGGCCATCATTTTCTATACTAATATATAACTCATGATACTTGACATTACATCCACTAAATACTATAACACTCACTAAATGCATTAACTCATCATAATACTAATTAAAATAAAGAAACCTTATTGACCATACTAAAGGTCATGACTCTTTATAATGTCATTTAATAATTACTATTAAAATATCAAGTTTATTTTCAACATCTCTTCTTAAACTTGATTTCCATTGACCATGCCGAGCAACTTATTCAACTTGTTGAAACTTTTCGGCTTTAAACGACTTTGTAAAAATATCAGCAGCTTGATCTTGCGAATTTCATGTAGGTGAGCTTCACTTCATTTTTCTTGACATATTCGAATGGTTTAGAATATTTGTGACTTAATCTTGAAATTTGATATATCTGAGTTGTTGTGTATTTCCACTTTCTTCACATTCTCACAGTTAAGATCCGGCACATTTCCTTTTCTTGACGACAAATCTGCTATAAGAGCATTTCCTTGTCGAATCATTTTAATTTTCTTTCTTCATTTAATTCTGATTAATTTTTCACCCTCCAAAATATTCAGAAACATAGCGGACTCAAACCGCTGACATCCGCCACATTGCACTTTTTTACTTAGCCATGTTGATTTCTTCGTGTAGGGTTTTTCACTCTTATACTTACTAATAGAGATGAAACTATCCCTAAAAAAAAGAGAGAACCGAGAAAAAAGAGACTAATATCGAGTAGAACCGAGTGTAGGTATTTTTGAAACATATAATATATACATTTGTGGCATAAAACTAACAAAAGGATGCTTTAGTTCATGCAGTAACACATTTTGCTTCCCAACAATGGATCTTTGGTTCAATCCCACATAATCACTTTTTAAATTATATCTAAGTGGGCATGAATCTTATTGTGTTTTTTTGAAAGAAATGTTCTTTCTACATTTGTAATTAAATTAATTTAAAATTTTGTTAGTGAAAATTCCTACGTCGGTCTCTGCCTATCAATATCCTTTATTCTTCATCTTATGCAACATTTCCTTTTTTTTTTATTATCAATTTTATTATTATATTTTATTTTGTGATAAGTAAAATTATTATTACTTCTTTGTCTTATTTCTTTTCTTTGTTGTCAAACTCGATCTCGAATATGATGATTTCACATAATATGGTACCTTCAATCCATTTTCATGCATATTACTGTCTTGACTGTTTTCTTTTTCTCCATTATCCTTTTGTTTACTAATTTTCTTCATTTTCTTTTTTCAAATACTTTTGTTTAGCCTTCATACACTTTTGTTCAGCCTTCATACTATTCATTTTAGATCTTTAATTTTCTTTTCATTTTGTTTCATGAACTTCTTTCGTTCATAAGCTTTCTGTATCTGTAATACCTCAGGTATTATCCGGTATACCCATTTATACCAGATAAGTATGGGGACCCACTGTAAAATAATAGGAAAGTTTCGGAATACATTCCAAAAGAGGACAGATCTGTACTATAAATAGAATTATACCACTTTTCAATATAGAGACGCCTTTTAAGTGAACTATCACTACAGGAGTTTGTGAACTCCGTAGTTAAGCGTGCTCGGACAAGGAAAAGTTCTAGGATGGGTGATCTCCTGCGAAGTGGCCCTTGGTCGGGATCGGTTCGAGGACGAACCATTGTTCTAAGTGGGGGAGAATGTAATACCCCAGGTTTTATCCGGTATACCCATTTATACCAGATAAGCATGGGTGACCTTCTGGGAAGTGGCCCCTGATCGGGTCCGGTTCATCCCAAAGGTCAAAACCGTGCGGTTTCGGCCAGAGCGGACAATACTCTCTGTATTGGGGGGGCATGACAGAATGGTATCAGAGCCATGTTCCTCAATAGTAGGTCTATGATTTAAGTACAAACCATTGTTCTAAGTGGGGGAGAATGTAATACTCCAGGTATTATCCGGTATATCAATTTATACCAGATAAGCATGGGGACCCACTGTAAAACAATGGGGAATCTTCGGAATATATTCCGAAAGAAGACAGATATGTACTATAAATGGAATGATACCACTCTTCAATACAGAGACGCCTTTTAAATGAACTGGCACTATAGGAGTTTGAGAACTTCGCAGTTAAGCGTGTTCGGGCCAGGGAAGTTCTGGGATGGGTGACCTCCTAGAAAATGGCCCATGGTCGGGTCCGGTTCAACCCGAAGGACAAAACCGTGTTGTTTCGTGCAGAGCGGACAATACTCTTTGTATTGAGGGTGGGACGTGACGGTATCTCTTTCTCCTCTTCAACTTTCTCGAACTCAATGAGTCCTTCACTCTGCTTTTTTCTTGTATTCATTTTTAGTTTTCTTGATATCATTTTCGTCTTTTTCATCTTTTTTAAACGTCTATTGTAGATTCTTCCAAACATCTCGCGTTGATTTCCAACTTCTGACGCTGTCAAAAGTTTCTTCATTAATTCCTCGATATATTAAGAATCACACTTTATTCTTTCTTCTATTTCAATCTTCCACCAATATTTTTAATTTCGAACGGAGCTAGGTTGTTCTAATTTTCCGTTTGATATCCTTCTTCAACAATTTCCCAAGGCTCTAAGAAATCAACATCTCCTTCTTTCTTGTACCCTATTACTCATAATTATTTATGAGATATGAAACTTCAATTTGCATCAATTTGTAAGCCATCTTCAACCATGGTTTGAAATATCAGCGTTCCAATCGATCTGGGCTCTGATACCGCTTTGTAGATATAGAGTATTTTTCATCACCAATTGAGTTGGATGCACTCATGTGCCAGGCATGTACAAGTTCCCCCATGCACATGGTAGATAAGGGATTTATTGATTGTGGAGAATCTAATTTCCGGCAGTTGCGGATAAAGTTGCCGTTAATTACCATTCGGTTTGAGGCAAGTGAATCTCCGATTGACGGGTCATACGTGTTATGCGAACGGAGTTAGGCCGTTCTAATTTTTCGTTTGATATCCTTCTTCAACAATTTCCCAAGGCTCTAAGAAATCATCTCCTTCATTCTTGTACCCTAATACTCATAATTATTTATGAGATATGAAACTTCAATTTGCATCAATTTGTAAGCCCTCTTCAACCATGCTTTGAAATATCAGCATTCCGATCGATCTGGGCTCTGATACCGCTTTGTAGATATAGAGTATTTTTCATCACCAATTGAGTTGGATGCACTCATGTGCCAGGCGTGTACACATTCCCCCATGCACATGGTAGGTAGGGGATTTATTGATTGTGGAGAATCTAATTTCCGGCAGCCGCGGATAAAGTTGTCGTTAATTACCATTCGGTTTGAGGCAAGTGAACCTCCGATTGACGGGTCATACGTGTTATGCGAACTCATTCTGAGCCATTACACGGGGGTCCCGCTGCCGAAAAGGAATGTTTTTAAAGGGGGCGTATTTTGAGTATGTCGGAAAACTCATGGAAGAGGAAAAGAGAGAGAGATGGTCAAAGTGGGGACCCCTTTAAGAAGGGTCCTTAAGAGGGGGGATCCCAAAGCGTTGGGACTCCTATAAAATAGGAGGGTCCCGAAGTGGGGAGCCCCTTTAGTGGAGCTCCGGAGAGGAACCCTATGGGTTCCGAAGCGGGAACCCTTTTTTTTGAGAGGTTCCAAAGGTGGGAACCCCTTGGGGGGGGTGTGTTTTCGAGGAGGAATACTGGTGTATCCCGTGTTCAAAGCCGGGAAGAGGAACATGGATTTTGATCCATGTTCCTAGAGATCTCACGGGAGATCCGGTGCCGAAAGAGTTCTTAAGCTTTCATCCCAAGTCATTTATGCTATATGTTTTGATAGTGAAACCTATGTGTTTCACCATGGTTCTTCATTCATGATGTTTGCTTGGTTTTCACCCTAAAAGTCTTCCTTCTTCCTCTTTTTTTTGATTTGATGAAGAAAAGCAAAGTCTTATCTTGTTTTGGGTGTTAATGTAGTTTTATATAGGTTTTCAAGAGGGAAGAAACATTTTTTTTATGAATTTTCAAGCGATTGAAGATGAAGTGAGAGATGAGAGAGAAAATCAGCTCAAGAGAGGTATCGGTTCAAAACCTTAGAAAATTATGAGGGAATGAAAGTTTTTATCATTTCTATTTTGGATGGGATTGAAATACCCCTTACATGTTTGCACTTGAGTCCTTGGGTTTTATAAAATTGACTTTTTGTCTATTTCTTTACACGTGCATACTTTTGCATCTTAGCCCTTAGGCTTTACAAAATTGGCTTTTTGCCTAGTTCTCTTATACTTATTCCTAAAAATTACATTTAAACCTATTTATTATATTCTTCTTCTTTCTTGGCTTCCGGCCGATCCCCATGCTTGAGCTTTGACTCAGCCTGGGCCAGGCATGGGCCCACTTGACCTGGGTCCCGGCTCGATTTTGATTTTGACATTTTGATTTTGGTCGTGTTGTGCAATTTTTTATCGCAATAGTAAGCAGTAAAAAGGACTTCTGCACTAATTTGTAATGTTGGGTTTAATTTGGGGAGGGAGATAATAAAATATCAATGGAGGTTCGAAGCAAAATCTCATATATTTTATTATATCAATTATCAACCATTACAAACCAATCCCATACATATATATTGATGCTAGTCATTATTTTCTATACCAATAACTCTGGACTCTCGACATTACATTCACTAAATGCATTACGCTCACTGAATGTAATAACCCACCATAATACAAATTAAAACAAAAGAAACTTGAAACTTTATTGATTGTACTAATAGTCATGACTCTTCATGTAATCACTGTAACCTTTTTTAAATAAATAAAAATTTGTTTGAAATTTAATCTTGTTATTTTCTTTTATAAATATTAAAGGAAAATTTTGTTGTTGAAAGGCAAATTTATTTAAATGATTGTATTTTCGGTGAAAAAGGATTTTTTTTAAAGGATTAAATTGTTGTTAGCATTTTTTTAAACGGCGAAGGAATTTGTTTTGATTTAAAAACCATTTTAAACCTATTTTTTAATTAGAAAACATAAAACAAAACCTAAACCCTAGCCCAAAGCCCCGAGCCCAGGCCCAAGCCCGAGCCTGCCCAGCCCGTCATCGCTGACACAAACGGTTGGCGGTGGAGTGGGGGCCACGCGATCGCGGGCGCAGTTAGTGTTGCCACGTGGCTGCACGCCACATCGCGGGCAGAGGTTGAACGGGGCCGGGTTTGCTAGCAGGTAGGGTTCTTGAGATCAATTCGACCCGATACCAGCCTATATACATGTGGGCTTTTTTAATGTTTTCACTTCCAAATAATATCCAGAAAATTCCCCAAACATTCTTAAAAATTGTAGATACCTTGTTTTAGCTCATAGAAATTTTAAGGCTAGCTCATAGGAGTTATGGTTTAGAAGATGCGCGCTGTCCAAGTTGTAGGAGCGATGATATCGATAACCGTTTTTCGTTAAGTCTCCCTTTTTTCGTGTTTTCCTCACCGGAAGGCTTGATTATGTTTTTCTACTGAATTTAGTGTCTATAGTAAGTTCCCATCATAATAGTTGTTTCAAGTAATCATCCGTTATTTTTATTGGATTTTACAAGTTAATGTTGGTTTACTTTCGCATGAAAATACTTGAAACACGATTAGTACTTTATACGTGATTAAAACTTGATTTGTGTTACCGGTTGACTCTTCTTTATGAAAAACTCATGCTTGATATATCAATCCGTTTCTGAGGCGAGGGTTGGGGTAGTTTAGGAAATAGTCATATCACGCGTTTCTGGAGTCCCCAATCACTACAGTGATTTCGGATATAGACGGAAGCTAACTAAAATGTTTTTATCGTTGCTATGGCTCCAGGCATAGATGGAAGCAAGATTTGTTTTAATCGTTGCCGTTGTTCTAGGCACAGACGGAATACCCCGAATGTACACTTCAGTTATCTGAACTCTTACACATGAACACTGACACCCTATTAAACGACATGTTACATAGACTTGCATTCCACATTCATCCGTACTAGACTTTGTTTACCATATGTTACTATATTATCGCCATTCTTTTCGTTACTATCTTTGGGAGACTTACCCGAGCGAAAGCTCATCGACTGATGTTTCTATGTTTCTGTTTGTTTGAATTGTCCGTCAGATTTAGACCTAGACCGGGACGAGGTGACACCTATCGAGTAGGAACCATCAGCCCAGGACCTATCCCACCTTCATGCTTGATTCACAGTACCAGCCGTCTCTGACCTTTGGTTTCTTTTGTCTCGCTTTGCGAACCGTCTTATGTATAAAGACATCTATCGTCTGTATTTTGAAAACTTGTAGTGTCCTGTTGAATCTTAAGTCATTGTGCCTTGTAAATGTTGTTGAATTGGAATTTATATATTTCTTGCGATGTACTACTGCATGACAAACGTTTAGCGTGTCAAGATGCGCTTCTTGGTATAGATACGTCGCGGGTCTTGTCATGCTCCGCTACAGTCTTTTGGAAAGCGAAGTATAATGCCATTTAATAATTACTATTAACATATCAAGTTAATTTTCAACATGCTGACCCTGAGACTGAAACCTTAGAATTCGAAATCCTCATCGATTAGCCATCACACCTGTTGTTCATAGAGCCCGCTGCGTCTTCTATGGCGAGTCTGCTGCTGCTTCTTTTTCTCCGGCGTCGAAATCAAAGAAGTCTGTGATTGATGGGATGATAAGAGGATTATGATTTTGGGATTTGGGATTGGGGAAGAAATTGAGGAAGATGGGGAATTTTGATGATAAGAGGATTATGATTTTAATTGAGGGGGAAGACAGAGGTTTAGTTGATGGGATTTGACAGGAGTTTAGGGAGAAACGTGAGGGAGGGAGAAACATGCTGGCAAAGCTCGTCGTAGAGAGCGCTGTCCACGGTAAATGGAGAAGTAGAAATCTTTTTAATTTTTTTTTTAATAAATGTGTTTATAAATAAGTTGCTGAGGTGTCTAATTGTGATTGGCCATTACATCACTAGACGACTTCAAGGTATTGGATATTTTCTCGTATATATGGGAGTGTAATTTGGATGAATCGGTTTCAGTATAGGATCATTATTATTCGGTCGTGGAAAGTCAAAACCCAATTCCGACTAAAGCAATCAAAATTGTAGCATTTTCGGAAGATGGCATAAAAACGGTTCCCACATGTAGCTTGAAGAAACAAAAAAGATATGAAGAATATGATAAGAAAGGTGATAACTACCCTCAATTTGATAATACACCTCCATTATTATAATGCAAAAAGAAGGGATTCTAAAATTGAGAAACCAATTTTAATGACAATTCTTCTAAAGTATACAAAACTCTTTTTTTTTTCTCTAAAAAAGAAATAGAAAAAAATATCAGAATTGCGTAACCGAGTTTGCCATCCTTTACTTTCATTAAGGAAGGTACTTAAAAAAAACCAATTACTTGGATTTAGTGGTTGCCCAACCAATCATATCCCATCATGTAACTAAATCTCTCTTCTTCTCTCTCTCTCAGTTTTCCCCAATTTCTATAAACACACACACGGTGAACTTGATTCTAGAATTTGTTTCAAAACTAATATTTAGATTAGCTTGTCACGTATTATTATTTTACACATGTGCATCACACACGTGCCAAAACACTAGATAGTATGTAAAACATAGACAATAAAGAAAGAAAGGAAAGTATGTAGTATGAAGATATATGGTTCAAGAATACATTATTTTTTAACCGTTTCAACTATTTTACAAGATGTATATAAACATGCAATTGTGGTTACCATTTCTTGTGTTTAACACTAAATGTTACTTTCATCACGAGTAACCAATTTTACCAATATTCATTAATATTTATAGGCATAAAATCTTTTAAATCTCAATGTTCCTTTTAGCAATAGGCTGTCACCAATACAGGCGAGATTTGAATCGCAATCCTCAAAAATTGCAAAGAAAATTTACCATCAGACCATGGTGTCATTCTCCTCACCTAATGTGTTCTTGGGTGATAGTAATATCACCTTACTGTAATACAAATCCGGAGTTCTAACCTTACTCATAACACCAAAAAACATTAATTTTATCTATGCTAACAATTAATATATCACGTGGTTTGTTCTCAATTCTCACCTACAATATTGTCAAGTTTATTCATTCCCATGCCAAAATCAACTAAGTCCTAATCCAACGAAAGATTTGCATCACTACACTATTCTTCTTTCATATCACAATACCACATACCTTGCAATGAGATGTTTCATTTCCCGCCAGATGAGGCTCACAGACGGGAATCCCAGATTTATGACACGTAGTAGATGACGTGTTGTCTATGTAATCCCACTAGATTTATGGGGGCCACGGAGTCGGAATCAATATCACACGTGGGGGGCTTTCCTCGGGCCTCGTCTTCGAGATTGCACCTGACCTTTCGGAGATCCCCGGGGCCCGGGGCCCGGGGCACCTCCCCAATACACCTAGCAACCAGCCAACGGCCCGCCACGAAAATGTCCTACAACTGAGCTAAGACGACCCCCTCCCTCATCACCGAGCTATCGCAAAGCCGAGATTCCTCAGCGTCCCGTTTGGCCGGGAACACGAAGCTTGACGCCCCCGTAACGGCTCCGTTTATCTCTCCACAATGAGATCCTCGCCCGCCCACGCCCTGCATCCTATTGTTGGGGTAAGAAATTACACCCGGTTGACCAAGTCAAAGTCAAAGTCAACCCAGGTGAGCGGGTCCAAGCCCAGATCAAGTAGGCCCATGCCCAAGTCAAGCCCCGCGGCTGGCGTACTCCATGCCAAAATGAAAATTATGTTATAAATACTTTTGATATAATTTTTATGAATAAATGTAAGGAAAATAGGCATAAAGTCAAAATTTTGTAAAGCCCATGGCTCATATGTAAACGAAATAAGCACATGAGGCATGGAAAGGGCAAAATGCCACTTTATAAAGTCCAAGGGGCTATATGTAAAATTGTAAGCCTATATAAAACAACATGATGATGAAATGAAGAAGAATAATTGATTCCCCTAAAAAATTAGGGTTTCTGTGCCTCCTCATTCTTCAAGGTTCTAAACCTTCTTTTTTTTTTGAATTAAATCAAGAATTTAACTCTTCTTTTTCCAAAAAGAAACAGTTTGTAACGACTCTGAGTTTATTGTACTGCATTTTCCATTTTAATGTACAGAAATGAGTTTACAGTCTGAGTTTGAGTTATAACTTAATTTTGTTAAATAACAGCAAGAAACAACTTATAGCTCATAGGTAAAGGTCTTGCACTGCTGTGACGTAACCCATGTGTTTGAACCTCATCACATACAATATTTTTTTCTTATTTTTCTTTTCAACTTTTTGGAAACCCAAAAGATTGCATGTGCAATACACAGGGAAATGAAAAGTCCAGAAAAATCAAATATGTGCAAAAGGGTTTAAATATAGATAAATACACATGGCACAAATCTAGAGACTCAATGCCCTAGATCGACCGGTGGAATGCCCAATATGGCAGGCATCGACGACTATGATGAGCCCATTTGGCTCCGGGCTTTGCACATCCCTTCACCTGCCCGTAACTCCTCCGCACCTTTTGATTTCTTTGCAATCAAATAGAGACCTTTCATTTCACAATTAAATAACATTTTAATACTTTTTAATTCACCATTTTAATTCCAAAACTCTAATTCTACACTATAAATACCATCCCCTATATTGGATCAGCACCATTCTGAAAATTCAAGCCAAAACTCTCAAAAATTTCCTAAGTACAAGTAGAGTAAAGAGGAGTCAGCAAGCGATCAACTTCTGACGAAGATCGAAACAACATCCGGAGCTCCCGCGACACCCCAAATCTTTCCTCCTTTTCTTCTACCTCTTCTTAACATAATCAAATAGTAAGTCCCTCCCATACTCCCATTCTCTTTATTGAAAATTCTTTTTAATCAAAATCGGTAAAAGTGGAGTTATACCAATATTATCTTTTATAAAAGCCATACCTTAAATTCCTTTTATATTTGGTTAAACAAACTTTACCTCTTCACTTGTAATTTTAATATCAACATTTAGAATCAAGATTTAACCTAGAATCTCATGTAAAATAACCATATTTGAATTTTTCATTAAAATACATTGAACTTTTATATCACTTCTTTTAGTTTCGTATAAACTATACCTTTAGGAAAAACGTCACGGGGTAACGACCTACTTCTCACGTACACTCTTATTTTATAGCACGATATCTTTTTTGTATAGATATTTGTTACAAAGATAATCTTACAATAAACCACCTACTCTAAAAACTGCATTTCTTTTAAATCGATATTTCATATCTTTTGCGAATATGCATCTACAATTCTTTTTAGGGGACCCACTAATGGATGGTGCGGATTATCGCACATCCTTGGGCTAGTAGAGCGAGATGTAGACCTCCTCCCGGAGCATTTGGTCTCGAAAGGATTTAAATACGGTTTTTAGGAAATACGAATTTTTTAGATAAAATAAAATTATTTTTCTTTAAAAATTTATACAATAGTATAAATCCATATTTTCAACATATAATGAAACGAAAGTTTTCTAAAAATGAAAAGTTTAACAAATGATAATAAAATACCATCAAGATACGAAAAAGACAAGTTTTACAGTAAAATACCATGAACTTTCCAAGCTAAGTAATTATCACTAAAATACCCCAAACACTTAAAATCCATGCTTATGACAATCTCAAATAATATTAATCACTCTCGAGGTTTTATTTTTTAACTATATTATAATATTTTTCATAAAACCCTCTCGAGTTATATAAAAACAATATTTAAGAACTTTAGTAAATATAGGTTTAAACGGGATCAATTCTCTTGAGCCCTGGAGAGCCGGAGAAAGTGAGTGCTTGCCTATTTAAGGTAGAAAACTTAACGGAGTTATCAATGGTAACTTTCTTGGAAAAAGACAAATCCTGCCGTCCATGTGCAGCAGTTACCGATAACTCCCGAACTTAATTCAAGATCTAAATTAGTTTACAAGTGTCTGACTTATGTATGAGTCCAGTCTCAAACCTGAATCCAACATCAAACAAGAACCTGAATACTTGATCATGAATATGAATACTCGAATCCAAATATCAATATCAAACATGTATACTTGACTTGATTTGACCGAACCATGGTTATAACTTGACCTGTCTACTTGAATACTTGACTACATCCTGAACATGACTACTTGAACATTTTGTATCCATGGTTTTGGTAAGTCTGATAATTATAATCGATACAACACATTACGCGAGGATAAAGGGGTAGATTGGTACGGAACGTATATCGTGGCACGAGAGGCACTTAAAAGACACCTATATGAATTCTCGTGCCGTTATCCCGTGGGTTATGACGGGGCCTTGTACTACATGTTACCATAGTCTATAGGGTAAGATGGACTCTTCTCGTATACATGAATATCTTCTGTATCAAGCTACAAACAACCACGTTATAATAATCATTATATACCGGTAATCAATCATACACACCTTACCTGTTCATCCACATTACTTGTTATATTCTCTTTCTTCTTTTGGGACTTACCGAGCGCTAGTTCGCTGACGACATTTCTGTTTATTTTTTTCTTTGGAATGTTCGTCAGGAGGACCGGACTCTCAGGAGATCGAGCCTAGCCAGGAAGACTTGGACCAGCTTGCGGCCCAGACAGACTCCTAGTTCCTTATACTTACTTTCATTTAGACACTTCTTTATATCATTGTATTTTTTCTTTTCAAACATTTATATGTAAAGGTGAATGTAAATAAAGTTGCTGTTATTTTATACTCTTGTCATTCTTGTTTATTTTATATATTGCTTAATTACGCTTAACGTATTTATTTCTTAATAAATACGTTGCGGCCTGCCACGTCACCGTATTCGTCTACTGGGAAGCGGGGCATGACAGATTTTGTTGGTGGCCCATGAAGGTCAGTTCTGCATGGAATCTTAAGCAATATATCACAAAAATTATAAGAATCAGCAACTATACATTCCTTACATTTCAAATTTCTTGAATCTATCATAACCATTCCATTTCTATCAAGGTCATGGATTCACCGAACAACACCAGTATGAATGTCAATGGCAACACCCCACCGCCTACTCTACCACCACCACCTACCATTGCAACTTCCATCAATGAGCAAACGGTACTGCTCGAGGCTATCAAAAGCCTTCTGGAGGGTCAGCAGCAGCAGACTTCTATTCTCATACACCGCCCCAAAATCGAGACACTCGGAGTCAAACAATTCCGGGCACTGCATCTAAAGCACTTCTCACGAAAAGAGAGCCCACTAGAGGCAGAAGAATGGGCCCATTCTATTGGAGCTCAAGTGCCAGAAGAATGGGCCACAAACTAAACAAGATGATCTGGCAGCAACTCAAGTGCTAGATATTGCCTGGGTGAGGGTTGCGAAGTTGCAACTGACAGACAACGCCAGAATTTGGTGGAAGGCTGAAGAAAGCCGTCTCACCCAACCTATCGAGTGGAATACGTTTTGCAATCTGTTCGATGCGAAGTACTTCCCTGAGAATGCCCGTTTTGACATGGAGCAACAGTTTATCCATCTACAATAAGGCTCGATATGGGTCAAGTCTGTGGATGAATACGATACTGAGTTTATCGTGCTTAGCAGATAAGATATTGTTTCAAATTCAAATTCCTGATCTCACTCTTTACACTGCTATCACAAAGTCGTAACTGGTTCGTTGCACACCTTATCCCGACTGCTGAGATCTGGGTATGAAGATTTCAGTAAGGGTTGGACCAAGAAATCCAAGCTGCACTTGCTACAGGGGATTTTCCAACCCATGATCTTGCTTTGAAGGCTGCCAGACGCTATGAGGCAGTTGTGAAGAAGAAGGGCAAACCGTAGACTGCCGGTGTGAAATACCTTGCTACACATATGACAGGAGGAGCCTCTTCTAGGCCAACATTTGCATCTAGGAGACCAGGAGGATCATTTAACCGGCCCAGTCCAAACTTTTGCTTTTATTGCAAGAGGATGGAACACCTGGCGAAAGACTGCAGGAGTGCAAATGGCCTGTGTTTAGTTTGTGGCGCATCTGCTCACTCTATTGGAGCATGTCCATATTGTTTCAACACAGCTCCAGCACCCCGACCAGTAATCACCATCCTGCAACGGCCAGCCATTCAGGCTCCTGCACCCTGACTAGCCCTGTACCACCTCCACGTGGACCTCTTGCACAGCCTCAACGTCAGTTCCATCAGGCACAGAGAAACATGCCTCAAGAGTAGAGAAACATGCTCTAAGGACAGAAGAATGTGCCTCCAGCAAGGAGGAATGTACCACGACGTCAGGTTTTCACAATGACGGCCGAGGAGGCTGAAGCCACGGGACAAGCCATCACTGGTAAATCCCAATCTTTTCAAACCTTTTCAATCCTTGTATATCTCTATAACTTTTCCTATATCTAAACCTAAGCTCACACAACTTAGGTACTATACTAGTAGCCTCCATTCCTGCTCTAGCACTCTTCAACATTGGAGCATCACATTGCTTTATGTCGAAACGGTTCGTACGAACTCATGTGATTCCAGTTAAACCGCTCGTATCCAGCTGGAACGTCAGTTCAGGGAACAACGTTCTAAAAGCAACTCTGGGATATTATCTATGTCCAGTTGTCGTCTGCAGTAGAGAATTTTATGCGGACTTTAAGGTGCTGGACATACCGAACTTCGACATAGTCTTGGGAATGGACTGGCTGGGAACTTTCTTCGCTACCATCGACTGTCGTCAAAGGATGGTAGTGTTCGAAATACCAGATCATCCAATATTCTATTTCAAGAGTGGAGACCGTACCTTGTGTAAGTGCACGGCGGCGCCCCGGCCGTCAAACCGACGGCCAAATGCGGAAACGGTGATAAACTTTAATTTTGCGAACTTTGCAAACCGGCACCACCGCGCACTAAACACCCGGATCGGGCCATTAAACTTGTCCTAGCTAACTAACAAGAAGGGGAAGAGATATACCGAATGATCCGAGTCCTTCGGTCTTCGTCTCCACTCCGATCTCCCGCGGATGCTCCGGTCGTCGCCTCCTTGCCGGAAGGGCACCACATCGCCTGCATCTTTTACGGGCTCCCACCTCAATACCGAGGCAACTCGGGCGCGAAGCTGGCGAGTCGACGCGTCCAAGATTTGCTGTAGAAAGTGTAGTGTAGAGCTTATGTCTCATTTGGGGTTTGTTGCCTTTGAAGATGATGGAGGAATCGAGATAAGAAAAATGGTGCTTGCATTTTTCTAGCATGAAATGAGATGAACAAATTTCCCTCTTGAAAATTATCCTCTCTCCTTCTTCTCTCAAGTATGAAGAAAAACTTATGATCTTAGAAAATGGTGGAGGAAAGAATATGAAGCATGAAGGGAGGTGATGGTAGGAGCACAAGTGGTGACCACATACAAACATCATCATAACAAAACCCATACCCAAATCAAATCCATTCACTTCACAATAAATGCAAGAATGGTGCAAAAGAAAAGATGATCTCATAATAAATCCTTTTGCAATAAACCCCTCCACAAAATGTTATTTGCGAACTTGCAAATAACCCCCTCCATCGGAAAAGTCCGGCCGGGAAAGAACAAAGGAAAACCGGCCGGAACGGAATGCAAACTGGCAACTCCAGAAAACTGGTCCCGTAATAAATTACAGGAAAACCCCAATACTGTGCATACACACCCGCATCTGTATTCCGTCCGGATACAAATGCAAAGAGACAAAACTACACTGTACTATACTAGGATCCGGCTTAAACCAAAGCCGGCTAGTAAAAACCGTTCGATCCTGATCCGTGCAATACCGCACGTATCTGATCGGACCCTGCCATATCTCCATACGGCCTCTACAGCGTTTCGCCCGAAAACTGAGTAACTGAATGTGTGGTGGACTCTAAAGACTCGTCAATACTATGGCTGTGGATTTAACCACTAGCACGTCAGAGGTATAAGCCAATACGTAACGGGCCACCAGCTATTGACTAAAAGGGACGTCGATGAGCGAACTCATCCTGACACCCTACTGAGCCGGTCAGTGACAATATCCGTACAGTCCGGTCCGTTCGTCTATGAGCATCGCATGTCGGGCCTAGGGGGTGGGTAAAAGTCAGACCCCCAAAAGCGGTACAAGTCGTGTCGGAGTGAAGCCCAGAACACCCTGAGATACTACTGGAATACCTACCAGTAAATCTCCTGCCTTGGCCAAGGACTTCGTGTAATGGCTCTCCTAGACACAGCGCGACCTCACCCCCAATACCGGGAGAGACGAACCCCCGAAGATCCGCTCACTGCCTCCATGTGGCTCGGGACTGTACCCAACTAAAACCTGTTTGCACGACTCCTTTGAGCCGTGGTAGGGTAGTAATCAAAGCACAGTGGGAACTCACACGAGACAAATGACGATCCCCAGGTCGATGAACTAACCTGTACACATGTCACCTGGGAACTGCTATCTGACGTCAGGTATAAGACCAACTAGCATGTTCCCGGCGAGTCCTGTCCGGTGTACTCATAACCCAATGAGCACCTGTATACATCTTAGGTGATCCTACTGACACCAGTGGCTTGTGAGACCGGCCACCGCCCCTCGTCGGGGTCTCGACTGTATACACTAGTCTACTCTGGAGAATCGATGCCCTGTCTCGAAACTCCCACGACTAGGGACCATTCAAGGATGTGCTTAAAGACTACCAGCTCCCACTTATATGATCGCCCTCATACTGCTGGTGGTCAAGCAAGAATCCTAGGGGCTCTATCAACGTGTAATAGTGACCTGTAAGGTCACCTTAAGCAGTACACGATGGTAAAGGTAAACCAGATAGCAAACTATCATCTCGAGTAAGACTGTCGTCCCGGGATAGGTCCTCCCTCAATCATTGCAATCACGTGCCTGTGATCCAATAATTGACTCTGAAGGCACTATCTCCAACAATCTCCCACTTGCACTCAAGACTAATTATTGCGATGTCGCATACTCACAGCCCGTGTGATACCGAACACCCAACTCCTCTACTAGTCAGTCGCACAAAGCCTGTTTGCGAAACTATTGCGTTCGAGGAATAGCCTCAGCGAGTGGATCCGCTCTGAAGTTTCTTTCTATGTCTCTCTCTATATCTCAAGTTCGCGGAGAAAGCCATCTCCCGAAATGAGCAATACCTGTCTTAGAGTGTCTGGATGTCTGATGGGACCGAGCTCATAAATGAACTCCAAATCCAAACTTCTTAGACTGTATCGTCAACTGAACTTAATCAGTATCCTGCGCCATGCCACCCTCAGTATTTCCTTGGACCACCTGTCCAAAATACTGCCCCTCGTCAGAAGGAAAACTATAACTCTGACAACCTCCTTGTCGTCCATGTCACCTTGGAAGCCTGGAATGATAACTGTCTCCCAAATGAGGCTGTCGTTATCATATCCCTAGAACATTCACTTATGTTCTAAAACTGCTTCCGACTGTTTCTTCAGGATTGGATCAATGTCAACTTATTGCATCTAGTGCAAGAACAACATCTGGTGTGGTACTTGACATCTCATGATTGACTCAATTGCCTAAGCAAGTGATCTGCCAATCATGCATATCCCTCTTTACTTTAGTCTATAAGACACCTTTAGAGAGGGTGACTCCATCACCTGCAGGTACACTACCGTGCCAGGAGTCGTCCATTCTAAATACTCTTAGAATGCTGTCTAAGTACCCTGATTGGGAAACCACCCAAATCTAGATCTAAAGCCATGGATCTAGTAACCAGTATGTCTGATATAATGTCCAAGTCCTTTGTGGAGAAACCACTGTGTGACGACCAAAGTATAACCGATCGTAGTATAGGTATGTCACTTCCTATTTTGTGTATGTTATCCAAATACCAGGATATCACACCCTACTACCTTTTCAACAGATCCATCCCCTATTCTGATGAAGTCAAACCTATGACTGTTACATCAGAAATAGATGATCTATCTCCGCTATATCTGCTTTAGTCTATAAATAGACATAAGCCAGATGTCCACCAATGCTTCCGCTGCTCCCACTGACTACGACAACCCTCTGGCAGAGTCATATACACGTACACTTCTGAAGCTAGTTCAGAACGACGCTATACTCATCCTCCTGCCGGGTCTCGCGGCCTGGAACAACAACAATGGCAAATGTGGGTAAACAAGAACTTCCCTGTCACCGTCCTTGAGGCTACCGGAGTACCTCTCGGGTGCCTGAAGTTACCCACCTTATCTGCGGAGTGGCCAATGGAATGTCAAAACAGATTGAATCTTTAGGTTCCTTATCAAATCTTCAGTAATCGTTTGCGGTTCTGGAATCACTTCCAGTTCTACCATACTCCCACTACTGTTTTCTGAAAAAAAAACATTTTTATTAAAACTGTGGCGAGTCTAGAACAATATTGCTATTGATCTCCCAGATGGTAGAAAGTTAACCCTCGTCATAGCCTGGGTCAACCCACAAACAGCCATTACAGAAACGTGCCTTGAGTTATCCAGAGTCTGGTTTTAATCATAAGCCGGACAACTCCCCGTACCTTAACAATGTTAAGATATGAACTGTACTATATCCAATATAGAACTAGAGGCACTGATTTAATTTAACCAGATTCAAATCATGCAGCTATTTCCAGTGCATGTCAACTAAATGGAGAGAGGCCGATCAGCGTTACTCAACTTAGGAATGCTTCCAATTATAAGTAACCTGAAAGAGAAGCAATTTCTCTTTATCATTACTATCAACTGAATACCATACACAAGTATCTACATCTTCAATCACCTTGAAGAATCCCGATACTTGCTACACCTGGTTCTCTACTCTATTCAAATACCTATAACTCCTCAAAACTTAGACCCTGTGTTTCTACGAAACACATGTCTAAGAACTAGAGAAGTTAAAAGTAAACAGAATATAGTATGAGGACCAACCCCTCTGTCCTAATGGACACTGGACAACATACAATACTCTATATAAGTCCGCTGAGTCTGACAACTCTTTCACTGTGTGTCGTAGGTTGAAAACTGTACTTATGGTTAAGAAGAATTACACCGCTGTTTAATGCTCCTTACCTAACCATCCACTGATATAGGTAAATGTCATCGACATAATATCAAAAGGTATATCTCACTCTATGAAAAATAGACGTACAGATATATCAATTTGAAATTGGTGCACAACAGCGGATATTCAAAACCAAAAATTTGCCGACCGGCAAACAGCCCAGGTGATCTCCTCAAATATCACCGATTACAACGAATCCCGATATAATGAGGATGATCACCCAATTCCCAATAACTTACTCCCACTCATCATCTGTAAAACCATACAGATGTGAGAATCAAACCTGGTAAATACATACCCTGGAGCAAGTGTCTAATCGGGAAATCAGTTTTCCTTTAACAGTACACAGTGAAATTGAAACATTGAAATGTTTCGATGGGGTATCCTGGTATTCCTAGTAATGCCTCTACCATTATCCAGATTCACAACTATAACCGTATAATTCTTTGTCACCTCTCCAAATCCCTTTATATGTCTTTAGTCATTACCTTCTGCACACCCCTTTAGGCCAATTGGTTTTCTTCCTTCCCTACCGTTCGGCACCAGCCTAAGGTTTGGAAGAAGACTATCCAATTTGCGCAACGGGTGTACTGTCCTAATCCTAGGAGCACTCCCAATGCGAGAGAAGGTGAGGATAAAAGACAACCGAATAAACCTTATTCCTATTTCTCCTGGACCAGAATCCATCCCCGAACTGGAACAAGTTCCTTTCGAGTTCGTATATAACCATACGATGGAGTATCCAGTAAACTGTGGATCTTCGTAGTGATACGGAGTGTCCTGGAGAAATACAAAGGTGATTTAGGATTGGCGAAGAAATACTTGGTTTGGTCGTGAATATCAGTTGCAATTTACTTTGCCCTCTTACTAATCCCTTGCTTTGTCTTAATCTTAATACCTTCTGCACACCATTTAGGCTAATTGGTTTTCTTCATTCCCTACCGGTCGGCACCAGCCTAAGGTTTGGAAGAAGACTATCCAATTTGCGCAATAGGTGTACTATCTCCTAAACCAAGGAGTACTCACATCTTGAGAGAAGGTAAAAGGGAAAAGACAACTGAATAATCCTATCCGTCTTCTCCAGAACCGGAAACCATCCTCGAATTCCTTCGAGTTCGTATCTAACCATACGATGGCTTTGTCCAATGGAAGTGGACGTTCGCAGTAATACGGGGTGTCCTGGAGAAAAAGGTAAAAGTAGGAGTGGCAATGAGGCCTGCAACTCTGACAATCCAAAAGCCAGTGTTAAGAAGGTTCGGTCAACTTGGTCACTGAGTCAAAGTCTTGGGTCGGGTCAATGGTCGCTGCCAGAGAGAGAGAGAAAAGAAACACTCAGCGTGCACTCTAACCTAGATCAGAATGGTTACCAATTTATCTAATCTGGAAACCTTCCACTGTACCTCAAACTCTCCTCCAAACCTGAAAGAAGAATTAGTCGGGGTCACCCGAGGAGTAAACCAACTCATCAGTGGGAATCGGGATCCAACTCTCATCGCATGATAACGTGACGGAATCCGCTCATGGTATCACACTCCAGAAGGTATGCGCATATCTGGCAAGTTTCAGTTCTTTTGAAACTCCCGATGAGATTTTTACCCCATGCTCTTATGACCTTGACTATGGCCAACAAATCATAAGTCACATGTCAAGTTCTACCTGTCATTATCCAGGTTGATTTGAACCCACCCGTACAAGCCCTTGACTAGGGCCAACAAGGCTATACGACTGTCCCAAACCAACGCATCTATCTATGCTGCATATGAACAACCAACAGCTACCAAACACTGTGCCTTGACTATGGCCAACAAACACAGCTTGAATACTATTGACTATCCATATGAAACGACGGAGGGCTACGAATGGTTTCTGGCGAAAACCTTTAACGTAATGAACTTGATATCGTTGAAGGAACGGATAGCTTTTTAGAAAATATAGTGACGAAAACCTTTACTAAAGAGGTCACTCCCGGTGAAGGGATCTCGGCTCTTTCCCCGTAGAATGGGGTGCAGGATATTCCAAATGAATACCACGGTGCAAAGCAAAAGTAATCGGCTATAGTGAAGTCAATGCCCTGACGCAAACTTCTGTCCAAGGGGTCACTCCCGGTGAAGGGATCTCGGCCCTTGCCTCGTCGACTGAGGAGCAGGATATTCTAAATGAATACCACGATACAAAACAAAAGTGAACGTCCTTGCAATAACAGCTTTTTGAAAAGTGTTCCAACAACATCAGATTAGGTTTGTTTAACTTGCATTGATCCGAATCAACGCAGTCCCATCAATTGATCACACCACAAAGAACGAAAATATACTGACGTACGTATATGCCATCCGCATTCGCCACTGGGTCCCGTCATCACCCGTTAGGTTAGCTAACTAACGGCAGAGCGGGGACTGGACTAGCGCGGATGAAAAACATATACAACATCTACTAATATATATACCAATATATTATATTTCGCTCAAGGCGTGAATAAAATGCAACATCACAGAAATGTACAGCATCACAGAACAATACAGATATCTGGGATCCCCGGGTTTCACAGAGCCACTACTGAAACCCGACGTTCCCCTGGTCGTGTGGATAGCCTGTGCAATGAAAACCTAGACCCCTACGGGCGCGGCAAGTTACCCGCCAAAACCTGAAGCGAGGCAGCCCCCTTCAGCACCGTGAATGGACCACCCAGCACTTCACGGAATCCGGCAACTTGGGCACCCCTCCTGGGTCAACCTGTACCCCCTACGAGTGCGGCGAATAGCCCGCCAATTCCAGACTGAAGCCCCCTCCGTCTCAATGCCCTGAGATGCGGGCTTGTTGCCCTCCAGAACCCGGCTATCCGTGCACCCCACCGCGGGGCAATCCTAGTACAGAAAGTAAAATATACATACAACGGGTACATCGACCGCAACCAGGTCGTGCCCCAAAAGAATAATACAAACAGGCAGTGACGGCAGTCCACATGTCGGACGCTCGCCCCGCAATATCAAATGTACATAATACAACAACACTGTACTAGCATTGCATCCAGGCTATCCCCCACGACCGATCCGCAACATCACAGCAAAACAGAGAACATCAACGTGAAAGTCATGTTCGCAAATCCGTATAACCGGGCTATAGCAGTTAGACCGGATTTACCGATCGAGTGACATTCACGGTCGCAGATATAATGTAAATACTGTGAAATAATGTGTTTAAAATATCCGATCGATCAAAAATTAACAAGTGGGCCCCCAAGCAATACTGTAGCACTCACAGAAAATCTGGGCCCAATTTTAATATTCCAAAACCCCTAAAATAAGCCCAGAAGCCCACTGGAGAAATTGGAAGCAATGATCCCACCAGTCTGCGGCGGAACCGCGGCAACAAGGGGGTTTTTGCCGCGGTTCCGCGCTCTACCTGAAGGATCACTGTCTCGAATTTTCCCAGAGTTCTTAGAACTCCCTGCACATCATTCTGAGACCACCTGAAAAATTTTTAGACTTCAAAAAATTTCGACAGAAACTGATGTGAAGGAAAAATACGGTTTTTGGAAATTTTGGTCGATCGGAAATGCAAACACATCAAACGAAGCTAGACGAAGTTAATGGCGAGGCTCTGATACCACTGTAAGTGCACGGCGGCGCCCCGGCCGTCAAACCGACGGCCAAATGCGGAAACGGTGATAAACTTTAATTTTGTGAACTTTGCAAACCGGCACCACCGCGCACTAAACACCCGGATCGGGCCATTAAACTTGTCCTAGCTAACTAACAAGAAGGGGAAAAGATATACCGAATGATCCGAGTCCTTCGGTCTTCGTCTCCACTCCGATCTCCCGCGGATGCTCCGGTCGTCGCCTCCTTGCCGGAAGGGCACCACATCGCCTGCATCTTTTACGAGCTCCCACCTCAATACCGAGGCAACTCGGGCGCGAAACTGGCGAGTCGACGCGTCCAAGATTTGCTGTAGAAAGTGTAGTGTAGAGCTTATGTCTCATTTGGGGTTTGTTGCCTTTGAAGATGATGGAGGAATCGAGATAAGAAAAATGGTGCTTGCATTTTTCTAGCATGAAATGAGATGAACAAATTTCCCTCTTGAAAATTATCCTCTCTCCTTCTTCTCTCAAGTATGAAGAAAAACTTATGATCTTAGAAAATGGTGGAGGAAAGAATATGAAGCATGAAGGGAGGTGATGGTAGGAGCACAAGTGGTGACCACATACAAACATCATCATAACAAAACCCATACCCAAATCAAATCCATTCACTTCACAATAAATGCAAGAATGGTGCAAAAGAAAAGATGCTCTCATAATAAATCCTTTTGCAATAAACCCCTCCACAAAATGTTATTTGCGAACTTGCAAATAACCCCCTCCATCGGAAAAGTCCGGCCGGGAAAGAACAAAGGAAAACCGGCCGGAACGGAATGCAAACTGGCAACTCCAGAAAACTGGTCCTGTCACGCCCCGCTTCCCAAAATACGGAATACGAGGGGTAGATAAGGCCAGCCATGCTCCTACGGTCAAGGAAAAGTCCTGCCGTAGTCACACTTCGGCTTCTAGTTTCTCATGGTAAACAGTATGTAATGCGCAGGTAATGAGAAATGTAGTAACAAAAGGGAAACAAGATAAAGACTGACCTGAAGTGGAACAAATGAATGTAACTCGGGAGGGCAAGTCAAGAAGTCTGTGATGCACTGGTCCAGGCTAAATCTTCTCCTCACACTGAGCATGCATACTCAGGTCGTCAGAGCGACACAAAAGCAATATAATATGTATAGAATTAAGTGACAGTTCTAACAGTGATAATAGGTATGTGAAGCAGTAAATAAATGACATCATAAATACGCATGTGCGGTAATCAATGCAGCGGAATAGTAAAGCAGTATAACAATATGTCACGCATGCCAACACAGTACAAAAGGAATATAAATGCCAGTATCCCTATCAGTCTCTAAGTCCCACTTTACCGGTCAATAAGCCTATCGTCAGTCCAAGTGTGAGAGTCAACCACTCGCGAGTGTCCTCCACCCAAGGGTAGAACCCAAGGGCAAGGGACCACGGGCCCAACATGTAACGAATGTATCACGGTGTATATATCACGTACCCTGTAAATCTCCATATAACTCCCTAAATATATAAGCCGGCATGGGACTCCCGAGATTCTGTTGAACTCACACTTAAACTACCCCACACCCCGTGGTCTACATCAAACGCTAACCATAACCCTAAATACTAATCGATCCGTGACAAGTCTGCACGAGAACTGGAGGCAGGACCTCCATCAAGCACGTCCCGACTAATACCTAAGATAAATGGCAGTGTCGGATGCCTTATCTGTGACATTCGTGCAAGCGCTTCCATAAGTGTCCCATACCACTTATAGTCACACGTACACGCATCCCACAGACGTCGACAATGCAATAGAATAAAAGGGACACTGATTGTGCACAAGTACGTATCACTTTCACTAAATCACGAATACACGAACACTGACATACTTGCCACAATCAACACTAAAATCTAACACTGGGTAAATGCACGATGTCACTAGGTTATCAATACAATGATATGGGTATGATATGATGC
The DNA here is from genome assembly GCA_030015575.1 of Agapanthus africanus. Lineage (NCBI taxonomy): Eukaryota > Viridiplantae > Streptophyta > Magnoliopsida > Asparagales > Amaryllidaceae > Agapanthus > Agapanthus africanus. The sequence continues at coordinate 81,619,682 of CM057337.1, forward strand.
GTGAACAAGTATATAAACATGATGAGGATGTTATGAAACCGCATTCTTTCACTTGCACTATTTATCATGAAACATATGTATATAATTTGGCGAAATGACAAACAGGTAGTAATTAATATGTTCAGTTATCTATCCATCTAATTTGGTTTCGAGCCAATCGAGTTTCAGGATCATTAGTTATAACTGTTTCATTTTAAGCGCACGCGGCTGGAAATCCGGTTTCAGAATCAGGAATCCATTTCGCAACGCATTTTAACCCCTGTTGGGATCATAATTTAGCGACGCTACATATGGATGAATTCTAGGGTTTTCAGTAAGGTTTTCAACGCAACAAACGGATCTTCAATCGCGTCTGTATGTTAGGAGTTATAATCTGTTTAATATCAACAGGTCAATTCTGAATCTGCTGGGACTGTTATGTGTCCCGATATATTAAATTACCGATAAAATATCAAACGGTAACGAAACAGAATGAAACCAGTTGTGTTGTCTAGATAACAGGTTTATCTACAATAAACAGTGGAGTTCCGCAACCTAAGAGTTAAGTAATTCCTATGGTATCCATTACGGGACAGCAATCACAATTTGAGTCGCTCTGGACTGCAGTCCAGAGTCGCACTACGATACAATTATCATCACGATTTAGGTACAGGAATGTCTGGAAACTAGAATAGGGTTAAAGTTCATCGAGTTAGCTTCGATTTAAGCCCTCGAACTCACCATTCTAATATGTATATGATTTATGATGAATTTAACTATTTTCAGGTGCAACAGAATTACAGTTTTACGATCAAACTTGGGGGTAGTTGTTTTAGTCGTTATCGATTACATCATCCAACAAAATTCACACACTATGTTCACAGCCCTACGGGCCAACCTACACTATTTAGTTCCGTCAATTTTGATAATGTTTTCCTAAGAGAACAAGCATCGAACAGATACAACACCTAATAGTTTTAGACTCGTAACTTTATAATCTAGGCATTTAACAATTATAACTTAAATAAAATGGCATGTAAGCAAGTAAAAACTTGCCTGGAAGAAGTCTCGGGGTCGCAGGGCAGCAACGTCGTCACGATCGCGCGATATACGCCACGTACCGGATTCCCGCGAGCTTAGTTCGAAACACGAATTTCCCGTCGGAGTTTTCCCGGAGTCGTCTTGCGTGCACTGGAAGCTTAGGGGGTGCTCTCTGGTTCGCCTGAGAAGTGTTGGGGTTGCCGACGTCCGACGGCGTCACTCCGGCAGCGTGCGCAGTATAGTTTACCGTGAGGGAAAATTATTGGAAATGGGTTTGGTGTGGTTTTGGAGAGAGAGAGGGGGCAGTGACTGTGATGAGGAGAGAGAGAGTATAGAGAGAGAGAGCGCACAGATGGAGAGAGGGTTAGAGACAGCGAGAGTGAGGGATAGAAGAGAGGGTGAGAGAGAGGCAGAATGAGAGGGAGTGAGACAGAGAAAGAGGGTGAAGGGCAGAGAGAGAGGGAGAGATTGTGAGAGAGGGAGATGGTTTCTCGGAGGTGGCTGGAGGCGCCGACGGTCGAAGGAGGTGGCGAGGTAGTCGGTGCAGGTGGGGGTTCGTCGGCGTCATGGTGGTTAGAGGGGCTCGGGTGTGGTGATGGGGTGCGTCGGGGATCTTGGGTTGAGGGTGGAGTCGTGTAGGTGGGGGAGGAGTGAGTTAGGGTTGTCGAGGGTTGAGGGGAGTGGCCGTCGCTTGGATCTGAGCTTGCGCGTGAAAGAAAAGGGAGGGAGAGAGGAAGACGATGATGGAGGAACAGAGGAAAAGAAGAGGGGGAAACGTGAGGGAAAGGAGGCGACGGGGTTAGAGAGGGGGTGCGCGTCGTGGAGTAACGGCAGCGCGAGGGCGTGGGCGTGGGCGCGAGACGCGGCGGAGAAGGGGGATCGCGCGCGGAAAGAAAGGAAGTAGCCGTTGGGGATTGAAGAAGAGGAACAGGAGTCGGGTCGGGTGCGAGACGCGGGCTTTGTGGGGAGCGCGGGAGCGGGCCGGGAATGATGGGCCAGAAAATAATTGGAATAAAGAATTGAGGATGAGGAGGGCTGGGCCGAAGAAATAATAGGGGAAAATTCAGTGGGCTCGGGCTGGGAAATAAGAAAAATAAAAATAAGGAATTGAAGGGAGGAAGGAATGCTGATGGGCTGGCGGGCCATAGGCTTAGGGGAAATCAAAGGGAAAAATTAGATGGAAAAGGAGTGGGCTGAGAAAAAGACAAAGAATTAAGGGAATAGGATAAGAGGGCCGGCCGGGATTTGGGTTAATAATTTAAAGGAAAAATCAATGGAAAAAATATATATGAAATGAGCCGAGGACTGCTTGGGCTTTGGCATAAATTTAGGAATATAAGAAATAGGGTTAGGGCTAGGACTTGGGTTCATACTGAAAAATAAGGAGGTGGCTGAGGAAATTCGAATGAATTAATTAAGTAAATGGGTGGGCTTAGGGTAAAGAAAAATATAGGTTACAAAAGAATATGGTTTGGGTTCATCACAGAAAGGATTATGAATATTGGCCGGGTTTCTGGGCTCGGTGAAATGAAAAAGGAAAATGGTGGGAAAAGAGTGTGTGCTGAAGGATTGGTTTTGGGTTTTATTGATGAAGAAAAATGGGATCTAGAACGAAATAAATTTATAAATAAAATAAATAAATTATAAGTAAATAAGGATAAATAGAATTCTAGAGTTTAAAATACTGATTTTGGTATACAGAGAGGCTGGGTGTTACATCATACCACCCTTACAAAAATTTCGTCCTCGAAATTTAAAGTAAAAGATAAGTTATATAAACATATGCGAAAGTTATTATTCTGCAACTAACATTTATTAGAAATCCGTGGACGAAGAAATTTGAAGGCATAAACATACAAGAACATCATACAGAAGATAATCCTAAATATGTATAAGGTAGGAATAACTATAAGAGCAACCCACAAGTATACGAGAACATAGATAGCAATGATGAACAAGAATAATCAAAGCGTATTCAATAAAATCGAAATTTAAACATGTGCACGTATAAGTATATTAAAGGTAGCACGACAGAAAACTAAGTATAAGGCACAATCATTTATAATAGGAATCATAGGCACACAACCCGAAAATAAGATAACAAGAATAAAGTAGTGGAAATTTAGTCCGTAGGTTAAACCATTTTAGGAAAACGTATCGATCAAATAGTTTTAAAATAGCTTAGAAAACCCATATAGTGAAAATAAGAAACATGGAACAAAATAGGCACGGTGCAAGATTGCGCTATTGAAAATGAGAATACTAATAATGTACTTAGAATACATAAAACAAGGTAATCAATAATACGCACTCTTTGATAAATTCAAAGTACTGAAAACTAAATTTTGACTAACAGTGTCCCTAAATATAATTAGGGTAAAAGCGAGAACACAAATAGGTATAGAGCTAGATAGGGTAATGATTATGAGGAAGTGTGGCTCAATCAGAGGGTTGAAGTGTGTCGGCTTTAGGCTGAAGATCAAGAAGACTGAGATCGGGTCAGCACAGGATGTAAGGATGAGCAACAAAAGAATACAAAAGGAAAAGTGTGGGGGAAACAATAATTGGTACAACACACGAATCAAAATTTGAAGAGTTAATGAATTCGGAAGTTTCACAGGAACTGATCTCCTTCCAAAAGGATCTCAACGGGGCACAGACGAGGGATGGAGGGTGGCTCATTCCAAGGATCAGGGTGCGGTACTTTCTAATTGAACGGGGTGAAAACTATACAATGAGTAGGGTGGGCAGTCAGGAATCTCAGCAGAAAGATAAGTGGATAAGGCAATAAACAGGTATTAAACGAACCAATAATCAAAAGGTTTACGAATGCAGAGGATTCATTTCATTCCAGAAAATTTGAAACAAGGCATTCTAAAAGACGGAAAGTGGCCCTAAACTATACACAGTTTATTTGGCCAGAGACAACATCAAAAGATATTCCAACAGTCGCGGTTGTGGAGATTCAGCAGGTTGCGGTAGGCTCGCGCACTCAGGTAGGGGCGTCCATTCCCATATCGCCTCGCAGGTATTGCTAAAGGAAGTTCTTCCACGGCAGGGTCTTGATCTTCTGGTTCTCCTTCCTCGAATGGAGCTTCTTCATCGAGGTCCGATTCCATCAGATTCTCCTCTTCTGGATTCTCTTCCATGGGATTTTCCTCCACTGGGTTTTCTTCCATCGGTTCTTTCTCTATAGAATTATCTTCAGGATCTTCTTCTTCTTCGTCGGAATCAGTTATCACTTTAAACTCTGGCGCGGCTACTCCTTCGTCCTCTGAAACGTGGTTTCCGAAGTTGACTTGGGGATCGTTGATCTCATCGTCAAAACCCGTCATCGTGTGGTCTAAGGATACGCATGACTGTGCATCCTTATCTAGATGCGGCGCTGCTCCAGGGTGGGCCATGGTCATAAAATAAAAGTCATGATCAGATAGTGGGATACATCCAGGAAAGCTCAGGGTATGAAATATTGGAAAATATGCGCTTGCAGGAACTGAAAGATCAGAATGAAAATACTGTGATAATGAATAGAATTTGACATAGAGAAAGCATGAGAATGATATCTATTTTATGATTCAAATTTTATTTTATTCAACTAAAGTTCGATGGATACAAAGGTTCAAATAGAAGGAAATATTCATAAAAGATGACAACATTATTATTGAAATTGGAAATCATAGAATTCTTCTTCGATTGTCAGCACGCTGCATCATCGTTACGCGAGTTGAATCCTGCATTAGATCCGCCTTATGGTCGAAGTTCAAACTACGCGATGATCTTCACTTGGTAGAAGTGGGGAGTGTGGACGAGTTCCCTCCTTGTAGTTCCTTCCTTTCTGGGTAACCGTTGATGAGATGTTTGTCGGAACCGCATATCAGACATTTCCCATGGGCACGGCGACAATCCTTCTGAAGATGTCCTGGCCTCTTACAATATCCACAGCAAGGGTTCTTCTGATGCTTCTGTTGACGCTTCATCTTCTTCTCTTTTCCTCGTCTAATAGGGGTCCCTTTATGATAGGATGCTCCCGCTGGGGTCTGACTCACCGGTCTTCTCAGTCCTTCAGTTAATAGGTCGTTCGTTCGCTCCTGGGCTTTCTTCAAATCTTGCAGTACACTCAGGATCTCAACGGTCTGATTCTGGGGAGCGGATAAAGACGAAGAGTCATTGGAAGACATGATCCTGAAATAACAATTTGGAGGATGATATAAGTCACAAGATTACGAATCAAAATGGATAGGACAAAGATTCAAAAATATCAGAGATGCTGAATTTATTACAAGTGGAGAATCAACTATATGATTTTAAGTTACTTGATTAGAGTACGGTAGTGCAATTGCCACCACGTACCCTTGTCAAGTCTCCCGAAACCATAGTGAATGGATAGCTGAACACACGATGTGAGTATGGATCAAGAGTGACAACGTACAATCTAGACCGAAGAATGTCTTAGATTGCCAAACTGTACACGGAAAACTGCAATCCCAATCGATGCAAAACCTGCTCTGATACCAACTAAACCATGTCACGCCCCGCTTCCCAAAATACGGAATACAAGGGGTAGACAAGGCCAGCCATGCTCCTACGGTCAAGGAAAAGTCCTGCCGTAGTCACACTTCGGCTTCTAGTTTCTCATGGTAAACAGTATGTAATGCGCAGGTAATGAGAAATGCAGTAACAAAAGGGAAACAAGATAAAGACTGACCTGAAGTGGAACAAATGAATGTAACTCGGGAGGGCAAGTCAAGAAGTCTGTGATGCACTGGTCCAGGCTAAATCTTCTCCTCACACTGAGCATGCATACTCAGGTCGTCAGAGCGACACAAAAGCAATATAATATGTATAGAATTAAGTGACAGTTCTAACAGTGATAATAGGTATGTGAAGCAGTAAATAAATGACATCATAAATACGCATGTGCGGTAATCAATGCAGCGGAATAGTAAAGCAGTATAACAATATGTCACGCATGCCAACACAGTACAAAAGGAATATAAATGCCAGTATCCCTATCAGTCTCTAAGTCCCACTGTACCGGTCAATAAGCCTATCGTCAGTCCAAGTGTGAGAGTCAACCACTCGCGAGTGTCCTCCACCCAAGGGTAGAACCCAAGGGCAAGGGACCACGGGCCCAACATGTAACGAATGTATCACGGTGTATATATCACGTACCCTGTAAATCTCCATATAACTCCCTAAATATATAAGCCGGCATGGGACTCCCGAGATTCTGTTGAACTCACACTTAAACTACCCCACACCCCGTGGTCTACATCAAACGCTAACCATAACCCTAAATACTAATCGATCCGTAACAAGCCTGCACGAGAACTGGAGGCAGGACCTCCATCAAGCACGTCCCGACTAATACCTAAGATAAATGGAAGTGTCGGATGCCTTATCTGTGACATTCGTGCAAGCGCTTCCATAAGTGTCCCATACCACTTATAGTCACACGTACACGCATCCCACAGACGTCGACAATGCAATAGAATAAAAGGGACACTGATTGTGCACAAGTACGTATCACTTTCACTAAATCACGAATACACGAACACTGACGTACTTGCCACAATCAACACTAAAATCTAACACTGGGTAAATGCACGATGTCACTAGGTTATCAATACAATGATATGGGTATGATATGATGCGTGAACAAGTATATAAACATGATGAGGATGTTATGAAACCGCATTCTTTCACTTGCACTATTTATCATGAAACATATGTATATAATTTGGCGAAATGACAAACAGGTAGTAATTAATATGTTCAGTTATCTATCCATCTAATTTGGTTTCGAGCCAATCGAGTTTCAGGATCATTAGTTATAACTGTTTCATTTTAAGCGCACGAGGCTGGAAATCCGGTTTCAGAATCAGGAATCCATTTCGCAACGCATTTTAACCCCTGTTGAGATCATAATTTAGCGATGCTACAGTTGGATGAATTCTAGGGTTTTCAGTAAGGTTTTCAACGCAATAAACGGATCTTCAATCGCGTCTGTATGTTAGGAGTTATAATCTGTTTAATATCAACAGGTCAATTCTGAATCTGCTGGGACTGTTATGTGTCCCGATATATTAAATTACCGATAAAATATCAAACGGTAACGAAACAGAATGAAACCAGTTGTGTTGTCTAGATAACAGGTTTATCTAAAATAAACAGTAGAGTTTTGCAACCTAAGAGTTAAGTAATTCCTATGGTATCCATTACGGGACAGCAATCACAATTTGAGTCGCTCTGGACTGCAGTCCAGAGTCTCACTCCGATACAATTATCATCACGATTTAGGTACACGAATGTCTGGAAACTAGCATAGGGTTAAAGTTCATCGAGTTAGCTTCAATTTAAGCCCTCGAACGCACCATTCTAATATGTATATGATTTATGATGAATTTAACTATTTTCAGGTGCAACAGAATTACAGTTTTACGATCAAACTTGGGGGTAGTTGTTTTAGTCGTTATCGATTACATCATCCAACAAAATTCACACACTATGTTCACAGCCCTACGGGCCAACCTACACTATTTATTTCCGTCAATTTTGATAATGTTTTCCTAAGAGAACAAGCATCGAACAGATACAGCACCTAATAGTTTTAGACTCGTAACTTTATAATCTAGGCATTTAACAATTATAACTTAAATAAAATGGCATGTAAGCAAGTAAAAACTTGCCTGGAAGAAGTCTCGGGGTCGCAGGGCAGCAACGTCGTCACGATCGCGCGATATACGCCACGTACCGGATTCCCGCGAGCTTAGTTCGAAACACGAATTTCCCGTCGGAGTTTTCCCGGAGTCGTCTTGCGTGCACTGGAACCTTAGGGGGTGCTCTCTGGTTCGCCTGAGAAGTGTTGGGGTTGCCGACGTCCGACGGCGTCACTCCGGCAGCGTGCGCAGTATAGTTTACCGTGAGGGAAAATTATTGGAAATGGGTTTGGTGTGGTTTTGGAGAGAGAGAGGGGGCAGTGACTGTGATGAGGAGAGAAAGAGTATAGAGAGAGAGAAAGCGCACAGATGGAGAGAGGGTTAGAGACAGAGAGAGTGAGGGATAGCAGAGAGGGTGAGAGAGAGGCAGAATGAGAGGGAGTGAGACAGAGAAAGAGGGTGAAGTGCAGAGAGAGAGAGGGAGAGATTGTGAGAGAGGGAGATGGTTTCTCGGAGGTGGCTGGAGGCGCCGACGGTCGAAGGAGGTGGCGAGGTAGTCGGTGCAGGTGGGGGTTCGTCGGCGTCGTGGTGGTTAGAGGGGCTCGGGTGTGGTGATGGGGTGCGTCGGGGATCTTGGGTTGAGGGTGGAGTCGTGTAGGTGGGGGAGGAGTGAGTTAGGGTTGTCGAGGGTCGAGGGGAGTGGCCGTCGCTTGGATCTGAGCTTGCGCGTGAAAGAAAAGGGAGGGAGAGAGGAAGACGATGATGGAGGAACAGAGGAAAAGAAGAGGGGGAAACGTGAGGGAAAGGAGGCGACGGGGTTAGAGAGGGGGTGCGCGTCGTCGAGTAACGGCAGCGCGAGGGCGTGGGCGTGGGCGCGAGACGCGGCGGAGAAGGGGGATCGCGCGCGGAAAGAAAGGAAGTAGCCGTTGGGGATTGAAGAAGAGGAACAGGAGTCGGGTCGGGTGCGAGACGTGGGCTTTGTGGGGAGCGTGGGAGCGGGCCGGGAAGGATGGGCCAGAAAATAATTGGAATAAAGAATTGAGGATGAGGAGGGCTGGGCCGAAGAAATAATAGGGGAAAATTCAGTGGGCTCGGGCTGGGAAATAAGAAAAATAAAAATAAGGAATTGAAGGGAGGAAGGAATGCTGATGGGCTGGCGGGCCATAGGCTTAGGGGAAATCAAAGGGAAAAATTAGATGGAAAAGGAGTGGGCTGAGAAAAAGACAAAGAATTAAGGGAATAGGATAAGAGGGCCGGCCGGGATTTGGGTTAATAATTTAAAGGAAAAATCAATGGAAAAAATATATATGAAATGAGCCGAGGACTGCTTGGGCTTTGGGATAAATTTAGGAATATAAGAAATAGGGTTAGGGCTAGGACTTGGGTTCATACTGAAAAATAAGGAGGTGGCTGAGGAAATTCGAATGAATTAATTAAGTAAATGGGTGGGCTTAGGGTAAAGAAAAATATAGGTTACAAAAGAATATGGTTTGGGTTCATCACAGAAAGGATTATGAATATTGGCCGGGCTTCTGGGCTCGGTGAAATGAAAAGGAAAATGGTGGGAAAAGAGTGTGGGCTGAGGGATTGGTTTTGGGTTTTATTGATGAAGAAAAATGGGATCTAGAACGAAATAAATTTATAAATAAAATAAATAAATTATAAGTAAATAAGGATAAATAGAATTCTAGAGTTTAAAATACTGATTTTGGTATACAGAGGGGCTGGGTGTTACAGGTCCCGTAATAAATTACAGGAAAACCCCAATACTGTGCATACACACCCGCATCTGTATTCCGTCCGGATACAAATGCAAAGAGACAAAACTACACTGTACTATACTAGGATCCGGCTTAAACCAAAGCCGGCTAGTAAAAACCGTTCGATCCTGATCCGTGCAATACCGCACGTATCTGATCGGACCCTGCCATATCTCCATACGGCCTCTACAGCGTTTCGCCCGAAAACTGAGTAACTGAATATGTGGTGGACTCTAAAGACTCGTCAATACTATGGCTGTGGATTTAACCACTAGCACGTCAGAGGTATAAGCCAATACGTAACGGGCCACCAGCTATTGACTAAAAGGGACGTCGATGAGCGAACTCATCCTGACACCCTACTGAGCCTGTCAGTGACAATATCCGTACAGTCCGGTCCGTTCGTCTATGAGCATCGCATGTCGGGCCTAGAGGGTGGGTAAAAGTCAGACCCCCAAAAGCGGTACAAGTCGTGTCGGAGTGAAGCCCAGAACACCCTGAGATACTACTGGAATACCTACCAGTAATTCTCCTGCCTTGGCCAAGGACTTCGTGTAATGGCTCTCCTAGACACAGCGCGACCTCACCCCCAATACCGGGAGAGACGAACCCCCGAAGATCCGCTCACTGCCTCTATGTGGCTCGGGACTGTACCCAACTAAAACCTGTTTGCACGACTCCTTTGAGCCGTGGTAGGGTAGTAATCAAAGCACAGTGGGAACTCACACGAGACAAATGACGATCCCCAGGTCGATGAATTAACCTGTACACATGTCACCTGGGAACTGCTATCTGACGTCAGGTATAAGACCAACTAGCATGTTCCCGGCGAGTCCTGTCCGGTGTACTCATAACCCAATGAGCACCTGTATACATCTTAGGTGATCCTACTGACACCAGTGGCTTGTGAGACCGGCCACCGCCCCTCGTCGGGGTCTCGACTGTATACACTAGTCTACTCTGGAGAATCGATGCCCTGTCTCGAAACTCCCACGACTAGGGACCATTCAAGGATGTGCTTAAAGACTACCAGCTCCCACTTATATGATCGCCCTCATACTGCTGGTGGTCAAGCAAGAATCCTAGGGGCTCTATCAACGTGTAATAGCGACCTGTAAGGTCACCTTAAGTAGTACACGATGGTAAAGGTAAACCAGATAGCAAACTATCATCTCGAGTAAGACTGTCGTCCCGGGATAGGTCCTCCCTCAATCATTGCAATCACGTGCCTGTGATCCAATAATTGACTCTGAGGGCACTATCTCCAACACCTTGGAACCTATCATCTACAAAGCAAAACCAAGAAGGAAGTGGTTGCAACATTACAAGCGGAAGAATCGAAGCCAGAAGTAGTTCGAGAGTTCGAGGATGTATTCCCGGAAGATATATCAGGTTTGCCTCCCGATCGAGCTCTTGAATTCTGCATCGATTTACTACTTGGTGCGCAACCTGTAATCAAAGCTCCGTACCGTCTAAGTCCATAAGGATTGAAGGTGATCCGTATTCAGTTGGACAAACTCCCGAAGAAAGGTTGGATTCGTCCCAGTACTTCAAGCTATCTCCAGTATTACTGGTGAAGAAGAAAGGAGATTCATACAGGATGTGTGTGGATTACCGAGCTCTGAATGAAGTGACGATCAAGAACAAGTATCCACTACCACGCATCGATGACCTTTTCGATCAGCTAAGTGGGTCTTATGTATTTTCAAAGCTAGATCTTCGTTCGGGTTATCATCAGGTGAAGGTCAAAGAGTCCAATATTCCAAAGACGGCGTTTAGGACTCGCTATGGTCATTATGAGTATCTCGTGATATCATTTGGAGTGACCAATACACCTGCTATTTTTATGAATCTGATGAACTAAATTTTCCGAGAGTATTTAGACAGGTTCGTTGTCATTTTCATCGACAATATCCTGGTGTATTCAAAAAATCGGAAAGAACACGCTGAGCATTTACGAATTGTCCTGGAGACAATGCGACAACATCAACTCTATGCCAAGTACAATAAGTGTGAATTTTGGCTAGATCAAGTCGGATTTCTCGGGCATATCATTTCAGGCGAAGGAATCTCAGTAAATCCAGCTAAGGTGTCAGCTGTTAGTGAATGGCCGACACCAAAGATGGTGAAAGATATATGAAGTTTCTTGGGATTAGCAGGATACTATTGATGATTCATTGAAGGCTTTTCGAAGATTGTAGCACCCCTGACCAAGCTCACACGTAAAGTTGAAGCATTCGTGTGGTCAGAAACATGTGAAAACGCTTCTGAAGAACTCAAGTCAAGATTAACTTTTGCTCTTATTCTCGAAATACTGGATCAATCTGGAGGATATGTTGTGCATTGCGATGCGTCCGGTAAAGGATTAGGATGTGTTCTACACCAGCATGGAAAATTTGTAGCTTTTGCATCAAGACGGCTAAAGGTACATGAGCGCAACTATCCGACACATGATTTGAAGTTGACAGCCATTATCTTCGCACTTAAGATTTAGTGGCACTATCTTCTGGGAGAACAAGTGGATATATACACTGACCACAAGAGTCTGAAGTATGTATTTACTCAGAAAGTATTAAACATGCAGCAGAGAAGATGGCTAGAACTCATGACGGACTTCGACATCAACCTACAGTATCATCATGGGAAGGTGAATGTAGTTCCTGATGCACTTAGCCACCAGCCATTAGCAATGAACTTCACTGCTCAGTGGAAGCTTCAGCAGGAATTGCACGGATTGGTGATCGAAGTAGTTATGCTAGGTAACACTTTGTATTTGATGAACTTACAAGTCCAGTCAACTTTTGTCAATCAAATCAAGGTAGCTCAAGCAAATGATATCAAGCTACAAAAGATCCGAGAACTTTTGAAAACCTTGAGGCATACAGATCCATAACAATTGGCTTCACTAAGTTTACAATCCCGCTATCAGAAAGGAGCAAAGAAGACGACTGGTAACCAAACACTGCTTAGGATGCTCAAGTATTCACTACCTTTTTTTTGAAAGACGCAGCTTTCAAACGGGACATCAAAAGTGGGCTTGCTATCAGGCTGAGAATAGCCAGGCGTTGTTGCCGATTAGCCGCAACGCTGGAGGGTGCTGGGAAGAGAAGAGTGTTCGCTATTGGTAATTACATCAAACAAAGGTTGTTGGCTCCGTATCACCGGTGGTTATGACGATACTTCGCCAGATACTTATGGATGGTACGTTCGATCAGTGTCGTCCGCTAGACTACTTAGTTGGGCGGTTCGGTAGCCGTTCAATGATAGCATGAGATCCTCGCTTCGGTTCCGGGCTAGATAAGGCCATATCCGTTACTTTTAAAAAAAAGTGCTTTGCTTCTTTTGGCCAAGCAATACAGATAAGAAACGTCAAACGAAATGGCTCTTCGCTCGTCCTTCAGAGCTGCTAGAGGCAGTTATGCCAAAAAGACGGGCAAATCGCTGTAGACGAATAAAGGCGTCGCGGAAGAAGGGTGTTTACATCACAGTCAAAGATAGAATGAAGTTGGTTGAAATCAACGAAAGAAAGCACTTTTTTTTATAATCCAAGGTAGTTCATACTTGCTCATTCTAACGGACTGAAAGCAGTGCGCGGGGGTAGGGGCGGATGTAGCAAATGTACCAGTAAGAAGAGGGTTCCAGATGTATCTTTAGTGTAGTTCGACAAGAGCCAATGATCGCGTGGTGTTCAATTGTTATTTTACGAGAATTCAAGGTCTTAGGGAGCTCCCAAAAGGATCATTCGCTTCGTTCTCTTGCCGGAATCGAAAAAACTTCAAAATGGAGTGGCTGCTGCAGTCCATACAAAAGGTCCTTTCTTCAAACACCCACTAATGGGTGCGGTACCATTATGGTGCTTAAGTTTCTAATGAACCTTCGGTAAAATGTGGCCAATCCATGATCGCACTTCATGAATATTAGTGGGGACGGGCATTCTTCGAGCGAATCAACCGTCTCGTGTTTTTTACTCAGATGGACCTGTTACTCAGCGAGATGTAGAGTTGGCTGATCAAGTTCAAGAAAATAGGAATTGAAGACCCATCAGCAAGAGAAAGAGATTTGTTACCTGAGCACTTGAGATGAGAAGGAAGTAGAGGAACCTGCCACCAAGTAGTTTACCGGACAAATTGATCACATTTTACCGGAGGTTCATTAGAAACTTCATTTTCTTGAGTGGAAAGTAGCTTCTGAAGGTTCCTTCTTTGCCTTAAGCCGTGTCGATCGCTGGCTGACTGGGGCATGAGGTTCCCAAGCCGATCTCACAGTTGCGAAAAGCCATCCGTAGCTCAGTTCGTTTGTGTCTCGGTCTTTTTATCAGACGGATCCTGGCTGGAAGAACGAAAGATACCGACAAGCACAGAGCCAGGGGCAGGGATCCCCTTAAGACCAACTTCGGACTTATCGAACGCCACCGCGTGTCACTCTGCCCCTGGTTAAGTGAGACAGAGCAAGGTTACCGCAATATCCTACTCAAAACGGAAACCTCCCGACGGCCCAATCTTTTTCTTCTCCTCTCCGGAAGTATTAGGCCAATAATCGAGTGGATATTTCTTAGATCTGACTCTTTATTCACGTAGGATAATACTCACCAGGTGTTCTCAAAACAATAACTAGAAAATTATTCGAAATCTTTACCTTGTAGGTCAGATTTGATGAAGTGCTTTCTCACTCATATGTGAAAGTCATAAGATTTTTCGAGCTCACCGGCCGAGCTCACCGGACAGGGATTTTCTACAGAGGAGCTCGCCCTCAGTCGGCAGGGCCTCACATAAATCAAACTGTTTGTTTTCATGTAAACGAAATAAGATGAAATAAAGAATGATAGGCTAGGTTCAAGGTGCCCGGAGACCATTGAATGAAAGTACAGTTGACCTTTCCAAAAAGTCTCATTTTGGAAAAGCATCCGTTTTCTTGCTGGCGCGGAGCGGTGGCCTAAGAGAGGAAAGGAAGACAAACCAACCAGGGCCTCTTGAGCGTAGCTAAGACTTCAAAGAAGTAGCTCGTGGATCTGAGATCCGCTAACCGTTTCTTGCTAACAAAGCTGTCCAATTAAATGAATGTGTTTGCGCTCTGTGAAATTCGACTACTTTTTTGCAGTATGATATACCCAAGAGTTGATTCGATAGCAGTAACACCGGTTACGCTTACACCAACAGCAGGTAGGCAAAGGCAAACAACAGATATGGCTAAATCACCGGTAAGACCAAGAGCGGAAATGAAGAAGGCTTCTATGCCAAGAGCATCTGCGTTGAGGGTCTTATAACCGGTGGTAGAGAGTCTTCCCAGGAACCCGAAAAAGATAAGGGAAAGAGTCGAGTTTCAATGCCCAATCTAATCTAAGGCTCCCGCAGCTGAAGCCATAGATCTTGCCCGGGATGCTCCCAAGGTCGGACCCCTCATTGGAAAAAGAATGGCAAAGGGTGGCCTAAGCCCGATTCCACCTAGACACGGCTCAATAGAAGGTCGACGTGTTCATAAAACAAAACTCTCAGTGCACTTCGGAGCACGGTCTTCCGTTAGGTCCTTTACGGATGACGAAAGCGATCCCGATAAAGCTCTTATCTGCTTCCAATAAGACTGCGCCCGGCCAGAAAGCGGGCAGCATGCTTATCTTGTGTGACAACACTACAGAGCGAGTAGCTCTTCTAGTCGGGCAGCTGTGTGATAACACTACAGAGAAAGCGGCGCTTTTGTGTAACATGCTATGGTCTCAACGCCCTTACGAGGTAGTGATGAGTTTCACGCACGCTAAGCCCGGCCCACGCGCAGTTAGGAGGATTGGCCGCAATCTGAGCGGTACCACCCATCCTACCCTACTACCTATAAGGGCCCCCGACAATCAAGAAAAGAATGGTTGGCAATCCGAAATGATTGATGGGCTCTCTGCAGGGGAATCTCCACTCATTGCTTCCCCTAACATCCTCCCTTTACTAAATAGAATGGGGGTTTACAGGAGATCCCAGAGGCTCACGGCGCTTGAGGGCTCCCCTAAGCTTGTTTTCTTTTTCAATGTGAGAGAGCGAAGGAGTCCTTTACTCTGCTGTCCTCTCCCAGTTTTCGTCATCAGTCGGTTCGGTCAGTCAGTGGTCAAATACCGACGCTAGGGGGGACCTGTTTATGGATCGAACAAGATTGCTTAGCATTGATTGAGCGAAGCCACTCCTTCACTGAGGAAAGTGCTGCTGAGCAAGCGATAAGATGCTCTGACCTGCTGCTGAACTTATTCAAAAAAGAGATTTGCCCGTGGGTGGAAGAAAAACTTCTTATCAAATCGAACTTACTTCATCATCCACGAAGATGGATCCTTGAGATATGAAAGTCGATTGTGTATGCCACACGGCCCAGTTCGAGAAGAGTTGATGAAAGAAGCTCACAACTCTCCTTATTCTGTACACCCCGTTGGTACAAAAATGTACAAGGACCTACGACAACACTACTGGTGGCATGGAATGAAGCGCGAAGTAGCCAGAAGCGTAGCCATGTGTTTGGTGTGTCAGCAAGTGAAGGCTGAACATCACAGAACCGCTGGTCTACTTTAGCCATTACTAATCCCAGAATGGAAATGGCAGCACATTACCATGGACTTCGTGACTGCCCTCCCTCGCAACACGAAGGGTAACGGCGCAGTATGGGTTATTGTGGATCGACTCACCAAGTCGGCTCACTTTATTCCATTTCGAGTTGGCCAATCTACCGAGACGTTAGCAAAGAAGTACATGCAGATAAGTATAAATCTAAAGTAGAATTTAAACCTTCAAAGGTACTATATTTGATACCCATGAACTCATGCAGGAGATCGTGAGATTACATGGAGTACAGGTTTGCATCGTCTCCGATCGTGATACCAGATTCCGATCATAATTTTGGCAGAGTGTGCAAGCTAGCCTGGGAACGAGTCTGAATTTTAGCACAACTTATCATCCACAAATGGACGGACAGTCCAAGAGAACAATTTAGATTCTGGAGGATATACTACGAGCTTGTATGTTAGATTTCGGAGGTTCGTGGGAAGATCACCTATACCTTGTGGAGTTTTCATACAACAACAGCTATCAGGCAAGTATTGGAATGACACCATTCGCAGCACTCTACGAACCGAAGTATCGTTCACCGCTAAGTTAGGACGACATCGGAGATCGTGAAATCCTTAGACCAGAGATGATCGTGGCAACTGTAGACGTAGTTCGCACGATCAGGGAAAGAATGCGCATAGCCCAAGACCGACAGAAGCATTGGGCAGATGCTAAGCGGCGACATTTGGAGTTCTAACCTGGAGACCATGTTTTCCTAAAGATCTCTCCAAACAGAGGAGTGATCCGCTTTGGCAAGAGGGGTAAGCTAAGTCTGAGATACATAGGACTGTTCGATATACTCGAACGAGTTGGAGAAGTGGCATACCGTTTGGCACTTCCACCATCATTGGAAGGAGTGCACAACGTGTTCTACATATCCCAGCTACAACGATATGTGAGCGACCCCAGCTACATACTTGATCACTCTGAGCTCACAGTACAGACTGATCTATCCTGTGAGCAACAACCCGTTGAGATCCTAGACCGAAAAGTAAAGACACTACGGAACAAGAAAGTAAACTTGGTCCGAGTGATGTGGAGAAAGGATTCGCCAAGAGAATCAACATGGGAACGAGAAGAAGACACGAGTGCAAGATACCCTTACTTATTTGAAAATTAGTCCATATGTAATTGTAAATTTCGAGAAGGAAATTTTTATAAGGAGAGTAGAATGTAACGACTCTGAGTTTACTGTACTGAATATTTCATTTTAATGTACAGAAATGAGTTTACAGCATGAGTTTGAGTTATAAGTTAATTTTGTTAAATAACAGCAAGAAACAACTTGTAGCTTACTGGTAAAGCCCTTGCACTGCTGTGATGTAGCTCCTGTGTTCGAACCCCATCACACACAATATTTTTTTCAGATTTTTCTTTTTAACTTTTTGGAAGCCCAAAAGATTGCACGTGCAATACACATGGAAATGAAAAGTTCAGAAAAATCAAACATGTGGAAAAAGGGTTTAAACACAGACAAATACACGTGGCACAAATCTAGAGACTCAATGCCCTAGATCGACCGGTGGAATGCCTAATATGGCCGGCACCGACGGCTGTGATGACCTCATTTGACTCCGGCTTTGCACACTAATTCCTTCACCTACCCCTAACTCCTCTGTACTGTTTGATTTCCCTACAATCAAATAGAGACATTTCATTTCACAATTAAACAACATTTTAATGCTTTTTAATCCACCATTTTAATTCTAAAACCCTAATTCTACACTATAAATAGCATCCCCTACCTTGGCTCAGCACCATTTTGAAAATTCTAGCCAAAACTCTCAAAAATTTCCTAATTACAAGAGGAGTAAAGAGAAGTTGGCAAGCGATCAACTTCCGGCGAAGATCGAAGTAACATCCGGAGCTCCCGCGACACCCCAAAACTTTCCTCCTCCTCTTCTATTTCTTCTTAACATAATCAAATAGTAAGTTCCTCCCAAACTGTAACACCTTAAAAACGCGATTTGAGTTAATTAAGCGATATAATGTGGGTTTTTAATAAATTTAACCAATAATTTATTTTTTAATATTTTATTTAATTATTTATGTACTTTTCGTAGTTATGCACACACATGTGCATGCTAATCTAGCATTAAGAATATGCTAAACTTGTTTTTCTTGCCATGGCACCTTAATTATTTTGTTATGATATACATATATATTTTAAGTAAAAAGATTTTATTTTTAATTGGAAAAAGAAAAGATAAAGAATGGGAGCATGGGGGAAACATAGGAGAGATGGAGAGTATTAAATGAATATATATATATATATATATATATATATATATAGAGAGAGAGAGAGAGAGAGAGCATGGCTCTCAAGAGCCATCTCTCATCTCATTCTCTCTTCCTTTCATTTTCTTCTTCTTCTTCTTCTTCCTCCTCCTCCTCCTCTTACACAATCCCTCTGTTGAAAATATTTTCCCCACAACCTTAAGCCTAAATCACCACAAAACCCTCACTAAACCCTTCCTTAAGCATATTTAACCTCTCTTGAAGTCTTAGAGCTTGCATGGCTAGGGTTTCATCCAAGTTTTGGTGAGGTAATGATCTTAAATCCTTAATTAGGCTCTAAGGAAAGTTTTTGTGTTAACTAATTTCACTAAAATACCTTAATATTTTAGTTTAGTGTTAATATCGTATTTTGTTAAGACTTAGGGTTCTGTTTTAAATCTGCTTTTAACTCAGATGTTCTTTTGAGAAGTTGCCACTACAGAGAGATAGTCTAGAGGCCTAGAACCTAACCCCTCCCTTTTAATTTTTGGCCGCAGATTTATTCTATCTGGCCGCAAATTGCGGCCAGGTTGGGGTGTCTGTGTGCGATTCTTCGTCGTGGGTTCTTTGGGATTATGTATAGGCTTATGACATGTGCAAGTTTTCCTAATTTCTTGTGTAGGAAAATCTGGGACCGTTTTGCTATAATTTAAGTGTTTCGATATAGTGCGATGCGGATTTATCTGACTCTCGTTTAGGTGTTTCATGAGATTAACAGCTATAGGGGCGGTTTAAAATGTCGCTGCACACGATTAGCCGCTAAGCTAACACTTGATAGCTTGTGGGATTTAGTTCGTTAGTTATGCGTTTGCGTCCGTGTCTTGTCGGAAGTTTATTAACCTTACTCGTTTTGGTTTTGTGCGATGCTAGGATCACTTGCGGGGACTTTGAACGCAGCTAGGAAGGGGAAAGAAGTGGTCGAATTCACTTAGCTCGAGATCGTCCGGTGAGTGGATTTAACATCTACGGGGGAATCGTCTGTATGACATTAAGCGCCGATGGCTAGATTCAAGTGACATAACCTTATAATATATGCTTATATATTGTGATTGTGCATGCGTATCATATTGTGCATTTTATTACCTGTTGTACATTGACATATCATTAATAGGGCACTACATCATTACCAATGGTTTATGTTGCACGAGCACTGATTCATATGCCCACACACACTGTTGGTAATTGCTATGACACGCACACTATAGAATTTTCCATGAACAGTCACATTGTACCACATTCGTAATTAACAGTTAGACATTGTTCATTGTACTAGTACACATCATGTAAGTATCATACATACATTGCTATAGTGCCTTATTCTTATATGATGTTTCATGAGATTTCTGTTTCATGGATTTGGGAAACCGCAAAGTATATTTTGAAACTTAAATATTTAAAAAGGGCGGTTTTCCTTGATATGATATTTCGTTTCTACCATGAGTTTTCTCGGTTCTGAATTATGGGATACCTGATTCGAAGAGTGAGGAGGAACCATTTGCGGGTACATGGTGGGCCCGGTAAAGTATCCCGGGGCAACAAGATCGTGGAGTATACGATGAGCCTGGCAGAGGGAGCACTGCCTACCGGTGACTGCATAGAAACTCGGCGGATATCCGGAGGATACCGACCGGAGTTATATGATGAGATGGATATGAGGGCCAATAAGAGAGACGACGCATGAAATATTGGGATTTTGGGTATCGTTGATGGACACCGGATTTCTATGATGATGATTTATTGAGGATGACTCTGTTTTATCCCACAATCAGAACTTATTATGACATGCTCTGTTCATATAGTTGTTGTACCCTGATGTTGTACCTTAAATATGATTATGCTACATTTCACACTGTTATACATATGCCATCATGACCGCATGCTTAGGAATTGTTGTTTTTTCATCATGCTTACGATTACACCGTATGGTGTTATTTACTACTCACGAGCTGGCAACTCATCCCCGTTGTGCCACAGTGTTTTGCAGGGTTGACCCTCAGTGTAGTCGTGGCAGGGCTCTCTATTTCACCTATTTCTGTGGATACCGCTACTTTTGGGCGTGAGATATTCTGTAGGTGGGTTTTTGTGCGAGTATCCACATGTTTCTACTTATATATCTTATTTTGTATCTAGTACTCTCCATCTACCACCTATATGTATTTGACTTAGAGACGAGACTGAGAGATTCGATATTTGTATATTATGTGACTCTGGTTGTCGCGTTCGTATGAGCCGACTTTTGTATCATGTTGCAATAGTGTTTTCACTTCTATTTGCTTATTTCTTCGCCTACGGTATCGTGTGTGCGTGTGTATGTGTTTGTGTGTTGTGGTTGTGTTCCGCCTTTAGGCATGAGATTGCTTCCAATTGGGGATGCCTTTTTATATACTATGTTTTGTATCCATTTTGAACCAGTTTTTATAAAGGAGATGCTGCCGAACTTTTTTGTAATAACTTGAGATTTTAAAAAGAGATGTGATATTTTTAAACAAATTTTTTACCAATCTACTTCTTTTCATGGTTTAGATTTCTGTATTTCGGCTTACTTGAATTACTCTACGCCTTTAGACGTTGCGTGATTTAAGTGCCGGTCGCGTTCCTAAATTGGGTCGTGACAAACACTCCCTTTTTCTTCATTGAAAATTCTTTTTAATCAAAATCGGTAAAAATGGAGTTATACCGATACCATCTTTTATAAAAGCCATAACTCCAATACCTTTTGTATTTTGGTCAAACAAACTTTACCTCTTCACTTGTAATTTTAATATCAACATTTAGAATCAAGATTTAACCTAGAATCTCATGTAAAACAACCATATTTGAATTTTTCATTAAAATACCTTTGATATCACTTCTTTTATTTTCGTATAAACTATACCTTTAGGAAAGCTTCATGGGGTAACGACCAACCCTTCACGTACACTCTTGTTTCATAGCACGATACCTTTTTTTGTATGGATATTTGTTACAAGGATAATCTTACAATAAAACTACTTACTCTAAAAACCAGATTTATTTTAAATCGATATTTCATATCCTTTGCGAATACGCATCTACAACCCTCTTCAGGGGACCCGCTAATAGATGGTGTGGATTATCGCACATCTTTGTGCTAGTAGAGCGAGATGTAGACCTCCTCACAGAGCATTCGGTCTCGAAAGGATTTAAATACGGTTTTTAAGAAATACGAATTTTCTAGATAAAATAAAATTATTTTTCTTTAATACAATAGTATAAATACATATTTTCAACATATAATAAAATGAAAGTTTTCTAAAAATGAAAAGTTTAATAAATGACAATAAAATACTATCAAGATACCAAAAAGGCAAGTTTTATAGTAAAATACCATGAACTTTCCAAGCTAAGTAATTATCACTAAAATACCCCAAATACTTAAAATCCATGCTTATGGCAACCTCAAATAATACTAATCACCCTCGAGATTTTAGTTTTAAACTATATTAAAATATTTTTCATAAAACCCCCTCGAGTTATATAAAAACAATATTTAAGGACTTTAGTAAATATAGGTTTAAGCGGGAACAATTCTCTTGAGCCCCATAGAGCCGGAGAAAGTGAGTGCTTGCCTATTTAAGGTAGAAAACTTAACAGAGTTATCAATGGTAATTTTCTTGGAAAAAGATACAAATCCTGCCATCCATGTGCAACAGTTACCGATAACTCCCGAACCTAATTCAAGATCTATATCAGTTTACAAGTGTCTGACTCAAGTCTGAGTCCAGTCTCAAACCTGAATCCAACATCAAACAAGAACCTGAATATTTGATCATGAACATGAATACTCGAATCCAAATATTAATATCAAACATGTATTTTGACTTGAATTGACCGAACCATGGTTATAACTTGACTTGTCTACTTGAATACTTGACTACATTCTGAACATGACTACTTGAACATTTTGTATCCATGGTTTCGACAAGTCTGATAATTATAATCGATACAACACATTACGTGGGGATAAAGAGGTAGATTGGTATGGAACGTATATCGTAGCACGAGAGGTCACTTAAAATACACTTACATGAATTCTCATGTCGTTGTCCCGTGAGTTATGACGGAGACTTGTACTACATGTTAGCATAGTCCACAAGGTAAGATGGACCCCTCTCGTATACATGAATATCTTCTGTATCAAGCTACAAACAACCACGTTATAATAATCATCATATACCGGTAATCAATCATACACACCTTACCTGTTCATTCACATTACTTGTTATATTCTCTTTTTTCTTTTGGGACTTACCGAGCGCTAGTTCGCTGACGACATTCCTGTCTATTTCTTTCTTTGGAATGTTCATCAGGAGGACTAGACTCTCAGGATATTGAGCCTAGCCAGGAGGACTTGGACCAGCTTGCGGCCCAGACAGACTTCTAGTTTCTTGTACTTACTTTCATTTTGTATGTCATTATTTAGATGCTGCTTTATATCATTGTATCTTTTCTTTTCAAACATTTGTATGTAAAGGTGAATGTAAATAATGTTGCTGTTATTTTATACTCTTGTCATTCTTGTTCATTTTATTTATTGCTTAATTACGCTTAACATATTTATTTCTTGGTAAATACATTGCGGCCTGCTACGTCACCGTATCCGTCTATTGGGAACCGGGGCATGACACAGCTTTTCACCATAAAATCCTTGAAGAGGAGCTCGAATCTTCCATCAAATCCCCAAAAGGGGAGTTTTTTTAGTCTCACCCTCTTTTCTCCAAGATCAAGACAACAGAGTGAAAGTGTATGTTAGTACCACCACTGGGTTTTAGTAGCATCAAGCATGCCATTTTCAAAATTTTTGGGGTGCTAATCAACACTAACCAAGATCTTAAACTAGATAATTAGGGTTTAACTATGATATCATATAAACCAGCTAAGAGAAAGGTGGCTATAACCTTTGTATACCGTGTCCTTCTATTCTCATGCTCCGTGTAGTAGTCCACGCGACTCCACTAGGCTTCACTTGAAGGTTGAACAAACTTCCTTCGATGACCTTCGTGCCGAAGATGATCCACCCGAAGTCCGCTAATCCAAGCTACCTCTACACTAAACTCTTTAGTGAAGGAAACACACTACACCAAAGCGCTAATCTAGTGTAGGATGGTGAAGTAGAGGTTATGTTTGCTCACATGGGTTCTCATAAGCTTATGGTTTCACAACACATGTGAGGGATTTAGCTTGGAGGAGGTGAGGAGGAGGATGGAGAGAGATAGAGATCAAGAGCTCATCATATGAGCTCAAGAAAAACTCAAGTGAGGAAAATAACTCAAGTTTAGAATGAAGTGTTGAATGGCTCTTCATTAGCTCACCCATTATTGAAGCATACAATTTTCAACCATTAAAATTTTTAGCCATGCTTCAATAGTGCAAGGAAATGAATATAAAAAAGAATAAGCCATGTTATGCTCCATGCCACAAAAAAGTCTCCCCATTTTCCACCTCATTTTCTATTTTCTAAAAATAGAAAATCGATGCCATGCTTCATAATATGTATATATATATATCATATATATATATTATGAAGAATAATTAGTGAGCTAATAATATTAGTCAATATACAATTATATCAAATATAAATATATATCCTATTATTAAATCAACACTTGATTTAATAATCCGGTTATATCACATATAACCGACTAATATCATTTATCTGTATATCATATTATCAAATCAACACTTGATTCAATAATCCGATTATATCACATATAACCTAATTGATATCAAATAACTGCCAGATTAGAATACGGTATCATATACTCGCATTTAATCAGGCCCTCACACATATTAGCATATGTGCCCTACTTCGTTTCGCTTGAACCAGGAAACTTCTATGTGGGACTCTAAAAACTCGTCAATACGCCAGCAGTAGGTGATGATCATATCAGTCATCCACAAGCCGTCAACGGTACTAGCTGGACGTAACGGCTACTCAGGTATTAAGCGAATAGAAGATTAACAAGCAAGCTTGTCCAAACTCCCATGAAGCCTATAGGTAACATACTGTACAGTCTGGTCTCTTCGTCTGATATGTTGCATATCGAGTCTAAGGGGTGGAGTCGTCAGACCCTAATTGTTAGTTATATGTATGCCCTAGAGGCTATTACTGTACAAACGATGTATATTGTAGTGGATGCTTGGACATATATAGGGAGGACTTTCTTGCTCGACATGATAGTATGCTATCTGGTTACTCTTTATTTTAACATATACTCTGATTGTCTCTATGTTATATATTGATAAAGCCCTTAGGATGAGTACTTGACTACCAGGACTATGATGCAGATCATACTAGTGGGGACAGTGTAGTCGCCAAGTACATCCTTCAAATGTTCCTAGTCGTGGGAGTACCGAGACAGGGCATCGATACTCCAGAGTAGACTAGCGTATGCGCTTCTTAACCCATTTGATGGGCGATAGATGATCCCATATCCATTGGTGTTTGACATCAGAGAAGGTATATGGGTGCTCAGTGAAGACTGGGTACACTGGACGTACTCGCCGAGAACTCCCAGATGGTATTATACCTCACGTCAGATGGCAGTTCTCTGGTGACACTGGTACATGCTAGTCTGTAGACCCGAGATCATCATAGAGTCTTGTGTGATTCCCACTGTGCTTTGATTTCCATCATACCACGTCCAAGAGGGCATGCAAAAAGGTGGCTTTTGGGTACAGTCCCGAATCATTTGGAGGCAATGAGCGATAGGAGGGGTTTTCGTCTCTCCCGGTATAGGGAGTTGATGTTGCGCTGTGTTCGATTGGCTATAACTGGAAATCCCTGGCCAGGGTTGCTGAGATTTACTGGTAAGTGTTATCAGTAGTTTTTCAAACTGTTATGGACCTCATATCGACACGACTTATCAAGCTATTGGGGTCTGACGTTTACCACCCCTAGGCGAGATATGCGATATATCAGACGAAGAGACCGGACTGTACGGGAGTGTTACTGGTTGGATTCACAGGAGAATGTACATGCTTGCTTGTTGATCTTCTGATTGCTCAATACCTGGGTGGCTGTTACGTTTAGCTGACCGCTTGCAGCTTGTGGGTGTTTGATATGATCATCACCTACTGCCGGCGTATTGACAATTCTTTAGAGTCCTACACAGAGGTTTCCTGGCTCAGGCAAAACGGAGTAGGGGTATATATGTGATATGTGCGGGACCGAGAATAATACGTGTATGCGATACCGTATTAAATTCTCGTGATATGTGATATCGGCCGGGTATATGTGATATAGCCGGGTCATCGGATCAAGTGTTGATTTGATGAACTGATACAGATTATATTAGTCGGTTATTTGTGAAATAGCCGGATTATCGGATCAAGTGTTGATTCGATAATTTAATGTATAATTATATATTTGATATATTAAATTACATTAACTAGTATAAACTCACTTAAAGATTCTTTTTCTCACTTGGATAATACATTGATATATATATGTGATATATGTTAATTGTATTATTTTTATTTTGTTACAATAAATATTGTATATGTGATATATAATATTGTAACAAGTTAGGGTTATAAATGCAACATGTTTTGTGGAGTTTAAATATGGTTAGGGTTTGGATTAGGGTTAAGCTTGCATGAAGCTTTCAAGAAGCTTCCTGAAGCTTTGACTTTGACTTGTGATATTTTGCATAGATATTTCTTTAACCCAACCCAACCCTTTACCATAGTTATTTCTCTATAAGGGTTAAGTTTATATTCTTAACCCATGGTTGCAATTATAACCTCACACTTGATTTCATTATTCATCACAAATGGTTTTGTTCTTCTTCTTTTTCCTTTTTTGATGAAAAGCTTTCTAGCTTTTTCATATGTGATGAAAATGAGTGAGAAATTGAAAACAAATGAGAGCTAAATTCCTACTTCATCATCCTCATCTATTCTTGCCACTTAGATTAGGATGTTTGCTTTGCTAATACTTGATTAGTAAAGCAAGAGCTTGGGTTTGAGTTTCTTCAAGGTAGATCATCTTTGCTATTGAAGATCGGAAGTAAGCTTGCATCTTTCTCTTTATGGAGCCTCTCTAGAGTCCGGGTACTTGATGATCGCAGTTAAGGGACCTCAACATGGAGCTTATGAAGTGAAGGAACGGACTACAAAGGTTGTAATCCCAAACTCTTAGAAGTAAAGTTGTTTACTTGCTCTTTGTTTCGCCTAATCTCTAGTCTAAGATCTTGGTTAGGGTTGTTCAGCACATGAAAAATTTGATTTTGGCATGGTTGATGCCTTATAGAACCTTGTTCTAGTGCCTAGTAACCCTACACCAATAACTTGATAAGTCATGCCGATGTAAGGCCTATAACGGTACGAGAAACTACTGATAACACTTACCAGTAAATCTCATCAATTGTCCTGGACATAGACTTCCTGTTGTAGCCAATCAAGCATAGTGCAATATCAACTCGCTATACCGGGAGAGATGAAACCCTCCTATCGCTCATTGCCTCCATGTGACTCGGGATTGTACCCAAAATCCACCTGTTTGCATGACTCCTTCGAGCCGTGGTAGGGAGGAAATCAAAGCACAGTGGGAACCATACAATACTCTATGACAGTCTCGGGTCTACAGACTAACCTGTACCAGTGTCACTAGAGAACTGCTATCTGACGTTAGGTATAGTACCATCTAGGAGTTCTCGGCGAGTCCTGTTCAGTATACCCATTCTATAATGAGCACATGTGTACAATCTTTGAAGTCAAACACCAATGGATATAGGATCAACCATCACCCCATACAGGGTCAAGAAACGTACACACTAGTCTACTCTTATCGATGCCATGTCTCGTTATTCCCTCGACTAGAAACAATTGAAGGATGTGCTTGTGGACTACCCAGGTCCCAGTAGTATGATTCGCATCATAGTCCTGGTAGTCAAGCCTACATCCTAAGGGCTTTATCAACATGTATATGAGAGACGATATAATAATATCAGTTAAGATAAAGGCAACCAGATAGCATATTATCATGTCGACCAAGAAAGTCCTCCATATATATGTTTAAGCATCCACTATATCATACAATAATGGCCTATAGGGCATACATATCACTAACAATCTCCCACTTGCTCTAAGGCCAGTTGTTGTAATATTTCATACCCAACATTCCAAAAAGTCTCTCGAATAGCATTTGGAGGAGGGCCTTCGTGAGTGGATCTGCTGTGTTATCCTCTGTGTCAACTCTCCTGATCTTAATCTTCCGGCGACCAACTATCTCCCGGATCAGGCGATACTATCTAAGAATATGTCTGGATCTTTGATGGGATCGGAGTTCCTTGGCCAAAACCATAGCTCAATTGTTATCACAATACACAGGTATTGGATGCTTAATGGATGGAACCTTACCAAGTTCATCTTATGAACTTCTTCATCCAGACAGGCTCTTTGGCAGCATCGTTGGTAGCGATATATTCAGCCTCCATCATCGAGTCTACTACGGTATCTTGCTTGAAACTCTTCCAACATACCGCCCCTCCACTGAGAGTGAAGACAAAACCCGAGACCGATTTACTGTCGTCCTTATCACTCTGAAGCTCGAATCGGTACATGACTGCCTTGGAGTTCACCTTTACCATACACCAAGAACACCTCTTTAGTCCTTCTTAAGTACTTAAGAATATTCTTCACAGCTGTCCAGTATTTCTCTCTTGTATCTGATTGATACTTACTCACTACACCTAGTCAGTAAGTTATATCCTGTCTGGTACACAACATCGCATACATGATTGACCTGACTGCCGAAACATAGGGTATCCCTTGCATGCGAGCCCTCTCCAAATCAGTCTTGGGAGACATCTCTTTGGAGAGAGTGATTTCTTAACAAGCGGGTAAATTACCACACTTAGAATCTTCCATACTAAACCTTTTTAGTATGGTGTCTTTGTACCTGGATTGGGACAATCCCAACATCTGTCTAGATCTATCTCCATAGATCTTTATCCCCAAGATGTAGGAGGCATCACCAAGATCATTCATGGAGAACTTGTGTGATAAGAAGAGCTTGACCGAGTGTAGCATAGGAATATCGTTTCCTATTAAGAGTATGTCATCCATGTACAATACGAGAAAAACAACCTTACTCTCTACTACCTTCTTATATATACATGGTTCATCTACATTTTTGATGAAGCCAAACTCTTTGACAGGTTCATCGAAACAGATGTTCCAGCTCCGCGATGCCCGCTTTAATCCGTAGATTGATTTAAGCAGCTTGGACACGCTTCCGCTGCTCCTACTGTCTATGAAGCCCTCTGGCTGTGTCATGTAATCGCTCTATTCTAAATCACTATTTAGAAAAGCGGTTTTGACGTCCAACTGCCAGATTTCGTAGTTATGGTATGCAGCAACGGCAAGTAGGATCCTGATGGACTTAAGTATAGCCACTGGAGAAAAGGTTTTATCATAGTCGACACCTGGTCGTTGACGAAAACCTTTTGCTACAAGTCTAGCTTTGAAAGTCTCAACTTTTCCATCTACACCAATTATCTTCTCAAGATCCACTTTCTCCCGATGGGTTTTACCCCTTCAAGAGCATCTTTTAAAGTCTATACTTTGTTGGTGTACACGGATTCCATCTCAGATCGCATAGCATCCAACCATTTCACAGAGTTTCCACTTTTGATGGCCTGCTCGAAACTAGTTGGGTCATCATCTTCCATGATGCAATCCTCGCTCCCATCGTCTATGAGAAAACCATAGTAGCTCTCAGGTGGTGAGGAACCCTACTAGATCTGCGGAGTGGCTGAGGTTCGTTGGGGACTATTGAATCCTCCGATTCCACCAAATCGTCAGTTATAGTTTGTGTTGCTGGAACTTCTTCCAGTTCTATCTCATTACCATTAATCCTTTTCACAAGAAATTCCTTTTCTAAAAAGGTGGCATGTCGAGAAACAAACACCTTTTGTTCCTCAGTGTGGTAGAAGATATTCCCTCGCGAATATTAGGGATATCCTACAAACTTGCACAGAACTGACCTTGCCTCGAGCTTGTCCGAATTTTTCTTTTTAACATAGGCCGGAAAACCCCATATCTTAACTCGTTTAAGGGATGGTCTCTTCCCATTCCATGTCTCATATGGAGTGGTAAGCACGGATTTGGTCGGAACTCTATTCAATAGGCATGCAGCTATCTTAAATGTATAACCCCAAAAGGAAATAGGCAACTCAACATTACTCATCATAGAGCACACCATATCTAATAGAGTGCGATTCCTCCGCTCTGAAACTCCATTGTGCTGTGGTGTATACGGAGAAGTAAGTTGAGAGAGAAGCCCATTCTTTTTTAAGTAGTCTCTGAATTCCGTGCTTAAGTATTCTCCTCCCCGATCGGATTAAAGGATTTTAATACTTTTACTCGTCTGGTTCTCAACTTCGTACTTATATTTCTCAAAACATTCAGATTTGTGTTTCAATAGGAACACATGTCCGAATCTTGAGAGATCATCAATGAATGTAATAAAGTACGAGAAACCATTTCTGGCATGTGTAGACATAGGATCGCATACATCACTATGTATCAGTCCCAAGAGTTCAGTAGCTCTTTCTCCGTATCCAGTAAACGGAGATTTGTTCATCTTGCCTTTGAGACATGACTAGTAGGTTTCATAGGATGTAAATTCGAACGGATTCAAATATGCATCCTTATGCAGCTCAGCTAGTCTTGTCGCATTGATATGACCTAGTCTACGATACCACAAGAAGGCTTCGTTCATTTCTGAACCGTTCCTCTTGTGTGTGTTCTGTATACTTAGAACCGTGTTGTGATTTAGAACGTATTTACCATTATATAACGTACCATACCCAATCAACACTTGATTTAGGAAAACATTCACAACATTTTTGGTACGAAATAACAGTCGCTCAGAATCATTATGTTACCACTTGGTAATACAAGGTGATATTTGCCAACTGCTTTGGCTGCAACAATTGCACCATTCCCTACTACTAGAGACTTATCACCCTTTCTCAGTTCTCTACCTATTTTTAGCCTATGTAACAAATTACATATGTGGGATCCTGATCCGGTATCCAATACCCAGGACGTAGAACAAATCGAGAAATAGTTCTCGGTTACGAACACACCTTGAAGACGATACATCAACATACTTATTCTTCGTTTGGGTGGCGTGGGAATTCTGATATTCCCCTATTCCTTGCTCAGACTTATGACAGTCATAAGATAGAGCGGAACCTAACCCAGTATAATAAGTGGGTTCGGTCAATACATCCATATTATTATCTTGATTAAGGCGTATTATTGGTTGCTACCAGGAGAGAGAGAAGGATAATCACTTTTGCGTTCCCTTTTTACAAGATTAGATTGATTATTATTTTATCTAATCAGGATGGCTCCTACTATTTTTATCAAATCTTCCTTCAAACCTTAAGAAGTAAGATTAGCCGGGATTAATTACACCCTACAAGTTTGCCAATCGGTCAACCAGACAGGTATTGGTACTCCGAGGGAGTCTCCCCATGCTTTCGCATGGAACTAATTAAATAATCTCATTTCTGCAGGGGCATCACCCCGTTAACAGCTTTCTTAGACATTTAATGGATCGGCTAATTGTAAAGTGCAAAACTCTCTAAGGAGTAACTCTTACTCGCAGTGGGTATCGGGATCCAACTATCATATAGAAGGTATGCAATCTCATTGCAAATTCCAACACTTGAAATTCCCAATATTGTTTTTACCCCATGCGATTTATGACGTTGACAAGGTCAACAAACCATAAACTGCAAGTCAAGTTCAACCCATTCATTTCGTGATTGAATTAAACCCACCCGCACGACTCTTGACAAGGTCAACAAGGCCGCACGACTACCCTAATCCAATTGCATCACATGCGGCAGATAAACACTAATCAGCTACCGCATACTACGCCTTGACTAGGTCAACAAACGCAGCTCGAATATTAAATAGCACTTATCTGAAATGACGGAGGGCTACGTTGGTTTTTAAGAAAACCTTTAGCGTAATGAACTTGATATCGTTTTAGAATCTAGTGATTTTGAAAAGGAGTGGTTTAAGCTCCACTTTTAAAATCGAGTAGATTTCAAAAACAAACCGAATAGCTTTTACTAATTTTTGCTAAAGAGGTCACTCCCGGTGAAGGGATCTCGGCTCTTTCCTCATCGAATGAGGTGCTGGATATCCATCAAGGAATACCACTATGCAAAGCAAGAACTACAGATGCTATGATGATAAACCGAGTAGGTTGTTGCATTTGCTAGTTTTGCTAAAGAGGTCACTCCCGGTGAAGGGATCTCGGCTCTTTCCTTATCGAATGAGATGCTGGATATCCATCAAGGAATACCACTATGCAAAACAAAAACTAGAGCTACCTTTTTGAAAATATTGATTCCACAACATCTTTAGGTTTCTTTTCTTTTCATTAATCTCATTAATGAAGTTCCATCATTTAATATTTCCTAAACATCACAGAAAATGAAACGAAAATAGAACGTACGCTTATGCCATCCACATTTGCCACGGGACCCCATCATGCACCGTTAGTTTACTTAACTAACGGCAGAGCGGGGGATGGACTAGCGCGGGTGTAAAACATAAGCAACGTTTATTTTATATGTATATGTGTGTGTGTGTGTGTATATATATATATATATATATAGCATTCGTCTTACGCAATTAATCATCACATCACAGAACCAAGCAGCAGAAGTCAACATATGAAATATTGGATATACTAGGAGGTCCATGTTTTAAATTAAGCCAATAATGAAAAACACGGATTCCACGGTCGTGATGAATAGCCAATCCCATATCTCTAGACCCCTACGAGAGAGGTAAACAACCCTGCCAATTCTAGAGTTAGGAGACCCAGTCTCGACTCCTCGAGATGGTCTCCTACTGGACTCCAGAACCCGATTACTTGTGCTCCCAGCCTTGGGTCTATCCTAATGCGGAAAAGTAAATAATATACATCAATGGTGACATCATCCTCAATCCGGAAGTGTCCCAATAAATGAATATTACATACAAATTTTACATGAATGAAAATTTTAAAACCCTCATCTCACATAAAACCCCCGGCTATTCACTCATGACGATCCAATATAACATATCACAGCAACACATAACATCACATGTCATCAACGTAATTAAATACGTGTATCCCAAATTCCGTTGACATATACTAACGAGATTTGGGATACCCCACATATTACACTTACGTTCGCGGAAAAGAAATGAAAAACTACAAAAATTAGAATCCGTATTTCCTTAGACATCATAAACCCGGAATATCTCATATTCCGAATTTCATGCCTAACCTATAAACCTTGCATTTTAGTCTCATATCGAAAACACTTTTCAATAACTTAGTCGGGTAATTCAATAAGATTTCCGACTACCCGATCGAATACTCGTCGGGAACTTTAGTAGATGGCCGCACCCTCCGATGCCGTCAACCAAGTGCAATTAGGCGGAACACCGTGGCCGCGAGCACCCGAGTGGATGCTTTTGGAAACGGGGTTCTCCTAAAGTCACTTGGTCGGGGCTATAGGGCGTGGTTACCTAGTAAAGTTATCTGGCGAGTATTCGCGTACGATACATGATTGCGACGGAGTTTCGATCCGAATTGAAACTTCATGGCAATCGATCGATAGAGACTAACATGCTAGATTTACAAAGAAACTAGTTTTCACAAAACTAATTTAATGTGGATTCCAACTACTGTATCACATATCAAACTCAAACCCGAAACGATGTTAAAATTACGATTACGAAACACTCCGAGTTGCCACAGCAAAAAATTTAACATCACTTGCAAACTTGGCCAATCAAACATGACCTGAAACCCTAAAACCAAGAGCTAAGAACACCATACAAAATCCAAACCCCAACTCTTTAGAAAAACCAGCTAGGCCGGTTTTTTTGCCTATTTGGCCGGCTAAAATGTAACATTTGGGGTTCGCTTTTGTAAGGTGTTCTAATTACATCATATGTAAGCTTCTGCAGTTATTTAAATTTTTTTCAGAGATCGTTTTAAAATCGACAGAAACATGGTTTTTAGGTTTCGGTTCTTGGAGTTGTTTCGGTTTCGCAATTCTAATAACATCGTCTAATCTTCTAGCTTTGGCTCTGATACTATGAAAGTGTGTGTTAGCACCACCACTGGGTTTTAGTAGCATCAAGCATGCCATTTTCAAAATTTTTGGGGTGCTAATCAACACTAAGCAAGATCTTAAACTAGATGATTAGGGTTTAACTATTATATCATAAAAACTAGCTAAGAGAAAGGTGGCTACAACCTTTGTAGACCATGTCCTTCTCTTCTCATGCTCCATGTAGTAGTCCACGCAACTCCACTAGGCTCCATTTGAAGGTTGAACGAACTTCTTTCAATGACCTTCGTGCCGAAGATGATCCACCCGAAGTCCGCTAATCCAAGCTATCTCTTCACCAAACTCTTTAGTGAAGGAAACACACTACACCAAAGTGCTAATCTAGTGTAGGATGGTAAAGTAGGGGTTATGTTTGCTCACTAGGGTTCTCACAAGCTCAAGATTTCACAACACATGTGAGGGATTGAACTTGGAGGATGTGAGGAGGAGGAGAGAGCTAGAGTGCAAGAGCTCATCATTTGAGCTCAAGAAAAACTCAAGTGAGGAAAATAACTCAAGTTTAGAATGAAGTGTTGAATGGCTCTTCATTAGCTCACCCATTATTGAAGCATACAATTTTCAACCATTAAAAATTGTAGCCATGCTTCAATAGTGCAAGCAAATGAATATAAAAAAGAATAAGCCATGTTATGCTCCATGTCACAAAAAAGTCTCCCCATTTTCCACCTCATTTTCTATTTTCTAAAAATAGAAAATCCATGCCATGCTTCATATAATATATCATATATATATATATCATATATATATATATATATTAATATATATATATATTATGAAGAATAATTAGTGAGCTAATAATATTAGTCAATATACAATTATATCAAATATAAATATATATCATATTATTAAATCAACACTTGATTTAATAATCCGGTTATATCACATATAACCGACTAATATCATTTATCTGTATATCACATTATCAAATCAACACTTGATTCAATAATCCGGTTATATTACATATAACCTAACTGATATCAAATAACCGCCAGATTAGAATACGGTATCACATACTCGCATTTAATCAGTCCCCCGCCCATATCAGCATATGTGCCCTACTTCGTTTCGCTTGAACCAGAAAACTTCTATGTGGGACTCTGAAGACTCGTCAATACGCCAGCAGTAGGTGATGATCACATCAGTCATTCACAAGCCGTCAGCGGTACTAGCTGGACGTAACGGCTACCAAGGTATTAAGTGAATAGAAGATCAACAAGCAAGCTTGTCCAAACTCCTATGAAGCCTATAGGTAACACTTACCGTATAGTCCGGTCTCTTCATCTGATATGTCGCATATCGAGTCTGGGGATGGAATCGTCAGACCCTAATAACTTGATTTGTCATGCCGATGTAAGGCCTATAACGGTATGAGAAACTACTGATAACATTTACCAGTAAATCTCATCAACAACCCTGGTCAGGGACTTCCTGTTATAGCCAATCGAGTATAGCGCAACATCAACTCCCTATACCGGGAGAGACGAAACCCCTCCTATCGCTCATTGCCTCCATGTGACTCGGGACTGTATCCAAAATCTACCTATTTGCACGACTCCATTGAGCCGTGGTAGGGAGTAAATCAAAGCACAGTGGGAACCACACAAGACTCTATGATGATCTCGGGTCTATAGACTAACCTGTACCAGTGTCACCAGAGAACTGCTATCTGACGTTAGATATAGTACCATCTAGGAGTTCTCGGCGAGTCCTGTTCAGTGTACCCATTCTCTAATGAGCACCTGTGTACAATCTTTGATGTTAAACACCAATGGATATGGGATCAACCATCTCCCCATACAGGGTCAAGAAACGTACACACCAGTCTACTCTGGAATATCGATGCCCTATCTCGATATTCTTTCGACTAGGAACAATTGAAGGATGTGCTTGTGGACTACCCAGGTCCTAGTAGTACGATCCGCATCATAGTCCTAGTAGTCAATCCTACATCCTAAGGGATTTATCAACATGTATAT
This sequence comes from Agapanthus africanus, assembly GCA_030015575.1. Classification (NCBI taxonomy): domain Eukaryota; kingdom Viridiplantae; phylum Streptophyta; class Magnoliopsida; order Asparagales; family Amaryllidaceae; genus Agapanthus; species Agapanthus africanus. The sequence goes on from CM057337.1 coordinate 81,655,128, forward strand.
GAGAGACGGTATAATAATATTGTAAGTCCATGCTACCTCTCCCGGTTCTTTCGGGCAAGCGGAATTTGGTAAAAAAACGATTTTTATAGAGGTGGTAACATGGACTTATAACCGGGATCTTTGTTAAACTACTAACCAACAACCTAACAAGAGTTACTAACTACTCGGTTAGGGGGTTATACCTTGCTTGTCTTGAACTCCTTCGTCTTCAAACTTCAATGGAGGTCCGGATTGGCTTCTTCCCGTCGTCTCCTTACGCCGAAGATAGATCCACCTGAAAGCTCCAACCTTTGGCTCCTTCTTCGTTCTTTGAAGAATCTAGTTCACTTGGTTTGCTAAACCTTGTGAACTAGAATGAGTAGAGAAGAGTTTGTATGGGATTTTATCTATGGTTCTTGATTCTCAACTCATGAGATATATGAACCATAGAGTCAAGAGAGGGAGTAAGAGGAAGAGGGTGAAAGCAAGAGCAAGAGAGCTCAAGAACAAGAGAGAGAATGAGCAAGAAAGAATGAGCAAGTCTTTTGTCTTTCACCCTCTCATAATCCAAAACCATCATAACTCATTATACCAAATCAAGTGTTATGTGATGGTTGAAGCAACCATAACCATATCATTTCATGCACTCATTTTGCACAAATGAGCAAGCAAGCAAAAGTCTTTGCCATGAAATGATGGCTATGGTTATCATGATGGTCAACTAGTCAAGCCTAGTCAACCGGTCAACAAAGTCAACAAGTCAACAAAAGTCAATAAGTCAACAAAGTCAACAAAAGTCAACAACTATGTCACCATAATACTTAATTAATATAATAGTTAATCACATATCATATTCTCATTAGGGTTGAGCAAAAAGTCAAATAGTCAACGGTCAACTGTCAACAACCCTAATGAGAATCCGCTGTCTCTGTCTCCCCGTCATCTGTACATACACACCCGCATCCGCGTTCCGAGGAACACGAACGCAAACTGGATAAATCCAATCCCAAAAGGTACACTAGGATCTGGCTTAAACCAAAGCCCGCTAGTGTAAACTGTCCGGACACTGTACGTGCATAAGTGCACGGATGTGACCGAACCCTGTCGCAAAACCATGCGACCTCTACTCTTTTGCCTAAAGGCGAAAAGCTTTCTGTGTGGGACTCTAAAGACTCGACACTACGCTGGCAGTGGGTTTAACCACAGACCGCAAGCGGCACTAGCTGTGCGTAACGGTCCCCAGGTAGTGCCGACAAGAAGACCGACGAGGCGAAACCCATCTGAACTCCTACTGAGCCTGAATGTGACATTCTCCGTACAGTCCGGTCTGTTCGTCTGATACATCGCATGGCGGGCCTAGGGGGCGGTAAACGTCAGTCCCCCAATAGCGGTACAAGTCGTGCCGGAGCGAAGCCCAAAACACCCTGAGATAACACTGGAAGCCTACCAGTATATCTCGATTGCCCTGGCCAGGGACTACTCGTGTAATGGCTCTCCTAGACACAGCGCGATGTCAACCCCCAATACCGGGAGAGACGAATCCTGTCTAACCGTCACTGCCTCCAAGTGCTTCGGGACTGCACCCAACTACTACCTGTTTGCACGACTCCTTTGAGCCGTGGTAGGGTAGTAATCAAAGTGCAGTGGGAACACACTCGAGGCGAAGTGACAGTGTCAAGTCAGCGGACTAAGCTGTACTCATGTCACCTGGGAACTGATAACTGACGATAGGCATAATACCAACTAGTCAGTTCCCGACGAGTCCTGTCCAGGGTACCCGTAACCTAACGAGCACCCGCATGCTATCTCAAGTACGACGTACTGACGGCTGTGGGACAGACCGTCTCCCACACTGGGATGAGAAGCGCATGCGCTGGTCTACTCCGAAGTATCGATGCCCTGTCTCGATAGTCCTGCGACCAGGGACCTGCATAAGGATGTGCTTATAGATTACCCAGCCCCACTAGTGTGACGGCCATCACATCGCTGGTAATCAAGCAAAGATCCTAAGGGCTCCACTAATGTGTATAGGCGATATACTAAAATAAACACATGTACACATTGAAGTAGAAACAAACCAAGTAGCATACTACTATTTTGAGCAAGATTGTATATACAAGGTGAATATCCCAAGCTTCAATTAAGTAATATACAAACTAGTATGATACAGTAATGGTCTCTAGGGCATATACACTAACAATCTCCCACTTGCACTAAGGCTATGTACTGGCGTATCGAAGACCTATCATCTCGATCAGCCGCTCGAACTGAGTCTGGGGCAGGGCCTTGGTGAATGGATCCGCAGTGTTATCTTCTGAAGCGACTCTCCGAACCTCGATCTCCTGGCGATCCACGATCTCCCTGATCAGGTGATCCCGCCTCAAGATGTGCCTGGATCTCTGATGGGACCTGGGTTCCTTCGCTAAAGCTATAGCCCCGTTGTTGTCGCAATACAGAGGTATTGGATCAACAATGGACGGAACCACCTGAAGTTCTTTCAAGAACTTCCTCATCCAGATAGCTTCTTTTGCGGCATCAGATGCAGCGATGTATTCCACTTCCATCGTCGAGTCCGCAACGGTTTCTTGTTTGGAACTCTTCCAACACACCGCCCCTCCATTGAGGGTAAAGACAAAACCCGACATGGACTTGGAATCATCCTTGTCACTCTGGAAGCTAGAGTCAGCAAAGGCCTCGATCTGGAGGTCTTTTCCGCCATACACCAAGAACATCTCCTTAGTCCTTCTCAGGTACTTGAGAATGTTCTTTACCGCTATCCAGTGTTTCTCCCCAGGGTTTGACTGATACCGGCTTACCACACTCAGTGCATAAGCTACATCCGGTCTGGTACACAACATCGCATACATTATAGAGCCTACCGCAGAAGCGTAGGGTATAATAGACATGCGATCCCTCTCCAAATCAGTCTTGGGAGACATCTCTTTAGAGAGGGTGATCCCGTGACAAGCCGGTAGGTTACTGCGCTTGGAATCTTCCATACTGAATCTTTTCAGTATGGTGTCGATGTACCTGGACTGTGAAAGTCCTAATATCCTCTTGGATCTATCACGATGGATCCGGATCCCCAGGATGTATGAGGCATCACCCAGGTCTTTCATGGAGAACCTGTGCGACAAGAACCCCTTGACAGATTGTAGCATAGGAATGTCATTTCCTATTAAGAGAATGTCATCCACGTATAAAACGAGGAATACTACAGTTCTCGCTACAAATCTACTATAGATGCATGGTTCATCTGGATTTTTGATAAAGCCAAATTCCTTGACCGTCTCATCAAAACAGATGTTCCAACTCCGCGATGCCTGCTTTAGTCCGTAGATGGACTTAAGCAACTTGCACACCTTTCCGCTGCTCCCACTCTGAATGAAACCCTCTGGTTGGTCCATATAGAAACACTCCTCTAAATTTCCATTTAGAAAAGCGGTCTTTACGTCCATTTGCCAGATATCATAATCGTGGAAGGCAGCAATGGCAAGAAGGATCCGAATGGATTTCAGCATAGCCACTGGAGAAAAGGTTTTGTCGTAGTCCAAGCCAGGTCTTTGACGAAAGCCCTTTGCTACCAGTCTAGCCTTATAGGTCTCAACCTGTCCATCTACACCAATCTTCCTTTTGAAGATCCACTTGCATCCTACGGGTTTTACCCCGTCTGGAGCAATGTCCAACGTCCATACTTTGTTGGTGTACATGGACTCCATTTCGGTCCGCATTGCATCCAGCCATTTCACTGAGTCAACGCTCTGAACGGCCTGCTGGAAGCTAGTAGGCTCATCATAATCTATGATGCAATCCTCTCTATCCCCGTCTATGAGAAAACCGTAGTATCTCTTGGGCGGATGAGACTGCCTACTACTCCTGCGGAGCGGCGTAGGAATGTCCTGTTCTTTTGAACCCTCTGGTTCCACTAAACTTTCAGTAATAGTCCGTGGTTCTGGAATTTCTTCCAGTTCTACCGCGCTCCCACTGATTTCCTTTTCTAAGAATGTTCTAGAAAGTGGGCATTACGAGAAACAAGGACTTTTTGTTCCTCTGCGTAGTAGAAAAGATACCCCCTGGTGTTCTTTGGGTATCCCACAAACTTGCACAGTACTGAGCGTGCCTCGAGTTTGTCCGCATGCTACTTTTTGACAAAAGCTGGACATCCCCAGATCTTCAGATATTGAAGATAGGGTTTCTTCCCACTCCATAACTCATATGGTGTGGTAGGCACAGTCTTAGTAGAAACTCGGTTCAAAAGGTATGCGGCTGATTCTAGCGCATAACCCCAGAATGATCGCGGTAACTCAGCGTTACCCATCATGGACCGCACCAAATCCAATAGGGTGCGGTTCCGTCTCTCCGATACACCGTTATGTTGCGGAGTGTATGGAGGAGTAAGCTGAGAGAGAATTCCATTCTCTTTTAAATAGTCCAGGAACTCGGCACTAAGTATTCTCCACCTCGATCCGATCTTAGAATCTTAATACTTTTGCCGGTTTGTTTTTCTACTTCATTCTTATACTCCTGGAATTTTCCAAAGGCTTCGGACTTATGTTTCATTAAGAAGACATAACCGTACCTTGAGAAGTCATCCGTAAAAGTAATGAAGTAAGAATAACCGCTTCGCGCATGTGTAGACATTGGACCGCACACGTCACTGTGTACGAGTCCCAAGAGCTCGCTCGCTCTCACTCCATGTCCAGTAAACGGAGTCTTTGTCATCTTTCCTTTGAGACAGGATTGACAAGTGGCATACGATTGATATTCGAACGGATTCAAATATCCTTCTGTATGTAACTTCGTCAACCTTCTCTCATTGATGTGACCCAGTCTACAATGCCATAAGAAAGCCTGATTGATTTCTGGAGACTTTCTTTTGTGTGTATTCTGGACATTGAAAATCTGTGGTTGGTTTAATACGTATATACCATTACTCAATGTACCTGACCCAATCAGAACTTGATTAAGGTGAATGTTTACAGCATTACTTACAAACGCAAATTCATAACCTTCTTTAGAAACTAAAGATACAGAAATGATATTACAAGTTGCGTTGGGTACAAAAAAGCAATTACGCAAAACCAAAACATGTCCATCTGACATTCCCAGGTGATAGTCCCCCACGGCTTTAGCATCCATGCTAGCTCCGTTCGCAACTCTGAGGGTCATGTCACCTGCCTTCAAAACCCTACGGTTTCTCAACGCCTGCAAAGAATTACAGATATGAGATCCTGATCCGGTATCCAATACCCAGGAAGTAGAGTTTATTGAAAGACAGTTTTCAATAACATACACTCCTGAAGCTGAAGCTGCAACCTGCTTCAATTCCTGTGTTCTGGCTTTCCAAGCCCTGCAATCATTCTTCCAGTGACCTTTCTTATGACAATAGAAGCATTCTTCCTTATCCACTAGCTTCCCCGCTTTCTTTGTTGCTTTAGCTTTTCCCTTCGTATCCACTTTACTAACACCGCCCCTTGGTTTGGCGGGGGCTTTCTTCTTCTTTCCCTTGTCTTTCGCCTTGGACCTAGAAGAAGATGATCCTCCTACAAACAAAGTGGATGTTTCCCTACTTTTCTGTAGGGTGCCCTCTGCGCTCCTCAGCATGTTGAGGAGCTCTGAAAGTTCAACCTCTTTTTCTTGTAAGTTGAACTCAGTATAAACTGGGCGTAAGTGGAAGGAAGGGACTGGAGAACTAAGTACGTATAGAGCTCACTCTCCAATGTGGTCCCTAGGTCCGCGAGCTCCTCAATGTAGCCGATCATCTTTAGCACGTGCTCGGCTACTGATGATCCGACGGCCATCTTTGCCGAAAATAACTTTTTCGACGCTTCGTATCTTGTGATACGAGATTGCTCTCCATACAGTTCTTTTGTATGGAGAAATATGGATTCAAGGTCCATATTCTCGTGCCTCCTCTGATGTTCGTTGTCCATCGAGGCAAGTACGAGGCACTTGGCCTTCGCGCTATCAATCTCCCAAGTCTTGCGGATTTCCTTATCCGCGACGCTGGAAGTGGGACCAGGGACAGGGGGAGCTTTGGTGGTAAGAAGATACCCCAGCTTGTCGTAAGTGATTGCCATCTTGACATTCCTGAGCCAATCTTTGTAGTTTGGCCCTGTCAGTATATTTTTATCTAGAAGTAACTTAAGTACAGTCATGTCGATTGGTCGCTGCAATTAGGAGAGAGAAGAAGAAACACTCAGCATGATGCTCTTGCAAGTTTAGAGTGGTTTTTAGTTTGTCTAAACAGGATGGCTCCCACTGTTTCTCGAATCCCTCCTCAAACCATAAAGGAAGAATTAGTCGGGATCAATCCCACCGTACAATACTTGCTTAACCGTTCAGCCAGGCCGGTGTCGGTACTTCGAGGGAGGTTTTCCAACGCTTTCGCGAAGTTCCTTAATTAAAGAACCTCTTTTCCCTGGGGGCGTAGCCCCGCTAACACCTTTCTAGGCACCTACTAGGTTTATAGCATTGATCGTTAAGTGAGAAATTTCCCGAGGAGTAGCATATACTCACAGTAGGATCGGGATCCAAATATCATCACGTGACGAAACTGAAGGAATCCTACCAGAATCATCACACTCCAAATGGTATGCAAATCTAGCAAGTTTCAGTACTTATGAAACTCCCGATGTGGATTTTTGCCCCATGCTCTTATGACCTTGGCGTGAGGTCAAAATGTCATAAGTCACATGTCAAGTTCATCCCATCATTATCCAGGTTAATTTGAACCCACCCGTACATACCCTTGACGTAGGCCAAAATGGCAGTACGACTGTCTCAAACCAACGCATTCTATCTATGCAACAGATAAATATCCGGCAGCTACCAATCACTATGCCTTGGCGTGAGGTCAAAATACATAGCTTGAATACTACCGAATATTTAACTGAAATGATGGAGGGCTACGGATGGTTTTGGCAAAACCGTGAACGTAGTGAACTTGATATAGCCGATGGAAGGAGATAGCTTTTAAAAGGAGTGGCTCAAGCTCCGCATTTAAAAGTTGGTTTTGAAAAGAACCGAGTGGTTTTTCGAAAGTGTTCCAATGACTTTAACTTGGTTTATTATCTTGCATTAGTTCTTTTAATGCGTGATATTCTTGTATTAGTTCTTTTAATGCGTCCCATCATTTAATCCTACCATTGCAGAAAACAACCAAAATATGACGTACGCTTATGCCATTCGCATTCGCCACTGGGCCCCGTCATTACCCGTTAGGTTACTTAACTAACGACAGAGCGGGGGCTGGGTTAGCGCGTCTGTAAAACATAAGCAACGCCTAAATAATATCATATATAGATATACTGCAATGATAAACATTTCAGATCACAGATGAATACATTGGATATACTAGGAATCTGTAATTCGTACAAGCCTGTAACGAAAGACAGATTACACGGTCGCGGTGAATAGCCAAAACCCCACCCAAGACCCCTACGGGTGCGGCAAACTACCCGCCAAGTACCCGAAGCGAAGCAACCTCCCTCATCTCCATGAGTAGGCCACTCGGCACTTCGGCATACCCGGTAGTTTGTGCACCCCCTCCATGGGTCTATCCTAGGAGCAAAAACAGTAAAAAGAAATTATACAATGACGGCTACAACCCCGACCCGGTTGTGCGGCCATACAAATAATTATTACATCAATTTACAAATTTACATGAATTGAAAGAAAAGAAAACTCTCGTCTCACAACCCCCGGCTATTCACCCGCGACAATCCAACACATTCATATACACATTCCAGCAACATTACAGATCACAGATGTGTATAACCCCCACTAATCGACATATAGCGATTAGCAGACGTTCAATACAAATATCACATTACAGAAAAACCCGTTAGCTTAAGTCTTTTAGAAGTTCGATCAAAAATACGGATTTTCGGGACCCCAAAAATAAAATTTTCGTTCTGGAAAATCTGGGCAGAAAATATATATTCCAAAAATCCCAAAACAACCCCAGAATAACACTGCACCAAACTTGGACCTCGGCCGAGTCAACTCGGCCGCGGATCCGCGGCGGGAGCGTGCTCCCGCCGCGTTTCCGCAGCGCTTTGACTCGATCGTTGGACCAATTTTGGTGGGTGTTCACACAAAAGCCTGAGCCGATTTTAGGTGTGAAAATAATCAACTTTTGAACAGTATAAAAATCGACAGAAACTTCGAATTTTGGGGTTCGTTTTCGTGACTTTTTCGTTGATCGATCTTCTAGTTACTTGCTAACATGTTAGATAGAGTTTAACTAGGCTCTGATACCACTGTAAGTCCATGCTACCTCTCCCGGTTCTTTCGGGCAAGCGGAATTTGGTAAAAAAACGATTTTTATAGAGGTGGTAACATGGACTTATAACCGGGATCTTTGTTAAACTACTAACCAACAACTTAACAAGAGTTACTAACTACTCGGTTAGGGGGTTATACCTTGCTTGTCTTGAACTCTTTCGTCTTCAAACTCCAATGGAGGTCCGGATTGGCTTCTTCCCGTCGTCTCCTTACGCCGAAGATAGATCCACCTGAAAGCTCCAACCTTTGGCTCCTTCTTCGTTCTTTGAAGAATCTAGTTCACTTGGTTTGCTAAACCTTGTGAACTAGAATGAGTAGAGAAGAGTTTGTATGGGATTTTATCTATGGTTCTTGATTCTCAACTCATGAGATATATGAACCATAGAGTCAAGAGAGGGAGTAAGAGGAAGAGGGTGAAAGCAAGAGCAAGAGAGCTCAAGAACAAGAGAGAGAATGAGCAAGAAAGAATGAGCAAGTCTTTTGTCTTTCACCCTCTCATAATCCAAAACCATCATAACTCATTATACCAAATCAAGTGTTATGTGATGGTTGAAGCAACCATAACCATATCATTTCATGCACTCATTTTGCACAAATGAGCAAGCAAGCAAAAGTCTTTGCCATGAAATGATGGCTATGGTTATCATGATGGTCAACTAGTCAAGCCTAGTCAACCGGTCAACAAAGTCAACAAGTCAACAAAAGTCAACAAGTCAACAAAGTCAACAAAAGTCAACAACCATGTCACCATAATACTTAATTAATATAATAGTTAATCACATATCATATTCTCATTAGGGTTGAGCAAAAAGTCAAATAGTCAACGGTCAACTGTCAACAACCCTAATGAGAATCCGCTGCCTCTGTCTCCCCGTCATCTGTGCATACACACCCGCATCCGCGTTCCGAGGAACACGAATGCAAACTGGATAAATCCAATCCCAAAAGGTACACTAGGATCTGGCTTAAACCATAGCCCACTAGTGTAAACTGTCCGGACACTGTACGTGCACAAGTGCACGGATGTGACCGAACCCTGTCGCAAAACCATGCGACCTGTCGCAAAACCATGCGACCTCTACTCTTTTGCCTAAAGGCGAAAAGCTTTCTGTGTGGGACTCTAAAGACTCGACACTACGCTGGCAGTGGGTTTAACCACAGACCGCAAGCGGCACTAGCTGTGCGTAACGGTCCCCAGGTAGTGCCGACAAGAAGACCGACGAGGCGAAACCCATCTGAACTCCTACTGAGCCTGAATGTGACATTCTCCGTACAGTCCGGTCTGTTCGTCTGATACATCGTATGGCGGGCCTAGGGGGCGGTAAACGTCAGTCCCCCAATAGCGGTACAAGTCGTGCTGGAGCGAAGCCCAAAACACCCTGAGATAACACTGGAAGCCTACCAGTATATCTCGATTGCCCTGGCCAGGGACTACTCGTGTAATGGCTCTCCTAGACACAGCGCGATGTCAACCCCCAATACCGGGAGAGACGAATCCTGTCTAACCGTCACTGCCTCCAAGTGCTTCGGGACTGCACCCAACTACTACCTGTTTGCACAATTCCTTTGAGCCGTGGTAGGGTAGTAATCAAAGTGCAGTGGGAACACACTCGAGGCAAAGTGACAGTGTCAAGTCAGCGGACTAAGCTGTACTCATGTCACCTGGGAACTGATAACTGACGATAGGCATAATACCAACTAGTCAGTTCCCGACGAGTCCTGTCCAGTGTACCCGTAACCTAACGAGCACCCGCATGCTATCTCAAGTACGACGTACTGACGGCTGTGGGACAGACCGTCTCCCATACTGGGATGAGAAGCGCATGCGCTGGTCTACTCCGGAGTATCGATGCCCTGTCTCGATAGTCCTGCGACCAGGGACCTGCATAAGGATGTGCTTATAGATTACCCAGCCCCACTAGTGTGACGGCCATCACATCGCTGGTAATCAAGCAAAGATCCTAAGGGCTCCACTAATGTGTATAGGCGATATACTAAAATAAACACATGTACACATTGAAGTAGAAACAAACCAAGTAGCATACTACTATTTTGAGCAAGATTGTATATACAAGGTGAATATCCCAAGCTTCCATTAAGTAATATACAAACTAGTATGATACAGTAATGGCCTCTAGGGCATATACACTAACAAATATCAGTGAACAAGTTAAGATAAAGGCAACTATACAGCATACTATCATGTCGAGCAAGAAATTCCTCCATATATATGTCTAAGCATCACTATATCATATAATAATAGCCTCTAGGGCATACATATCACTAACACAGAGAGGAGGAAGAAGGAGACCCATCTCCAAAAATCCAACTTTGGGAAAAATCTAAGGCTCAAGAGAAGATCTAGGGCTCAAAGGAGAAGAAAGGGGTCCCCTTTGATCATCTCCGATGATCTTTGGGGAGTTCAACTCCAAGACCCAAATTCTCAAAGGAGTTTAACTCCTAATCCAGATCTTTCAGGAGTTTAACTCCAAATCCAAACCTTTTGGAGTTTAACTCCACTCAAAATTCTTTGGGAGTTTAACTCTATAAAGATAGAAATCCTCCCTTTTTCTGAGAGTTTCCAAAGTCGCTCAGAGTTTAACTCCTAATCCCGGGGCTAAGTACCCCTCCTTTTTTCCTGCAAGCACCCATCCGCCGGGCACATGAGACGCGGGTGCATGGCCCGCGGGCGCCCAGCGTACATTGAGTTCGCATGACCAGTTGACCTGTCAATCGGAGGTTCCCTCGCTTCAAAGGCGAGGGGTAATTAACGACAGCTTAGTCCGGGGCTGCCGGAGATTCGGATGCCCATAATCAATAAACCCTGGCCTACCCTAGGCAGGGGAAATCTGTATACGCCTGACGAGAGACGCGTATTCCCATCTCAATGGGGTGACGAAAAACACCCTACACCCATGCTAGCGTATCTTACCATTAATGAGCATATTCCGCCATCTACGTGAATGTAACGCAGGTGTGTAACGGACGGCGAGAATCTCGCATCGGCTTGCTCCATGCGAGTATATAAACTCCTCTTCCAGACAATTCTGGTAACTCGAATTGATTCCAATACGCCGCTACCCTGCCATTATTCCTCGGTACTTACTTGATCGTTGGAGGGTCCTATGGTGGTTACCCACCCTAGGACTTCCCTTACAGGTAGCTCGGCGTCAATGACAATTCATTGAGATCCACACATTCAACCTTTACTCCCAATCTCAACCGTTTAGAACCACTTGCTGCAAGATCGACGGTGGACAACAACTGAGGGAGATTCGTACCTCCATCAGTTGGCACCGTCTGTGGGAAGCGAGAAGCTCCTCCACCAAAAAAGTTGACCTTTCGCCTTCGATTCAATAACAAGTGATAATCGTGACGACCCTAGCACGAGCCGCACCATCCTCCATAATGGAGGCGGGTGCGGCCCAACTCCCCCTCCTAACATCATCAACACCTTGTCCGCTCGGATCGATAGGCTCATGGCGATGGTGGATGCGCTCGCCCACATTCAAGCGGCCGGCCATGCCTACCAAACCACAGTTTCCCCTCCCTAGGATGTCGACGTACGTAGGAAGACGGAAGCGCACGCTTAGGCCCTCGACCTCACTCGCACTCGTCTTGATGTTTCCAAATATGAGCGTGCCGATTCCGGCAGCCATGACCCGCATGCGGGGAATTATTCCATGACCCGTTGGGCGCCGGACAGCTTGAAACCCCGATTTCAGAGGAGATTAGTGTTGGCTATAGTGCCCTCAAGTCAATTATTGAATCGCAGGCACGCGATTGTGATGATTGAGGGAGGACCTATACTGGTAGAACAGTCTTACTCGAGATGATAATATGCTATCTGGTTTGTGTTTATCATCATGTACAGCATTAGGTGGCATTACAGATCACTATTATATGTTGATAGAGCCCATATAATTCTTGCTTGACTACCAGCATTATGATGGCGATCATATAAGTGGGAGCTGGGTGGTCTATAAGCACATCCTTAAATGTCCCTAGTCGTGGGAGTATCGAGACTGGGAATTGAATCTCCAGAGTAGACTAGTGTATACTTATCGAGACCCTGACGAAGGGCGATGGCCGGTCTCACAAGCCATTGGTGTCAGTTAGTCACCTAAGATAGTATACATGTGCTCATTGGGTTATGAGTACACTGTACGAACTCGCCGGGAACATGCTAGTTGGTATTATACCTATTTTCAGATAGCAGTTCCTAGGTGACAGGAGTGCAGGTTAGTCTGTCGAACTGAGATCGTCATTTGTCTCATATGAGTTCCCACTGTGCTTTGATTACTACCCTACCACGGCTCAAAGGAGTCATGCAAACAGGTTTTAGTTGGGTACAGTCCCGAGCCATATGGAGGCAGTGAGCGGATCGTCGGGGATTCGTCTCTCCTGGTATTGGGGGTTGATGTCGCGCAGTGCACGGGTGACCATCACCAGAAATCCTTGGCCAAGCTAGTCGAGAATTACTGATTTGGATTAGTAGTTTCTCAGTGGGTGATGGGCTTCATACCGACACGAAATATCGCATTATTAGGGGTCTGACTTTATCCATCCCCCTAGACTAGATATGCGATACTCTCAGATGAATAGACCGGACTGTATGGAGATTGTCACGGACAGGCTCAGTAGGGGTTCGGATGAGTTAGCTCGTCGGACTTCCTTTCGCTCAATACCTGAGTAGCCGTTACGTACAGTTAGTGCCGCTGACGTGCTTGTTGTTAAACCCACTGCTAGTGTATTGACGAGTCTTTAGAGTTCCATACAGAGGGTTTTCACGGTTCAGGCGATATGGTATAGATGACGTATGTTGGTACATACATGTGTCCGATTAAATATGTGTACAGGCTACATAGATTTTAATCGGGCGGTTGATAATACTAGCGGCTTAGGATTAAGCCGGATTATTAAACAAGGTTTTGATTTAATAATATATATATATATATATATATTTATATATGTATTCTAGTATTATTGTTCACTATTCATTTTCTCTCTTGGCTATTCGTATTTTTGTACGAATACGCGTATATGTATTTCGATACGTATACCAGGTTGTATTCCGTATTTATACGGAATTACTTCTAAAAGATTGCCACCTCATTACATGATTTTCATGTTTAGGAAATCATTTTGGAAATGAGGTGGAGGAGTGAGTTGGCATGAGCATGGCTTGGCATGTAGAGAGGCATGACTCTTAGATATTTTATTTGGAAATGGATGAGATATTTTGGTTGCATAGTTGCAAAATACTTAGCCATTTTTTTCTCCACATGCCATCTGATTGGTTTTGTAAAGTGTGTGTAGTAACCGCAATCAATAACGGTGTCGCGTGTAGATAGATCGAGATGAGTACGGGTCGTCCTCAGAGAAACGTGGAATTTTTTAATCTTACTTTAGGCGTGTTGATTAGGAAAGGAGGAAGAATAATGAATAGTGAAGAATGATTGTAGATTCTAGATCTACGTCAAACACGGATGTAGGATATAGATCTAGATTAACTACGGATATAGGTTTTATATTAGAAGGGGGCTTGTAGGGTTCGTTAAGATTTAGTAGTCAATGATGATTAATTAAAGATTACTCCTTTTATCCTTTAATAGATTTAAAACTAGATCGACAGTGATGCATATAGATTAGGGTTTCTGGAGGGAAAAGAGTTCGCACTAGTGTTGTCGAGAACATCATAGCAAAGTACTTCCGCTTCGCAGCTGTCGGAAGCTATCTCGTTGATGGAAAAAACATCGATTAAATGAGCAGAAGGTTCAGATGGTTGACTTTCTAGCTTGTAAATATCAAGCTCAATTGTCATCTTCCCGAAGGATAAGTTTATAGAACCGTTACGACAATTAATAATAGAGTTGGAAGTTGTTAGGAAAGGTCGACCGAGTATCACCGGGATTTGGTTACGTAGGTTCGCTACAGGCTGTGTATCTAAAACAATAAAGTCCACAGAGAATATGAATTCCCCGACTTTGATTAACACATTCTCTAGTTTACCCCTAGGTTGGGCGATAGATCGGTCTGCCATCTGGAGAGTGCAGTGGGCAGGTTTCTACTCTTCTATACCTAGCTGCTCATAGAGGGAATATGGAAGCAAGTTAACACCAGCGCCAAGGTCAAGTAGAGCACGATTGATGCTTTTACCCCCGATAGTTATAGATATTGTAGGATAACCGGGGTCCTTACGTTTCTTAGGCAATTGTTGGGTAAAAGCCGTGCTCATGTTACTTGTCATGAATACCTTTTTCGGCACTTGAGTTTTTCTTTTCCTAGTACACAAGTACTTAAGGATTTTCACATAAGACGGAACTTGTTGAATAGCATCTAGGAGAGGGATATTTATGTTAACTTGCTTATACATTTCCACAACCTTCTCCATTTGTGTGTTAGGTTTGTTGGCCCTCAACCTGTATGGAAATGGAGCTTTATCAATAAGTTTTGGGTCCAACATTTGTGGAGAAGTTTGTGGGGATGGAATCGATCCCAGAATTGGAGTGGGGATCGTTTTAGGTAGATTCGAGGAAGTGGGCGAAAGGTTCGAACCTAGTGGGAAACGGAGAATAGGTTCGGAAGTGGGTGGAAGACTAGACAAAATAGGGCAAGAAGTGGAAGCCGGGGTTTCAATTGATTTCTCATCATCAATCTGTTCACCCATTTGATTGTTCAACACTTTTCCTGATCTCAATGTGGTAATGGCACTCACATTATGACTTTGTGAGTGGCCAGGATTCGGTAGGGGTTGAGATGGAAGTTTCCCTTTTTCTCTCGCACTCATCACGGCATTTATTTGTGCAAGTTGTGCTTCTATCGATTTTATACTCTCACCGTGGGAGTTGGTGGTCTGTGTTAAAGTTCAGATAGAAGACTTGATTTCATCCGTCGACTGCATGGAATATTTAATAAACATATCCACACTTTGTTTAAGCGCAGATGAGTTTTCGGTACTGGCCGTTTGGAAAGAATTATTGGCCGGATTCTGAAAAGGTTGCGATTGAAAGGGGTACTGGCTTTGTGGTGGTGGTTGCTGTTGCTGTGGAAGAGGACTTTGATAATTTGCTTTGGAAATGGTTTTGATTTTGGTTGGTTTGGTTTTGGCTCCAAGCAAAATTAGGATGATTCCTCCATCCTTGATTGTATGAGGAAGAATAAGGATCGTTTCTAGGTCGTTGCTGAAAAGCAGCATTAGTTTGCTTGTGACCTTGAAACGTAGAATTTAAAGGACATTATTTCGTCAAATGAGATGGATCGGAACAGCAACCACACACGGTCTTGGGGAGCGTTACCTGGTTTAGGGAGACTGATGAGAATTTGTTCTCTATAGCGTCGATTTTCTTTTGCATCGCTGCCATTTCGGCTTTTACTGCGATGAAAACATCGAGCTGATGGATACCTCCCCTAGATGAAGGTGGTCTAACGCTTTCCCACTGCAAAGTGTTTTCAGCGAGATCTTCCTAATATTTTCAGGCTTCACCAACGTCTTTGGACATGAAATTGCATTGACACATGGTTTCAAGCATCTGCTTTGTCGCTGGATTAATGCCTTCATATATAATTCGGTACAGATCCCATTTATGTATTCCATGATGAGGACATTGGACAAGAAGATCCTTAAACCGTTCAAAGCACTTCCAAAATGGTTCATTGGGAAGCTGGATAAACTGGTTGATTTCGTTCCGAACACCGGCGGTCTTATGATTGGGGTAAAATTTCTTAAGGAATGCTATCACGAATTCATCCCAATTGGTAATAGAGTGTGTGACAGTGTTATAAAGCCATTTTTTTTGCTAAATCGCACAATGTGAAAGGGAGAAGACGCAAGTGCATAACATCTATAAACAGTTGTGATGCACCCATCATTGCGCATACGTTTTCGAATTTAGTAATAAAAACATATGCGTCTTCAGACTCAAGCCCGTGAAATTTTGGCAACAGGTTGATGAAGTGGGGTTTAATTTCAAAATTATCCCTATTGGCTGGTGGAATAGATAAACAGGTAGGAAGGGGACCGCGTATAGGATAGCATCTATCTTGGAAAGAAATGCACGGTAGATTCTGTGCACCAACAGGTGGCAGCAGGGCGGTGTTATTTTCTGATGGAGAACCATCCATCTCGGTCGATGTGGTGGGTGGAGGGAAAAAAGAAAATGAAGAAGTACCGACTTCGGAGTCGATAGTAGGAGCGCGGACAAGACGGGCACTAGAATCCCGTGTCCAGCCAAACATGCACTAAGCGGGTTTAGAGCAAGTGGCAGCGTGTGTATGATTTAAAATTGGTTTGTTTTGAAAAGTGTCGGACGTGAGACAAATCACACAAAAATGCACAATCAACCCTAGAAGTAAGGTTAGCTAGGTCAAGTCTCTAGACCGCTCCTAGACTTCCAAAGGACAAGCCGCAGGATTAATCCTCCACCATCTCTTTATCGCACTTGTGGCCAGGTAAGTGCCAGGTAAGTGGGAGGTATCCGCTATACGAATCACCGAAAATAGCGGGCCTAATTAAGTAACCACTTACCTAGATACACTTGCCTAGGCACCACAAAAGAAATGCGGATAAGCGATAGATTACCCACGACCTTCCTCTGTTTTTATTGAGCGCGACAGTCCTTAGAGTCTTGGTCTAGATATTTTTTAATTAATATAGGGTGATGCGGATGCTCGTTTTGTGATTTGTGGGGCCTGGAAAGGGTGACGAAATTCCCACCTAATCTGAATTTGGTCTTTGCCCCTTAATGTCCGTATTAAAATATGCACAAACAAACCAATTACAAAACTTGCAAAAAGATTTTTGAGCGGTGATATTTTGCAAAGAATCCTGCAGAAAAAATATTTTATTGGATTCAGAGGAGAGAGAAGGGGTTGAGAAAGATACCAGAGAATTTGGAAACCGTAATTCTACAATTGAGCCGCGGTTCCGTCGCCAATTGCCTTATTGCCGCGGTTCCACCGCTGACTAGGGAGATGTGGTGGAGATTTTTGCTACGTGGCCTCTTTTGCTCCTCTGGATCTTGATGAATGTCTCTGAATCTCTGTTTCCCCAAATCTGTGACTCCAGATCCCCTTGCAAAATTCACACAATAATCGTTAAATATACAATTTACAGTTTTGTTTATTTTTATGATGTGGATCGAATAAGAATTCATCACGAATAGTAAGAAAAATAAATTACGTACGTATTCCCGGCAACGGCGCCATTTGATTGGTTTTGTAAAGTGTGTGTAGTAACCGCAATCAATAACGGTGTCGCGTGTAGCTAGACCGATATGAGTACGGGTCGTCCTCAGGAAAACATAGAATCTTTTAATCTTACTTTAGACGTGTTGATTAGGAAAGGAGGAAGAATAATGAATAGTGAAGAATGATTGTAGATTCTAGATCTACGTCAAACACGGATGTAGGATATATATCTAGATTAATTACGGATGTAGGTTTTATATTAGAAGGGAGCTTGTAGGGTTCGTTAAGATTTAGTAGTCAATGATGATTAATTAAAGATTACTCATTTTATCCTTTAATAGATTTAAAACTAGATCGACAGTGATACATGTAGATTAGGGTTTCTGGAGGGAAAATGGTTCCTACTCTTAACCCCTATCTTGACATGGATCTCCATTCATGTCCAGCCTTTATCAAAACAATTGTTAGTCTAATTTCTAATCGTGGTCGTGAATATCAATGAATTGACAGCGCGCCCGATTAGGATGTTAACTATTCTTTTGATAAAGTTTAAAGTTTATAAACTTTATAGAACGTAAAAGGAGTTAAATGATTTTTTCATCCATTGATCTACCCTAATCCTACGAACCCTATCAAGCGGAGAATTACTCCTGCATGATAGAGATAAAAGAACGGATAGAGATCATGATGTAAATAAAGAAAATAAAATGCAATAAGAATAAAACAACTACCTTTATTAATTAACTTGATCAATTACACTTTGTTCCTTTAGAAAGTGATTACAAAACCCTAGTTTGCTTCTCGATCTCTTCTTAAGGAGGTAGATGAACAGTTGATGATAAACCTGGAATCTTGAGCCGTCTTGGACTTTGTGATCTCGTCGGTTTGATGATTTTTCCAAGTGAGGCTCTCGGTTCTATTTATAGTCACAGAGGTTGAAATCCCTAGATCCCCAGAATTAGGGTTAGTTGTTAGGATCCTACCCAAAAAATCCCAAATCCCAACTCCTCAATATTGCGGCGGAACCGCCGCAATATGCTCATTTTAGCCGCGGTTTAGCCACTCTTTGGTGGGATCTTTGGCTCAAATTTCTGGAGATTCATTCAGTTGTCATGTGGTGATTTTTTGAATATCTGGAGTTTGGAAATCTTCTCTAAGTCACTGCCAGAATTGATTTCTTCGATTTACTTTAATATTTCGGTAGATTTGATCTCGATAATTCGGAACTCCATGATTCCAGTACTGATATAATTCCTGCATAATATCTCAATAAATAATGTTAGTAGAATTTTTTTTTATTGAGATATTATCCTAACTATTGGATATGATATTATAGTTTAAGAAAATTAGTTAAAAATATTTGATATGGTATGCATATTTAAATGGACAAATATTATATAGATATTATATACTTACATTTTCCTTCATAATGTTAATTATAATATGTAAACATAAGAAAATAGTATTTTTACAGATAAACCCTCATATATGTCATATTTATAATAAACACCTCTTATTATATAAAAATAATAAGGAAAATGTCATATCAAATGCACAATTTTTTCGACTGAACAAATACCCCCAAACTTAACTTTGATCGTGCCGAGCAAACTAGTTATTCAAGAGAAGGAGAAAAAGAAAAATAAAAACCTAAGTAGCACACTTTCGTAGGCAACACGATTGCACGGAGCACGTGCAACAAGCCGTTCAACCTCTAGGTGTCTCTAGTAGGATGAGTGTTGTCTCCTGAGGGTTTTCAGCGGATTACACCCACAAAATCCTATAATAAAAGAAAGATGGTGAAAGTTACATATAAAAATAAGAACTATAAAAGAAAAACTTGAAAATAAGAGTTTCCAACTACACCAGTTTTTCAGTTATCATGAGCCCTATCTTAATGGTCATGAAAAATGTTAGAAATCACATCATCCCTCAATAAAACATCGCCTTTAGTTTCCTCCTTATCTTTCTTGCAAACATTGATTATATACCCCTACGGTGTGTAAAAGACATCCCTACACTTAGAGAATTCAATTCAAGCTATCATACTCTTGTCCATCTTTCAAAGTACTTTATAGTTGGTGAATATTTTCGATAAAATTGCTCACACATTCTTCATGTGACCGTTAATACTTCTTGAGGTACTAATCAACCGATTACAAAATGTGCTCGCGTATTAAGGCGTAATTCCTTGTCTTGCAACACCTAAGGCTTAGCAGTGGCTCCCAAACCAATTGGTGTAAGGCACTAGGTGATAAATCACCCTTGCTATATTTTTTTATACCGCCTTAAGCAATTACAAAACCAGTGTTCATTTTTTTCTTCACCAATTATATTTTATTTTATATATATTTTTCTTCATACTAAGTCTTTTAGACAAGAGCATTTCAAGGTATCCTCTACTATCCCAAGTTTCAAGATGTGTGTAAGTGCGTATAGTATGGTATCAACGTTCAAATGTTTGGCCTCAAGAATATGGACTATTTTTCAGACTTATTTTTATCCTCAGATTAGTGACTTCCTTTATCTTACTGACCCTTGGGACAATGGTTCATAACTACTTATTACTAGTTTCGTCTAAGAAAACATCTAATTTTCTTGGTTTTCTTAAACTATTCCTTTTTTCATATGTAATTCTTCACTTTCTAATCTTTTATTATCAAATTTTTTTTGTATAGTGCATAGTGCCAAAATATAGTTCAGTTAATACAAACCTCCCCCCAAACCTGTTTTCAGCAGTATCCTCACTGATGTTGTTCTTTGAATGCATAGACCTGTAGACTTGGGGAGAGAAAATGATAGGGGTAAAATAATAGTTAAATGAAAACTACTCCTAAAATTATGCTTTGGCACCCACGGATATTCAGTTAAGTCTTTTTTCACTCACCTCCATTCTTAAAATGAAAAAATGTTACCGAAACAAGGAGGTGAGGCGGAGGATATTCAGTTATGATAAAGTGGCTTCTGTAAAAACAGGAGCTCCTCCGTTGGGTCAGCAGAAAAATATGGTTTCAATCTATGCCCATTTACTTTAAAAATTGAACCGTTTTTAATATATTCAGCTTTTACTGCCCCGTGTGGGTATACATACCGCACCACAAAAGGTCATTTCCAACGAGATTTTAGCTTACCTGGATGAAGATGGAGACGGGAATCATAAAGAAGGACTTGTTGTCCCGGTGTGAAGGTTTTTCTATAAAGGTTTTTATCGTGGAACACTTTAGTTCGGTTCTTTACTATAACCGCATTATCGTAAGCTTCATCGCGGAGTTCGCTTAGATCATTTAATTACAGCTTTCGATAGTTGCAGGCTTGATCAAAATCGAAATTAAGCTCTTTAATAGCCCACATTGCTTTATGCTCGATCTCAACAGGAAGGTGGCAAGCCTTTCCAAACACTAGGCGGTATGGAGACATACCAAGATCGGACTTATAAGCGGTACGAAATGCCCTAAGAGTATCCGTCAATTTGGTTGACCAATCTTTACTGTTTTTAGAAACCGTTTTCTCTGAAATTTGTTTTATCTTCCTATTGGAAATCTCAGCTAGCCCGCTCGTTTGGGGATGATAGGGTGTAGAAAGTTTGTGGTTGATTGAATATTTCCGCATCAAACCCTCGGAAGACCGATTACAGAAATGCGTCCCGTTGTCGCTAATTATAGCGCGAGGGTGCATGAATCGCGAAAAGATATTTTCTTTAAGGAACTTAATAACAACCTTGTTGTCATTAGTGCGACACGGTATTGCTTCCACCCATTGGTGCAATGATAGTACAAGCCGACTAGTTGCTATATGTTCAACTAGACGGGTTTGCGAACATAATATTCACGTTGATGTTCTGTGTTGTGCTAATATTGTGGTTGTATTTTCGTGGTGGATAGCCAGTGGTGCAATGATAGTTAGTACAGTTTAGATTCATTTGTATATTCAGTATTGCGGGGCGAGCGTTCGACATGTGGACTGCCGTCTCTGCCAGTTTGTATATTCTTTTATTGGGGCATGACCGAGTTGAGATCGATGTCGCCATTGTACATATATTTTCTTTTCTGTACTAGGATTACCCTGCGGTGGAGTGCATGAATAGACGGGTTCTAGAGGGCAACGGGTTCGTATCTCATGGCGTTGAGACGGAGAGAACCTTACTCTAGAATTGGTGGGCTATTCGCCGCACTCGTAGGGGGTATATGATGACCCAAGATGGGGTGCACAAGTTACCAGATTCTGTGAAGTGCTGGGTGGCCCATTCACTTTGTTGATTATGGTTGCTTCACTTCTGGGATTGGCGGGTAACTTGCTGCACTCATAGGGGTCCAGGTTTTCATTACACAGGTTATCCATACGACATGGAACGCCGGGTCTCATTTGCGGCTCAAATGAACCCCGAGGCTCCAGGATTATCCACCACTCTGTGTTGCTTGCTGAGATTCTGTGATGTTGCTTATATCATGCCTGGGACGAATGTTATATATATATATATTTATATATACTAGTGGATGTTGTATATGTTTTGCACCCGCGCTAGTCCAACCCCCACTCTGTTGTTAGTTAAGTAACTTAACGGGTGATGACGGGCCCAGTGGCGAATGCAGATGGCATATACGTACATTATATTTTCGTTCCTTTCTGTGGTGTGATATGTTTAATTGACGGGACCACATTAATTCTGATTAATGCAAGGAAAAACAAACCTATATGATGTTGTTGGAACCAATTTTCAAAAACTGTTATTACAAGATGTTTCCTTTTGCTCTGTACAGCGGTATTCGGTTATGAATATCCAACACCTCAGTCGACGAGGTAAGAGCCGAGATCCCTTCATCGGGAGTGACCTCTTGAGCGAAAGTTTGCATCATTGTAATAACTTCACTATAGTCAATTCATTTGCTTTGCATCGTGGTATTCAGTTTGGAATATCCTGCACCTCATTCGACAAGGAAAGAGCCAAGATCTCTTCACAGGGAGTGATCTCTTTAGCAAAAGTTTGGGCCACTATATATTTGTAAAACAACTCGGATTCCTTCAACGATATCAAGTTCATTACGTTAAAGGTTTTTTGCCAAAAACCACCCGTAGCCCTCTGTCATTTCAGATTAGTATTGCTTAGTATTCGTGCTACGTATGTCGTGCATTGCCGAGGCGTAGTGTTCGGTAGCTCTGTAATGCTTTTCTGTTGCATGTGTTAGTGTATATGCCCTAGAGGCCATTACTGTATCATACTAGTTTGTATATTACTTAATGGATGCTTGGGATATTCACCTTGTATATACAATCTTGCTCAAAATAGTAGTATGCTACTTGGTTTGTTTCTACTTCAATGTGTACTTGTGTTTATTTCAGTATATCACTTATACGCATTAGTGGAGCCCTTAGGATCTTTGCTTGATTACCAGCGTTGTGATGGCAGTCACACTAGTGGGGGCTGGGTAATCTATAAGCACATCCTTATTCAGGTCCCTGGTCGCAGGACTATCGAGACAGGGCATCGATACTCCGGAGTAGACCAGCGCATGCGCTTCTCATCCCAGTGTGGGAGACGGTCTGTCCCACAGCCGTCAGTACGTCGTACTTAAGATAGTATGCGAGTGCTCGTTAGGTTACGGGTACACTGGACAGGACTCGTCGGGAACTGACTAGTTGGTATTATACCTATCGTCAGTTATCAGTTCCCAGGTGACATGAGTACAGCTTAGTCCGCTGACTTGACACTGTCACTTCGCCTCGGGTGTGTTCCTACTGTACTTTGATCACTACCCTACCACGGCTCAAAGGAGTCGTGCAAACAGGTGGTAGTTGGGTGCAGTCCCGAAGCACTTGGAGGCAGTGACGGTTAGACAGGATTCGTCTCTCCCGGTATTGGGGGTTGACATCGCGCTGTGTCTAGGAGAGCCATTACACGAGTAGTCCCTGGCCAGGGCAAACGAGATATACTGGTAGGTTTCCAGTGTTATCTCAGGGTGTATTGGGCTTCACTCCGGCACGACTTGTACCGCTATTGGGGGACTGACGTTTACCGCCCCCTAGGCCCACCATGCGATGTATCAGACGAACAGACCGGACTGTACGGAGAATGTCACACTCAGGCTCAGTAGGAGTTCAGATGGGTTTCGCCTCGTCGGTCTTCTTGTCGGCATTACCTGGGGACCGTTACGCACAGCTAGTGCCGCTTGCGGTCTGTGGTTAAACCCACTGCCAGCGTAGTGTCGAGTCTTTAGAGTCCCACACAGAAAGCTTTTCGCCTTTAGGCAAAAGAGTAGAGGTCGCATGGTATTGCGACAGGTCGCATGGTTTTGCGACAGGGTTCGGTCACATCCGTGCACTTGTGCACGTACAGTGTCCGGACAGTTTACACTAGCGGGCTTTGGTTTAAGCCAGATCCTAGTGTACCTTATGGGATTGGATTTATCCAGTTTGCATTCGTGTTCCTCGGAACGCGGATGCGGGTGTGTATGCACAGTTGACAGGGAGGCAGAGGCTGCGGATTCTCATTAGGGTTGTTGACAGTTGACCGTTGACTATTTGACTTTATGCTCAACCCTAATGAGAATATGATATGTGATTAACTATTATATTAATTAAGTATTATGGTGATATGGTTGTTGACTTGTTGACTTTGGTGACTTGTTGACTTTTGTTGACTTGTTGACCGGTTGACTAGGCTTGACTAGTTGACCATCATGATAACCATAGCCATCATTTCATGGCAAAGACTTTTGTTTACTTGCTCATTTGTGTAAAATGAGTGCATGAAATGATATGGTTGTGGTTGCTTCTAACCATCACATAAGACTTTTGTTAATATGATGAGTTATCATTACTTTGGATTATGAGAGGGTGAAAGACAAAAGAGTTGCTCATTCTTTCTTGCTCATTCTCTCTCTTGTTCTTGAGCTCTCCTCTTGCTCTCACCCTCAACCTCTTGCTCCCTCTCTTGATCTATGGTTCTCTTGTCTCATGAGTTGAGAATCAAGAACCATAGATAAAATCCCATTCTAAATCATCTCTACTCATTCTAGTTCACTAGGTTTAGCAAACCAAGTGAACTAGTTTCTTCAAAGAACGAAGAAGGAGCTAAAGGTTGGAGCTTTCAGGTGGATCTATCTTCGGCGTACGGAGACAACGAGAAGGAGCCATCGAACCACCATCGGAGCTTGAAGAGAAGGAGTTCAAGTTTAGGTATAACCATCTTCATCCGAGTAGCTAAATATCTTTAGCTTAGTATGCTAGTTTTAGTTTAGGTAAAGATCCCGACCTAGCTTAGTCCATGTTGCCTCTTGCGTTAAAATTTTGATTTTATACCGTTTCCGCCTCCCCGTAAGAACCGGGGGTCGCAACGTGGACTTACAGTGGTATCAGAGCCTAACTAAACTTAAACTAGCTTGGTAGTAAAGTGTAACGAAGTTCGGAACCGAAAAAAATCCAAAAACCTAACTTTTACAAAACCTGAGTTTCTGTTGAAATTTTTTCTCGTCAAATTGAAAAACTTTATACTCCTAAATTCGGCTCAGGGTTTTGTGTGAACACCCAAGAAAAACGTTGCCCTAATTCGTTCAAACCGCCGCGCTTCCGCCGCACGAGGTAGGCATTTGCCGCGGAAGCGCCGCGGTTTGTCGTCTTCTCTGCATCGTTTTTCGTGCAGTGTGTGTCTGTGTTGGTTTTGGGATTTTTGGAATGTATTATATGTGCCCAGATTTTCCAGAAAAGAAATTTCCTTTTGGGGTCCTATAATTCCGTATTTTTTTTTCCGAACTTCGCTGCACTTTGACTATGATGGTTATATCTGTAATGTTTGCATGTATTGAACGTCGGCCAATCGCTATAAGTCGATTGGTCGGGGTTATACATGATCTGTAATGTGCTGGAATGTGTATATAAATATGTTGGATTTTCGCGGGTGAATAGCCGGGGTTGTGAGACGAGAGTTTTCTTTTCTTGCAATTCATGTAAATTTGTAAATTGATGTAATAATTATTTGTATGGCCGCACAACCGGGTCGGGGTTGTAGCCGTCATTGTATAATTTCTTTTTTCTGTTTTTGCTCCTAGGATAGACCCATGGAGGGGTGCACAAACTACCGGGTATGCCGAAGTGTCGAGTGGCCTACTCATGGAGATGAGGGAGGTTGCTACGCTTCGGGTACTTAGCGGGTAGTTTGCCGCACCCGTAGGGGTCTTGGGTGGGATTTTGGCTATTCACCGCGACCGTGTAATCTGTTTTTGTTACAGGCTCGTACAAATTACAGATTCCTAGTATATCCAATGTATTTATCTGTGATCTGAAATGTTTATCATTGCAGTATATCTATATATGATATTATTTAGGCGTTGCTTATGTTTTACAGACGCGCTAGCCCAGCCCCCGCTCTGTCGTTAGTTAAGTAACCTAACGGGTAATGACGGGGCCCCGTGGCGAATGCGAATGGCATAAGCGTACGTCATATTTTGGTTGTTTTCTGCAATGGTAGGTTTAAATGATGGGACGCATTAAAAGAACTAATGCAAGAATATCACGCATTAAAAGAACTAATGCAAGATAATAAACCAAGCTAAAGTCGTTGGAACACTTTCGAAAAACCACTCGGTTCTTTTCAAAACCAACTTTTAAATGCGGAGCTTGAGCCACTCCTTTTAAAAGCTATCTCGTTCCATCGACTAAATCAAGTTCACTACGTTCACGGTTTTGCCAAAACCATCCGTAGCCCTCCGTCGTTTAACATGAATAGTCAATAGTATTCAAGCTGTGTTTGTTGGCCAAAGTCAAGGCACAGTGATTGGTAGCTATTGGGTATTCATGTGCAGCATAGATAGATGCGTTGGTTTGGAACAGTCGTACTGCCTTGTTGGCCAAAGTCAAGGGTAGGTGCGGGTGGATTCAAATTAACCTGGAGAACGACGGGCAGAACTTGACATGTGACTTATGATTTGTTGGCCAAAGTCAAGGTCATAAGAGCATGGGGCAAAAAAAAAATCCACATCGGGAGTTTCATAAGTACTGAAACTTGCTAGATTTGCATACCATTTGGAGTGTGAAGATTCTGGTAGGATTCCTTCAGTTTCGTCACGCGATGATATTTGGATCCCGATCCTACTGTGAGTATATGCTACTCCTCGGGAAATTTCTCACTTAACGATCAATGCTATAAACCTAGTAGGTGCCTAGAAAGGTGTTAGCGGGGCTACGCCCCCAGGGAAAAGAGGTTCTCTAATTAAGGAACTTCGCGAAAGCGTTGGAAAACCTCCCTCGAAGTACCGACACCGGCCTGGCTGAACGGTTAAGCAAGTATTGTACGGTGGGATTGATCCTGACTAATTCTTCCTTTATGGTTTGAGGAGGGATTCGAGAAACAGTGGGAGCCATCCTGTTTAGACAAACTAAAAACCACTCTAAACTTGCAAGAGCATCATGCTGAGTGTTTCTTCTTCTCTCTCCTAATTGCAGCGACCAATCAACATGACTGGACTTAAGTTACTCCTAGATAAAAACAAACTGACAGGGCCAAACTACAAAGATTGGCTCAGGAATGTCACGATAGCAATCACTTATGACAAGCTGGGGTATCTTCTTACCACCAAAGCTCCCCCTGTCCCTGGTCCAACTTCCAGTGTCGCGGATAAGGAAATCCGCAAGACTTGGGAGATTGATAGCGCGAAGGCCAAGTGCCTCCTGCTTGCCTCGATGGACAACGAACATCAGAGGAGGCATGAGAATATGGACATGGAGTCCATATTGCTCCATACAAAAGAACTGTATGGAGAGCAATCACGTATCGCAAGATACGAAGCGTCGAAAAAGTTATTTTCGACAAGAATGGCCGTCGGATCATCAGTAGCCGAGCATGTGCTAAAGATGATCGGCTTCATTGAGGAGCTCGCTGACCTAGGGATCACATTGGAGAGTGAGCTATATACGGATATAGTTCTCCAGTCCCTTCCTTCCACTTACGCCCAGTTTATACTGAACTTCAACCTACAAGAAAAAGAGGTTGAACTATCAGAGCTCCTCAACATGCTGAGGAGCGCAGAGGGCACCCTACAGAAAGGTAGGGATACATCCACTTTGTTTGTAGGAGGATCATCTTCTTCTAGGTCCAAGGCGAAAGCCAAGGGAAAGAAGAAGAAGGCCCCCGCCAAACCAAGGGGCGGTGTTAGTAAAGTGGATACGAAGGGAAAAGCAAAAGCAACAAAGATAGCGGGGAAGCTTGTGGATAAGGAAGAATGCTTCTATTGTCATAAGAAAGGACACTGGAAGAATGATTGCAGGGCTTGGAAGGCCAGAACACAGGAATTGAAGCAGGTTGCAGCTTCAGCTTCAGGTGTGTATGTTATTGAAAATTGTCTTTCAATAAACTCTACTTCCTGGGTATTGGATACCGGATCAGGATCTCATATCTGTAATTCTTTGCAGGCGTTGAGAAACCGTAGGGTTTTGAAGGCAGGTGACATGACCCTCAAAGTTGCGAACGGAGCTAGCATGGATGCTAAAGCCGTGGGGGACTATCACCTGGGAATGTCAGATGGACATGTTTTGGTTTTGCGCAATTGCTTTTTTGTACCCAACGCAACTTGTAATATCATTTCTGTATCTTTAGTTTCTAAAGAAGGTTATGAATTTGCGTTTGTAAGTAATGTTGTAAACATTCACCTTAATCAAGTTCTGATTTGGTCAGGTACATTGAGTAATGGTATATACGTGTTAAACCAACCACAGATTTTCAATGTCCAGAATACACACAAAAGAAAGTCTCCGGAAATGAATCAAACTTTCTTATGGCATTGTAGATTGGGTCACATCAATGAGAGAAGGTTGACTAAGTTACATACAGAAGGATATTTGAATGCGTTCGAATATCAATCGTATGCCACTTGTCAATCTTGTCTCAAAGGAAAGATGACAAAGACTCCGTTTACTGGACAAGGAGTAAGAGCGAGCGAGCTCTTAGGACTCATACACAGTGACGTGTGCGGTCCAATGTCTACACATGCCCGAAGCGGACATTCTTACTTCATTACTTTTACGGATGACTTCTCAAGGTACGGTTATGTCTTCTTGATGAAACATAAGTCCGAGGCCTTTGGAAAATTCCAGGAGTATAAGAATGAAGTAGAGAAACAGACCGGCAAAAAGTATTAAGATTCTAAGATCGGATCGAGGTGGAGAATACTTAAGTGCCGAGTTCCTGGACTATTTAAAAGAGAACGGAATTCTCTCTCAGCTTACTCCTCCATACACCCCGCAACATAACGGTGTATCGGAGAGACGGAACCGCACCCTATTGGATATGGTGCGGTCTATGATGAGTAACGCTGAGTTACCGCGATCATTCTGGGGATATGCGCTAGAATCAGCCGCATACCTTTTGAACCGAGTACCTACTAAGACCGTGCCTACTACACCATATGAGATGTGGTGTGGGAAGAGACCCTATCTTAAGTATATTAAGACATGGGGATGTCCAGCTTTTGTCAAAAAGCAGCATGCGGACAAGCTCGAGGCACGCTCAGTACAGTGCAAGTTTGTGGGATATCCAAAGAATTCCAAAGGATATTTCTTCTACTGTGAAGAGGAACAAAAAGTCCTTGTTTCTCGTCATGCCTACTTCTTGGAAACTGAGTTTTTAGAAACCCAGATAAGTGGGAACGCAATAGAACTGGAAGAAGTTCCAGAACCACAGACTGTTACTGAAAGCTTAGTGGAACCAGAGGGTTCAACAGAACAGGACATTCCTGTGCCACTCCGCAGGAGTAGTAGGCAGTCTCATCCGCCCGAGAGATACTACGTTTTCTCATAGACGGGGATAGAGAGGATTGCATCATAGATTATGATGAGCCTACTAGCTTCCAGCAGGCCGTTCAGAGCGTTGACTCAGTGAAATGGCTGGATGCAATGCGGACCGAAATGGAGTCCATGTACACCAACAAGGTATGGACGTTGGACATTGCTCCAGACGGGGTAAAACCCGTAGGATGCAAGTGGATCTTCAAAAGGAAGATTGGTGTAGATGGACAGGTTGAGACCTATAAAGCTAGGCTGGTAGCAAAGGGTTTTCGTCAAAGACCTGGCTTGGACTACGACGAAACCTTTTCTCCAGTAGCCATGCTGAAATCCATTCGGATCCTTCTTGCCATTGCTGCCTTCCACGATTATGAGATCTGGCAAATGGACGTAAAGACAGCTTTTCTAAATGGAAATTTAGAGGAGTGTGTCTATATGGACCAGCCAGAGGGTTTCATTCAGAGTGGGAGCAGCGGAAAGGTGTGCAAGTTGCTTAAGTCCATCTATGGACTAAAGCAGGCATCGCGGAGTTGGAACATCTGCTTTGATGAGACGGTCAAAGAATTTGGCTTTATCAAAAATCCAGATGAACCATGCATCTATAGTAGATTTGTAGCGAGAACTGTAGTATTCCTCGTTTTATACGTGGATGACATTCTCTTAATAGGAAATGACATTCCTATGCTACAATCTGTCAAGGGGTTCTTGTCACACAGGTTCTCCATGAAAGACCTGGGTGATGCCTCGTACATTCTGGGTATCCGGATCTACCGTGACAGATCCAAGAGGATATTAGGACTTTCACAGTCCAGGTACATCGACACCATACTGAAGAGATTCAGTATGGAAGATTCCAAGCGCGGTAACCTACCGGCTTGTCACGGGATCATCCTCTCTAAAGAGATGTCTCCCAAGACTGATTTGGAGAGGGATCGCATGTCTATTATACCCTACGCTTCTGCGGTAGGCTCTATAATGTATGCGATGTTGTGTACCAGACCGGATGTAGCTTATGCACTGAGTGTGGTAAGCCGGTATCAGTCAAACCCTGGGGAGAAACACTGGATAGCGGTAAAGAACATTCTCAAGTACCTGAGAAGGACTAAGGAGATGTTCTTGGTGTATGGCGGAAAAGACCTCCGGATCGAGGCCTTTGCTGACTCCAGCTTCCAGAGTGACAAGGATGATTCCAAGTCCATGTCGGGTTTTGTCTTTACCCTCAATGGAGGGGCGGTGTGTTGGAAGAGTTCCAAACAAGAAACCGTTGCAGACTCGACGATGGAAGCGGAATACATCGCTGCATCTGATGCCGCAAAAGAAGCTGTCTGGATGAGGAAGTTCTTGAAAGAACTTCAGGTGGTTCCGTCCATTGTTGATCCAATACCTCTGTATTGCGACAACAACGGGGCTATAGCTTTAGCGAAGGAACCCAGGTCCCATCAGAGATCCAGGCACATCTTGAGGCGGTATCACCTGATCAGGGAGATCGTAGATCGCCAGGAGATCGAGGTTCGGAGAGTCGCTTCAGAAGATAACACTGCTGATCCATTCACCAAGGCCCTGCCCCAGACTCAGTTCGAGCGGCTGATCGAGATGATAGGTCTTCGATACGCCAGTACATGGCCTTAGTGCAAGTGGGAGATTGTTAGTGTATATGCCCTAGAGGCCATTACTGTATCATACTAGTTTGTATATTACTTAATGGATGCTTGGGATATTCACCTTGTATATACAATCTTGCTCAAAATAGTAGTATGCTACTTGGTTTGTTTCTACTTCAATGTGTACTTGTGTTTATTTCAGTATATCACTTATACGCATTAGTGGAGCCCTTAGGATCTTTGCTTGATTACCAGCGTTGTGATGGCAGTCACACTAGTGGGGGCTGGGTAATCTATAAGCACATCCTTATTCAGGTCCCTGGTCGCAGGACTATCGAGACAGGGCATCGATACTCCGGAGTAGACCAGCGCATGCGCTTCTCATCCCAGTGTGGGAGACGGTCTGTCCCACAGCCGTCAGTACGTCGTACTTGAGATAGTATGCGAGTGCTCGTTAGGTTACGGGTACACTGGACAGGACTCGTCGGGAACTGACTAGTTGGTATTATACCTATCGTCAGTTATCAGTTCCCAGGTGACATGAGTACAGCTTAGTCCGCTGACTTGACACTGTCACTTCGCCTCGGGTGTGTTCCCACTGTACTTTGATCACTACCCTACCACGGCTCAAAGGAGTCGTGCAAACAGGTGGTAGTTGGGTGCAGTCCCGAAGCACTTAGAGGCAGTGACGGTTAGACAGGATTCGTCTCTCCCGGTATTGGGGGTTGACATCGCGCTGTGTCTAGGAGAGCCATTACACGAGTAGTCCCTGGCCAGGGCAAACGAGATATACTGGTAGGTTTCCAGTGTTATCTCAGGGTGTATTGGGCTTCACTCCGGCACGACTTGTACCGCTATTGGGGGACTGACGTTTACCGCCCCCTAGGCCCGCCATGCGATGTATCAGACGAACAGACCGGACTGTACGGAGAATGTCACACTCAGGCTCAGTAGGAGTTCAGATGGGTTTCGCCTCGTCGGTCTTCTTGTCGGCATTACCTGGGGACCGTTACGCACAGCTAGTGCCGCTTGCGGTCTGTGGTTAAACCCACTGCCAGCGTAGTGTCGAGTCTTTAGAGTCCCACACAGAAAGCTTTTCGCCTTTAGGCAAAAGAGTAGAGGTCGCATGGTATTGCGACAGGTCGCATGGTTTTGCGACAGGGTTCGGTCACATCCGTGCACTTGTGCACGTACAGTGTCCGGACAGTTTACACTAGCGGGCTTTGGTTTAAGCCAGATCCTAGTGTACCTTATGGGATTGGATTTATCCAGTTTGCATTCGTGTTCCTCGGAACGCGGATGCGGGTGTGTATGCACAGTTGACAGGGAGGCAGAGGCTGCGGATTCTCATTAGGGTTGTTGACAGTTGACCGTTGACTATTTGACTTTATGCTCAACCCTAATGAGAATATGATATGTGATTAACTATTATATTAATTAAGTATTATGGTGATATGGTTGTTGACTTGTTGACTTTGGTGACTTGTTGACTTTTGTTGACTTGTTGACCGGTTGACTAGGCTTGACTAGTTGACCATCATGATAACCATAGCCATCATTTCATGGCAAAGACTTTTGTTTACTTGCTCATTTGTGTAAAATGAGTGCATGAAATGATATGGTTGTGGTTGCTTCTAACCATCACATAAGACTTTTGTTAATATGATGAGTTATCATTACTTTGGATTATGAGAGGGTGAAAGACAAAAGAGTTGCTCATTCTTTCTTGCTCATTCTCTCTCTTGTTCTTGAGCTCTCCTCTTGCTCTCACCCTCAACCTCTTGCTCCCTCTCTTGATCTATGGTTCTCTTGTCTCATGAGTTGAGAATCAAGAACCATAGATAAAATCCCATTCTAAATCATCTCTACTCATTCTAGTTCACTAGGTTTAGCAAACCAAGTGAACTAGTTTCTTCAAAGAACGAAGAAGGAGCTAAAGGTTGGAGCTTTCAGGTGGATCTATCTTCGGCGTACGGAGACAACGAGAAGGAGCCATCGAACCACCATCGGAGCTTGAAGAGAAGGAGTTCAAGTTTAGGTATAACCATCTTCATCCGAGTAGCTAAATATCTTTAGCTTAGTATGCTAGTTTTAGTTTAGGTAAAGATCCCGACCTAGCTTAGTCCATGTTGCCTCTTGCGTTAAAATTTTGATTTTATACCGTTTCCGCCTCCCCGTAAGAACCGGGGGTCGCAACGTGGACTTACAGCATGGATATGTGGATTGGTTAGCACAGTCGTACGGTCATGTTGGCATTGTCAAGGGCTCGTATGGATGGGTTTAAGGCAATCAAGATTATGACGAGTTGAACTTGACTAGGACTCTTTGATATGTTGGCGTTGTCAAGGCCACTTGGGTCCTAGGGGTAAAAACCACATCGGGAGTTTCAACATACAGGAAACTTGCCAGGCATACGCATACCTTCTAGAGTGTGGTGACTTGAGTGGCTTCCATCAAGTTATCATGCGATGATAGTTGGATCCCAATTGTCACTGATGAGTAGGTTCTACTCTTCGGGTGATTTTAGATGATCCCGACTAATTCTCCTTTTGGGTTTGGAGGAGAATTCGAGGAAACAGTAGGAGACATCCTGATTAGATAAAGTGATTAACCATTCTGATCTAAGTTAGAGTGCACGCTTAGTGTTTCTTTTCTCTCTCTCTTTGGCAGCAACCATGGCCCGACCCTAAACTAAAACTCATGAACTAAGTAACCAAACCTTCTTAAGACACTTTGGTTTTTGGATTTCACATAGTCGCATATATCATTGCCGCTCCTATATCACCTTTACATTTCTTCAGTACATTCCGTATCACTACGAAGATCCACATTTATTAGATAAGCTATCGTATAGTTACATACGAACTCGAAAGAACTTGTTCCAGTTCGAGGATGGTTTCCGGTTCTGGAGAAATAGAATAGGATTATTCAGTTGTCTTTTCCTTTTACCTTCTCTCAGGTTGCGAGAGCTCCTGGTATTTAGGAGAGTATACCTATTGCGCTTATTGGATAGTATTCTTCCAAACTTCAGGCTGGTGCCGAAAGGTAAGGAAGGAAGAAAATCAATTAGCCTAACTATGGTATACAGAAGGTAATAAGTAGTGATATATAAAGGGATTAGAAAGAGGGCAAAGGAAATCACGACCGCTGTCATTCACACCGCGTATATCATCGCCACTCCTACTTCACCTTTGCATTTCTCCGGAACATTCCGTATCACTATGAAGATCCACATATTGCTTGGATATTTCGATCGTATATTTACATACGAACTCGAAGGAACTTGTTCCAGTTCGAGAATGGTTTTTGGTTTTGGAGAAATAGAATAAGGATTATTCAGTTGTTTTTTTCTCTTTACCTTCTCTTAGGTTGCGATGGCTCCTGGTATTAGGAGAGTACACCTATTACGCTTATTGGATAGTCTTCTTCCAAACCTTAGGCAGGTGCTGAAGGGTAGGGAAGGAAGAAAACCAATTAGTTTAAGTGTGGTGTAGAGAAGGTAATAAGTAAAGCCATATAAAGAGATTGGGGTGTGGGCAAGGAAATATACGGTTACTGTCATGAATCTGGATAGTAGAAAAGGCATTACTAGGATTACCCGATTACCCTTTCGAAACATTTTCATGTTTCATTTTGACTGTGCGATGTTAATTGAAAACTTTTTTCCTAATTAGATTCTAACTTCACGGTATGTATTTACCAGGTATGATTCTCATATCTGTATAGTGTTACAGATGCTGAGTGGGAGTAAGATATTGGGAATTGAGTGATTATATACTCTATATATCGGAATTCTTTGTAATTGGTGATATTTGAGGAAATCACCTGGGTTTTGCCTGACGGCAAATATTTGGATTTGAATATCCCTTGTTATGCACCAATTTCAAACTGATATATCTATACGTTTATTTTATAAAGTGAGATATAGTTTTTTGAAATTATGTCTATGACATTAATTTATGGTTAGGTAAGGAGCATTCAACAGAGGTGTAATTCTTCTTAATTATAGCACAGTTTTCAACCTACGACGCATAGGGTTTGAGTTATTAAACTCAGTGGACTTATACAGAGTATTTTTCATGACCCACCCCTAAACACAGATGGTATTGTCCGCTCTGGCCGAAACCGCACGGTTCTGTCCCTTTGAATGAACCAAACTCAAGAAGGGGGTTACTTCCCAGTAGGTCACCAATCCCAGAATTTCCCTAGCTCAAGCACGCTTAACTATGGAGTTCTTCAAACTCCGGAGTTCCGATTCATCCAAAAGGCACCTCCGTGTTATAGGAGTGGTATCATTTCATTTATAGTTCTGATCGTGCCTTCTTTCGGAATGGAATTCTATACTCCCCATTATTCTACAGTGGGTTATCCATATCGGTTACATCCCCACCTCGATACCGGATAACATCTCACTTCTCACGGGGTAGGTGGTATTCATCCCCAACTCCACCTGGGGTATTACATTTCCCCCACTTAGAACAATGGTTCGTCCTCGAATTACAGACCTACTTTTGAGGGACTGGCTCTGATACCATATTTGTCATGACCCACCCCAAACACAGATGGTATTGTCCGCTCTGGCCGAAACCGCACGGTTTCGTCCCTTTGAATGAACCGGACTTAAGAAGGGGGCTACTTTCCAGTAGGTCATCGATCCCAGAATTTCCCTAGCTCAAGCACGCTTAACTACGGAGTTCTTCAAACTCCAGAGTTCCGATTCATCCAAAAGACACCTCCGTGTTATAGGAGTGGTATCATTTCATTTATAGTTCTGATCGTGCCTTCTTTCGGAATGGAATTCGATACTCCCCATTATTCTACAGTGGGTTATCCATATCGGTTACATCCCCACCTCGATACCGGATAACATCTCACTTCTCACGGGGTAGGTGGTATTCATCCCCAACTCCACCTGGGGTATTACATTTCCCCCACTTAGAACAATGGTTCGTCCTCGAATTACAGACCTACTTTTGAGGGACTGGCTCTGATACCATATTTGTCATGACCCACCCCAAACACAGATGGTATTGTCCGCTCTGGCCGAAACCGCACGGTTTCGTCCCTTTGAATGAACCGGACTTAAGAAGGGGGCTACTTTCCAGTAGGTCATCGATCCTAGAATTTCCCTAGCTCAAGCACGCTTAACTACGGAGTTCTTCAAACTCCAGAGTTCCGATTCATCCAAAAGGCGCCTCCGTGTTATAGGAGTGGTATCATTTCATTTATAGTTCTGATCGTGCCCTCTTTCGGAATGGAATTCGATACTCCCCATTGTTATACAGTGGGTCCCCGTGTGTATCCGTATCGGTTACATCCCCACCTCGATACCGGATAACATCTCACTTCTCATGGGGTAGGTGGTTTTCATCCCCAACTCCACCTGGGGTATTACAACCGTCATGGATGTTGATATCCGTAAGACATGGGAAAATGATTGTGCGAGAGCCAAGTGCCTCGTGTTAGCCTCAATGGATAGTAAACACCAGAGGAAGCAGGAGAAGATGGTCTTAGCTTCCATCTTCCTCCATACCAAAGTTTTATATGGAGGGCAATCTCGTATCGCAAGATATGAGACCACGAAGATATTGCTTCAGGCGAGATTGGCTATCGGGTCTTCTGTAAGGGACCACGTCCTTACGATGATTAGCTATATTGAATAGCTTACGGACCATGGGACCACATTGGAGAACGAGTTATGTACTAACTTGATTCTACAGTCGCTCCCCTCAACCTACGCCTAGTTTATCTTGAATTTCAAAATTCAAGGGAAGGAAGTTACACTTCCAGGACTCCTCAATATATTAAGGAGCGCTGAGGTAGAAGGAAAGGACAGGGCAAAAGTTTCGGAGCTAACAATAGGGAAAAAGGAATGTTTCTGTTGTCACGGGAAAGTGCGTTGTCAGAAGGACTGTATGGCTTGGAAATCCAGAAACCAGGATTCGAAGCAAGTTGTGGCTTCGGCTTCGGGTGTGTTGATGATTGAAAACTGTATGTCAATTAACTCTACTTCCTGGGTACTAGATACCGGATCAGGATCTCATACCTGCAATTCATTACAGGTTTTGAGAAACCGTAGAGTTATCAAAACAGGTGATATGACTCTCAGGGTTGTAACAGAATATGCATGGACGCTATATCCGTAGGGGAATATCACCTAGGATTGACAAGTGAGCAGATATTGATTTTACATAACTGTTTGTGTATACCTAGTCTGACTTATAATATCATCTCTGTATCTTTACTTTCTAAAGAAGGTTATGATTTTACATTTGTAAGCGATGTTGTCAATATCCACCTAAATCAAACTTTGATTGGGTCAGGTATACTAGATAACGGTATATACGTATTAAATTAAGCTCAGGTTTTCAATGTCAAGAACACACTTAAAAGAAAGTCTCCAGAATTAAATCAGGCTTTCTTATAGTATTGTAGTCTGGGTCACATCAATGAAACACGATTGATGAAGTTACATAAAGAAGGATATTTAGATCCGTTCGAATATCAGTCCTATGCAACTTGTCAATCATGTCTCAAAGAAAAGATGACAAAGACTCCGTTCACTGGATACGGAGAAAGAGCGAGTGAGCTCTTAGAACTCATACACAGCGACGTGTGTGGTCCAATGTCTACACATGCAAGAAGTGGTTATTCCTATTTCATTACTTTTACAGATGACTTCTCAAGGTATGGACATGTATTCTTGATGAAATATAAATCCGAGGCATTTGAGAAATTCCAGGAATATAAGAATGAAGTGGAAAAATAAACCGGCAAAAGTATCAAGATACTAAGATCTGATCGAGGTGGTGAATACTTAAGTGCCGAGTTCCTGGACTACTTAAAAGAGAATGGAATTCTCTTTCAGCTTAGTCCTCCATACACACCTCAACACAACGGTGCATCGGAAAGGCGGAACAGAACACTACTGGATATGGTACGTTCCATGATGAGTAACGCTGAGTTGCCGCTATCTTTCTGGAGCTATGCACTAGAATTTGCTGCATATCTCTTGAACAAGGTTCCTACCAAGACTGTGCCTACCACACCATATTAGATGTGGAGTGGGAAGAAACCCTCTCTTCAGTATTTGAAGATATGGGAATGTCAAGCTTTTGTAATAAAGCAGCATGCAGACAAGCTCGAGGCACGCTCAGTACTGTGTAAGTTTGTGGGATACCAAAAGAACTCGAGGGGGTATC
The DNA here is from genome assembly GCA_030015575.1 of Agapanthus africanus. Taxonomy (NCBI): domain Eukaryota; kingdom Viridiplantae; phylum Streptophyta; class Magnoliopsida; order Asparagales; family Amaryllidaceae; genus Agapanthus; species Agapanthus africanus. The sequence goes on from CM057337.1 coordinate 81,693,157, forward strand.
TTTTCTATTACGCAGAGAAATAAAAGGTTTTTGTTTCTTATCATGCCCACTTTTTGGAAACTCAATTTTTAGAAAAAGAGATAAGTGGGAGCACAATAGAACTGGAAGAAATTCCAGAACCGTAAACTATTATTGAAAGTGTGGTGGAACAAGAAGTTTTAAGAGAACCAGACATTCCCGCGCCACTCCATAAGACTAGTAGGCAGTCTTGTCCGCCCAAGAGATACTACGGTTTTCACATAGACGGGAATGGAGAGGATTTCATCATTGACGATGATGAGCCAACTAGCTTCCAGCAAGCTATTCAGAACAGAGACTCGGTAAAATAGCTAGATGCAATGCGGACCGAAATGGTGTCCATGTGCACCAACAATGTATAGACTTTGGACATTGCTCCGGATGGGGTAAAACCCGTAGGCTGCAAAAGGATCTTCAGAAAGAAGATTGGTGTAGATGGACAGGTTGAAACCTATAAGGCTAGACTTGTTGCAAAAGTATAACGACTCTGTTTTTAATGTACAAGAATTTGTTTAAAGTTAAAGTACTAAATGGAGTATTTGCAACCCTGAGTATGCTATAAGTATTTAATTTGTTTAAGAACAGCAAGAAACCACTTGTAGCTCATTGGTAAAGCTTTGCACTGCTGTGACATAGCCCCTGTGTTCGAATCCAATCTGCCACATATTACTTTTAACGATTTTTCTTTAAAAATTTTTGGAAGCCCAAAAGTTTACACGTGAAATACACGTAAAAATGAAAAGTCATTGAAATCAAACATGTGGGAAGTGTTATATGAACAGACACCAACACGTAGCACTAATCCCAAGCCCCACCTCCAGTTGATGGCCGACGAGATCTCGCATTGGGCCGGCACCGCCGGGTCAAACCGTAGGTGATGCCTTTTTTTATCTTCACACTAGTCTTTTGGCCTCCCCGCTTAACCCCAGTACTGTTTGTTTTCTCTGCAATTATCCAGAGAATTAAAATGAGACATTAATCCAAAAATTTAAATGTATTTTAATTCTATTCTTCAATCCTCAAAATCTTAAATTCTCCTATAAATACCACATCATAGCCCAGCCCTCTCCATTCTGAAATCTATCATCAAAACTCTCAAATTTTTCCAAGTCAAATTAGTTGTACAAATGAAGTTAACCCAAAGTCATCTTCCAGCGACGACTCAGGACAAATCCGGCGACACCGCGACTCCACGAAACTCTCAAACCCTTTCTCTACCTCCCCTCTCTCATCTAATCCAGTAAGTCTCCTTTCCTCTCCTCTCTTCCCTATTAAAAGAATTCTCTTCTCAAAACTCATCGGAAGCGGAGTTATTCCGACTTCCGATTCTAATTTTGTTAAAAACACAACTTTTCTTAATAACCAAATATCCATATTCTTACATCTTGTTTAGTAATCTTAAAACAAACATTTAGAACAAGTTTTAATTCAAAATACAATATTATACAACTTTTATTTCAATTTTATAGTTAAATACCACATACTTACGACATCATTTCATCATATTTGCTCATATTACCTTTAGAAAACTCACGAGGTAATGACCTACCTCATCATAATACTCATCATGACATAGCACGATGGCTTTTAGAACAATATTTTGTGGGATAAATACAAAATATCTTAAACTAATAAAACCATATTCTTTAAGATTGTTTTAATTAAATTCCTTGTAATTAAGCCTCTACAACCCATTTTGGGGAATCCGATTTGGATGGTGCGGATTATCACACATCCTTGGGACTAGTAGAGCGAGATGTATACCTCCTTACGGAGCATCCGATCTCGATAGAATTTTTAATACAATTTTTAAGAATAATGTGATTTTCTATTTAATAAATAAATTCTATTTTTAATAATTATATATTTATATATTGTCAAAATATCTATTTTAAATATATATATATAATAAATTCCACATTTTCTAAACAAAGGAATCACAAATTTCATGAATATACCATCACAAATTCATACAATTCCAATTTACACTAAAATACCCTATACTATTCAATCTAGGTTTATAATCATTTGAATACTTCACTTTTAAAAATTACATCCATGAAAACCCTAAATACGATAAATAAATGCTTGAGGTTTATTTTGAAAGTTTATCAAAACTATTTTTCATAAAACCCCCTCAAGTTTATTAATTTACAATAAGGACCCTAATAAATATAGGTTTAAGCGGGACCAATTTTCTTGAGCCTCAGGGGGCCGGAAAAAGTGGGTGCTTGCCTATTTAAGGTAGGAAACTAAAATGTGGTTATCAATGGTAATTGGCTTTGAAAAAGTCACAAATCCTGCCGTCCATGTGCAGCAGTTACCGATAACTCCAAAACCTAATTCAGCATTAAATTCTGTTTAAGTGTCTAACTCAGATAAAGTCTCAATCTAATTTGAATACAATTCCAATCTACATACACTTCAAATATAACTCCAATACATCATGAATCCATATATACTGAATACTATCAAATATCAACATGACTTGAACTGACCGAACCATGGATATACATTGACTTGATTACATGACTATCCGTTTACATCCTTTCCCGTTTATATAAGAAATTGATATCATGGTTTCGGCAAGTCTTACAGCTATAAACAATACAATAAACATTACGGGTTTTTTAAGGGGTAGATTGGTACGGAATGTGTTAAAAGTGGCACGATGATGGTCACTTTAATATACCTAACTTGAATATTTGTTGCTGTTTTCCCATGGCTTAATGGTTCGTTGTGCTCTGTATACCATAGTCCACGGAATAGTTGGACTCTTCTCGTATACACTAGCATATTCTGTACTGATCAGTCGAAAATATTGCATTTTTAACACGTCAATTTCCCTACCATTTGCACTCATCTAGAGGTGTTCGGTATTAATATAACACATATTAGCAAAACAGCCTTAAAATACCAAATTACCTGTGTTATACTTTAAAACCGACATTTTGAGGGAAATCGAGTGTTTATCATGGCATCGCATCATCTTTGTATAGCACAACACTTGTTTCGAGAATCTGTGCAGGAAATTCCATGAGAAAAGTCAAATCTGTGAAAAAAGTGCTGATAAAAATATGCCAACTCCAAGACTTGAGATCTGGCAATGAACTGAAGATAAATAAAAGATTCCACACATCAGAAGATACACCTAAAGTCAGCACAAAGCACTACAGCAAATCTCATGCCCTAAGGCCCCAATAGTGCCGCGGATCCGCGGCCAGAACCCCCTTGGCGCCGCGGATCCGCGGCCATAAAGGCGTGTCGTCAGCAACTGGTTACGTCAGATTTCTTGGTTCAAGGCCTACACCTATTCAAGCCAGTGAAAACTCCAGAGAACTCCAGAATCTTCTGCCAGATCAGCAAAGCTCCTTGTTTAAGCTAATCATGATCAAGCTTCCAAAGCAACCTAAGCCTAGAAGCTTCTCCCTAACCTCCAAGCTTATGAAAGAAGCTAAGCCTAACTAACTACTGTAAGTCCATATTGCGACCCCCGGTTCTTACGGGGAGGCGGAAACGGTATAAAAAAACGAATTTTTATCGCAAGAGGCAACATGGACTAAACTATGGTCGGGATCGTTACCTAAACTAAAACTAGCATACTAAGCTAAAGATATTTAGCTACTCGGATAGAGATGGTTATACCTAAACTTGAACTCCTTCTCTTCAAGCTCCGGTGGTGGTCCGATGGCTCCTTCTCGTCGTCTCCGTACGCCGAAGATAGATCCACTTGAAAGCTCCAACCTTTAGCTCCTTCTTCGGTCTTTGAAGAAACTAGTTCACTTGGTTTGCTAAACCTAGTGAACTAGAATGAGTAGAGAGGAAAATAGAATGGGATTTTATCTATGGTTCTTGATTCTCAACTCATGAGACAAGAGAACCATAGATCAAGAGAGGGAGCAAGAGGTTGAGGGTGAGAGCAAGGGGAGAGCTCAAGAACAAGAGAGAGAATGAGCAAGAAAGAATGAGGCTCTCTTTTCTCTCTCACCCTCTCATAATCCAAAGTGATCATAACTCATCATATCAAAAAAGTCTTTTGGTGATGGTTAGAAGCAACCATAAGGTTATCATATCATGCACTCATTTTACTCAAAAAGCAAGCAAGAAAAAAGTCTTTGGCATGAAATGATAACCATGGTTATCATGATGGTCAACTAGTCAAGCCTAGTCAACCGGTCAACAAGTCAACAAAAGTCAACAAGTCACCAAAGTCAACAAGTCAACAAAAGTCAACAAGTCAACAACCATATCACCATAATACTTAATTAACATAATAGTTAATCACATATCATATTCTCATTAGGGTTGAGCAAAAAGTCAAAAGTCAACGGTCAACTGTCAACAACCCTAATGAGAATCCACTGCCTCTGCCTCCCTGTCAACTGTGCATACACACCCGCATCCGCGTTCCGAGGAACACGAATGCAAACTGGATAAATCCAATCCCATAAGGTACACTAGGATCTGGCTTAAACCAAAGCCCGCTAGTGTAAACTGTCCGGACACTGTACGTGCACAAGTGCACGGATGTGACCGAACCCTGTCGCAAAACCATGCGACCTGTCGCAATACCATGCGACCTCTACTCTTTTGCCTAAAGGCGAAAAGCTTTCTGTGTGGGACTCTAAAGACTCGACACTACGCTGGCAGTGGGTTTAACCACAGACCGCAAGCGGCACTAGCTGTGCGTAACGGTCCCCAGGTAATGCCGACAAGAAGACCGACGAGGCGAAACCCATCTGAACTCCTACTGAGCCTGAGTGTGACATTCTCCGTACAGTCCGGTCTGTTCGTCTGATACATCGCATGGCGGGCCTAGGGGGCGGTAAACGTCAGTCCCCCAATAGCGGTACAAGTCGTGCCGGAGTGAAGCCCAATACACCCTGAGATAACACTGGAAACCTACCAGTATATCTCGTTTGCCCTGGCCAGGGACTACTCGTGTAATGGCTCTCCTAGACACAGCGCGATGTCAACCCCCAATACCGGGAGAGACGAATCCTGTCTAACCGTCACTGCCTCCAAGTGCTTCGGGACTGCACCCAACCACCACCTGTTTGCACGACTCCTTTGAGCCGTGGTAGGGTAGTGATCAAAGTACAGTGGGAACACACTCGAGGCGGAGTGACAGTGTCAAGTCAGCGGACTAAGCTGTACTCATGTCACCTGGGAACTGATAACTGACGATAGGTATAATACCAACTAGTCAGTTCCCGACGAGTCCTGTCCAGTGTACCCGTAACCTAACGAGCACCCGCATACTATCTCAAGTACGACGTACTGACGGCTGTGGGACAGACCGTCTCCCACACTGGGATGAGAAGCGCATGCGCTGGTCTACTCCGGAGTATCGATGCCCTGTCTCGATAGTCCTGCGACCAGGGACCTGAATAAGGATGTGCTTATAGATTACCCAGCCCCCACTAGTGTGACTGCCATCACAACGCTGGTAATCAAGCAAAGATCCTAAGGGCTCCACTAATGCGTATAAGTGATATACTGAAATAAACACAAGTACACATTGAAGTAGAAACAAACCAAGTAGCATACTACTATTTTGAGCAAGATTGTATATACAAGGTGAATATCCCAAGCATCCATTAAGTAATATACAAACCAGTATGATACAGTAATGGCCTCTAGGGCATATACACTAACAATCTCCCACTTGCACTAAGGCCATGTACTGGCGTATCGAAGACCTATCATCTCGATTAGCCGCTCGAACTGAGTCTGGGGCAGGGCCTTGGTGAATGGATCAGCAGTGTTATCTTCTGAAGCGACTCTCCGAACCTCGATCTCCTGGCGATCTACGATCTCCCTGATCAGGTGATACCGCCTTAAGATGTGCCTGGATTTCTGATGGGACCTGGGTTCCTTCGCTAAAGCTATAGCCCCGTTGTTGTCGCAATACAGAGGTATTGGATCAACAATGGACGGAACCACCTGAAGTTCTTTCAAGAACTTCCTTATCCAGACAGCTTCTTTTGCGGCATCAGATGCAGCGATGTATTCCGCTTCCATCGTCGAGTCTGCAACGGTTTCCTGTTTGGAACTCTTCCAACACACCGCCCCTCCATTGAGGGTAAAGACAAAACCCGACATGGACTTGGAATCATCCTTGTCACTCTGGAAGCTGGAGTCAGCAAAGGCCTCGATCTGGAGGTCTTTTCCGCCATACACCAAGAACATCTCCTTAGTCCTTCTCAGGTACTTGAGAATGTTCTTTACCGCTATCCAGTGTTTCTCCCCAGGGTTAGACTGATACCGGCTTACCACACTCAGTGCATAAGCTACATCCGGCCTGGTACACAACATCGCATACATTATAGAGCCTACCGCAGAAGCGTAGGGTATAATAGACATGCGATCCCTCTCCAAATCAGTCTTGGGAGACATCTCTTTAGAGAGGGTGATCCCGTGACAAGCCGGTAGGTTACCGCGCTTGGAATCTTCCATACTGAATCTCTTCAGTATGGTGTCGATGTACCTGGACTGTGAAAGTCCTAATATCCTCTTGGATCTGTCACGGTAGATCCGGATACCCAGAATGTATGAGGCATCACCCAGGTCTTTCATGGAGAACCTGTGTGACAAGAACCCCTTGACAGATTGTAGCATAGGAATGTCATTTCCTATTAAGAGAATGTCATCCACGTATAAAACGAGGAATACTACAGTTCTCGCTACAAATCTACTATAGATGCATGGTTCATCTGGATTTTTGATAAAGCCAAATTCTTTGACCGTCTCATCAAAGCAGATGTTCCAACTCCGCGATGCCTGCTTTAGTCCATAGATGGACTTAAGCAACTTGCACACCTTTCCGCTGCTCCCACTCTGAATGAAACCCTCTGGCTGGTCCATATAGACACACTCCTCTAAATTTCCATTTAGAAAAGCTGTCTTTACGTCCATTTGCCAGATCTCATAATCGTGGAAGGCAGCAATGGCAAGAAGGATCCGAATGGATTTCAGCATGGCTACTGGAGAAAAGGTTTCGTCGTAGTCCAAGCCAGGTCTTTGACGAAAACCCTTTGCTACCAGCCTAGCTTTATAGGTCTCAACCTGTCCATCTACACCAATCTTCCTTTTGAAGATCCACTTGCATCCTACGGGTTTTACCCCGTCTGGAGCAATGTCCAACGTCCATACCTTGTTGGTGTACATGGACTCCATTTCGGTCCGCATTGCATCCAGCCATTTCACTGAGTCAACGCTCTGAACGGCCTGCTGGAAGCTAGTAGGCTCATCATAATCTATGATGCAATCCTCTCTATCCCCGTCTATGAGAAAACCGTAGTATCTCTCAGGCGGATGAGACTGCCTACTACTTCTGCGGAGCGGCGTAGGAATGTCCTGTTCTTCCGAACCTTCTGGTTCCACTAAACTTTCAGTAACAGTCCGTGGTTCTGGAATTTCTTCCAGTTCTACTGTGCTCCCACTTATCTGGTTTTCCAAAAACTCAGTTTCCAAGAAGTAGGCATGACGAGAAACAAGAACTTTTTGTTCCTCTTCACAGTAGAAGAAATATCCTTTTGAGTTCTTTGGATACCCCACAAACTTGCACTGTACTGAGCGTGCCTCGAGCTTGTCCGCATGCTGCTTTTTGACAAAAGCCGGACATCCCCATGTCTTAATGTGCTTAAGATAGGGTCTCTTCCCACACCACATTTCATATGGTGTGGAAGGCACAGTCTTAGTCGGAACTCGGTTCAAAAGGTACGCTGCTGATTCTAGCGCATACCCCCAGAATGATCGCGGTAACTCAGCATTACCCATCATGGACCGCACCATATCCAATAGGGTGCGGTTCCGTCTCTCCGATACACCGTTATGTTGCGGGGTGTATGGAGGAGTAAGCTGAGAGAGAATTCCGTTCTCTTTTAAATAGTCCAGGAACTCGGCACTTAAGTATTCTCCACCTCGATCCGATCTTAGAATCTTAATACTTTTGCCGGTCTGTTTCTCTACTTCATTCTTATACTCCTGGAATTTTCCAAAGGCCTCGGACTTATGTTTCATTAAGAAGACATAACCGTACCTTGAGAAGTCATCCGTAAAAGTAATGAAGTAAGAATGTCTGCTTCGGGCATGTGTAGACATTGGACCGCACACGTCACTGTGTACGAGTCCCAAGAGCTCGCTCGCTCTTACTCCATGTCCAGTAAACGGAGTCTTTGTCATCTTTCCTTTGAGACAAGATTGACAAGTGGCATACGATTGATATTCGAACGCATTCAAATATCCTTCTGTATGTAACTTAGTCAACCTTCTCTCATTGATGTGACCCAATCTACAATGCCATAAGAAAGTCTGATTTATTTCCGGAGACTTTCTTTTGTGTGTATTCTGGACGTTGAAAATTTGTGGTTGGTTTAACACGTATATACCATTACTCAATGTACCTGACCCAATCAAAACTTGATTAAGGTGAATGTTTACAACATTACTTACAAACGCAAATTCATAACCTTCTTTAGAAACTAAAGATACAGAAATGATATTACAAGTTGCGTTGGGTACAAAAAAGCAATTACGCAAAACCAAAACATGTCCATCTGACATTCCCAGGTGATAGTCCCCCACGGCTTTAGCATCCATGCTAGCTCCGTTCGCAACTTTGAGGGTCATGTCACCTGCCTTCAAAACCCTACGGTTTCTCAACGCCTGCAAAGAATTACAGATATGAGATCCTGATCCGGTATCCAATACCCAGGAAGTAGAGTTTATTGAAAGACAATTTTCAATAACATACACACCTGAAGCTGAAGCTGCAACCTGCTTCAATTCCTGTGTTCTGGCCTTCCAGGCCCTGCAATCATTCTTCCAGTGTCCTTTCTTATGACAATAGAAGCATTCTTCCTTATCCACAAGCTTCCCCGCTATCTTTGTTGCTTTGCCTTTTCCCTTCGTATCCACTTTACCAACACCGCCCCTTGGTTTGGCGGGGGCCTTCTTCTTCTTTCCCTTGGCTTTCGCCTTGGACCTAGAAGAAGATGATCCTCCTACAAACAAAGTGGATGTTTCCCTACCTTTCTGTAGGGTGCCCTCTGCGCTCCTCAGCATGTTGAGGAGCTCTGATAGTTCAACCTCTTTTTCTTGTAGGTTGAAGTTCAGTATAAACTGGGCGTAAGTGGAAGAAAGGGACTGGAGAACTATATCCGTATATAGCTCACTCTCCAATGTGATCCCTAGGTCAGCGAGCTCCTCAATGAAGCCGATCATCTTTAGCACATGCTCGGCTACTGATGATCCGACGGCCATTCTTGTCGAAAATAACTTTTTCGACGCTTCGTATCTTGCGATACGTGATTGCTCTCCATACAGTTCTTTTGTATGGAGCAATATGGACTCCATGTCCATATTCTCATGCCTCCTCTGATGTTCGTTGTCCATCGAGGCAAGCAGGAGGCACTTGGCCTTCGCGCTATCAATCTCCCAAGTCTTACGGATTTCCTTATCCGTGACGCTGGAAGTTGGACCAGGGACAGGGGGAGCTTTGGTGGTAAGAAGATACCCCAGCTTGTCATAAGTGATTGCGATCTTGACATTCCTGAGCCAATCTTTGTAGTTTGGCCCTGTCAGTTTGTTTTTATCTAGGAGTAACTTAAGTCCAGTCATGTTGATTGGTCGCTGCAATTAGGAGAGAGAAGAAGAAACACTCAGCATGATGCTCTTGCAAGTTTAGAGTGGTTTTTAGTTTGTCTAAACAGGATGGCTCCCACTGTTTCTCGAATCCCTCCTCAAACCATAAAGGAAGAATTAGTCAGGATCAATCCCACCGTACAATACTTGCTTAACCGTTCAGCCAGGCCGGTGTCGGTACTTCGAGGGAGGTTTTCCAACGCTTTCGCGAAGTTCCTTAATTAGAGAACCTCTTTTCCCTGGGGGCGTAGCCCCGCTAACACCTTTCTAGGCACCTACTAGGTTTATAGCATTGATCGTTAAGTGAGAAATTTCCCGAGGAGTAGCATATACTCACAGTAGGATCGGGATCCAAATATCATCGCGTGACGAAACTGAAGGAATCCTACCAGAATCATCACACTCCAAATGGTATGCAAATCTAGCAAGTTTCAGTACTTATGAAACTCCCGATGTGGATTTTTGCCCCATGCTCTTATGACCTTGACTTTGGCCAACAAATCATAAGTCACATGTCAAGTTCTGCCCGTCGTTCTCCAGGTTAATTTGAATCCACCCGCACCTACCCTTGACTTTGGCCAACAAGGCAGTACGACTGTTCCAAACCAACGCATCTATCTATGCTGCACATGAATACCCAATAGCTACCAATCACTGTGCCTTGACTTTGGCCAACAAACACAGCTTGAATACTATTGACTATTCATGTGAAACAACGGAGGGCTACGGATGGTTTTGGCGAAACCGTGAACGTAGTGAACTTGATTTAATCGATGGAACGAGATAGCTTTTAGAAGGAGTGGCTCAAGCTCCGCATTTAAAAGTTATTTTGAAAAGAACCGAGTGGTTTTTCGAAAGTGTTCCAACGACTTTAACTTGGTTTATTATCTTGCATTAGTTCTTTTAATGCGTGATATTCTTGCATTAGTACTTTTAATGCGTCCCATCATTTAACCCTACCATTGCAGAAAACAACCAAAATATGACGTACGCTTATGCCATTCGCATTCGCCACTGGGCCCCGTCATTACCCGTTAGGTTACTTAACTAACGACAGAGCGGGGGCTGGGCTAGCGCGTCTGTAAAACATAAGCAACGCCTAAATAGTAAGCAATGATAGACATTACAGATCACAGATGAATGCATTGGATATACTAGCAATCCGCAATCCTTTCGAGCCTGAAACGAAAAGCGGATAACACGGTCGCGGTGAATAGCCAAATACCCCACCCAAGACCCCTACGGGTGCGGCAAACTACCCGCCAAGTACTCGGTAGTTTGTGCACCCCTCCATGGGTCTATCCTAGGAGCAAAAACAGTAAAAAGAATTATACAATGACGGCTACAACCCCGACCCGGTTGTGCGGCCAAACAAATAATAATTATTACATCAATTTACATTTACAATGAATGAAAGAAAAACAAAAGCTCATCTCACATCCACCCCGGCTATTCACCCGCGACAGTCCAACACATTCATATACACATTCCAGCACATTACAGATCATGTATAACCCCGACTAATCGACTTATAGCGATTAGCCGACGTTCAATACATGCAAGCATCACAGATATAACCATCATAGTCAAAGTGCAATGAAGTTCGGAAAAAATACGGAATTATAGGACCCCAAAAGGAAATTTCTTTTCTGTAAAATCTGGGCACATATAATATATCTCAAAAATCCCAAAACCAACACAGACACACACTGCATGAAAAACGACGCACTAAAGACAACAAACCGCGGCGCTTCCGCGGCGTCCAAGAAGGGTCACGCGGCGGAAGCGCGGCGGTTTAGACGAATTGGTGAATCGTTTTTCATGGGTGTTCTAACAAAACCCTGAGACGAATTTAGGAGTATGAAGTTTTTCATTTTGACCAGAAAAAATTTCAACAGAAACTCAGTTTTTGTAGTTTTCCGGTTTTGTGATTTTTTTCGGTTCCGAACTTCGTTACACTTTACTACCTAGCTAGTTTAAGTTTAGTTAGGCTCTGATACCACTGTAAGTCCATATTGCGACCCCCGGTTCTTACGGGGAGGCGGAAACGGTATAAAAAACGAATTTTTATCGCAAGAGGCAACATGGACTAAACTATGGTCGGGATCGTTACCTAAACTAAAACTAGCATACTAAGCTAAAGATATTTAGCTACTCGGATAGAGATGGTTATACCTAAACTTGAACTCCTTCTCTTCAAGCTCCGGTGGTGGTCCGATGGCTCCTTCTCGTCGTCTCCGTACGCCGAAGATAGATCCACTTGAAAGCTCCAACCTTTAGCTCCTTCTTCGGTCTTTGAAGAAACTAGTTCACTTGGTTTGCTAAACCTAGTGAACTAGAATGAGTAGAGAGGAAAATAGAATGGGATTTTATCTATGGTTCTTGATTCTCAACTCATGAGACAAGAGAACCATAGATCAAGAGAGGGAGCAAGAGGTTGAGGGTGAGAGCAAGGGGAGAGCTCAAGAACAAGAGAGAGAATGAGCAAGAAAGAATGAGGCTCTCTTTTCTCTCTCACCCTCTCATAATCCAAAGTGATCATAACTCATCATATCAAAAAAGTCTTTTGGTGATGGTTAGAAGCAACCATAAGGTTATCATATCATGCACTCATTTTACTCAAAAAGCAAGCAAGAAAAAAGTCTTTGGCATGAAATGATAACCATGGTTATCATGATGGTCAACTAGTCAAGCCTAGTCAACCGGTCAACAAGTCAACAAAAGTCAACAAGTCACCAAAGTCAACAAGTCAACAAAAGTCAACAAGTCAACAACCATATCACCATAATACTTAATTAACATAATAGTTAATCACATATCATATTCTCATTAGGGTTGAGCAAAAAGTCAAAAGTCAACGGTCAACTGTCAACAACCCTAATGAGAATCCACTGCCTCTGCCTCCCTGTCAACTGTGCATACACACCCGCATCCGCGTTCCGAGGAACACGAATGCAAACTGGATAAATCCAATCCCATAAGGTACACTAGGATCTGGCTTAAACCAAAGCCCGCTAGTGTAAACTGTCCGGACACTGTACGTGCACAAGTGCACGGATGTGACCGAACCCTGTCGCAAAACCATGCGACCTGTCGCAATACCATGCGACCTCTACTCTTTTGCCTAAAGGCGAAAAGCTTTCTGTGTGGGACTCTAAAGACTCGACACTACGCTGGCAGTGGGTTTAACCACAGACCGCAAGCGGCACTAGCTGTGCGTAACGGTCCCCAGGTAATGCCGACAAGAAGACCGACGAGGCGAAACCCATCTGAACTCCTACTGAGCCTGAGTGTGACATTCTCCGTACAGTCCGGTCTGTTCGTCTGATACATCGCATGGCGGGCCTAGGGGGCGGTAAACGTCAGTCCCCCAATAGCGGTACAAGTCGTGCCGGAGTGAAGCCCAATACACCCTGAGATAACACTGGAAACCTACCAGTATATCTCGTTTGCCCTGGCCAGGGACTACTCGTGTAATGGCTCTCCTAGACACAGCGCGATGTCAACCCCCAATACCGGGAGAGACGAATCCTGTCTAACCGTCACTGCCTCCAAGTGCTTCGGGACTGCACCCAACCACCACCTGTTTGCACGACTCCTTTGAGCCGTGGTAGGGTAGTGATCAAAGTACAGTGGGAACACACTCGAGGCGGAGTGACAGTGTCAAGTCAGCGGACTAAGCTGTACTCATGTCACCTGGGAACTGATAACTGACGATAGGTATAATACCAACTAGTCAGTTCCCGACGAGTCCTGTCCAGTGTACCCGTAACCTAACGAGCACCCGCATACTATCTCAAGTACGACGTACTGACGGCTGTGGGACAGACCGTCTCCCACACTGGGATGAGAAGCGCATGCGCTGGTCTACTCCGGAGTATCGATGCCCTGTCTCGATAGTCCTGCGACCAGGGACCTGAATAAGGATGTGCTTATAGATTACCCAGCCCCCACTAGTGTGACTGCCATCACAACGCTGGTAATCAAGCAAAGATCCTAAGGGCTCCACTAATGCGTATAAGTGATATACTGAAATAAACACAAGTACACATTGAAGTAGAAACAAACCAAGTAGCATACTACTATTTTGAGCAAGATTGTATATACAAGGTGAATATCCCAAGCATCCATTAAGTAATATACAAACCAGTATGATACAGTAATGGCCTCTAGGGCATATACACTAACAACTACCTCTAGAAGCTTCTACCTAACTACCTAGCTTACAAGGGAAGCTAAACTAAACCTAGCTTCTAAAGGAAGCCAAAACTAGTGAAGGCTATAAAAGGGACCCTAAAGCTTCTTCTCAAAGGTTATTCGGTTGTTCATTAACCATTCCCTAATACAAGTTGAGTGTCACGACTTGTAAACCCTAATCCCCAATTCAAATTCCAAAGCCAAAAATCAAGAACTTCGAGTACCAAATCAAGCATGAAGCCTTCGATCCTTCAGAAAGCGACGCCGGACTTCATCGGAGCAAGTGATCCAAGGAGATCCGCGACTCAAGGAGACGAGCGAAGCCGAAATCAACGATCGAGTTCTTTCCTCTTGTAGATCTTGAGAGAATTGTAACAAAATAGTTGATAAATAAAGGTGAAATTTCTATATTTTGCTTTCTTTACAATCTTGCATCATGATTCGATCTCAATTTGTGATTGTGTTTCTTATTATGATGTTTGAGTAAAACTCCGCTCGTGGAGGAATCGAGACGATCAATAGATGATAATGTTACAAATCTTGAAACAATTCTTAATTCCTATAAGTTTTGTAAACTCGTGTAAATTGAAGAATCGGCAACCTAATTTCGAGCGATGCTTTCTTCATTGTGTTCGCTCTTAATTAGTGATCCATGATCGATTTTTGAATTTACTCGAGACTAGAATTTGAATGAGATTCATCGAAAGGACAAAGGATGAGATGAAGAAACCCTAATTTCTTCGAAAGATCCTTAAATCTCGATTAATCGTCATCGATCTAGTATGAAATCATTAATGGATAAGAATACGTAATCAATAGATTTCATCACGTTTATATATTCGATCGATTCCTACGAGCCTCACTTCAATTCTTGATTATTGGATTGCAATCATCAATTCTTAATTCTTGATTTTAAATGTTTTGATTTTAGATTTAGATCTAGATAATTCTTGAACTTCAATTTTATAAATCTTGAATTGAATTGTCTTTTCTCTTTTTCTTTAATTTTCAATTCATCTAATTCGAATTACGAACGGATTACACTTTCCCTGTGGACGATCCGCACTCGCTAACACGCTACAATCGACACCGTTATTGATTGCGGTCAAAATATTTTTGGTTGTGATTTCTACACTTTTCTTCTATACACACCGGAAAAACATCCAATCATGTACCAAGCTACAAACAACTGCATTAACTTAACAATCATACATTATACCAGTATATTCTCTTATCTGTCTATTCTATTTTCTATCTCCCTTTGGGACTTACCGAGCGATTGTTCGTTGACGACATTCCTTTTCTATTCTTTCTTTGGAATGTTGTCAGGAGGACCCTGTAGGGTGTTTTTCGTCACCCCATTGAGATGGGAATACGCGCGCGCTTGTCAGGCGTACTACAGATTCCCCCTGCCTAGGGTAGGCCGGGGTTTAATGATTGTGGGGATCCGAATCTCCGGCAGCCGCGGACTAAGCTGCCGTTAATTACCCTCCGCCTTTGGGGCGAGGGAACCTCCGATTAACGGGTTAAACTGGTCATGCGAACTCAATGTGCAGTGTACGTGTGTTGTGTTTTGAAAAGGGGGGTTTGGATATATCGGGAGCCACGCAGAGTTTTTTACGGGGGTCCCGCTACACGGATAGCGGGCTGGGGGTCAAGGGGGCTAGCAGCCCCCTTGCGGGGTGCGGGGCAGCGCCCGTTAGAAATTTTTTTCTAACAGGAACAGTGTCGTGGAGCACGTGTGTGTGCAAATATGTATACATATGTATATATGTATATATATAAAAGAAAGAGGGGAAAAGGCATCCAAAGGATGTGTGGGGGGCAGCACGTTGGGCGCCGTGCGCTCAGGCGCTAGAGTGCCACGTGTCGGCACGTGGGCGCTCTGCGCTTGAGCGCTGGGCTCTTGAGCGCAAGCGCGCCACGTGTCGGCACGGGGGAGACTTGCGCTCGAGCGCTTGCGCTTGGGCGCAAGCGCGCCACGTGTCGGCACGGGTGAGACTTGCGCTCGAGCGCTTGCGCTTGGGCGCAAGCGCGCCACGTGTCGGCACCGGGGCGACTTGCGCTTGAGCGCAAGCACGCCACGTGTCGGCACCGGGGCGACTTGCGCTCGGGCGCTTGCGCTTGAGCGCAAGCGCGCCACGTGTCGGCACGTGGGCGACTTGCGCTCGGGCGCTTGCGCTTGAGCGAAAGCGCGCCACGTGTCGGCATGCGGGCGCTCTGCGCTTGAGCGCCGGCGAGAAAAAGTGGCTTTTAGCCTAAGAAACAGAAGCTGTGCTTCAGAAAGGAAATATTTGTTATGTATATATGTATGGAGTTAGACTCCTGGGATGTTTTGAAGCTGATGAAGGGGGTTCTTCTTCTTCCTTCTGTTGTTTGGCCGGGTCTTGAAGATCAAGAAGTAGGAGATTTTAAAAATCACTCCTTTTTGAGATCTGATGGGAGATCTGAGTTCCCCTTTGTAGGTTTTGTGGTGGAAAACTACTTAGTTTTGGAAAAAAAAGAGTAAAACTCTTGATTTAATTCAAAAGAAATGAGAAGATTTAGAACCTTGGAGAAGGAGCAGGAGGCACAAAGAACCCTAGGTTTTGGGGGAATGAAAAGTGTATGCTTTATTCATCATCATGTTGCCTTATAGAGGCTTACATATTTACATATAGCCCCTTAGGCATTACAAAAATGGCATTTTAGCCATCCCATGGCTCATGTGCCATTTCATTTTTGCACATAAGCCATGGGCTTACAAAATATTGGCTTTATGCCCATTTTTTTACATTCATGCTTAAAAAATTACATAAAAATTATTTATGACATGATTTCGTTGTTGGCGTGGGAAGGCTGGCCACGGGCTCGACTTGGGCATGGACCCGCTTGACCTGGGCTTGGGCCCACCTAGCTTGGGGGTTGACCTTGACTTTGACTCGGTCAACCGGGGTGTAAATTTTTACCCCAACAAATTTCCCCCCATCAATAAATGCACACTGCACATGTGGGTCGTGTGCATGAAATTGATGGATCTTCTTTCACGTGGAGGCGACTTGCTTTAGTTCCCACTTTTTGGGATGCACTGCCCTTTTTAGGACGTGGACGGTCGACGCTTGACGCGTCTCCGGGACGGAGTGTCCGTGGTAGACGATTCTCCAGCCCGGAGTGATTTCGTTGATGTGCCCCCGGCGCGGAGTGTCGTTAGTCGACGTTTCCCCGAGGCAGAGTGTCTATGTTGGACGTTTCCCCGATGCAGAGTGTCTGTGTTGGACGTTTCCCCGATGCGGAGTGTCGCTGGTTGACGTTTTCCTGATGCGGAGTGTCTGTGTTCGACGTTTCCCCGATGCAGAGTGTCGTTGGTTGACGTGTCCCCGGCACGAAGTGTCTCTGATGGACTTTTCCCCGGCGCGGAGTGTCGGGTTGACTTTCCCCGGCACGGAGTGTCGCTGATGGACTTTTCCCCGGCGCGGAGTGTCGGGTTGAATTTTCCCCGGCACGGAGTGTCGCTGATGGACTTTTCCCCGGCGCGGAGTGTCGGGTTGACTTTTCTCCGGCACGGAGTGTCGCTGATGGACTTTTCCCCGGCGCGGAGTGTCGCGGGTTGACTTTTTCCCCGGCATGGAGTGTCGCTGATCGAATTTTCCCCGGCGCGGAGTGTCGCTGGTTGACTTTTCCCCGGCACGGAGTGTCGCTGATCGACTTTTCCCCGGTGCGTAGTGTCGCTGGTTGACTTTTCCCAGGCACGGAGTGTCGCTGATCGACTTTTCCCCGGCGCGGAGTGTCGGTGGTTGACTTTCCCCAGCACGGAGTGTCGCTGATCGACTTTTCCCCGGCGCGGAGTGTCGGGTTGACTTTTCCCCTGCACGGAGTGTCGCTGATCGACTTTTCCCCGTCGCAGAGTGTCGGTGGTTGACTTTTCCCCGGCACGGAGTGTCGCTGATGGACTTTTCCCCGGCGCGGATTGCGGGTTGACTTTTCCCCGGCACGGAGTGTCGCTGATGGACTTTTCCCCGGCGCGGAGTGTCGCTGGTTGACGTGTCCCCGGCACGGAGTGTCGCTGATCGACTTTTTCCCGGCGCGGAGTGTCGGTGGTTGACTTTTCCCCGGCACAGAGTGTCGCTGATCGACTTTTCCCCGGCGCGGAGTGTCGGGTTGACTTTTCCCCGGCACGGAGTGTCGCTGATGGACTTTTCCCCGGCGCAGAGTGTCGGGTTGACTTTTTCCCGACACGGAGTGTCGCTGATGGACTTTTCCCCGGCGCGGAGTGTCGGGTTGACTTTTCCCCGGCACAGAGTGTCGCTGATCGAATTTTTCCCGGCACGGAGTGTCGCTGGTTGACTTTTCCCCGGCACGGAGTGTCGCTGATCGACTTTTCCCCGGTGCGGAGTGTCGCTGGTTGACTTTTCCCAGGCACGGAGTGTCGCTGATTGACTTTTCCCCGGCGCGGAGTGTCGGTGGTTGACATTCCCCAGCACGGAGTGTCGCTGATCGACTTTTCCCCGGCGCGGAGTGTCGGGTTGACTTTTCCCCGGCACGGAGTGTCGCTGATCGACTTTTCCCCGTCGCAGAGTGTCGGTGGTTGACTTTTCCCCGGCACGGAGTGTCGCTGATGGGGTTGACTTTTCCCCGGCACGGAGTGTCGCTGATGGACTTTTTCCCGGCGCGGAGTGTCGGGTTGACTTTTCCCCGGCACGGAGTGTCGCTGATGGACTTTTCCCCGGCGCGGAGTGTCGCGGGTTGACTTTTTCCCCGGCATGGAGTGTCGCTGATCGAATTTTCCCCGGCGCGGAGTGTCGCTGGTTGATTTTTTCCCGGCACGGAGTGTCGCTGATCGACTTTTCCCCGGTGTGGAGTGTCGCTGGTTGACTTTTCCCCGGCACGGAGTGTCGCTGATCGACTTTTCCCCGGCGCGGAGTGTCGGTGGTTGACTTTCCCCAGCACGGAGTGTCGCTGATCGACTTTTCCCCGGCGCGGAGTGTCGGGTTGACTTTTCCCCGGCACGGAGTGTCGCTGATCGACTTTTCCCCGGCGCGGAGTGTCGCTGGTTGACTTTTCCCCGGCACGGAGTGTCGCTGATCGACTTTTCCCCGGTGCGGAGTGTCGCTGGTTGACTTTTCCCCGGCACGGAGTGTCGCTGATCAACTTTTCCCCGGCGCGGAGTGTCGGTGGTTGACTTTCCCTAGCACGGAGTGTCGCCGATCGACTTTTTCCCGGCGCGGAGTGTCGGGTTGACTTTTCCCCGGCACGGAGTGTCGCTGATCGACTTTTCCCCGTCGCAGAGTGTCGGTGGTTGACTTTTTCCCGGCGCGGAGTATCGCTGGTTGACGTGTCCCCGGCACGGAGTGTCGCTGATCGACTTTTCCCCGGCGCGGAGTGTCGGTGGTTGACTTTTCCCCGGCACGGAGTGTCGCTGATCGACTTTTCCCCGGCGCGGAGTGTCGGGTTGACTTTTCCCCGGCATGGAGTGTCGCTGATGGACTTTTCCCCGGCGCAGAGTGTCGGGTTGACTTTTCCCCGACACGGAGTGTCGCTGATGGACTTTTCCCCGGCGCGGAGTGTAGGGTTGACTTTTCCCCGGCACAGAGTGTCGCTGATGGACTTTTCCCCGGCGCGGAGTGTCGGGTTGACTTTTCCCCGGCACGGAGTGTCGCTGATGGACTTTTCCCCGGCGCGGAGTGTCGGGTTGATTTGATTCCGAGGCGGAGCGTAATTCTGGCAGGGAAGGTAGATATCCCGAGGCGAAGCATGATTTCGACACGGGGTAAATTCTAGGACGGAGCATGATTCTGCCATAGAGGTTGTTGGTTTGATTTGATTTGGGTTGACATCAGCATCGCTACACTGGAATATGGTACCAGGAGCGAATCATCATCTGTCTTGAGAGGATTTGGGAACTGGTTTTCTGTCGGCATCTGCATTGCTGCACTGGAATAATGCCAGGAGCAACTCATCATGTGCCCCGGGAGGATTTGGATTTGGTTTTTTTTGTTTGGCATCTGCATTGCTGCACTGGAGTAATGCCAGGAGCAACTCATCATTTGCCCCGGGAGGATTTGGGAATTGGTTTTGTTTTGGCATCTGCATTGCTGCACTGGAATAATGCCAGGAGCAACTCATCATGTGCCCCGGGAGGATTTGGGAATTGGTTTTGTTTTGGCATCAGCATCGCTGCACTGGAATATGGTACCAGGAGCGAATCATCATTTGCGTTTGCTTATTAGGAAACGATGGCTTAGGAGACAGGTTTTAGGTCCCCATCACCTAAGACTTTTCAATTTTGTGAGCCGTAAGGGTCTCACAAAGCATTTTCTCCCTACGGGTCGTAAGGATCCCGTAAGTGTATTTTCTCCTTAGGAGTCGTGGGGACTCCCAAGTGTGTTGCTCCTTTGTGAGTCGTAAGGATCTCACGCGGGAATTTTCTCCTCACAAAGTCGAGAGGACCTTGTGAGTGCATTTCATCTCTTTTTCATGAGTTTGCCCCCTTTCGGGTTTTCACAAACTCGCCGGCAGTACTGCTGTTTTTACTCACGGAGCCCTTTCGGGTTTTCATTCGTGCCCATTTTGCTTGTGGACATACCTCTTTTTATTTTTATTTTATTATTTTTTGAGAGATTGGGATTGTTTTACGCCCGTGGATTGTATACGGTTTTGCAGGATGTATGATCCAGACCGTAGGGCCGAAGACATTTCGGGACTTTGTTGGCGTCTGCATTGCTGCAATGGAATGTGGTACCAGGAGAGACTCATCATTCACCGTTGGGGTATGGGATTTAAAATTTGGTTGGCGTCTGCATCGTTGCACTGGAATATGGTACCAGGAGCGACTCATCATTCGCCACTTGGGGACTGGGGAGCGATGGCTTAGGAGACAGGTTTAGATCCCTATCGCCTAAGGCTTTTCAATTTTATGGGTCGTGAGGGTCCCATAAAGGTATTTTCTCCCTGCGAGTCGTAAGGATCCCGCAGGTGTATGTTCTCCTTAGGAGTCGTGAGGACTCCTATGTATGCTTTTCCTTTGTGAGTCGTAAGGATCCCACAAAGGTTTGTTCTCCTCATGTATCGTGAGGACACATGAGTGGATTTCCCTCGTTCCCAGTTTAATGACTTAGAGGTCGACTGTTTCCAGTTTAACGACTTAAAGGTCATCTGTTTCCAGTTTAACGATGTAGAGGTCATGTGTTTCCAGTTTAAAGACTTAGAGGTCTGCTGTTTCCAGTTTAACGACATAGAGGTCATCTGTTTCCAGTTTAACGACATGGAGGTCATCTGTTTCCAGTTTAACGACGTGGTGGTCATCTGTTTCCAGTTTAAAGACTTAGGGGTCTATTGTGCCCAGTTTAACGACTTAGCGGTCATCTGTTTCCAGTTTAATGACTTAGAGGTCATCTGTTTCCAGTTTAACGACTTAGAGGTCTGCTGTTTCCAGTTTAACGACATAGAGGTCATCTGTTTCCAGTTTAACGACATGGAGGTCATCTGTTTCCAGTTTAACGACGTGGTGGTCTAATGTTTCCAGTTTAACGACTTGGTGGTCATCTGTTTCCAGTTTAACGACTTGGTGGTCATCTGTTTCCAGTTTAAAGACTTAGAGGTCTAATGTTTCCAGTTTAAAGACTTAGAGGTCTTCTATTTCTAGTTTAAAGACTTAGAGGTCTAATGTTTCCAGTTTAACGACTTGGTGGTCATCTGTTTCCAGTTTAACGACTTGGTGGTCATCTGTTTCCAGTTTAAAGACTTAGGGGTCTATTGATGGCGAGCTTGGAATTTTGGGGTCGGGGCCGGCATCAGCGTTGCTAACACTGAAGCAGAGGTGCCAGGAGCAATTCATCATTTGCCTACTCTTGTTGGCGGAGCGATGGCTTAGGAGACGGGTTTAGGTCCCTATCGCCTAAGGCTTTTCAATTTTATGGGCCGTGAGGATCCCATAAAAGCATTTTCTCCCTGCGAGTCGTAAGGACCCCATAGGTGTATTTTCTCCTTAAGAGTCGTGAGGACTCCTAAGTGTGTTTTTCCTTTATGAGTCGTAAGGATCCCACAAAGGTTTGTTCTCCTCATGTATCGTGAGGACACATGAGTGGGTCTTCTCAATGGAGCATAATTCTAAAGGCGGAGACCAGCCGCGTAACTGGTGATTACGGTGGAGCATGGGTATGATGAGAATTATTTGAGCCCGTGGATTGTATACGGTAGTCAATTTGGGGACTAACCGTAGGGCCAGAGGGAATTTTGAAAAATTGGATTTTTGTTTGTGTTTTTTTTGTTTTACCGCGATTGCTCTATCCTTTCAGCTTTTCTTATCGCGAAGGTCGCGATTGCCCTATCCTTTCGGCTTTTATTCGCGATTGCCCAATCATTTCGGCTTTATTTTCATCTTTATTTTACTCGCTGATTTTTATTGCGAGTTGCCCCATCATTTTGGCTTTTCTCTATTTTTCTTTTATTTACACACATTTTTTTGTTTATTTACATATATATATATATATATATGTATATTTTTACATTCCCAGTTTAACGACTTAGAGGTCGACTGTTCCCAGTTTAATGACGTGGTGGTCAGCTGTTCCCAGTTTAACGACGTGGTGGTCCTCGTTGCTTATCCCAGCTCCTTGAACTTTGATCTTGGCGGGGCTGTGTTGATGACCTAGCTCTGTGGCTTGCCGATACATCCGAGAATTGTGAGGTTTTTCCAAGCTTATATTGGTCCTCTGCCCAATCTTTGAAAATATAGCAGTCTTGGATGGTATGACCCACCACTCTATGATATGGGCAGTATAGGGGATTGCCGGTCATGTTCATTTCCTGTGGCCTCTTTGAGACAGGCAGTTGCAGACCGCTGTTCAGGGTGTCCATGAATATTTTGCGGACTTCATCCCTCCTGAAGGAGTATACCCTCTTCTTTCCCTCCATTGGAGTAGGTGCCTTTACTGATGCTGGTCCTCGAGGCACATGTCTGGGAGGATTAGGTTCTCGAAAGGTTTCAGTCTCCATTTGCATGAAATCGGCGATCGTAGCTTGACTGTTTGCTAACACGCCTTTAGAAAGTTCTATCTCTCCCATCTCGTATTGCCTTTCGACCCAATCTTTGAAGACGAAGCAGTCCTCAATGGCATGACCTATCACCCTGTGATAGGGGCAATATTTTGGGTCGTCGGTCATATTCTCTTCTTGCGGTCTCTTAGATTCTGGCAGTTGTAGACCGTTTCTTAGGGCGTCCCTGAATATCTTGTGGACCTTTTCCCTCTTGAAGGAATAGATCTTTTCCAGCTTCTCTTTCAAAGGCGATTCCCCCCCGGCGTATGTATCGGAGGGACTGGAGGCTGATTGCGGCCGTTTTTCGCGAAGGCGCTCCGCTTTTAGGTTGAAAGGGATATCAGTTGACTGCCCCCGGGTATCAATCCCTGGCTCATGAGCCAAAATTTGATTCTGCTGTAATTACAATCGGGCGACTTGGGTCGCGAGATCTGCCATGACGTTTGCCAGCTCGTCGACTTTGGAATAGACCTCGGCAATTTTCTCATCCCTGTCCTGAAATTGGTTTTGAAGCCATTGGAATAATGCTTGTTCTGTAGTTCCGGCTATGACAACCGGGTAATCTTTATTGCCCAAGCTCAATTCCGTAGGAACCACGGGCTCCTCTGGCTTATCGGCCTGAGCGGGATCTTCATCATTTAGATCGAGCCGATGCTGGGTAGCATCAACCATATCATCACTATGGCTGTGAAGAAGAGGAGGGTTCGTTTCTTCATGTCCAGCCGTGTAGACAGTGTGGATAACACACTCATCCATTCTTTCATCACTGGCAGCTGGTTTCGCGGAGCGGTCCGGGCTTTGGAAATTCATAAATTTTAACATGGCCAGAGCCCTAGCCCTTTTGTTGGCTCTATATCTGAGCCGCTTCTGCCTCAGCTTCTCTGCCTTGAGCGTCTGGCAGGCTTTTGCTCTTCGGGAAGCCGCCACAGGCCGAGTGATGGGGAGGCTTGAGAAGACACCCAATCGAGCAGTGGTCAAGGGCACCGCTGGAGCTTGCTCGGGATGCCTTGTTTCTTTGCTGGTGCTGATGGCCTTGCCCCCAGCTGGGGCCATGGAGAGTCGTTCAAACGCCGACTTGTGTTTGAGTTGGGGCGCCTTCGAGACCACCACATTCGGCCTCTTGCCTTTCGAGACCGGTTTGTCTGTTGCTGGAGCTTGAGGAGATGGGATGGCTCCAACTGGCATGAACATGATAGAGCCGAATGGTAGCAGCGGCTCCTCCCATTGTCGCTCGAGACTGGCCGGAAGGACCGTCCTAGAGTCTATCCTCATCGTGTAGGAGACGGGAGCTGAGTTCATCATCAAAGACATCGTCAGAAGATGATTGCTTGAAAATCTGCATGAAAAAGCATTATTTTCAGTATAAATACAGGTATGCATATTGATTGAGTTCGCGTGAACGCTTAACCCGAAATATGGGAGGAGAGATTGGTCCCACCGGGCGTGCAGAATCTGTAGGGTGTTTTTCGTCACCCCATTGAGATGGGAATACGCGCGCGCTTGTCAGGCGTACTACAGATTCCTCCTGCCTAGGGTAGGCCGGGGTTTAATGATTGTGGGGATCCGAATCTCCGGCAGCCGCGGACTAAGCTGCCGTTAATTACCCTTCGCCTTTGGGGCGAGGGAACCTCCGATTAACGGGTTAAACTGGTCATGCGAACTCAATGTGCAGTGTACGTGTGTTGTGTTTTGAAAAGGGGGGTTTGGATATATCGGAAGCCACGCAGAGTTTTTTACGGGGGTCCCGCTACCCGGATAGCGGGCTGGGGGTCAAGGGGGCTAGCAGCCCCCTTGCGGGGTGCGGGGCAGCGCCCCGTTAGAAATTTTTTTCTAACAGGGACAGTGTCGTGGAGCACTTGTGTGTGCAAATATGTATACATATGTATATATATATATATGTATATATATAAAAGAAAGAGGGGAAAAGGCATCCAAAGGATGTGTGGGGGGCAGCACCTTGGGCGCTGTGCGCTCAGGCGCTAGAGTGCCACGTGTCGGCACGTGGGCGCTCTGCGCTTGAGCGTAAGCGCGCCACGTGTCGGTATGGGGGAGACTTGCGCTGGAGCGCTTGCGCTTGGGCGCAAGCGCGCCATGTGTCGGCACCGGGGAGACTTGCGCTCGAGCGCTTGCGCTTGGGCGCAAGCGCGCCACGTGTCGGCACCGGGACGACTTACGCTCGGGCGCTTGCGCTTGAGCGCGCGCTTGCGCCACGTGTCGGCACCGGGGAGACTTGCGCTTGAGCGCAAGCGCGCCACGTGTCGGCTTGCGCTCGGGCGCTTGCGCTTGAGCGCAAGCGCGCCACGTGTCGGCACGTGGGCGACTTGCGCTCGGGCGCTTGCGCTTGAGCGCAAGCGCGCCACGTGTCGGCATGCGGGCGCTCTGCGCTTGAGCGCCGGCGAGAAAAAGTGGCTTTTAGCCTAAGAAACAGAAGCTGTGCTTCAGAAAGGAAATATTTGTTATGTATATATGTATGGAGTTAGACTCCTGGGATGTTTTGAAGCTGATGAAGGGGGTCTTCTTCTTCCTTCTGTTGTTTGGCCGGGTCTTGAAGATCAAGAAGTAGGAGATTTTAAAAATCACTCCTTTTTGAGATCTGATGGGAGATCTGAGTTCCCCTTTGTGGGTTTTGTGGTGGAAAACTACTTAGTTTTGGAAAAAAAAGAGAAACTCTTGATTTAATTCAAAAGAAATGAGAAGATTTAGAACCTTGGAGAAGGAGCAGGAGGCACAAAGAACCCTAGGTTTTGGGGGAATGAAAAGTGTATGCTTTATTCATCATCATGTTGCCTTATATAGGCTTACATATTTACATATAGCCCCTTGGGCTTTGCAAAAATGGCATTTTAGCCATCCCATGGCTCATGTGCCATTTCATTTTTGCACATAAGCCATGGGCTTACAAAATATTGGCTTTATGCCCATTTTGTTTACATTCATGCATAAAAAATTACATAAAAATTATTTATGACATGATTTCGTTGTTGGCGTGGGAAGGCTGGCCGCGGGCTCGACTTGGGCATGGACCCGCTTGACCTGGGCTTGGGCCCACCGAGCTTGGGGGTTGACCTTGACTTTGACTCGGTCAACCGGGGTGTAAATTTTTACCCCAACAGACCCAACTCTCTAGAGATCGAGCCCAGCTCAGAAGACTTGGAGCAGTTCATCGAGGACCCGGAGCTCAAGTCACTTGTATATACTTTTATTTTCAGTTCATGCCATTGTTTAGGTATTGCTTTCCATATTGTATTTACTTTTCAGTTGTATTGTAAATAATGTTTAATAAATAAAATGGTTGATGTTCATTTACATCTCATGTCTTTCTTGTGTACATTTATATTATATTGCTTATTTATGCTTAACGTGTTTACTTCTTAGTAAATACGTCGCGGGGCTAATCACGTGTCCTGATCGTACACCGGGAAACGGGATGTGACAGGTTTTGTTGGCGGCCCATGTAGGTCAGTTCTGCATGGAAACCTAAGCAATATAACACCAGAATTATAAGACTCAGCAACTAAATATTCTTTATATTTCATATTCCTTGAATCTATCCTAACCCTATTTTTCTTTCAAGGTTATAGATTCTCCGAACAATACTAGCACCAACGTGAACGACAACACTTCACCACTACCTCTTCCACTTACGCCTACCGTTGTAGCTCGGATCAACGAGCAGACGGTACTGCTTGAGGCAATAAAGAGCCTCTTGGAAGGACAACAACAGCAGACTGCTATCCTAATGAACCGCCCAGAAACTGAGGCATCTGGAGTGAAACAATTCCGGTCACTGCATCCTAAGCAATTTTCTGGGAAAGAGAGCCCTCTGGAAACTGAAGAATAGGTTCAATCCATTGAGGACGATCTGGCAGCAGCACAAGTGCCAGACATTGCTTGGGTAAGGGTTGCGAAGCTGCAACTCATGAATAACGCATGAGTATGGTGGAAGGCGGAAGAAAGCCGTCTTACTCAGCTGATCGAATGGAAGACTTTTCGCGACATATTCGACGCGAAATATTTTCCCGAGACTGACCGATTTGATATGGAGCAGCAATTCATCCACCAACAACAAGGCTCTATATGAGTATGATGCTTAGTTCACTATGTTGAGCAGGTAAAATATGTCTCAAATATTCGAATTTTCTGATATCACATACTACACAACTAACACAAGACCGTAATAGGTTCGCGGCACATCTCATACCGACTGTTGAGATCAGGGCCAGAAGATTTCAGCTGGGGTTGAACCTGGAGATCTAAGCTGCATTAGCTACAGGGGATTTCCCAACCCATGACTTAGCTTTGAAGGCTGCCCGAAGATATGAGGCAGTGGTGAAGAACAACGGCAGACCTCAATCTGCCGGTATGAAACGCCCTGCTACTCAGATAGCAGGAGGATCTTTTTCAGGCCACCTTTTGTACCCAGGAGACCGGGAGTATCTTTCAACCGGCCCAGTTCAGACTTTTGCACCTACTGCAGGAGGAATGGACACCTGGCGAAGGACTGCAAGCGTGTTAATCGCTTTTGCTTAGTCTGTGGCTCATCCACACATGATTGTTGGGGTCAAAAATTACACCCCAGTTGACCAAGTCAAAACCAAGGTCAACCCCAAGTCAAGTGGGCCCGAGCCTAAGCCCAAGTCAAGATCAAGCATGGAAGGGGCCGACTTCATGCCAAAAAGGAGGCAATAAATTAGTGTAAATGTAATTTTTAGAAATAAATATATGTAATGTGGACAGAAAGCCAAAATTTTGTAAACCTCATGTCTTATGTGCAAAAAAGAAATAAGCACATAACGCATGGGGTGGCACAAGTGCCATTTGACAAAACCCAAGGGGCTATATGTAAAGTGTGTAGCCTATAAAGGCAACATGATGAAAAAATCAAGGATAACTTTTTTTCTCTCTCTCAAAAAATTAGGGTCTGTTCCTCTTCTCCTTCCTCAAGGTTCTAAAACCTTCTTCTCCTTTTTGAATTAAATCAAGAGTTTAACTCTTTCTTTTCCAAAAATTAACAGTTTTTCACCATCAAACTCTTGAAGGGGAACTCAGATCTTCCATCAGATCTCAAAAAGGGAAGATTTTTAAATCTCACCCCCCTTTTCTCCAAGATCCGGCCAACAGAAGAGGAGGAAGAAGGAGACCCACTTCCAAAAATCCCTCTTTGGGGAAGATCCAGGCCCAAAGGGGAGAAGAAAGGGGTCCCCTTCGGTCATTTCCAAAGATTTCTATAAGTTTAACTCTATTCAAGATCTGTTGGAGTTTAACTCCATAAACAAAACCCTTTTAGGAGTTTAACTCCAAATCTATACATAATCCCTTGGGAGTTCAACTCCCAGCCCAGGGGCTAAGCCCCTTTTCCTCTGGTGTTTCCAGCGGTTACATGCCGCGCACGTGACCTACGGGCGCCCAACGGTCGTGTGCCATGCATGTGACCCGCGGGCACCCAGCGGTTGCATGCAGGGCACGTGACCCGCGGGCGCTCAGCCTCCACATGCGCCTCACGAGATCCGCGGGCGCTCAGATCTCAGCGGTCGCGTGCAGGGCACGTGACCCACAGGCGCCCAATGCCCACGCACCTGGCACGTGACCTGCGGGCGCCAAGCGCCCACGTGCCTGGCATATGCCCAGTGGGCGCCACGTGCCATGCACGCATCTTTTTAGATGCTCCTCACCCCTTATTTTCGATGCACTCCATACCCAAAAAAGGTCCTTCGTTAGGAAAATTTTTCTAACGGGGCGCTGCCCCACACCCCGCAAGGAAGCTACTAGCCCCTTGACCCTCAGCTCGCTATCCGGGTAGCGGGACCCCCATAAACTCTGCGAGGCCCCCGATACACCCAAAACCCCTCAAGACACACATACGCACACTGCACATTGAGTTCGCATGACCAGTTTGACCCATCAATCGGAGGTTCTCTCGCTCCAAAAGCGAGGGGTAATTAAGGACGGCTTACTCCACGGCTGCCGGAGATTCGGATCCCCACAATCACTAAACCCCCATCTACCCTAGGCAGGGGGAATCTGTAGTATGACTGACAAGCGATGCGTATTCCCTCTCAATGGGGTAACGAAAAACACCCTACAATGATATTGGATCTTGTCCTCGTAGACTCAATCCAAATCCTGCAACTAGACTAACAATCACCTATTCGCAGCGGCCAACTATCCAGGCACCTGCACCACGTCTTGCTCTTCCAGCTCCACCTCCTCGTGGACTTACTGCACCTCCTCTTCATCAGTTCCATTAAGCACAAAGGAACCTACCTCAGGGATAGAGGAACGGACAGAGGAATGCGCCTCCAGCAAGGAGGAATGTACTGAGGCGACATGCTTTCACAATGACCATGGAAGAAGCTGAAGCCACTGGCCAAGTCATCACTGGTAACTCTTTTCTTTCAAACTTTCTTTCAATCCTTATACATATCAAATATTTTATCCTATACCTAAACATATTCCACACAACTTAGGTACAATCTTTATAGCCTCACTTCCTGCACTAACACTCTTCGATACTGAAGCATCTCATTGCTTTATGTCGCAATGGTTCATCCGAACTCATGCGATTCCAGTCAAACCATTTGTATCCAGCTGGAATGTCAGTTCAGGGAACAGCGTTCTAAAAGCAATAATGGGATACGACCCGTGTTTAGTGGTCGTCTGCAGCAGAGAATTTTATGCTGACTTCAAGGTGCTGGACATACTG
This sequence comes from Agapanthus africanus, assembly GCA_030015575.1. Classification (NCBI taxonomy): domain Eukaryota; kingdom Viridiplantae; phylum Streptophyta; class Magnoliopsida; order Asparagales; family Amaryllidaceae; genus Agapanthus; species Agapanthus africanus. The sequence continues at coordinate 81,722,738 of CM057337.1, forward strand.
AACTTCGATGTAGTTATGGGTATGGATTGGCTAGGATCTTTCTATGCTACCATCGACTGTCGTCAAAGGAGGGTAGTGTTCGAGATTCCAGAGCATTCGGTCTTTTATTTCAAGAGTGGAGACCGTATCCTGGAGCCTAGCACATATAAAGCAAAACTGAAGAAGGCAGTGATTGCAACTCTAAAGGCGGGAGAAGATAAGCCTGAGGTAGTTCGAGAGTTCGATGATGTATTTCCTGAAGAGATATCAGGTTTGCCTCCTGATCGAGCTCTTGAATTTGGAATTGATTTAGTATCTGGAGCATAACCAGTGATCAAAGCACCATATCGCTTAAGTTCAGAAGTTTGAAGGAGATCCGTACTCAGCTGGACGAACTTCTGCAGAAAGGATGGATTCGTCCCAGTACTTCAAGTTTGGGATTTCCAGTGTTGCTTGTGAAGAAGAAGGTTCTTACAGAATGTGCATTGATTATAGAGCTTTGAACGATGTCACGATAAAGAACAAGTATCCATTACCGCGAATCGACGATCTGTTCGATCAGCTAAGCGAGTCTTGTGTTTTCTCAAAGTTAGATTTTCGTTCGCGTTATCATCAGGTGAAGGTCAAAGAGTCTGATATTCTGAAGACGGCATTCAGGACTCGCTATGGACATTATGAGTTTCTCGTGGTGCCATTTGGAGTGACCAATGCACCAGCCATATTCATGAATCTGATGAACCAGGTTTTGCGAGAATATCTAGACAGGTTTGTTGTCATATTCATCGACGACATCCTGGTGTATTCTAAGAATCAGAAAGAGCATGCTGAACATTTATGAATTGTCCTGGAGACTTTGCGACAGTATCAACTCTATGCCAAGTACAATAAGTGTGAGTTTTGGCTAGTACAAGTCGAATTTCTTGGACATATCGTTTCAGGTGAAGGAATCTCTGTGGATCCAGCTAAAGTATCAGCAGTAAGCGAATGGCCGACATAAAAGACAGTGAAGGATATTCGAAGTTTCTTGAGATTAGTGGGATATTATCGAAGATTCATAAAATGCTTTTTGAAGATTGAAACACTCCTGACCAAGCTCACACGTAAAGATAAAGAATTCATGTGGTCAGAAGCATGCGAACAAGCTTTTGTAGAACTCAAGTCAAGATTGAAAACAACGCCTATTCTCGTCATACATGACCAATCTGGAGGTTTCGTAATGCATTGCGATGCATCCGGTAAGGGATTAGGATGTGTTCTACACCAGCACTGTAAAGTTGTAGCTTATGCATCAAGACAGTTGAAGATTCATGAGCGCAATTATCCAACGCATGACTTAGAGTTGACAGATATTATATTTGCACTGAATATTTGGCGCCATTATATTCTTGGTGAATGGGTAGATATCTATACAGACCACAAAAGTCTGAAGTATGTCTTTATTTAGAAAGAGTTAAATATGCAGCAGAGAAGATGGTTAGAACTTATGGCGGATTTTGACATAACCTACAATATCATCCAGGAAAGGTGAATGTAGTTCCTGATGCACTTAGTCGCTAACCACTATCAATGAATCTCACCACACAGTGGAAGCTACAGCAAGATTTGCATCAGATGGAGATAGAAGTGGTCATGCCAGGTAACACTTCAAGTTTGATGAATTTACAAGTTTAGTCTACAATTGTCAATCATATCAAAGCAACCCAAGCAAGCGATGCCAAGTTGTAAAAGATCAGAGAACAAGTAGAAAGTGGACTTCGAACAGACTTCATCATCTACGAAGACGGATCTTTGAGTTACGGAAGCAGATTGTGTGTACCATAAGGTCATGTTCGGGAAGAGTTGATGAAAGAAGCTCACAGCTCCCCATACTCAGTACACCCTGATGGTACAAAGATGTACAAAGATTTAAGTCAACATTACTGGTGGTATAGAATGAAGCGTGAAGTAGGCAGAAGCGTAGCCAAATGCTTGGTGTGTCAGCAAGTAAAAACTGAATATCATACGACTGCTGGTTTATTTCAACCGTTATCTATCCCAGAATGGAAGTGGCAACACATTACCAAGGATTTTGTGACTGCTCTTCCTCATAGCATAAAAGGTAACGATGCAGTATGGGTTATTGTGGATCGACTCACAAAGTCGGCTCATTTTATTCTCTTTCGAGTTGTCCAATCTACCGAGACACGAGTAAAGAAGTACATGGAGGTAAGTTTGAATCTAAGTAAGATTTAACTTTTCAATGTGTACTATCTCTGATACCCATAAACTCATGCAGGAGATCGTGATATTACATGGAGTACCAGTTTGCATTGTCTCCGATCGTGACATTAGATTCCGATCGCAGTTTTGGCAGAGTCTGCAGGCTAGCTTGGGAACGAGTCCGAACTCTAGCATAACTTACCATCCACAAACAGATGGACAGTCTGAGCGAACGATTCAGATCCTTGAAGATATGCTAAGAGCTTGTATGCTAGACTTCGGAGGATCATGGGAAGATCACCTACATCTTGTGGAGTTTTCATACAACAACAGCTACCAAGCGAGTATTGGAATGGCACCGTTTGCAGCGCTCTATGGAAGGAAGTTTTGTTCACTATTAAGTTGGGACGACATTGGAGATAGGGAACTCCTTAGACCTGAGATGATAGTGGCGACTGTAGATGTAGTTCGCACTATCAGGGAACGAATGCGCATAGCCCAAGACCGACAGAAGTATTGGGCTGATGCAAAGCGCCGACACTTGGAGTTCCAACTGGGCGATCTTGTCTTTCTAAAGATCTCTCCAAACCGTGGAGTGATTCATTTTGGAAAGAGGGTAAGCTAAGTCCGAGGTACATTGGACCGTTCGACATACTCGAACGAGTCGGGGAAGTGGCATATCGCTTGGCACTTCCACCCTCATTGGAAGGAGTGCACAACGTGTTCCATATATCCCAACTCTGAAGATATGTGAGCGACCCTAGCCATATCCTTGATCACTCCGAGATCACTATACAGACAGACTTATCTTGTGAGCAACAACCCGTTGAAATCCTGAACAGAAAGGTAAAGTTACTTCGGAACAAGGAAGTAAACTTGGTTCGACTGATGTGGAGAAAAGATTCACCAGGAGAATCAACTTGGAAAAGAGAAGACAACATGCTTACAAGATACCTTTACTTGTTTGTAAATTAGTCCTTAAATAATTGTAAATTTCGAGGATGAAAGTTTTGTAAGGAGGGTAGAATGTAACGACTCTGTTTTTAATGTACATGAATTTGTTTAAAGTTAAAGCACTAAATGGAGTATTTGCAACTCTGAGTATGCTATAAGTATTTAATATGTTTAATAACAGCAAGAAACAACTTGTAGCTCATTGGTAAAGCTTTGCACTGCTGTGACATAGCCCCTGTGTTTGAATCCCATCTGCCATATTATTTTTAATGATTTTTCTTTTAAACTTTTTGAAAGCCCAAAGGTTTACACGTGCAATACACGTAAAAATGAAAAGTCATTGAAATCAAACATGTGGGAATTGTTATATGAACAAGCACCAACACGTGGCACCAATCCTAAGCCCTACCTCCACTTGATGGCCGGCGAGATCTCGCATTGGGCCGGCGCCGCCGGGTCAAACCGTAGGTGATGCCTTTTTTTTCTTCACACTAGTCTCTTGGCCTCCCCCCATAACCCCAGTACTGTTTGTTTTCTTTGCAATTATCCAGAGAATTAAAACGAGATATTAATCCAAAATTTTGATGCATTTTAATTCTATTTTTCAATCTTCAAAACCCTAAATTCTCCTATAAATACTACATCACACCTTAGTCCTCACCATTCTGAAATCTACCATCAAAACTCTCAAATTTTTCCAAGTCAAATTAGTTGTACAAGTGGAGTTAGCCCAAGGTCATCTTCCGGCGACGACTTGGGACAAATCCGGCGACACCGCAACTCCACGAAGCTCTCAAACCCTTTCTCTACTTCCCCTCTCTCATCTAATCCAGTAAGACCTCTTTTCTCTCCTCTCCTCCCTATTAAAAGAATTCTCTTCTCAGAACACATCGGAAGCGGAGTTATTCCGACTTCCGATTCTAATTTTTTTAAAAACACAACTTTTCTTAATAACCAAATTGTAAGTGCACGGCGGCGCCCCGGCCGTCAATCCGACGCCGGAGTGCGGAAGCGATGCTTTTCTTTAACTTTTTGAACCGGCACCACCGCGCACTATAAACCCGGATCGTGCCATTAAACTAGTCCTAGCTAAACTAGAGAAGAGGGAAGAGAGATATACCGAGCGATCAGTGTCCTCCGGTCTTCTCGTCGTCGTCCCGATCTCCCGCGGAGTGTCCGGTCTCCACCTCCTCGCCGGAAGGGCACCACGTCGCCGGCTTCTTTTATGGGCTCCCACCTCTGGACCGAGGCGACTCGGGCACGAAGCTGGCGAGTCGACGTGCCCAAGATTTGCTGTAGAATATAGTGTAGAAAGCTATGTCTCATTTTGGGGTATTGGAAGTTGCCTTTGGTGGAGGAAATGTACTTGTGGAATTTTGTGATGAACTTGGGGATTTTTGCAAGCATGAGAGAACCAAAAATCCCCACTCAAAATATGGGCAGCCTTCCTCCTATCCTTGGCCGGCCATGGCAAGTGAGGAAATCAAAAGGGAGAGGGGAGAAAAGAATGAGGAAGCCAAAACAATAATGCAAGAGTGAGAAAAGGTTATCATGATCAACCATGATCACAAAACAAGTTCAACACTCCAAATCAACCATTATGAACCCAAATTCAAGCAATGATGAAGTCAAGAAAGTCAAGGTCATGGTGCAACCATCATGACACTACAATGTGCAAAGACAACCCTCCAAAATGCTTATATGCACAAATGCAAATAAGCCCTCCTCCACCAATCTTCGGCCAATGAAAGATACAAAGAAATATGGCCGAAACGGAAAGCAAACTGGCAACTCCAGAAAACTGGTCCCGTAATAAATTACAGGAAAACCCGGATACTGTATATACATACCCGCATTTGTATTCCGACCGAATACAAATGCAATGAGACAAAATCTACACTGTACTATACTAGGATCCGGCTTAAACCAAAGCCCGCTAGTATTATATGTCCGATACTGATCCATGCAATACCGCACGTATCTGATCGAACCCTGCCATATCTCCATACGGCCTCTACAGCGTTTTGCCCGAAACTTGAGCAACTGGTCTGTGGGGGACTCTAAAGACTCGTCAATACTATGGCTGTGGATTTAACCACTAGCACGTCAGAGGTATTAGCCATACGTGACGGGCTACCAGCTATTGACTAAAAGGGACGTCTGTGAGCGAACTCATCCTGACACCCTACTGAGCCTGTCAGTGACAATATCCGTACAGTCCGGTCCGTTCGTCTATGAGCATCGCATGGCGGGTCTAGGGGGTTGGTAAAAGTCAGACCCCCAAAAGCGGTACAAGTCGTGTCAGAGATCAGCCCAGAACACCCTGAGATACTACTGGAATACCTACCAGTAAATCTCCTGCCTTGGCCAAGGACTTTCATGTACCAGCTCTCCTAGACACAGCGCGACCTCACCCCCAATACCGGGAGAGACGAACCCCTGAAGATCCGCTCACTGCCTCCATGTGGTTCGGGACTGTACCCAACTAAAACCTGTTTGCACGTCTCTTTTGAGCATGGTAGGGTAGTAATCAAAGTACAGTGGGAACTCACACAAGAAAAATGACGATCCTCAGGTCGATGAACTAACCTGTACACATGTCACCAGGGAACTGCTATCTGACGTCAGGTATAAGACCAACTAGTATATTCCCGGCGAGTCCTGTCCGGTGTACTCATAACCCAATGAGCACCTGTATACATCTTAGGTGAACCAACTGACACCAGTGGCTTGTGAGACCGGCCACCGCCCCTCGTCGGGGTCTCGACTATATACACTAGTCTACTCTGGAGTATCGATGCCCTGTCTCGAAACTCCCACGACTAGGGACCTTTTAAGGATGTGCTTATAGACTACCAGCTCCTACGTATATGATCGCCCTCATACTGCTGGTAGTCAAGCAAGAATCCTAGGGGCTTTATCAACGTGCAATAGCGACCTGTAAGGTCACCTAAAGCAGTACACGATGATAAAGATAAACAGACAGCATACTATCATCTTGAGTAAGACTGTCCTACCGGGATAGGTCCTCCCTCAATCATTGCAATCACGTGCCTGTGATCCAATAATTGACTCTGAGGGCACTATCTCCAACAATCTCCCACTTGCACTCAAGGCTAATTATTGCGATGTCGCATACTCACAGCCCATGTGATACCGAACACCCAACTCCTATACTAGTCAGTCTCACAAAGCTCGTTTGCGAAACTATTGCGTTCGAGGAATAGCCTCAGTGAGTGGATCCACTTTGATGTTTCTTTCTATGTCTCTCTATATCTCAAGTTCGCGGAGAAAACCATCTTCCGAAATGAGCAATACCTGTCTTAGAATGTGTCTGGATGTCTGATGGGACCTAGCTCATAAATGAACTCCAAATCCAAACTTCTTAGACTGTATCATCAATTGAACTTAATCAGTATCCTGCGCCATGCCTCCCTCAGTATTGCCTTGGACCACCTGTCCAAAATACTGCCCCTCGTCAGAAGGAAAAACTATAACTCTGACAACCTCTTTGTCGTCCAGGTCACCTTGGAAGCCTGGAATGATAACTGTCTCCCGAATGAGGCTGTTGTTATCATATCCCTAGAACATTCACTTATGTTCTAAAACTGCTTCCGACTGTTTCTCTAGGATAGGATCAATGTCAACTTATTGCATCTAGTGCAAGAACAACATCTGGTGTGGTACTTGACATCTCATGATTGACTCAATTGCCTGAGCAAGTGATCTGCCAATCATGCACATCCCTCTCCCCTTTAGTCTGTAAGACACCTTTAGAGAGGGTGACTCCTTCACCTGTAGGTACACCACCGTGCCAGGAGTCGTCCATTCTAAATACTCTTAGAATGCTGTCTAAGTACCCTGATTGGGAGACCACCCAAATCTAGATCTAAAACCATAGATCTAGTAACTAGTATGTCTAATATAATGTCTAAATCCCATGTGGAGAAACCACTGTGTGACGACCAAAGCATAACCGATCGTAGTATAGGAATATCACTCCCTACTCTGTTTATGTCATCCAAATACCATGACATCACACACTACTACCTTCTTAACAGATCCATCCTCTATTCTGATGAAGTCAAACCTATGACTGTCACATCAGAAATAGATGATCTATCTCCGCTATATCTGCTTTAGTCTATAAATAGACATAAGCCACTTGTCCACTATGCTTCCGTTGCTCCCACTGACTACGACAACCCTCTGGCAGAGTCATATAGACGTACACTTCTAAAGCTGGTTTAGAACGACGCTATACTCATCCTCCTGCCTGGTCTCACAGTCTGGAACAACAGCAATGGCAAGTCTGGGTAAACAAGAACTTCCCTGTCACCGTCCTTGAGGCTACCGGAGTACCTCTCGGGTGCTTGAAGTTACCCACCGTATCTGCGGAGTGGCCAATGGAATGTCAAACCAGATTGAATCTTTAGGTTCTTATCAAATCTTCTGTAATCGTTTGCGGTTCTGGAATCACTTCCAGTTCTACCATACTCCCACTAATGTTTTCTGAAAAAATCCATTTTTATTAAAACTGTGGCGAGTCTAGAACAATATCACTATTGATCTTCCAGATGGTAGAAAGTCAACCCTCGTCATAGCCTGGGTCAACCAACAAACAGCCATTACAGAAACGTGCCTTGAGTTATCCAGAGTCTGGTTTTAAGCATAAACCGGACAACTCCCCGTACCTTAACATCGTTAAGATATGAACTGTTCTATATCTAATACAGAAACAGAGGCACTGATTTAATTGAACCAGATTCAAATCATGCAGCTGTCTCCAGTGCATGTCAACTAAATAGAAGGAGGCCGATCAGCGTTACTCAACTTAGGAATGCTTCCAATTATGAGTAACCTGAAAAGAGAAGCAAGTTCTCTTAATCATTACTATCAACTGAATACCATACACAAGTATTTAGATCCTCGATCACCTTGAAGAATCCCGATACTTGCAACACCTGGTTCTCTACTCTATTCTTATACCTATAACTTCTCAAAATTCGGACCCTGTGTTTCCTCGAAACACCTGTCTAAAAACTAGAGAAGTCATAAATAAACTGAATATAGTACGAGGACCAACCCCTCTGTCCTCATGGACACTGGACAATATACAATACTCTGTATAAGTCCTTTGAGTCTAGTGACTCATTCCCTGTGTGTCGTAGGTTGAAAACTGTACTTATGGTTAAGAAGAATTACACCGCTGTTTAATGCTCCTTACCTAACCATCCACTGATATAGGTAAATGTCATAGACATAATTTCAAAAAGGTATATCTCACTCTATAAATATAGACGTACAGATGTTTAGATGTCTCCTTCTTCCTCTAAACTAAACCCTAATCCTTCATATTTGTTGTGAGCCATAGGGTTTAGTGAGACTAAACAATCCATTAGCATTCTTTATATCACCTAGGCTAGTTGGATTAGCGAACCATCTACCCTAGTTACCTCGGTTTAGATGTTGGAGTTTGAAGCACATTCTCTCGGGTGGATCATCTTTGAAGCGAGGAGGTCGATGTTACCATTGTCATCAGTTTACCGAGGAGCTCTGGAGAGGATCACTAGAAGACCCGAAGGACTAGATCTTGGAGGTATAACCATCTCACCGAGTAGTTAAACCTCTTAGTTAGTTTAGTTAGTTCAGGTTTTAGTATAGATCCTGGAGTTAGCCGGTGTTGCGTAGTTGTTCATAATCGTTTTTGAAAATTCCTCCTCCCCGCGAACCGCAAGGTGCACGACATCGTCTTACAGTGACAATGTTGATGGACCAGAAGAAAAATCAAGTACTTCTGATCATGTACGGCCGGCGGAGACGGGTTTTATGAGGATTTCGCCGTTTTTTCTTGGTGCGGTGGGGCCTGTCTTCTTATGATGATCTTATAGTCTCTCCATGATCTCAGTAGCATTGTTTGATTTTTTTAATATAAGCTCGGTTTGTAATCTGTAGATTTGGAGGGAAAATGTGACTTTACATCACATCACACCTTTTTGCATTACTCATCACACACCCACTTGTTCATCTTACTTGCATAAGTCATGATTTGTATGCCCACTTGTGCAAGGCTGCCCTACCAAGGTTCATGCATCAAAAGGGTTGTGTTCGCACTTGTTTTGTTGCATTTGTCATGATAAAAAGAAGTGTACGCATGTTGTTGCAAAAAGCAACTCATTGAATTTTGATCGATTTTCTGTTCCGGTTGCAATGTCGACTCACAAATGTTATATCCGTGTATTTGAGTGTGTTTCTAGTGTTTTGTCACGAATACCTGTAATCTGTATTTATTGAGCAGACATGGATTAATAGTACCGATATATCACAAAATTGATAAAGAATGAGCAGTATTGAAATGCAGTTATTCGTGATGAACAAATACCCCCAAACTCATTCTTTGCTCGTCCCGAGCAAAAAAAAAATCCTAACCTCACTTTCGCAGGGAACGCGATTGCACTGAGCTCGTGCAACAATCCATTAAACCTCTAGGTGTCCCTAGTAGTAGGAGTGTTGTCTTCTGAGAGTTTTCAGCGGATTAAACCCACAAAATTCTGTTAAGCTAGCCTTTGTGAAATAACTATCAATTCTCAATCCTAGGGTTTAGTATCAAAGCTAGAAATTCTATCATCATAAGTTTAGAAATATCGAACCCTTGTTTTTCACACCTCACTAGTTATTCCATATAAGATCTTATACGCCTTTAACGTGTGGTGCAATAGCATCGTTATGTTTCGAAAAGTTCGATTTAAAGTCAACATGTCACAAATAATGACCGGATTAAAACTTCAAAAGGATACCAATTTACAAAGAGTTAAGTTTTTCTCAAGTTTCGTTTTCCAGTTAAGTTTCAAATTCAGAATTTCTATCTTTCTTAACAGGAAACTATGTCTTATACTTCACTCCACCTTTACTTGTTTTCATTTCATACACACCTTCGTGAATGTGCAATTGTCTTGATTATTGTAGGGTTGCTAGGCACGCGCACAAGGGTCTACGAGGCATCAACCATGCCCGATTGAAAATTTAGCCGTGCCGAACAACCCGAATACGGATCTTTAAACTAGAGATTAGGCGAAAACAAGCATGTTAACATCTTTAACACTAAGTGAGAGGGATTACAACCTTTGTAGATCCGGTCCTTCACTTCATATGCTCCGTGTTGTGGTCCCTTCGCTGCGATCATCGGGTTCCGGACTCTCGAGAGGTTCCACGAAGAGAAAGATGCAACCTTTGCTTCCGATCTTCGATACTAAGATGATCTACCTTGAAGTTCCGTTAACACAAGCTAACACTCATGAAATGATGTGAACATCCTCATCTAAATGGCAAGGGAAGATGAGGATGATGAAGTAGGATTTTTGCTCTCTTTATTTATCTTTTTCTCATATTTATTCATCACATTGGAAAAAAGCTAGCAAGCTTTTTCATGAAGAAAGATGAAGGAAGAAGATGATGAATATCTTTTGTGATGAATAATAAAAATGTTATCATAATCATTTATGCAACCATGGTTGTAGTAACCATTGTAGAGAGTTTACTAGGGTTAGGGTTTGGGTTGGGTTAAAGGATGAGTCACAAAGAAATATCTATCATAATATCTTAACAAAGACAAAGTAAAGCTTCTAGAATCAACTAGAAGGTTTAACCGTAATCCAAACCCTAATCATGTTCAAACTCCTCTAAACATGTTGCATTAATAATTATAATATGTTACAATATTATATATCACATATACAATATTTATTGTAACAAAATAAAATAATACATTTAACATATATCACATATATATCAATGTATTACCCGAGTGAGAAAAAGAATCTTTTAGAGAGCAAATATTAGTTAATGTAATTTTAATATATCATATATATTATTATACATTAAATTATCGAATCAACACTTGATCCGACAATCCGGCTATATCGCATATAACCGACTAATATTTATCCGTACCGATTCATCGAATCAACACTTGATCTGATGACCCGGATGATATCAAATATCGTGAGAATACAATACGATATCACATACCGCATTATCCTCGGTCCCGCACATATCACATATGTGCCCCTACTCCGTTTTGCCTGAGCCAAGAAATCTCTGTGTAGGACTCTAAAGAATCGTCAATACGCCGGCAGTAGGTGATGATCATATCAAACACCCACAAGCTGCAAGCGGTCAGCTAAACGTAACAGCTACCCAGGTATTGAGCGCTCAGAAGATCAACAAGCAAGCCTGTACATTCTCCTATGAATCCAAACAGTAACACTCCCGTACAGTCCGGTCTCGTCGTCTGATATGTTGCATATCTCGCCTAGGGGTGGTAAACGTCAGACCCTAGTAGCTTGATAAGTCGTGTCGATATGAGGTCTATAACAGTTCGAGAAACTACTGATAACACTTACCAGTAAATCTCAGCAACCCTGGCCAGGGATTTCCGGTTATAGCCAATCGAATACAGCACAACATCAACTCCCTATACCGGGAGAGACGAATCCCCTCCTATCGCTCATTGCCTCCATGTGATTCGGGACTGTACCCAAAAGCCACCTTTTTGCACGCCCTCTTGGACGTGGTATGATGGAAATCAAAGCACAGTGGGAATCACACAAGACTCTATGACGATCTCGGGTCAACAGACTACTCTGTACCAGTGTCACCGGAGAACTGCCATCTGACGTGAGGTATAATACCATCTGGGAGTTCTCGGAGAGTCCGTCCAGTGTACCCAGTCTCCACTGAGCACCCGTACACCATCCTTGATGTCAAACACCGATGGATATGGGATCATCCATCGCCCATCATATGGGTCAAGATGCGTATACGCTAGTCTACTCTGGTGTATCGATGCCCTGTCTCGATACACCCTCGACTATGAACAGTTATAGGATGTACTCGTCGACTACCGTGGCCCCACTAGTATGATCTCATCATAGTCCCAGTAGTCGAGTACATATCCTAAGGGCTTTATCAACATGTAATATAGAGACAATCTGAGTACATGTTAAGATAAAGTACAACCAGATAGCATACTATCATGTCGAGCAAGAAAGTCCTCCCTATATATGTCCTAGCATCCACTACAATATACATCGTATGTACAGTAATGGCCTCTAGGGCATACATATAACTAACAATCTCCCACTTGCACTAGGGCCATCTGTTATGGTATCGCATACCCAACAATTAGCTGCGGTTGAAGTATCCCATACTCAACCATCCCATAAAAGTCTCTACTGGGAAAAAGGCCTTTGTGAGTGGATTCGCGCTGTCGTCCTCTGTGTCTACTCTCCTAACCTCGATTTCCCTGGAGATCAACCATCTCCATGATCAGGTGATACTGCCTAAGAATTATATCTGGATTTCCGATGGGACGGTAGTTCCTTGGCATAAGCCACAACTCCATTGTCACACAATGGTAGGAACGAAGTTCATCGCATGAACTTATATGTATCCAGACTGCCTCTTTGGTAGCATCCTTGGTAACGATGTATCTTGTCTTTAATCGTCTAGTATGTCACGGTATCTAGCTTGGAACTCTTCCAACATACCGTCCCTCCACTGAGGGTATAGACAAGCCTCCGACTGACATTCAGTCGTCCTTATCACCCTGGAACCATTCCAGTGATTCACCCCAGGATCAATTGATACCATCTCACTACAACTAGTGAGTATCCTAACATCCAATTAGATCTATCTCATAGATCCAAAACCTAGGATTTAGTAGGTATCACTTTGATCCTATATGGAGAATCCATGTGATAAGCGGAGATTGACCGAGCGTAGCATAGGAAACTCCTTCCCTATCAAGAGTAAGTCATCCACGTATTCTACGAGGATCACCACCATACTCTCTACTACCTTTTCGTATATACAAGGTTCATCTATCATTTTGATGAAGTCAAACTCTTTGACTACCATATCAAAACAGATGTTCCAACTCCGCGATGCCTGTTTTATCATATAAAACATCTTGCACACGTTTCCGCTGCTCCCACTGTCTACGAAGCCCTCTGGCTGTGTACTTATAGATGCTCTTTTCTAAAACATCATTTAGAAAAGCAGTCATGACACCCAACCACCAGATATCGTAGTCATGGTATGTAGCCGTGGCAAGTAGGATCTGGATGGACTTAAGCATAGCTTTGAAAGTCTCAACTTTTCCATGTACACCAAGTAATCTTCTCAAGATATACTCGCTCCTGATGGGAATTTAACCCTTCAGATAAAGCAACCAAAGTCCATACTTTGTTGGTGTATAAGGATTCCATCGCAGATCGATAAGCATCCAACCATTCTTACAGAGTCCCACTCCTGATGGCCAGCTCGAAACTAGTTGGGTCACCATCTCATGATCCAATCCTCGCTCCCACTGTCATAGAGAAACCGAAGTATCTCTCAGGTGGGTGAGGAACCCTACTAGATCGGCGGAGAGGCTGAGGTTCGTTGGAAACTATTGAATCCTTTGGTTCTACCAAATCATCAGCTGCAATTTGTATAGCTGGAACATTTCCAGTTCTACATAACAGACCTTGCCTCGAGCTTGTCCGGATTTTGCTTTTAGACATAAGACGGACAACCCCAAATCTTAACAAGCTTAAGATATGGGCTCTTCCCTTTCCATATCATATATGAAGTGGTAGGCAACTGATTTGATTTGAACCCTATTCAATAGGTATGCAACTTCACAAGTGCATAACTCCCAAAAGGAAATAGGAAACTCAATATACTCATCATAGAGCACACCATATCAAATAGGGTTCTATTGCTCCGTCCCGATATACCATCGTGCTATGGTGTATGCGGAGGAGTAATGCTGAGAGAGAATCTCATTCTCCTTTAGAATAGTCCAGGAATTCCGTGCTCAAGATTCTCCTCCTTGATTTCATCAAAGGACATAATACTTATACCCGTCGTTGGTTCTCTACTTCTAACTTATATTCTTTGAATATCTCAAAAGGTTCGGACTTATGTTTCAACAGGAACACATGTCTGAATCTTGAGAGATTATCAGAGAATGTAATGAAGTACAAAGAACCGGTCTTGGCATGTGTAGACAGGGGACTTTCATACATTAGCATATATCAATCCCAAGAGTTCACTAACTCTTTCTCTGTTTCCAATAAACAGAGCTATGGTCATCTTATCTTTGTGACATGACCGGCAAGTTTCACAAGATGTAAATTCAAACTGGTTTAAATATGCATCTAAATGTAACTTAGCTAGCCGGGTCGCATTGATATGACCTAGTCTACAATGCCTCAAGAAGGATTCGTTCATTTCTGAACTCTTCCTCTTGTATGTGTTTATATACTAAGAACTGTGGTTTGATTTAGAACGTCAATGCTTTCAGATAACGTGCCTGAACCGATCAACTATTGATATAGGAAATGTTCAAAACATTATCCAACAATACAAAATTATATCCTTTCTTTACTAATAAAGAGACTGATATGATTTTGTATATCAGGTTCGGTATCTAATAGCATTTGTTCAGAATCAATGTATTCAGGTAATACAGGGTGATAGTGACCAACAGACTTGGCTGCAACACTTGCACCGTTTTCTGTCTCATGAAACTTATCACCCGTTCTCAGTTCTCTACCTATCTGTAGCCCATGTAACAGATTACATATGCGGGATCCTGATCTGGTATCACATACCCAGGACATAAAGGATACTGAGAAACAGTTCTATGTAACGAACACACCCGAAGATGATGCATCAGCATGCACTTTCTTCGTTTGGGCGGCACGGGAAATCTGGTATTCCCCAATTTCCTGCTCTGTCTTATAACAATTATAAGTTGGAGCGGGACCAACGTTCCCCAGCTTAGTATAACAAGCGGGTTCGGTCAACATATCCGTTTTATTATCTTGATTAAGGCGTGATATGGTCGCTACCTGGAGAGAGAGAGAAGAAAACACTCAGCGTATGCTCTTGCAAGATTAGATTGGTTATCTAATATATCTAATCAGGATGTCTCCCACTGTTTTAATTAAATCTTTCTTCAAACCCTAAAAGGAAAGACTAGCCGGGATTAAATACACGCTACAAGTTCGCCAATCTTTCAGCCAGGCCAGTGTCGGTACTTTGAGGGAGGTCCCCCGTGCTTTCGCACGAACCCAATTAAAGTAAACCTCGTTTTCCCAGAGGCGTAACCCCGTTAACACCTTTCTAGACACCTACTTGATCGGCTAATTGTAATGTGTAAAACTCTCCCAGGAGTAACTCTTACTCACAGCGGGTATCGGGATCCATCTATCTCATAGAAGGTATGCAATCTCATTACAAATTTCAACACTTGAAATTCCCAATAATATTTTACCCCTAGTGACTTATGACCTTAACTATGGTCAACAAATCATAAGCACTAGTCAAGTTCTACCCGTCATTTCTTGATTAATTAGACCCACCCACATGACCCTTAACTAAAGTCAACAAAGTCATATGACTGTCCTAACTAATCACATCATATGCTATATAGGAAGACATCACTTAGCTACCGTACACTGTGCCTTAACTATGGTCAACAAACACAGCACGAATACTAAGTACTCTACTTCCTAAAATGACGGAGGGTTACGACAGGTTTTTTAGAAAACCTATTGCGTAATGAACTTGATATCGTCGTAGAATCGAGTGATTTTAAATGGAGTGTTTTTGAGGCTTTTCTAGTTTTGCTAAAGGGGTCACTCCCGGTGAAGGGATCGTCGGCCCTTTCCTCATCGAATAAGGTGCAGGATATATCATATATACCACTATGCAAAGCAAGAACTATAGAAGCAATCAAAAGACAAACCAAGGGTTGTAGCAACTGCTAGTTATTGCTAAAAGAGTCACTCCCGGTGAAGGGATCTCGGTCCTTTCCTTATCGAATAAGGTGCTGGATGTTCTACAAGGAACACCGCTATGCAAAGCAAGAACTAGAGCTACCAGTTTTTAAACAAGTTTCTACAACATCTTTAGGTTTCTTTTAGTTTCATTAATCTCATTAATGAAGTCCCATTCTATTTTGCTTCGCAAGCATCTCTTTTGAAACGAAATCTGCAATATAACATATATCTCATATATATAATATAAACATTCATCTCAGGCAGTAATATGATCTCATCACAGAACATTGCAGCAGAAGAAACATATATGAAATATTGGATATACTAGGACGTCCGTGTTTTAGTACGAGCCTGTATAAAACACGGATTCCACGGTTGCGATGAATAGCCAAACCCACATCCCTAGACCCCTACGAGAGCGGCAAGCAACACTGCCAATTCTAGGGTTAGGAGACCCGGTCTCGACTCATCGAGATAGTCTCCCACTGGACCCTAGAACCCAGTTACTTGTGCTCCCCGCCTTGGGTCTATCTAATGCGGAAAAGTAAATAATATACAACGATGACATCTTCCGCAACTTGGAAGTGCCCCAATAAAAGAATATTACATACAAATGAATTTTACATGAATGAAAAAGAAAAACTCTCATCTCACATAAAACCCCCGGCTATTCAAACGCGACGATCCAATACAACATATCACAGCAACACATAATATCTCATATCATCAACGTAAGCAAGTATGCGTATCCCGATTGTCGTTGATGTATAGCAACGAAGCCGGCGATACACCACATACTACGCTTACGGTCACAGAAAAGAAAGTGTAAAACTACAATAGTTGGAATCCGCAACCTCCTTAGACATCGCATGCCTAACCAAATGAATTCCTTTAGACATCGCATGCCTAACAATTATAAACCCCGCATTTTAGTCTCATTATCGAAAACTCTTTTCAATATAAAGTCGGGCAATTCAACAAGATTCCCGAAAAACTGATCGAATGTTCGTCGCAAACTTTAGTAGACGGCCGCACCCCCGATACCATCGACGAAGTGCACCAAGGCGGAACACCGCTACTGCGAGCACCCGAACGGATGCTTTCGGCGACGGGGTTCTCCTACAGTTACTTGGTCGGGGCTATGGGGCGTAGCTGTCTATTAAGTTTACCCGGCGAGCATCCGCGTACACTACGTGATTGCGACGGACTTTTGATCACATCAAAATTCCCTGGCAACCGATCATCTGAGACTAAACTGCTATGTTTATAATATTCAAATTAGTTATCTTATAACTACCTGTGGATTCCAAATATTGTATCACATTCCAGATAAATAGACAAAGTTAAACTTTCCGATCGAATAATCAAACACTCAAGATTCCCAATTTATCTCAACACTTGAAATCAGTTTAAAAACATCCATCACATGCCACAGTACCGATGGTCCAGCCGTAGAAGGGTCAAGCCAACGCCTCACATATGGCATGCCGTACTGCCCCAAACCCTAAGGTTCAAAAGGCAGTTCAAGACGGTCACATAATCGAGTTAAGCTTTGTTGTCTTCTAGAGGGTCCACCGCGTTACTTGCACGACTTAGAACGTTCTTAAACACGAGGAAAAATCCAACTTTTGAAAAAATTTCCGACAGGGAAAAAAGTGAGTTATTGATATCCGTCCGAACTTTTTAACAGTTTCTAAAAATTATCCGGACAAACTAAACAAAATTAAATTATCCGATCGAATCAACGATTCCCCAATACAACCCTTGAAAACTCAACATTTGAGTGGAATTAAAATATTCCCAGAAAAAATTAACAAGAAAGGGCCTAAAAATAATTACATGAAATTTCAGGGACTAAGTCCAAATTTTGGCCACGGAACCGCCGCAAAACCCATGGTTTCGCCGCGGTTCCGCGGTCAAATTTTTGAGTTAGAGGTCCGTACTTCACAGTAATTCTTAGTTTTTCCTGCTTAATTTTCTGAGAATTTTTAATTCAGAAAAAACCTCATTTTTGAAAAATGTACAGAGAGGGTTCCGTGTCGGGGTTTCGGCGTTCGATCGGACTTTAAACTTCGTCTAGACTTCGCCTAAAGCTCTAGCTTGGCTCTGATACCACTGTAGGGTTGCTAGGCATGCGCACAAGGGTCTACGAGGCATCAACCATGCCCGATTGAAAATTTAGCCGTACCGAACAACCCGAATACGGATCTTTAAACTAGAGATTAGGCGAAAACAAGCATGTTAACATCTTTAACACTAAGTGAGAGAGATTACAACCTTTGTAGATCTGGTACTTCACTTCATATGCTCCGTGTTGTGGTCCCTTCGTTGCGATCATCGGGTTCCGGACTCTCGAGAGGTTCCACGAAGAGAAAGATGCAACCTTTGCTTCCGATCTTCGATACTAAGATGATCTACCTTGAAGTTCCGTTAACACAAGCTAACACTCATGAAATGATGTGAACACCCTCATCTAAATGGCAAGGGAAGATGAGGATGATGAAGTAGGATTTTTTCTCTCTTTATTTATCTTTTTCTCATATTTATTCATCACATTGGAAAAAAGCTAGAAAGCTTTTTCATGAAGAAAGATGAAGGAAGAAGATGATGAATATCTTTTGTGATGAATAATAAAAATGTTATCATAATCATTTATGCAACCATGGTTGTAGTAACCATTGTAGAGAGTTTACTAGGGTTAGGGTTAGGGTTTGGGTTGGGTTAAAGGATGAGTCACAAAGAAATATCTATCATAATATCTTAACAAAGACAAAGTAAAGCTTCTAGAATCAACTAGAAGGTTTAACCCTAATCCAAACCCTAATCATGTTCAAACTCCTCTAAACATGTTGCATGAATAATTATAATATGTTACAATATTATATATCACATATACAATATTTATTGTAACAAAATAAAATAATACATTTAACATATATCACATATATATCAATGTATTACCCGAGTGAGAAAAAGAATCTTTTAGTGAGCAAATATTAGTTAATGTAATTTTAATATATCATATATATTATTATACATTAAATTATCGAATCAACACTTGATCCGACAATCCGGCTATATCGCATATAACCGACTAATATTTATCCGTACCGATTCATCGAATCAACACTTGATCCGATGACCCGGCTGATATCAAATATCGCGAGAATACAATACGATATCACATACCGCATTATCCTCGGTCCCGCACATATCACATATGTGCCCCTACTCCATTTTGTCTGAGCCAAGAAACCTCTGTGTAGGACTCTAAAGAATCGTCAATACACCGGCAGTAGGTGATGATCATATCAAACACCCACAAGCTGCAAGCGGTCAGCTAAACGTAACAGCTACCCAGATATTGAGCGCTCAGAAGATCAACAAGCAAGCTTGTACATTCTCCTGTGAATCCAAACAGTAACACTCCCGTACAGTCCGGTCTCGTCGTCTGATATGTTGCATATCTCGCCTAGGGGTGGTAAACGTCAGACCCCAGTAGCTTGATAAGTCGTGTCGATATGAGGTCTATAACAGTTCGAGAAACTAATGATAACACTTACCAGTAAATCTCAGCAACCCTGGCCAGGGATTTCCGGTTATAGCCAATCGAACACAGCACAACATCAACTCCCTATACCGGGAGAGACGAATCCCCTCCTATCGCTCATTGCCTCCATGTGATTCGGGACTGTACCCAAAAGCCACCTTTTTGCACGCTCTCTTGGACGTGGTATGATGGAAATCAAAGCACAGTGGGAATCACACAAGACTCTATGACGATCTTGGGTCAACAGACTACTCTGTACCAGTGTCACCGGAGAACTGCCATCTGACGTGAGGTATAATACCATCTGGGAGTTCTCGGCGAGTCCGTCCAGTGTACCCAGTCTCCACTGAGCATGTAACACTTTGAAATTTCCGTTTGATTGTTCTGGTGATAATTAGTAGTCTTGCATGTTTTTATTTGTGTGTGCATAGGATTAATAGTTATTATTGGTAGTGTTAGTATTGGAAATTTTCTTGTGCTGTGCACACTTGCATGCTTAGACTTCTCTTGTAACTTGTTAACCATTCTTTTGTGCATGGTTGCAAGTTTATTATTTTTTCCCCATCATTTTATCAACTAAACCATTCTTTTATAAGTCAAAAATCCTAATAAAACAAGGAAGTATGGTGTTAGGTGAGGCCTTGACTTTTTTTGGGCTTTTTCTTCTCTCTTCTCTCTCTCTTCCAATCATTTTCTGCACTTCCTGCAGAAAATCAGCAGAACAAACATCTCTTTCTTCCTCTCTTCTCTTTCTTTTCATTCCTCTTTGAATCCTACACCAAAAACCCTACACAATCAACTCTTTTCTTCACTAAACCTTAGGAAAAATGAAGTTTTTGAGGTGTTGGGGAGCTAATCTGCACAACTGAGGGTAAAGCTGAAACTTTTGGTGTCTCTAAGGTCATTTGAAGGTATAAATCCCAATCCTAGCACCCAATTTCCATAACTTGCATGTTTAGCTTAGAAATATCACGTTTTTGTACCATTTTAGTGCTTTTGAAGGGGGTTTAGTGTTAAAGTGTTAAAAATTATGTTGTGGTGGCTTGATTAGCTTGTTAATGAGTTATTAGTGTGGGATTAGACCTAGACTTGTTTCAGATTTCATCAAAATACCTTAAAGTCCCATTTTTGTGCAAAATGTATGATTTGAACTGATAAAGGCACTGTAGGAAATCTGCTACTACCCGAGACTTTTCAGTAGAAATCTAGATGTTACTATAGCATGTATGGGGAGAATAGAGTGCACCAACCAAACCTGGGAACCCAATTCCCAAGTCTGGCCGCCAATTATTGCATTCTGGCCGCAAATTGCGGCCAGATAGGGGAGCCATGGGTTGGGGTTTGGGGTGTAGGTCTCTGCTTGTATGTAGGTTATTTTGGTATATATAGTTTTGAAATATCTTTCCTGTATCAAAATCTAGGGTAGAATACCTATTTTCCCGTATTTTCAACCTTTCGCGACACGCGTGATACGTGTGTGTGGGTTTTGGGTTTCTGCGTATCGCGACGCGTCGGAGTGAGTTCAGACACGTAACCACACGTTTTAGCGTATCGCACACACGCGCGCTTGGTTCGCGACACGAGTTACTGGTTCGGCTTAAATGTCGCGTTTCTGTGATTTCAAGCTTACGTGTGATATATTGTTTAATTTTAGGTTCGCAGGCGAGTACAGCGGACGCCGCGCAGGAGGGGAAACAGGTTGTTGGCTATACCTAGTGGGAGGCTACGGTGAGTAGATTTCACATCTACGGGGATATCGCCCGCATGGCGTTCTACGTCAGGGCAGATAGGACCTTATAGTGTTCCTTATATATATATATTGCATGTTCATGGTTACTAGCTAGTGCATTGAATACCTACTACATACATCACATTGATTCATTGCATTGTAGCTCATTTATATGTGACATGACTTGATACTCATATTTGATACCTATATCACATTGATTCATTGCATTGTAGCTCATTTATATGTGACATGACTTGATACTCATATTTGATACCTATATCACATTGATTCATTGCATTGTAGCTCATTTATATGTGACATGACTTGATACTCATATTTGATACCTATATCACATTGGATCATTGCATTGCAGCTCATTTATATGTGACATGACTTGATACTCATATTTGATACCTATATCACATTGGATCATTGCATTGCAGCTCATTTATATGTGACATGACTTGATACTCATATTTGATACCTATATCACATTGGATCATTGCATTGCAGCTCATTTATATATGACATGACTTGATACTCATATTTGATACCTATATCACATTGATTCATTGCATTGTAGCTCATTTATATGTGACATGACTTGATACTCATATTTGATACCTATATCACATTGGATCATTGCATTGCAGCTCATTTATATATGACATGACTTGATATACATACTTGATGCACATATCACATCACAATTACTTATATTATTGGTTGAGATTTCATGTGATTTCTGGATTTGGGAACCGTGGCCTTTTCAAAGAAGTAACCATTTAAAAACCCGGTTCCCTTGATATGATATTTTGGGGCGCCGCCCCGTGTTTTCTCGGTGCTAGAGACATGTACTGAGAGAGGGATGACCCGGAATGACGGATTCCCGATATATACTTTGACATAGGGCTGACCCGGAATGACGGATGCCCGATGGATTTATATAGGGCTGACCCGGAATGACGGATGCCCGATGTATTGAGAGAGGGATGACCCGGAATGACGGATTTCCGATATATACTTTGAGAGAGGGCTGACCCGGAATGACGGATGCCCGATGGATTGATATAGGGCTGACCCGGAATGACGGATGCCCGATGTATTGAGAGAGGGATGACCCGGACTGACGGATTCCCGATATATACTTTGTGAGAGGGCTGACCCGGAATGACGGATGCCCGATACAGGATGTTTTACGTGTCGATGCTAGACACGAGTATTTATGATATTTGGGTGCCGATGTTGGGCACTCGGGATTCTCAGGGATATACAGGATTTGAGGGCCGATGGAGTACCGGTGTTTGGGATGTTGAGATTTGTGATGCATACATACATATGTAGTCCACCTTGATACTTCATGTAGATACTATATTCCCATGCTCAGCATTTATTATCGCATCTCATCCTGTAGCTATATCACCTGATAGAGGACTTGCATTCTTATTATGCATACTGCTTACATCGCATTGATATCATCTGTTGGCATATGATAGAGTAGTGTAGTACGTGCATGCTCGCGATTACCCTTATATGTTATCTCTATTCACGAGTTGGCAACTCACCCCCGTTGTGCCACAGTGTTTGCAGGTTGCCCTTTCGGAGTAGTCGCGGCAGGCTGCTTTGCATCTTTTGACACAGATATCCCCACAGTTGGTGTACTAGCTCTTTTGCTGATAGGTGGGTTTTGTGTGGTATCTGTTTATCTTTCAGTATGTACATTGTTGTATCTAGTATTCTCCATCTACCATGTATATATTTGACTTAGAATCAGTGTGAGGACGATGTTGTATTATTTTGTATTCTGGTGTCGAGCTCGTTGTGAGCCGGCTGTACTTGCAGTTATTCTATCTGTGATGTTCCCACTTGTGGATCTTGATCTTCGCTACGGCGTCGTATATTGTTTTCTTAGAGATTGTTACTTAGTTTTCTTATCATGTTTTAGTTAGTGCTTCTTTTAAAACTTCTATCACTCTATACTTTCACTGGTTTGATTTCTGGGTTTTCGGTTCACTTAGTCGCGTTACGCCTGTAGACGTTACGTGGTTATGTGCCGGTCACGGGCCAAACTTCGGGTCGTGACAAAGTTGGTATCAGAGCGTAGGTTTTACCTTTCGGAGTGTAGGACGACCCTGGTATGATGGAGTAGGTAGCTGCGGCAGGGTAGCGTAGCGTGTGTATGTTCCGCGGCATACTCACGACACGGTACCTCGCCTACGCGACCTTAGGACTTGTTGATTTAAATTCCTCCTTGAGTATATGCATTCTTGCGATTCTATTTCCGTATCCTTATCGAATCCTGTTGTTTTTGATAGCCAATATGCCGCCAAGGACTACGAGGGCACAGAGAGCGGCCGCGAGGGCCGAAGTTCGAGATGATTCATCTGAGACAAGGACTAATCCGAGTAGTACTCCTGTTGCACCAGGACAGATTGTTTCCCCTACGGCAGCTCAGATCGCTAGATTAGTGGTAGAGATGCAGGGCCTATGCCAGGCGATGAGCTCATTGATAGAGGTCGTTCGAGCGCAGCGACAGGTGGTTGCCACCCCTGTTACCCAGTTGTTCCTTGCGATCATCATGCAGTATTCCGTCCCCTACAGAGCACCGGTGGAGGCAGCTCCCGTGTACGAGACACGTCTTCCAGAGACCGTGAGAATTCCGGAACGGTTGTGGAATTATACTAGTGTACCAGCCTAGAGCAGAGGCTTAGGACGAGGACAGTCGTTTGGCTTCCATCCCCGGGCAGGACGACATTCAGTGTGTAGGTGTTTACGATGCGGAAGCCTTCAACACCTCATCAGGCAGTGTTTCTTCACAGCACGTCAGGGTCGTATTCTGAGACGTCGTGGACGCGGAGGGTTTGCACAGAGGGGTCAGGCTAGTAGAGGAGGAGTTCGGTCAGTCGCAAATGAAGGACAGGCACAAGTTTTCGCTTCGACTCATCGGGACGCGCGGGTGTCCGATGCTGTGGTTTCAGGTACTTTTAGTTTTTCCTTTGTTGCACACGTATTGTTTGATCCGGATCCTTGTGCTCATATGTTTCCACGTACCCGTAAGTATCCACACACTTTGTGCCGAGTTTGAGTAGAGAGTCCGGTTTGCTTGGTCAACCGCTAGTTGTGACTACTCCTGCGGGAGAGTCGTTTGTTGCTAGGCACGTGTTCCGATCCTGTACCGTCCGTATCGGCGAGAGAGAGTTGCCGGTCGTTTCGATCCTTCATGAGATGTTGGACTTCGACGTCCTTTTGGGCATGGATGGGTTAGCCACGTTCTATGCTTCTGTTGTCGGCCGTGAGGAGACAGTTTGATTTTGTTTTCCCGGCAAGTCGGTTGTTGTTGTGTTGGGGGACCGTAGTGCCACCCCTCACGGTGTGATTTCTTCTGTTCATGCTGGACAGCTTTTGCGGAAGGGGTGTCAGGGATTTCTCGCATATGTTTGCGATACTAGGGCTATAGAAGTTCTTTTTGATCAGGTTCCGGTCGGTAGCGAGTTCCCTGATGTGTTCCCTGGCGAGCTTCCTGGGCTACCGCCCGAGCGTGATAATTCTTTCTGCATTGATTTGGTTCCTGGCACGGGCCTATTTCTGTACCGCCTTATCGGATGGCCCCGGCGGAACTTAGAGAGTTGAAGGGTCAGTTGCAGGACTTGCTGAATAAGGGACTTATTCGACCCAGTGTTCTCCTTGGGGTGCTCCAGTCCTGTTTGTCAAGAAGAAGGACGGCAGTATGCGTTTGTACATCGACTACCGCCAGCTGGACAGGGTGACAGTGCGGAACATATATCCTTTGCCACGCATCGACGATTTGTTCGACCAGCTTCAGGGGGCAGTATACTTTTCGAGGATCGATTTGCGATCGGGCTACCATCAGCTGCGGGTTCGACAGGAGGACATTCCCCGGACAGCTTTCCGTACGCGCTACGGCCATTACGAGTTTTTGGTGATGTCGTTCGGACTCACCAATGCGCCAGCAGCCTTCATGGACTTGATGAACCGTATTTTCCGGCCTTATTTGGATCTGTTCATTATAGTCTTCATTGACGATATCTTGGTGTATTCCCGGAGTAGTGAGGAGCACGAGCAACATCTGCGGATTACATTGCAGACATTGAGGGAGCACCAGCTTTATGCAAAATTCTCCAAGTGTGCCTTTTGGCTGGACAGCGTAGATTTCTTGGGGCACGTGATTTCACGAGACGGTATATGTGTAGACCCGAGGAAGATCGAGGCCGTTCAGCGTTGGCCCAGACTTACATCGGTGACGGAGATTCGCAGCTTTTTGGGGTTGGCCGGTTACTACAGGCGTTTTGTGCAGGACTTCTCACATATTGCTACACCGTTGACCGGGTTGACCCGGAAGGGAGTTCACTTCGATTGGACGGAGGAATGTGAGCACAGTTTCCAGCGGTTACGAGCTCCACTGACTACGACACCAGTGTTATCATTGCCTTCGGGATCAGACGGATTTGTGGCCTACTGCGATGCTTCACGAGTAGGGTTGGGGTGCGTTTTGATGCAGCATGACAGGGGGATTGCGTATGCTCCACGGCAATTAAAGAGACATGAGCAGAATTATCCTACTCATGATCTGGAGATGGCTGCAGTGGTCTTTGCACTCAAGATCTGGCGACATTATCTGTATGGAGAGTCGTGCCAGATATTCACCGATCACAAGAGCTTAAAGTACAGATTCGAGTTTACGCCGATCGGAGGACGAATTGCGCATGTTCATGCACGCCCACAGTTGCTTGACTGTATACAAGAGGCACAGCGATGGCCGCTGTTCAGAGAGCAGGACACGGATAGGACAGGGCAAATTTTCCGAGTTCATGATCGATAATCAGGGGATACTACGATTTGGAGCTAGACTGTGCGTACCAGATGCTAAGGGATTGCGGCGCGAGATTCTTGAGGATGCACATCGATCGGTATATGGTGTTCATCCCGGTTCCACCAAGACGTACTATGATTTGAAGGATGTTTACTGGTGGGACGGTATGAAGAGGGACATTGCAGATTTCGTATCGAGATGCCTGACTTGTCAGCAAGTCAAGGCTGAGCACCAAAGGCCCGCGGAAGAGCTACAGCTGTTACCCATTCCGGAGTGGAAATGGGAATAGAGTTCGATGGATTTCGTGGTGGGTCTATCCAGGACTAGTCGGGGGTATGACTCCACCTGGGTGATCGTGGATCGTTTGACGAAAGAAGCTCACTTCCTACCAGTGAAGATGACTTTCGGATTTACTCAGTATGCCCAGATCTACATTGACGAGATAGTGTGACTACACGGAGTCCCGACGTGCATTGTGTCCGACAGAGGCACCCAGTTTACTAGTAGACTATGGCAGAGACTTCAGGAGGCTTTGGGCACTCGCTTGAGTTTCAGCACGGCATTTCATCCGCAGACCGACGGACAGTCAGAGCGGACTATTCAGACTCTCGAGGACATGCTCAGAGCATGCGTTTTAGACTTCGGAGGTAGCTGGGATCATCATTTGCCCTTAGTAGAGTTCTCCTACAACAACAGCTACCAGGAGACCATTCAGATAGCACCGTTTGAGGCTCTTTATGGGAGAAAATGCAGGTCGCCTACTTGTTGGACAGAGCTCAATGAGAGCAGTATTTTAGGGCCACAGATCGTTGAGGAGACGACAGCGAAGATTCAGTTGATTCGCGATAGAATGAGAGCAGCCCAGAGTAGGCAGAAATCTTATGCGGACCGTCGACGACTCAGACTTGAGTTTTCTGTTGGTGACCACGTTTTCTTGAGGGTCTCCCCAGTGAAGGGCGTAATGAGGTTTGGAAAGGAGGGGAAGCTTAGTCCCAGATATGTGGGCCCCATTGGAGATCCTTGAGTTTTTTGGTGCAGTTGCGTATCGATTAGTCCTTCCGCCCAGTTTTCCAGATGTGCACCCCGTATTCCATGTCTCGATGCTCCGCAGATATCTACATGATCCTTCGCATGCGATTCAGCATCCGACGATCCAGCTTGAGAGTGACCTTTCCTATGCAGAGCAGCCGGTGATGATCTTGGATCGGCAAGTGAAGAAATTGAGATCGAAGGACATTCCATCAGTTAAGGTACTTTGGCGTGGTCAGAACCGTGAGGAGGTCACTTGGGAGACCGAAAGCGAGATGATGAAGTGGTATCCCCACCTTTTTGAAGGTGCGTATAGTTAGATTTTTAAATTCGGGGACCGAATTTCTTTAAGGGGGGTAGATTGTAACACTTTGAAATTTCCGTTTGATTGTTCTGGTGATAATTAGTAGTCTTGCATGTTTTTATTTGTGTGTGCATAGGATTAATAGTTATTATTGGTAGTGTTAGTATTGGAAATTTTCTTGTGCTGTGCACACTTGCATGCTTAGACTTCTCTTGT
Source organism: Agapanthus africanus (assembly GCA_030015575.1). Classification (NCBI taxonomy): domain Eukaryota; kingdom Viridiplantae; phylum Streptophyta; class Magnoliopsida; order Asparagales; family Amaryllidaceae; genus Agapanthus; species Agapanthus africanus. The sequence continues at coordinate 81,750,362 of CM057337.1, forward strand.
AACTTGTTAACCATTCTTTTGTGCATGGTTGCAAGTTTATTATTTTTTCCCCATCATTTTATCAACTAAACCATTCTTTTATAAGTCAAAAATCCTAATAAAACAAGGGAGTATGGTGTTAGGTGAGGCCTTGACTTTTTTTGGGCTTTTTCTTCTCTCTTCTCTCTCTCTTCCAATCATTTTCTACACTTCCTGCAGAAAATCAGCAGAACAAACATCTCTTTCTTCCTCTCTTCTCTTTCTTTTCATTCCTCTTTGAATCCTACACCAAAAACCCTACACAATCAACTCTTTTCTTCACTAAACCTTAGGAAAAATGAAGTTTTTGAGGTGTTGGGGAGCTAATCTGCACAACTGAGGGTAAAGCTGAAACTTTTGGTGTCTCTAAGGTCATTTGAAGGTATAAATCCCAATCCTAGCACCCAATTTCCATAACTTGCATGTTTAGCTTAGAAATATCACGTTTTTGTACCATTTTAGTGCTTTTGAAGGGGGTTTAGTGTTAAAGTGTTAAAAATTATGTTGTGGTGGCTTGATTAGCTTGTTAATGAGTTATTAGTGTGGGATTAGACCTAGACTTGTTTCAGATTTCATCAAAATACCTTAAAGTCCCATTTTTGTGCAAAATGTATGATTTGAACTGATAAAGGCACTGTAGGAAATCTGCTACTACCCGAGACTTTTCAGTAGAAATCTAGATGTTACTATAGCATGTATGGGGAGAATAGAGTGCACCAACCAAACCTGGGAACCCAATTCCCAAGTCTGGCCGCCAATTATTGCATTCTGGCCGCAAATTGCGGCCAGATAGGGGAGCCATGGGTTGGGGTTTGGGGTGTAGGTCTCTGCTTGTATGTAGGTTATTTTGGTATATATAGTTTTGAAATATCTTTCCTGTATCAAAATCTAGGGTAGAATACCTATTTTCCCGTATTTTCAACCTTTCGCGACACGCGTGATACGTGTGTGTGGGTTTTGGGTTTCTGCGTATCGCGACGCGTCGGAGTGAGTTCAGACACGTAACCATACGTTTTAGCGTATCGCACACACGCGCGCTTGGTTCGCGACACGAGTTACTGGTTCGGCTTAAATATCGCGTTTCTGTGATTTCAAGCTTACGTGTGATATATTGTTTAATTTTAGGTTCGCAGGCGAGTACAGCGGACGCCGCGCAGGAGGGGAAACAGGTTGTTGGCTATACCTAGTGGGAGGCTACGGTGAGTAGATTTCACATCTACGGGGATATCGCCCGCATGGCGTTCTACGTCAGGGCAGATAGGACCTTATAGTGTTCCTTATATATATATATTGCATGTTCATGGTTACTAGCTAGTGCATTGAATACCTACTACATACATTACATTGATTCATTGCATTGTAGCTCATTTATATGTGACATGACTTGATACTCATATTTGATACCTATATCACATTGATTCATTGCATTGTAGCTCATTTATATGTGACATGACTTGATACTCATATTTGATACCTATATCACATTGATTCATTGCATTGTAGCTCATTTATATGTGACATGACTTGATACTCATATTTGATACCTATATCACATTGGATCATTGCATTGCAGCTCATTTATATGTGACATGACTTGATACTCATATTTGATACCTATATCACATTGGATCATTGCATTGCAGCTCATTTATATGTGACATGACTTGATACTCATATTTGATACCTATATCACATTGGATCATTGCATTGCAGCTCATTTATATGTGACCTGACTTGATACTCATATTTGATACCTATATCACATTGGATCATTGCATTGCAGCTCATTTATATATGACATGACTTGATACTCATATTTGATACCTATATCACATTGATTCATTGCATTGTAGCTCATTTATATGTGACATGACTTGATACTCATATTTGATACCTATATCACATTGGATCATTGCATTGCAGCTCATTTATATATGACATGACTTGATATACATACTTGATGCACATATCACATCACAATTACTTATATTATTGGTTGAGATTTCATGTGATTTCTGGATTTGGGAACCGTGGCCTTTTCAAAGAAGTAACCATTTAAAAACCCGGTTCCCTTGATATGATATTTTGGGGCGCCGCCCCGTGTTTTCTCGGTGCTAGAGACATGTACTGAGAGAGGGATGACCCGGAATGACGGATTCCCGATATATACTTTGACATAGGGCTGACCCGGAATGACGGATGCCCGATGGATTTATATAGGGCTGACCCGGAATGACGGATGCCCGATGTATTGAGAGAGGGATGACTCGGAATGACGGATTCCCGATATATACTTTGAGAGAGGGCTGACCCGGAATGACGGATGCCCGATGGATTGATATAGGGCTGACCCGGAATGACGGATGCCCGATGTATTGAGAGAGGGATGACCCGGACTGACGGATTCCCGATATATACTTTGTGAGAGGGCTGACCCGGAATGACGGATGCCCGATACAGGATGTTTTACGTGTCGATGCTAGACACGAGTATTTATGATATTTGGGTGCCGATGTTGGGCACTCGGGATTCTCAGGGATATACAGGATTTGAGGGCCGATGGAGTACCGGTGTTTGGGATGTTAAGATTTGTGATGCATACATACATATGTAGTCCACCTTGATACTTCATGTAGATACTATATTCCCATGCTCAGCATTTATTATCGCATCTCATCCTGTAGCTATATCACCTGATAGAGGACTTGCATTCTTATTATGCATACTGCTTACATCGCATTGATATCATCTGTTGGCATATGATAGAGTAGTGTAGTACGTGCATGCTCGCGATTACCCTTATATGTTATCTCTATTCACGAGTTGGCAACTCACCCCCGTTGTGCCACAGTGTTTGCAGGTTGCCCTTTCGGAGTAGTCGCGGCAGGCTGCTTTGCATCTTTTGACACAGATACCCCCACAGTTGGTGTACTAGCTCTTTTGCTGATAGGTGGGTTTTGTGTGGTATCTGTTTATCTTTCAGTATGTACATTGTTGTATCTAGTATTCTCCATCTACCATGTATGTATTTGACTTAGAATCAGTGTGAGGACGATGTTGTATTATTTTGTATTCTGGTGTCGAGCTCGTTGTGAGCCGGCTGTACTTGCAGTTATTCTATCTGTGATGTTCCCACTTGTGGATCTTGATCTTCGCTACGGCACCGTATATTGTTTTCTTAGAGATTGTTACTTAGTTTTCTTATCATGTTTTAGTTAGTGCTTCTTTTAAAACTTCTATCACTCTATACTTTCACTGGTTTGATTTCTGGGTTTTCGGTTCACTTAGTCGCGTTACGCCTGTAGACGTTACGTGGTTATGTGCCGGTCACGGGCCAAACTTCAGGTCGTGACAGAGCACCCGTACACCATCCTTGATGTCAAACACCGATGGATATGGGATCATCCATCGCCCATCATATGGGTCATGATGCATATACGCTAGTCTACTCTGGTGTATCGATGCCCTGTCTCGATACACTCTCGATTAGGAACAGTTGTAGGATGTACTCGTCAACTACCGTGGCCCCACTAGTATGATCTCATCATAGTCCCAGTAGTCGAGTACATATCCTAAGGGCTTTATCAACATGTAATATAGAGACAATCTGAGTACATGTTAAGATAAAGTACAACCAGATAGCATACTATCATGTCGAGCAAGAAAGTCCTCCCTATATATGTCCTAGCATCCACTACAATATACATCGTATGTACAGTAATGGCCTCTAGGGCATACATATAACTAACAATTATCAAATAAAACCTTCAAATCTACGTTTGAAAATATTTTTATAAAACATGTCTTTTATCAAGATTATTCTCACACAAAGGACCGTTAGGAATTTTAACTCGGAGAGAACATTTGCTTGACTTTGTTTTAAATTGGACTTTCTAGGATTCTTAGTGAGCTTTGGACCAATGCACCCAAACCAGTTGGTTTTAGGGCACTAGGTGTAAAAACACCCCGGCCAACTTAATTGCCCAAGTTACCTAGGTCTTAAAACCAAAAAAGACTCATTTTAGCGTGAGAATTATGACAATTCAATATGAACGGAGATATAACCAGTTATTCAATTCTTTTTTCAAGATATAAGACGTGTTTTGTGTAGGTAAAGTGTACAATCAATCCAATCAAGTTTAAGATGGGTTATTTTTCAGACTTATTTTTTATTAAAGCATCAATAATATCCTTTCATATCCACTTTGCTTTATAAACTCTTCTCGATATTACATATCTCAGAAAAACCAGTTTGATCCTGACGGAGTTCATAAATTTTAAAGGTGTTTTAAGACATATCAAACTTTTCATATAATTTTTCAAAACTCACGACACGTGTAGTGTGATGAAAAAGTCGTATATTAGCTACTGTTAAATTTCAATAAGGGTTATCGTTCGGGTTTTCAATATCTAAATATAAGATTTAGTTATTCCTATCTCATCATATTAAACCGTCGATATCATGAATTTAAGCTTTTCCACATGCTAACTTAATGACAAAGTTTTTATATTTTTAGAAACTTTTCAATTTTTATGGTTTTTTTAGTTTTTTCTGATACAAACAGCAGAATGCAATACAAAAGCAAACGTGCAATGCAACTACATGCAAAATAAAAAAAAATACATGATATGAAATGCTGAAATGCAGAAAATATGCAAATGCAATATTATATGCTTGATACAAGATAAAAACCCCATCCTAAATTCACCCCCAAACTTGAAGTGGATAATGTCCTCATCGTCGCTTGGCTTTCCCTTTCCCATGCTTTTGTCGCTTTCACTTGCCCCGTCTTGATTTGCTAGGATCTGGCCTAACTGCTGTTTGATTTCTTTGTTTTTCCTTATCAGTGTCTTGATACCGCGGACCTCCATCCTGTGTAAATCATAAGGATCAGTCGGTATATCCTCATTCAGGTAGATCTCTGATGAAGTCTGCGGTGACGCATGCTCGCTAGGGTCAGAGGGTGACCATATCTACTGCTCACATCTGGTGTCTGTATAACCTTATGAGATCCTCTCAATCTCGATTGGGACTGTGTCGTACATAGTGACGCAGGCATCGAAGTCATCCTCCTCCATATAGTAATGGAAGATCTGTGTGATGAGAACTGGAACTAGCAGTTTGCGCCCTGCGACACCCTCCATGATTGTTGTCAAGAATATGCTCACATTGCAGAATTGATGGTTTTTCATCATTAGGCAGTGGACGATATGACCCACAATCGTCGGAAAAGAAGAAACTCGGATGAGCCCTTTGACATTTTGGTATACCCAATGGTAAGCAGTATAGACGTTTCGATACATCTGCTGGCCGTTTAGCCCAGCATCTCGTAGTTCGCACCTCGATCCAACAATCGTTCTATACTCGGTGAGCTCTAATAGATATTGAAATCCTGGTCAGATGGGGATGTTGGTGACTTTTGAAATTGTTTCTGCGGAGAACACCCTCTTTCTTCCTCGAAAATGAAAACGGACACGATCTCGCAATTGTTTGCCTGCTCGCAACACATCGTAGAACTCATCTACTAATTCTTTAATGGCACACAACCCCTCATCCCAATACAACAAAATTCCCAACCGATTTGATAGATCACATCATAGAAATAGCTCCCAAATACTTCATGGGTGAAAATATCGAGGAAAAAAATTTCGCAATCAAAGGGAGCCATTACAGTAGGTAATTGAATTTTTCAGGAATTTCAAACAATAGAGTAGATGCGAGGAAAGAGAATCTTACAGCGAGAAAGAAGAAAACCCTGGATTTCTTTCAAGACGGCCATCGACGATGGGAAAATCAAAGATTTCACCGGTCTATTAAAGGTGGTTGGAGTTAGGGTTTTGGTGTTGAGTTGGGGGAGAGGAAAGAAGACAGAAAATGTTGTTTGATTGTTTTAGAATGGGGCTCGGGTCAGTGGGTTGGCATTTATAAAATGATGTTTTACACAAAAAACCCTTTTTCAAAAAGAACCCCCTCTTTTCTCTTCTCATTTTTTTGTTTTGTTTCTTTTCGTTTTTCTTTTCTATATACACATTCCCCTCCCCTTTTTCTCTTTTTTTTTTCAAAAACCGAGCATCACCTGACAAGATTGCTCGTCAAAAAAAAAAAAGAAAAATGGATATGCACCTGTTAGTGTATATGCCCTAGAGACCATTACTGTATCATACTAGTTTGTATATTACTTAATGGAAGCTTGGGATATTCACAGTTGTATAGACAGTCTTGCTCAAAATGGTAGTATGCTACTTGGTTTGTTTCTACTTCAATGTGTACATGTGTTTATTTTTGTATATCGCCTATACACATTAGTAGAGCCCTTAGGATCTTTGCTTGATTACCAGCGATGTGATGGCCGTCACACTAGTGGGGCTGGGTAATCTATAAGCACATCCTCATGCAGGTCCCTGGTCGCAGGACTATCGAGACAGGGCATCGATACTCCGGAGTAGACCAGCGCATGCGCTTCTCATCCCAGTGTGGGAGACGGTCTGTCCCACAGCCGTCAGTACGTCGTACTTGAGATAGTATGCGGGTGCTCGTTAGGTTACGGGTACACTGGACAGGACTCGTCGGGAACTGACTAGTTGGTATTATACCTATCGTCAGTTATCAGTTCCCAGGTGACATGAGTACAACTTAGTCCGCTGACTTGACACTGTCACTTCGCCTCGAGTGTGTTCCCACTGTACTTTGATCACTACCCTACCACGGCTCAAAGGAGTCGTGCAAACAGGTAGTGGTTGGGTGCAGTCCCGAAGCACTTGGAGGCAGTGACGGTTAGACAGGATTCGTCTCTCCCGGTATTGGGGGTTGACATCGCGCTGTGTCTAGGAGAGCCATTACACGAGTAGTCCCTGGCCAGGGCAAACGAGATATACTGGTAGGTTTCCAGTGTTATCTCAGGGTGTTTTGGGCTTCGCTCCGGCACGACTTGTACCGCTATTGGGGGACTGACGTTTACCGCCCCCTAGGCCCGCCATGCGATGTATCAGACGAACAGACCGGACTGTACGGAGAATGTCACACTCAGGCTCAGTAGGAGTTCAGATGGGTTTCGCCTCGTCGGTCTTCTTGTCGGCATTACCTGGGGACCGTTACGCACAGCTAGTGCCGCTTGCGGTCTGTGGTTAAACCCACTGCCAGCGTAGTGTCGAGTCTTTAGAGTCCCACACAGAAAGCTTTTCGCCTTTAGGCAAAAGAGTAGAGGTCGCATGGTATTGCGACAGGTCGCATGGTTTTGCGACAGGGTTCGGTCACATCCGTGCACTTGTGCACGTATAGTGTCCGGACAGTTTACACTAGCGGGCTTTGGTTTAAGCCAGATCCTAGTGTACCTTTTGGGATTGGATTTATCCAGTGTGCATTCGTGTTCCTCGGAACGCGGATGCGGGTGTGTATGCACAGTTGACAGGGAGGCAGAGGCAGCGGATTCTCATTAGGGTTGTTGACAGTTGACCGTTGACTATTTGACTTTTTGCTCAATCCTAATGAGAATATGATATGTGATTAACTATTATATTAATTAAGTATTATGGTGATATGGTTGTTGACTTTGTTGACTTGTTGACTTTTGTTGACTTGTTGACTTTGTTGACTTGTTGACTTTTGTTGACTTGTTGACTTTGTTGACCGGTTGACTAGGCTTGACTAGTTGACCATCATGATAACCATAGCCATCATTTCATGGCAAAGAATTTTTCTTGCTTGCTCATTTGTGTAAAATGAGTGCATGAAATGATATGGTTATGGTTGCTTCAAACCATCACATAAGACTTTTGTTAGTAAGATGAGTTATGATGACTTTGGATTATGAGAGGGTGAAAGACAAAAGCGAGCCTCATTCTTTCTTGCTCATTCTCTCTCTTGTTCTTGAGCTCTCACCCTTTTGCTCTTGCTCCCTCTCTTTAATCTATGGTTCTCTTGTCTCATGAGTTGAGAATCAAGAACCATAGATAAAATCCCATTCTAATTCTTCTCTACTCATTCTAGTTCACTAGGTTTAGCAAACCAAGTGAACTAGTTTCTTCAAAGAACGAAGAAGGAGCTAAAGGTTGGAGCTTTCAGGTGGATCTATCTTCGGCGTACGGAGATGACGAGAAGAAGCCATTCCGGACCACCATCGGAGCTTGAAGACGAAGGAGTTCAAGACAAGCAAGGTATAACCCCCTAACCGAGTAGCTAGAAACTCGTAGTTAGGTTGCTAGATAGATGTTTAACCAAGATCCGGGTTTTAGGTCCATGTTACCACCTCCGTAAAAATCGTTTTTTACCAAATTCCGCATTCCCGAAAGTACCGGGAGAGGTAGCATGGACTTACAGTGGTATCAGAGCCAGGTTAAACTCTATCTAACATGTTAGCAAGTAACTAGAAGATCGATCAACGAAAAAGTCCCGAAACGAACCCCGGAATTTTAAACTTTCTGTCGATTTTAAAAGTGCTGGAAAACATTTTTGAAATACACCTAAAATCGACTCAGGCTTTTTTAAAGAAACTGCAAAATTTTGGGCCCCTGACTCGATCAAAGCGCCGCGTTTCCGCGGCGGGAGCACGCTCCCGCCGCGGAAACGCGGCCGAGTTGACTCGGTCAGGGGTTTTCTTTTTTGCAGTTTACTAGTGGGGGTATTTTGGGATTTTTGGTATATATATTTTCAACCCAGATTTTCCAGAACGAAAATTTTACTTTGGGGTCCCGAAAATCCGTATTTTTGATCGAACTTCTAAAAGACTTAAGCTAACGGGTTTTCTGTAATGTGATATTTGTATTGAACGTCTACTAATCGCTATATGTCGATTAGTGGGGGTTATACAAATCTGTGATCTGTAATGTTGCTGGAATGTGGATATGAATATGTTGGATTGTCGCGGGTGAATAGCCGGGGGTTGTGAGACGAGAGTTTTCTTTTCTTTCAATTCATGTAAATTTGTAAATTGATGTAATAATTATTTGTATGGCCGCACAACCGGGTCGGGGTTGTAGCCGTCATTGTATAATTTCTTTTTACTGTTTTTGCTCCTAGGATAGACCCATGGAGGGGGTGCACAAACTACCGGGTATGCCGAAGTGTCGAGTGGCCTACTCATGGAGATGAGGGAGGTTACTACGCTTCGGGTACTTGGCGGGTAGTTTGCCGCACCCGCAGGGATCTTGGATGGGGTATTTGGCTATTCACCGCGACCGTGTAATCTGTTTGTCGTTACAGGCTCGTGCGAATTACAGATTCCAAGTATATCCAATGTATTCATCTGTGATCTGAAATGTTTATCATTGCAGTATATCTATATATGATATTATTTAGGCGTTGCTTATGTTTTACAGCCGCGCTAGCCCAGCCCCCGCTCTGTCGTTAGTTAAGTAACCTAACGGGTAATGACGGGGCCCCGTGGCGAATGCGAATGGCATAAGCGTACGTCATATTTTGGTTGTTTTCTGCAATGGTAGGATTAAATGATGGGACGCATTAAAAGAACTAATGCAAGAACATCACGCATTAAAAGAACTAATGCAAGATAATAAACCAAGTTAAAGTCGTTGGAACACTTTCGAAAAACCACTCGGTTCTTTTCAAAACAACTTTTAAATGCGGAGCTTGAGCCACTCCTTTTAAAAGCTATCTCGTTCCATCGACCAAATCAAGTTCACTACGTTCACGGTTTTTCCAAAACCATCCGTAGCCCTCCGTCGTTTCACATGATTAGTCAATAGTATTCAAGCTGTGTTTGTTGGCCAAAGTCAAGGCACAGTGATTGGTAGCTATTGGGTATTCATGTGCAGCATAGATAGATGCGTTGGTTTGGAACAGTCGTACTGCCTTGTTGGCCAAAGTCAAGGGTAGGTGCGGGTGGATTCAAATTAACCTGGAGAACGACGGGCAGAACTTGACATGTGACTTATGATTTGTTAGCCAAAGTCAAGGTCATAAGAGCATGGGGCAAAAATCCACATCGGGAGTTTCATAAGTACTGAAACTTGCTAGATTTGCATACCATTTGGAGTGTGATGATTCTGGTAGGATTCCTTCAGTTTCGTCACGCGATGATATTTGGATCCCGATCCTACTGTGAGTATATGCTACTCCTCGGGAAATTTCTCACTTAACGATCAATGCTATAAACCTAGTAGGTGCCTAGAAAGGTGTTAGCGGGGCTACGCCCCCAGGGAAAAGAGGTTCTTTAATTAAGGAACTTCGCGAAAGCGTTGGAAAACCTCCCTCGAAGTACCGACACCGGCCTGGCTGAACGGTTAAGCAAGTATTGTACGGTGGGATTGATCCTGACTAATTCTTCCTTTATGGTTTGAGGAGGGATTCGAGAAACAGTGGGAGCCATCCTGTTTAGACAAACTAAAAACCACTCTAAACTTGCAAGAGCATCATGCTGAGTGTTTCTTCTTCTCTCTCCTAATTGCAGCGACCAATCAACATGACTGGACTTAAGTTACTCCTAGATAAAAACAAACTGACAGGGCCAAACTACAAAGATTGGCTCAGGAATGTCAAGATAGCAATCACTTACGACAAGCTGGGGTATCTTCTTACCACCAAAGCTCCCCCTGTCCCTGGTCCAACTTCCAGCGTCGCGGATAAGGAAATCCGCAAGACTTGGGAGATTGATAGCGCGAAGGCCAAATGCCTCCTGCTTGCCTCGATGGACAACGAACATCAGAGGAGGCACGAGAATATGGACATGGAATCCATATTGCTTCATACAAAAGAACTGTATGGAGAGCAATCTCGTATCGCAAGATACGAAGCGTCGAAAAAGTTATTTTCGACAAGAATGGCCGTCGGATCATCAGTAGCCGAGCACGTGCTAAAGATGATCGGCTACATTGAGGAGCTCACAGACCTAGGGATCACATTGGAGAGTGAGCTATATACGGATATAGTTCTCCAGTCCCTTCCTTCCACTTACGCCCAGTTTATACTGAACTTCAACTTACAAGAAAAAGAGGTTGAACTTTCAGAGCTCCTCAACATGCTAAGGAGCGCAGAGGGCACCCTACAGAAAGGTAGGGATACATCCACTTTGTTTGTAGGAGGATCATCTTCTTCTAGGTCCAAGGCGAAAGCCAAGGGAAAGAAGAAGAAGGCCCCCGCCAAACCAAGGGGCGGTGTTAGTAAAGTGGATACGAAGGGAAAAGGTAAAGCAACAAAGATAGCGGGGAAGCTTGTGGATAAGGAAGAATGCTTCTATTGTCATAAGAAAGGACACTGGAAGAATGATTGCAGGGCCTGGAAGGCCAGAACACAGAAATTGAAGCAGGTTGCAGCTTCAGCTTCAGGTGTGTTTGTTATTGAAAACTGTCTTTCAATAAACTCTACTTCCTGGGTATTGGATACCGGATCAGGATCTCATATCTGTAATTCTTTGCAGGCGTTGAGAAACCGTAGTGTTTTGAAAGCAGGTGACATGACCCTCAGAGTTGCGAACGGAGCTAGCATGGATGCTAAAGCCGTGGGGGACTATCACCTGGGAATGTCAGATGGACATGTTTTGGTTTTTCGTAATTGCTTTTTTGTACCCAACGCAACTTGTAATATCATTTCTGTATCTTTAGTTTCTAAAGAAGGTTATGAATTTGCGTTTGTAAGTAATGTTGTAAACATTCACCTTAATCAAGTTCTGATTGGGTCAGGTACATTGAGTAATGGTATATACGTATTGAACCAACCACAGATTTTCAATGTCCAGAATACACACAAAAGAAAGTCTCCAGAAATAAATCAGACTTTCTTATGGCATTGTAGACTGGGTCACATCATTGAGAGAAGGTTGACTAAGTTACATGCAGAAGGATATTTGAATGCGTTCGAATATCAATCGTATGCCACTTGTCAATCTTGTCTTAAAGGAAAGATGACAAAGACTCCGTTTACTGGACATGGAGTAAGAGCGAGCGAGCTCTTGGGACTCGTACACAGTGACGTGTGCGGTCCAATGTCTACACATGCGCGAAGCGGCCATTCTTACTTCATTACTTTTACGGATGAATTCTCAAGGTACGGTTATGTCTTCTTAATGAAACATAAGTCCGAAGCCTTTGGAAAATTCCAGGAGTATAAGAATGAAGTAGAGAAACAGACCGGCAAAAGTATTAAGATTCTAAGATCGGATCGAGGTGGAGAATACTTAAGTGCCGAGTTTCTGGACTATTTAAAAGAGAACGGAATTCTCTCTCAGCTTACTCCTCCATACACCCCGCAACATAACGGTGTATCGGAGAGACGGAACCGCACCCTATTGGATATGGTGCGGTCCATGATGAGTAACGCTGAGTTACCGCGATCATTCTGGGGGTATGCGCTAGAATCAGCTGCATACCTTTTGAACCGAGTTCCGACTAAGACCGTGCCTACTACACCATATGAGATGTGGTGTGGGAAGAGACCCTATCTTAAGCACATTAAGACATGGGGATGTCCAGCTTTTGTCAAAAAGCAGCATACGGACAAGCTCGAGGCACGCTCGGTACAGTGCAAGTTTGTGGGGTATCCGAAGAACTCCAAAGGATCTTTCTTCTACTGTGAAGAGGAACAAAAAGTTCTTGTTTCTCGTCATGCCTACTTCTTGGAAACAGAGTTTTTGGAAACCCAGATAAGTGGGAGCACAGTATAACTGGAAGAAATTCCAGAACCACGGACTATTACTGAAAGTTTAGTGGAACCAGAGGGTTCGGAAGAACAGGACATTCCTACGCCGCTCCGCAGGAGTAGTAGGCAGACTGATCCGCCCGAGAGATACTACGGTTTTCTCATAGACGGGCATAGAGAGGATTGCATCATAGATTATGATGAGCCTACTAGCTTCCAGCAGGCCGTTCAGAGCGTTGACTCAGTGAAATGGCTGGATGCAATGCGGACCGAAATGGAGTCCATGTACACCAACAAGGTATGGACGTTGGACATTGCTCCAGACGGGGTAAAACCCGTAGGATGCAAGTGGATCTTCAAAAGGAAGATTGGTGTAGATGGACAGGTTGAGACCTATAAAGCTAGGCTGGTAGCAAAAGGTTTCCGTCAAAGACCTGGCTTGGACTACGACGAAACCTTTTCTCCAGTAGCCATGCTGAAATCCATTCGGATCCTTCTTGCCATTGCTGCCTTCCACGATTATGAGATCTGGCAAATGGACGTAAAGACAGCTTTTCTAAATGGAAATTTAGAGGAGTGTGTCTATATGGACCAGCCAGAGGGTTTCATTCAGAGTGGGAGCAGCGGAAAGGTGTGCAAGTTGCTTAAGTCCATCTATGGACTAAAGCAGGCATCGCGGAGTTGGAACATCTGCTTTGATGAGACGGTCAAAGAATTTGGCTTTATCAAAAATCCAGATGAACCATGCATCTATAGTAGATTTGTAGCGAGAACTGTAGTATTTCTCGTTTTATACGTGGATGACATTCTCTTAATAGGAAATGACATTCCTATGCTACAATCTGTCAAGGGGTTCTTGTCACACAGGTTCTCCATGAAAGACCTGGGTGATGCCTCATACATTCTGGGTATCCGGATCTACCGTGACAGATCCAAGAGAATATTAGGACTTTCTCAGTCCAGGTACATCGACACCGTGCTGAAAAGATTCAGTATGGAAGATTCCAAGCGCGGTAACCTGCCGGCTTGTCACGGGATCACCCTCTCTAAAGAGATGTCTCCCAAGACTGATTTGGAGAGGGATCGCATGTCTATTATACCCTACGCTTCTGCGGTAGGCTCTATAATGTATGCGATGTTGTGTACCAGACCGGATGTAGCTTATGCACTGAGTGTGGTAAGCCGGTATCAGTCAAACCCTGGGGAGAAACACTGGATAGCGGTAAAGAACATTCTCAAGTACCTGAGAAAGACTAAGGAGATGTTCTTGGTGTATGGCGGAAAAGACCTCCAGATCGAGGCCTTTGCTGACTCCAGCTTCCAGAGTGACAAGGATGATTCCAAGTCCATGTCGGGTTTTGTCTTTACCTTCAATGGAGGGGCGGTGTGTTGGAAGAGTTCCAAACAGGAAACCGTTGCAGACTCGACGATGGAAGCGGAATACATCGCTGCATCTGATGCCGCAAAAGAAGCTGTCTGGATGAGGAAGTTCTTGAAAGAACTTCAGGTGGTTCCGTCCATTGTTGATCCAATACCTCTGTATTGCGACAACAACGGGGCTATAGCTTTAGCGAAGGAACCCAGGTCCCATCAGAGATCCAGGCACATCTTGAGGCGGTATCACCTGATCAGGGAGATCGTGGATCGCCAGGAGATCGAGGTTCGGAGAGTCGCTTCAGAAGATAACACTGCAGATCCATTCACCAAGGCCCTGCCCCATACTCAGTTCGAGCGGCTGATCGAGATGATAGGTCTTCGATACGCCAGTACATGGCCTCAGTGCAAGTGGGAGATTGTTAGTGTATATGCCCTAGAGGCCATTACTGTATCATACTGGTTTGTATATTACTTAATGGATGCTTGGGATATTCACCTTGTATATACAATCTTGCTCAAAATAGTAGTATGCTACTTGGTTTGTTTCTACTTCAATGTGTACATGTGTTTATTTTTGTATATCGCCTATACACATTAGTAGAGCCCTTAGGATCTTTGCTTGATTACCAGCGATGTGATGGCCGTCACACTAGTGGGGCTGGGTAATCTATAAGCACATCCTCATGCAGGTCCCTGGTCGCAGGACTATCGAGACAGGGCATCGATACTCCGGAGTAGACCAGCGCATGCGCTTCTCATCCCAGTGTGGGAGACGGTCTGTCCCACAGCCGTCAGTACGTCGTACTTGAGATAGTATGCGGGTGCTCGTTAGGTTACGGGTACACTGGACAGGACTCGTCGGGAACTGACTAGTTGGTATTATACCTATCGTCAGTTATCAGTTCCCAGGTGACATGAGTACAACTTAGTCCGCTGACTTGACACTGTCACTTCGCCTCGAGTGTGTTCCCACTGTACTTTGATCACTACCCTACCACGGCTCAAAGGAGTCGTGCAAACAGGTAGTAGTTGGGTGCAGTCCCGAATCACTTGGAGGCAGTGACGGTTAGACAGGATTCGTCTCTCCCGGTATTGGGGGTTGACATCGCGCTGTGTCTAGGAGAGCCATTACACGAGTAGTCCCTGGCCAGGGCAAACGAGATATACTGGTAGGTTTCCAGTGTTATCTCAGGGTGTTTTGGGCTTCGCTCCGGCACGACTTGTACCGCTATTGGGGGACTGACGTTTACCGCCCCCTAGGCCCGCCATGCGATGTATCAGACGAACAGACCGGACTGTACGGAGAATGTCACACTCAGGCTCAGTAGGAGTTCAGATGGGTTTCGCCTCGTCGGTCTTCTTGTCGGCATTACCTGGGGACCGTTACGCACAGCTAGTGCCGCTTGCGGTCTGTGGTTAAACCCACTGCCAGCGTAGTGTCGAGTCTTTAGAGTCCCACACAGAAAGCTTTTCTCCTTTAGGCAAAAGAGTAGAGGTCGCATGGTATTGCGACAGGTCGCATGGTTTTGCGACAGGGTTCGGTCACATCCGTGCACTTGTGCACGTATAGTGTCCGGACAGTTTACACTAGCGGGCTTTGGTTTAAGCCAGATCCTAGTGTACCTTTTGGGATTGGATTTATCCAGTGTGCATTCGTGTTCCTCGGAACGCGGATGCGGGTGTGTATGCACAGTTGACAGGGAGGCAGAGGCAGCGGATTCTCATTAGGGTTGTTGACAGTTGACCGTTGACTATTTGACTTTTTGCTCAACCCTAATGAGAATATGATATGTGATTAACTATTATATTAATTAAGTATTATGGTGATATGGTTGTTGACTTTGTTGACTTTGTTGACTTTTGTTGACTTGTTGACTTTGTTGACTTGTTGACTTTTGTTGACTTGTTGACTTTGTTGACCGGTTGACTAGGCTTGACTAGTTGACCATCATGATAACCATAGCCATCATTTCATGGCAAAGACTTTTTCTTGCTTGCTCATTTGTGTAAAATGAGTGCATGAAATGATATGGTTATGGTTGCTTCAAACCATCACATAAGACTTTTGTTAGTATGATGAGTTATGATGACTTTGGATTATGAGAGGGTGAAAGACAAAAGAGAGCCTCATTCTTTCTTGCTCATTCTCTCTCTTGTTCTTGAGCTCTCACCCTTTTGCTCTTGCTCCCTCTCTTTAATCTATGGTTCTCTTGTCTCATGAGTTGAGAATCAAGAACCATAGATAAAATCCCATTCTAATTCTTCTCTACTCATTCTAGTTCACTAGGTTTAGCAAACCAAGTGAACTAGTTTCTTCAAAGAACGAAGAAGGAGCTAAAGGTTGGAGCTTTCAGGTGGATCTATCTTCGGCGTACGGAGACGACGAGAAGAAGCCATTCCGGACCACCATCGGAGCTTGAAGACGAAGGAGTTCAAGACAAGCAAGGTATAACCCCCTAACCGAGTAGCTAGAAACTCGTAGTTAGGTTGCTAGATAGATGTTTAACCAAGATCCGGGTTTTAGGTCCATGTTACCACCTCCGTAAAAATCGTTTTTTACCAAATTCCGCATTCCCGAAAGTACCGGGAGAGGTAGCATGGACTTACAGTTGGGTGCAGTCCCGAAGCACTTGGAGGCAGTAACTGTTAGACATGATTCGTCTCTCCCGGTATTGGGGATTGATATCGCGCTGTGTCTAAGAGAGCCATTACACAAAGTCCCTGGCCAGGGCAAGCGAGATTTACTGGTACTGTTTCCAGTAGTTTCTCAGGGTGTTCTGGGCTACACTCCGGCATGACTTGTACCGCTATTAGGGGTCTGACGTTTACCGTCCCCTAGGCCCGACATGCGATACTCATAGACGAACATACCGGACTGTACGGAGATTGTCACATTCAAGCTCAGTAGGAGTTCGGATGGGGTCTACCTCGTCGACCTTCTTATCGACATCTATCTGGGGACCGTTACGTACAGCTAGTGCCACTTGCGGTCTGTGGTTAAACCCGCTGCCAGCGTAGTGTCGAGTCTTTAGAGTCCCACACAAAGAGTTTCCCTGCACTGGGCAAAAGGTGTAGAGGCCGTATTGTTTTACGGCAGGGCTACAATCCCTTACTTGCACTTGTATGCGTATGATGTTCGGGCAGACAATACTAGTGAGCTTTGGTTTAATCCGGATCCTAGTATTTTATAGATGGATTAGTTTTGTGTTCTGTGCATTCGTATTCTACGGAATGCGGATGCAGTTGTGTATGCACGGTTGTGAGGAGCGAAGAAGGAGATTCCTCATTAGGGTTTTGACCATTGACTTGGTCAAAACCATTATATGGTGGAGGAAAATATTTACTAATCCTTTTAATGATAATTTTGTTATGGCTAATTGCTTTGTCCATTTGACCATGTTGACCATTTGACCTAGTTGACCATTGTTGACTTGGATATTTTTTGTGAGCTCTAGACTCTTCTTATGGCTTGGATTTAATTTGACATGATAATGGTCAAATCAATTGTAAACATCACAGTTTATCATGACAAAAGAATGGTAATTATTTTTCTTATGGATGATTATCTCTTGCCCATTCTCTCTCATCAAAAGAGAGCTCTCATACTCTCTTCTTCTTCCTCCTCACTAGAAAATCCTATAGCTCTTATGTGTTGAGAAAATTAGGATTTAAATGGATAAACAAATCCATCTTCTTCCTCTACATCACCTAGGACATCAAGCTTAGCATACTTGTTGCCCTAGTTACTTCGGTTCTTGAGGTGGAGCTCGGACTAAAGACTCTCGGGTGGATCATCTTCAACTTAAGGAGGCCGTTGAAGAAGCCACGATCCGGATCGACCTATGGAGCCTACAGAGACGAGGAGGACAGTGGAGAAGAACCGAAGGACTTGTTGCATGATGTATAATCATCTAACCCAGTAGTTAAAACTCTAAGTTAGTTTGTTAGTTTTTGTTTAGCAAAGATCCTTCATGGTTAGTCTATATTTCCTTGTGAGAAAAATTCGATTTTTACCTATTCCGCCTCCCCGAAAGTACCGGGGTGGGTAATATAGACTTACAGTGGTATCAGAGCCTAGCTAAACCATTA
This sequence comes from Agapanthus africanus, assembly GCA_030015575.1. NCBI lineage: Eukaryota > Viridiplantae > Streptophyta > Magnoliopsida > Asparagales > Amaryllidaceae > Agapanthus > Agapanthus africanus. The sequence continues at coordinate 81,768,435 of CM057337.1, forward strand.
CTAACATGTTAGCAAAGTGTTAGAAATTCGATCGCCGGAGAGATCGCAAAAACACGTCAAAAATGCACGTTTTCTGTCGATTTAAAAACAGGTCCAAAAATTATTTCAGGGACCTTAAAATACGTGCAGGCTTTTTGAAGGACACACAAGAAAAACGAGCTCGTGAATCGGTCAGACCGCCGCCGAAGCGCGACGAAACCAAGCGTTTAGCCGTGGATCCGCGGCCAAGTCGACGCCGAGTCAACTCGTTTTTCCTGCTGTCTGTCCAGATTTTTATTCTGTGATTTTTCTGATACTTTGTTTCTGTCCAGATTTTGTTGAGTACTGTGTTGTACTTGGGGTAGTTTCAAATCAAGTTATCGATCGAAATTCTAAGTACTTTAGCTAATCAGATCTTCTGTGATGTGATATATGTACTGAACGTTTACTAATCGCTATACGTCGGTTTGTGGGGGTTGTACATATCTGTGATCTGTGATATTGGATTGTGTATATGAACTTGTTAGATCGTCGTGGATGAATAGCCGTGAATGTGAGATTAGTGTTTTTCATTTTTCATTCGATGTAAATTGTAAATTGATGTAATATTATTTTTTTGGGGTCGCACATCCGGGTTGAGGATGTAGCCGCCTTTGTATATTATTCCTTTTACTGTTTTCTGCTCTTAGGATAGACCCAAGGTGGGGTGCACAAACTACCGGGTACTTTGAAGTGCTAAGTAGCCTACTCACGTTGTTGAGGGAGACTGCTTCGCTTTGGGTATTTGGCGGGTAGTTTGCCGCACCCGTAGGGGTCTAGGGTGGGGTTTGGCTATTCATCGCGACTATGAAATCCGTCCTTCATTGCAGGGTCGAACGATGTGCGGATTCCTTGTATATCCAATATGTTCATCTGTGATCTGGAATGACTATCATTGCATCTGACGAATGTATATATCTATATATGATATCTAGTAGACGTTGCTTATGTTTTGCATCCGCGCTAGTCCAGCCCCCGCTCTGTCGTTAGTTAAGTAACCTAACGGGTGATGACGGGGCCCGTGGCGAATGCGGATGGTATAAGCATATGTTATATTTTCGTTGTTTTCTGCAATGGTAGGATCAAATGATGAGACGCATAATATTAATGCAAAGAAAACAAACCAAAGATGAATCGTTAGAACAATTTCAAAACCACTCGGTTTTTTTCAAAAACAGAAAACTTTTAAAAACGCGGAGCTTAAACCACTCCTTTTAAAAGCTATGAGGTTCCTTCGATTATATCAAGTTCACTACGTTCACGGTTTCGCCAAAACCATTCGTAGCCCTCCGTCATTTCATATGAATATTCAATAGTATTCAAGCTATGTTTGTTGACCTTCGTCAAGGCATAGTGATTGGTAGCTGTTGGGTGTTCATATGTAGCATAGATAGATGCGTTGGTTTGGGACAGTCGTATTACCTTGTTGACCTTCGTCAAGGGTATATATGGGTGGGTTCAAATTAACCTGGACAATGATGGGTAGAACTTGACATGTGACTTATGATTTGTTGACCTTCGTCAAGGTCATAAGAGCATGGGGCAAAAATCCACATCGGGAGTTTCTAAAGAAACTGAAACTTGCTAGTGCTGCATAACATTTGAAGTTTGATAATGTTGGTAGGATTCCTTCAACATTATCTCACAATGATATTTGGATCCCGATCCTACTATGAGTATCCGCTACTCCTCGGGAAACTTTTCACTTAACGATCAATGCTATAAACCAAGTAGGTATCTAGAACAGTGTTAGCGGGGCTACGCCTCCAGGAAAAAGAGGTTATTTAATTAAGGAACTTCGTGAAACTATCGTAAAACCTCCCTCGAAGTACCGACACTAGCCTGGCTAAACGGTTAAGCAAGTATTGTACGGTGAGATCAGTTCTGACTAATTCTTCTTTTATGGTTTGAGGAAGGATTCGAGAAACAGAGGGAGCCATCCTGTTTAGATAAATTAAAAACCAATCTAAACTTGCAAGCAGCATCATGCTAAGTGTTTTCTTCTCTCTCTCTTAATTGCAGCGACCCAGTGACCAGACATAGGTTACATCTAGATAATAAAATGACTGTATCTGACTATATTGATTCCCAAAGGTCTGTCCTGATGTCCATTACCCATGACAAACTGGGACACCTCTTCACTACTCAAAACCCTGCTGTCTCAGGTCCAGTTTCCACCGTCACGGATGATGACATCCGTAAGACATCGGGAAAAGATTGTGCGAATGCTATGTGCCTCATGTTGGCCTCAGTTGATGGTGCATACCAGAGGCATCACGAGAAGATGGACTTAGTTTCTGTCTTCCTCCATAACAAAAATTTATATAGAGAGTAATCTCGTATCGCAAGATATGAGACCACGAACGAATTGCTTCAAGCGAGGTTGGCTGTCGGGTCATCTGTAGGGGACTACGTCCCTATAGTGACAAGCTATATTGATGAGCTCACGGACCTGAGGACCACGTTGAAGAACGAGTCACATACTGACTTCATTCTACAGTCTCTACCTTCTACTGACACCCTGAAGGAAACCAGGAAGGTAAAAGGAAAGGGAGGGGCAAAAGTTTCGGGACTAGATATAGTGAAGGAGGGACATTCCTATTGTTATGGGAAAGGTCATTGGCAGAAGGATTGCAGGGCTTTAAAAGCCAGTTGCCAGGATTCAAAGCATATTGTGGCTTCGGCTTCAGGTGTGTTTGTAATAGAAAACTGTATGTCAATTAACTTTATTTCCTGGGTACTAGATACCGGATCAGGATCTCATATCTGTAATTCATTACAGGCTTTGAGAAATCGTTGAGTTATCAGGTTAGGTGATATGACTCTCAGGGTTGCAAACGGAATGAGTGTGGACGCTGAATCCATAGGAGAATATCACCTTGGATTGACAAGTGGGCAGATATTGATTCAACGTAACTGTTTATATGTACCTAGTCTAGCTTGTAATATCATATCTGTATCCTTACTTTCTAAGGAAGGATATGATTTTACTTTTGTAAGCGATGTGGTCCACATCCACCTAAATCAAGTTCTGATTGGGTCAGGTACATTAGAAAACGGAATATACATATTAAATCAAGCTCAGGTTTTCAGTGTCCAGAACACACTTAAAAGAAAGTCTCCAGAAACAAATTAGGCTTATGGCATTGTAGACTGGGTCACATCAATGAGACACGGTTGACGAAGTTGCATAAAGAGAGATATTTGAATCCGTTCGAATATCAGTCTTATGCCACTTGTGAATCTTGTCTCATGGGAAAGATGACAAAGACCCCGTACACTGGACATGGAGTAAGAGCAAGCGAGCTCTTGGGACTCATACACAGCGATGTATGTGGTCCAATGTCTACACATGCACGAAGTGGTTATTCATACTTCATTACTTTTACGGATGATTTTTCTAGGTATGGACATGTCTTCTTGATGAAGCATAAATCCAAGGCCTTTGAGAAGTTCCGGGAATACAAGAATGAAGTAGAAAAACAAACAGGCAAAAGTGTCAAGACACTGAGATCTGATCGAGGTGGTGAATACTTGAGTGCCGAGTTCCTAGGCTACTTAAAAGAGAATGGAATTCTCTCTCAGCTTACTCCTCTATACACACCACAACAAAATGGTGTATCGGAAAGGCGGAATCGAACCCTATTGGATATGGTTCGTTCCATGATGAGTAAGGCTGAGTTACCGCTATCTTTCTGGGGTTATGCACTAGAAACAACTGCATATCTTTTAAACAAGGTTCCAATCAAGACTGTGCCTACCATACCATATCAGATGTGGAGTGGGAAGAAACCCTGTCTTAAGTACCTTAAGACGTGGGGATGTCCAGATTTTGTAAAGAAGCAGCATGTGGACAAGCTCGAGGCACGCTCAGTGTAAGTTTGTGGGATACCCCAAGAACTCCAGGGGGTATCTTTTCTATTCCGCAGAGGAACAAAAGGTTTTTGTTTCTCAGCATCTCCACTTCTTGGAAACTGAGTTTTTAGAAAATCAGATAAGTGTGCGTGCAATAGAACTGGAAGAAATTCCAGAACCGCAAGCTATTACTAAGAGCTTGGTAGAACCAGAGGTTTCAAGAGAACCAGACATCCCAGTGCCACTTCGCAGGAGTAGTAGGCAGTCTCATCCGCCCGAAAGATACTACGGTTTTCTCATAGACAGGGATCGAGAGGATTGCATCATTGAAAATGATGAGCCTACTAGCTTCCAGCAAGCCATTCAGAGCGGTGACTCAGTAAAATGGCTGGATGCAATGCGGACCGAGATGGAGTCCATGTGCACTAACAAAGTTTGGACTTTGGACATTGCTCCAGAAGAGGTAAAATCCGTAGGCTGCAAATGGATCTTCAGAAAGAAGATTGGTGTAGATGGGCAGGTTGAAACCTATAAAGCTAGACTTGTTGCAAAGGGTTTTCGTCAAAGACCTGGTTTGGACTATGACGAAACATTTTCTCCAGTGGCTATGCTCAAATCCATTCGGATCCTTCTTGCCATTGCTGCCTTCCACGATTATGAGATCTGGAAGATGGACGTAAAGACGACTTTTCTGAATGGAAATTTGGAAGAGTGCGTCTATATGGATCAGCCGGAGGGTTTCATTCAGAGTGGGAGTAGCGGTAAAGTGTGCAAGTTACTTAAGTCCATTTATGGACTAAACCAGACATCACGGAGTTGGAACATCTGCTTTGATGATACTGTCAAAGAATTCGACTTTATCAAAAATCCAGATGAACCATGCATATATAGTAAGATTGTAGGGAGAACTGTTGCATTCCTCCTCTTGTACATGGATGGCATTCTTTTGATAGGAAATGACATTCCTACCCTACAGTCAGTCAAAGGATTCTTGTCACAGAGGTTCTCCATGAAGGACCTGGACGATGCCAACTACATTCTGGGGATCCAGATCTATCGTGATAGATCTAAGAGGATGTTGGGACTTTTGCAGTCCAGGTACATCGACACCATACTGAAACGATTCAGTATGGAAGATTCAAAGCGCGGTAACCTACCGGCTTGTCACGGAATCACCCTATCCAAAGAAATGTCTCCAAAGACTGATTTGGAAAGGGCTCGCATGTCATCTATACCCTATGCATCTGCGGTAGGCTCTATAATGTGTTGCGCCACGGCAGCGCCCCGGCCGTCTTACTCGAGGCCAAATTGCGGAATCAAAATTTTTCCTTACTCGGAAACCGGCGCTACCGCGGACAAAGAAAACCCGGATCGTAACCATTAATCTAATGCTAGCAATCAAGAGATAGGGTGAGAAGTATACCGAGTGATCCGAGTCCTCCGGTCTTCTCGTCATCGTCCCGATCTCGCGCGGAAAGTCTTGCCTCCACATCGTCGCCTCCTCGCCGGAAAGGGCACCACAATGCCTGCGTCTTTTACGGGCTCCCGCCTCAATACCGAGGCAACTCGGGCATGAAGTCGGCAACTCGACATGCTCAAGATATGCTGTAGAATGTGTAGTGTAGTGTCTCACTTGGGTTTTGGTTGCCTTGATGGAGGAAATGAGATAAGAAAAATGGTGCTTGCATTTTTCTAGCATGAATGAGATCAAGAAGATGAAACTCTCAAGAATGAAGAACTCTCTCCTTCTTCTTCTCTCTTTTTCTTCTTCTCTTTCTTTTTCTTCTTCTCTCTTTTCTTATGAAAAACTTATCATCTCAATGAGAATGGTGGAGGAGGTAATATGAAGCATGAAGGGAGGTGATGGTAGGAGCACAAGTGGTGACCATAGCCAAACATAATCATTACAAACTTACATCAACCATTCTTATCAATTCTAATCAAGATAAAGCATGAAAAGATCAAGGAAAAGAATGGCATCTAAAGATGCTATCATGATAAATACATTTGCAAGAAAATCCTCCACAAAGTGTAATTTGCAAAACTGCAAATTACCCCCTCCATCGGAAAAGTCCGGCCGGGAAAGAACAAAGGAAAACCGGCCGGAACGGAATACAAACTGGCAAGTCCAGAAAACTGGTCCCGTAATAAATTACAGGAAAACCCCGATACTGTGCATACACACCCGCATCTGTATTCCAACCGGATACAAATGCAATGAGACAAAATCTGCACTGTACTAAACTAAGACCGGCTTAAGCCAAAGCCGGCTAGTAATGTCCGTTCGATCCTGATCCGTGCAATACCGCACGTATCTGATCGAACCCCGCCATATTTCTATACGGCTACTAGTACAAACCGTCCGATCCTGATCCGTGCAATACCGCACGTATCTGATCGGACCCTGCCATATCTCCATACGGCCTCTACAGCGTTTCGCCCGAAAGCTGAGTAACTGAAAGTGTGGTGGACTCTAAAGACTCGTCAATACAATGGCTGTGGATTTAACCACTAGCACGTCAGAGGTATAAGCCAATACGTAACGGGCCACCAGCTATTGACCAAAAGGGACGTCGATGAGCGAACTCATCCTGACACCCTACTGAGCCTGTCAGTGACAATATCCGTACAGTCCGGTCCGTTCGTCTATGAGCATCGCATGTCGGGCCTAGAGGGTTGGTAAAAGTCAGACCCCCAAAAGCGGTACAAGTCGTGTCGGAGTGTAGCCCAGAACGCCCTGAGATACTATTGGAATACCTACCAGCAAATCTCCTGCCTCGGCCGAGGGCTTTGCGTAATGGCTCTCCTAGACACAGCGTGACCTCACCCCCAATACCGGGAGAGACGAACCCCTGAAGATCCGCTCACTGCCTCCATGTGGCTCGGGACTGTACCCAACTAAAACCTGTTTGCACGACTCCTTTGAGCCGTGGTAGGGTAGTAATCAAAGCACAGTGGGAACTCACACGAGACAAATGACGATCCTCAGGTCGATGAACTAACCTGTACACATGTCACCAGGGAACTGCTATCTGACGTCAGGTATAAGCCCAACTAGCAGGTTCCCGGTGAGTCCTGTCCGGTGTACTCATAACCCAATGAGCACCTGTATACATCTTAGGTGAACCAACTGACACCAGTGGCTTGTGAGACCGGCCACCGCCCCTCGTCGGGGTCTCGACTGTATACACTAGTCTACTAATGGAGTATCGATGCCCAGTCTCGAAACTCCCACGACTAGGGACCATTTAAGGATGTGCTTATAGACCCCAGCTCCCACGTATATGATCGCCATCATACTGCTGGTCGTCAAGCAAGAATCCTAGGGGCTCTATCAACGTGTAATAGCAACATGTCAGGTCACCTAAAGCAGTACACGATGATAAAGATAAACCAGATAGCATACTATCATCTCGAGTAAGACTGTCCTACCGGGATAGGTCCTCCCTCAATCATTGCAATCACGTGCCTGTGATCCAATAATTGACTCTGAGGGCACTATCTCCAACAATCTCCCACTTGCACTCAAGGCTAATTATTGCGATGTCGTATACTCACAGCCCGTGTGATACCGAACACCCAACTCCTCTACTAGTCAGTCTCACAAAGCTCGTTTGTGAAACTATTGCGTTCGAGGAATAGCCTCAGTGAGTGGATCCGCTGTGATGTTTCTTTCTATGTCTCTCTATATCTCAAGTTCGCGGAGAAAGCCATCTCCCGAAATGAGCAATACCTGTCTTAGAATGTCTGGATGTCTGATGGGACCTAGCTCATAAATGAACTCCAAATCCAAACTTCTTAGACTGTATCGATAACTGAACTTAATCAGTATCCTGCGCCATACCATCCTCAGTATTGCCTTGGACCACCTGTCCAAAATACTGCCCTTCGTCAGAAGGAAAACTATAACTCTGACAACCTTCTTATCGTCCATGTCACCTTGGAAGCCTGGAATGATAACTGTCTCCTAAAGGAGGCAGCCGTTATCATATCCCTAGAACATTCACTTATGTTCTAAAACTGCTTCCGACTGTTTCTCCAGGATTGGATCAATATCAACTTATTGCATCTAGTGCAAGAACAACATCTGGTGTGGTACTTGACATCTCATGATTGACTCAATTGACTAAGCAAGTGATCTGCCAATCATGAGTATCCCTCTCCCCTTTAGTCTATAAGACACCTTTAGAGAGGGTGACTCCATCAACTGCAGGTACACTACCGTGTCAGGAGTCGTCCATTCTAAATACTCATAGAATGCTGTCAAGGTACCCAGATTGGGAAACCACCCAAATATAGATCTAAAACCATAGATCTAGTAACCAGTATGTCTGATATAATATCCAAGTCCCTTGTGGAGAAACCACTGTGTGACGACCAAAGTATAACCGATCGTAGTATAGGAATATCACTTCCTACTACCTTCTCAATAGATCCATCCCCTATTCTGATGATGTCAAACCTATGACTGTTACATCAGAAATGGATGATCTATCTCCGCTACATCTGCTTTAGTCTATAAATAGACGTAAGCCTGATGTCCACCAATGCTTCCGCTGCTCCCACTGACTACGACAACCCTCTGCCAGAGTCATATAGACGTGCACTTCTAAAGCTAGTTTAGAACGACGCTATACTCATCCTCCTGCCGGGTCTCGCAGCCTGGAACAACAACAATGGTAATTGTGGGTAAACAAGAACTTCCCTGTCACCGTCCTTGAGGCTACCGTAGTACCTCTCGGGTGCCTGAAGTTACCCACCTAATCTGCGGAGTGGCCAATGGAATGTCAAATCAGATTGAATCTTTAGGTTCCTTATTAAATCTTCAGTAATCGTTTGCGGTTCTGGAATTACTTCCAGTTCTACCATACTCCCACTGCTGTTTTTGAAAAAATCCATTTTTAATAAAACTGTGGCGAGTCTAGAACAATATTTCTATTGATCTGCCAGATGGTAGAAAGTCAACCCTCGTCATAGCCTGGGTCAACCCACAAACAGCCATTACAGAAACGTGCCTTGAGTTATCCGGAGTCTGGTTTTAAGCATAAGCCGGACAACTCCCCGTACCTTAACATCGTTAAGATATGAACTGTTCTATATCCAATATAGAACCAGAGGCACTGATTTAATTGAACCAGATTCAAATCATGCAGCTGTCTCCAGTGCATGTCAACTAAATGGAGAGAGGCCGATCAGCGTTACTCAACTTAGGAATGCTTCCAATTATGAGTAACCTGAAAGAGAATCCAGTTCTCTTAATCATTACTATCAACTGAACACCATGCACAAGTATCTACATCTTCGATCACTTTGAAGAATCCCGATACTTGCTACACCTGGTTCTCTACTCTATTCAAATACCTATAACTCCTCAAAACTTAGACCCTGTGTTTCCACGAAACACCTGTCTAAAAACTAGAGAAGTCATAAGTAAACCGAATATAGTACGAGGACCTACCCCTCTGTCCTCATGGACCCTGGACAATATATAATACTCTGTATAAGTCCGCTGAGTCTAACAACTCTTTCATTGTGCGTCGCAGGTTGAAAACTGTACTTATGGTTAAGAAGAATTACACCGCTGTTTAATGCTCCTTACCTAACCATCCACTGATATAGGTAAATGTCATCGACATAATATCAAAAGGTATATCTCACTCTATGAAAATAGACGTACAGATATATCAATTTGAAATTGGTGCATAACCGCGGATATTCAAAACCAAAAAATTGCCGTCCGGCAAACAACCCAGGTGACTTCCTCAAATATCACCGATTACAATGAATCCCGATATAGTGAGGATGATCACCCAATTCCCAATAACTTACTCCCACTCATCATCTGTAAAACCATACAGATGTGAGAATCATACCTGGTAAATACATACCCTGGAGCAAGTGTCTAACTGGGAAATCAGTTTTCCATTAACAGTACACAGTGAAACTGAAACATTGAAATGTTTCGTCGGGGTATCCTGGTATTCCTAGTAATGCCTCTTCCATTATCCAGATTCACAACTGTAACCGTATAATTCTTTTCCATCTTTCTTAATCCCTTCATATGTCTTTAGTCATTACCTTCTGTACACCCCTTTAGGCCAAATGGTTTTCTTCCTTCCCTACCGTTCGGCACCAGCCTATGGTTTGGAAGAAGACTATCCAAAAGGCATAAAGGGTGTACTGTCCTAATCCTAGGAACACTCGCAATGCGAGAGAAGGTGAAGATAAAAGACACCTGAATGTACTTTATTCCTATTTCTCCTGAACCAGAATCCATCCCCGAACTGGAACAAGTTCCTTTCGAGTTCGTATATAACCATACGATGGAGTATCCAATAAACTGTGGATCTTCGTAGTGATACGGAGTGTCCTGGAGAAATACAAAGGTGATTTAGGATTGGCGAAGAAATACTTGGTTTGGTCGTGAATATCAGTCGCAATTTACTTTGCCCTCCTACTAATCCCTTGCTTTGTCTTAACTTAATACCTTCTGTACACCGTTTTAGGCTAACTGGTTTTCTTCATTCCCTACCGGTCGGCACCAGCCTATGGTTTGGAAGAAGACTATCCAATTTGCGTAATAGGTGTACTACTCCTAAACCAAGGAGTACTCGCAACCTGAGAGAAGGTGAAAAGAAAAGACAACTGAATAATCCTATCCGTTTTCTCCAGAACCAGAAACCATCCTCGAAGTCCTTCGAGTTCGTATCTAACCATACGATGGTTTTGTCCAATGGAAGTGGACGTTCGTAGCAATACGGGGTGTCCTGGAGAAAAGGGTAAAAGTAGGAGTGGCAATGAGGTTTGCAACTCTGACAATCCAAAAGCCAGTGTTAAGAAGGTTCGGTCAACTTGGTCACTGAGTCATAGTCCAGGGTCGGGTCAATGGTCGCTGCCAGAGAGAGAGAAAAGAAACACTCAGCGTGCACTCTAACCTAGATCAGAATGGTTATCACTTTATCTAATATGGAAACCTCCCACTGTATCTCAAATTCTCCTCCAAACCTGAAAGAAGAATTAGTCGGGGTCACCCGAGGAGTAAACTAACTCATCAGTGGGAATCGGGATCCAACTATCACCGCATGATAACGTGACGGAATCCACTCACGTCACCACACTCCAGAAGGTATGCGCATGTCTGGCAAGTTTCAGTTCTTTTGAAACTCCCGATATTTGTTTTTGCCCCTAGGACCCAAGTGACCTTGACAATGCCAACAAATCAAAGAGTCCTAGTCAAGTTCTACCCGTCATTATCTTGATTGCATTAAACCCACCCGTACGAGTCCTTGACAATGCCAACAAGACCGCACGACTGTCCTAACCAATCCACTTATCCATGTGACAGAAAAGCATTACATAGCTACCGAACACTACGCCACGGCAATGCACGACAAACGCAGCACGAATACTAAGTAATACTAATCTGAAATGACGGAGGGCTACGACTGGTTTTTGGCGAAAAACCTTTAACGTAATGAACTTGATATCGTTGAAGGAACTGGATAACCTTTTTAGAAAATATAGTGACGAAAACCTTTACTAAAGAGGTCACTCCCGGTGAAGGGATCTCGGCTCTTTCCCCGTAGAATGAGGTGCAGGATATTCCAACTGAATACCACGATGCAAAGCAAAAGTAATCGGCTATAGTGAAGTTAATGCCCTGACGCAAACTTCTGTCCAAGGGGTCACTCCCGGTGAAGGGATCTCGGCCCTTGCCTCGTCGACTGAGGAGCAGGATATTCCAACTGAATACCACGATGCAAAACAAAAGTGAACGTCCTTGCAATAACAGCTTTTTGAAAAGCGTTCCAACAACATCAGATTAGGTTTGTTTAGCTTGCATTGATCCGAATCAACGCACTCCCATCAATTGATCACACCACAAAGAACGAAAATATACTGACGTACGTATATGCCATCCGCATTCGCCACTGGGTCCCGTCATCACCCGTTAGGTTAGCTAACTAACGGCAGAGCGGGGACTGGACTAGCGCGGATGTAAAACATATACAACATCTACTAATATATATACCAATATATAGTATTTCGCTCAAGGCGTGAATAAAATGCAACATCACAGAAATGTACAGCATCATAGAACAATACAGATATCTGGAAGCCCCGGGTTTCACAGAGCCACTGCTGAAACCCGACGTTCCCCTGGTCGTGTGGATAGCCTGTGCAATGAAATCCTAGACCCCTACGGGCGCGGCAAGTCACCCGCCAAAACCTGAAGCGAGGCAGCCCCCTCCAGCACAGTGAATGGACCACCCAGCACTTCACGGAATCCGGTAACTTGGGCACCCCTCCTGGGTCAACCAGTACCCCCTACGAGTGCGACGAATAGCCCGCCAATCCTAGAGTGAAGCCCCCTCCGTCTCAATGCCATGAGATGCGGGCCCGTTGCCCTCTAGAACCCGGCAATCCGTGCACCCCTCCGCGGGGTAATCCTAGTACAGAAAATAAAATATACATACACCGGGTACATCAACCGCAACCAGGTCGTGCCCCAAAAGAATAATACAAACAGGCAGTGACGGCAGTCCACATGTCGGACGCTCGCCCCGCAATATCAAATGTACATAATACAACAAAACTGTACTAGCATTGCATCCAGGCTATCCTCCACGACCGATCCGCAACAACACAGCATAAACATAGAACATCAACGTGAAAGTCACGTTCGCAAATCCGTCTAACCGGGCTATAGCAGTTAGACGGGATTTACCGATCAAGTGACATTCACGGTCGCAGATATAATGTAAATACTGTGAAAAATGTGTTTAAAATTTTCCGATTGACCAAAAATTAACAAGTGGGCCCCCAATCAAAACTGTAGCAGTCACAGAAAACCTGGGCCCAAATTTAATATCCCAAAACCCCTAAAATTATCACACAAGCCCACTGGAAAAATTGGGAACAGTGAAGACACCAGAGTGCGGCGGAAGCGCGGCCCAAGGTGGGGTTTGGCCGCGCTTCCGCGCTCAGGTAGTCGACTGAAGTTGTCGAATTTTTACAGTGGTCTTATAACTCCCTGCACATCATTCTGAGACCACCTGAAAAATTTTTAGACTTCAAAAAATTTCAACAGAAACCGATGTGAAGAAAAAATACGGTTTTTGGAATTTCGGTCGATCGGATAAGCAAAACACATTAGAACAAGCTAGGTAAGGTTAATGGCGTGGCTCTGATACCATGTTGCACCACGGCAGCGCCCCGGCCGTCTTACTCGAGGCCAAATTGCGGAATCAAAATTTTTCCTTACTCGGAAACCGGCGCTACCGCGGACAAAGAAAACCCGGATCGTAACCATTAATCTAATGCTAGCAATCAAGAGATAGGGTGAGAAGTATACCGAGTGATCCGAGTCCTCCGGTCTTCTCGTCATCGTCCCGATCTCGCGCGGAAAGTCTTGCCTCCACATCGTCGCCTCCTCGCCGGAAAGGGCACCACAATGCCTGCGTCTTTTACGGGCTCCCGCCTCAATACCGAGGCAACTCGGGCATGAAGCCGGCAACTCGACATGCTCAAGATATGCTGTAGAATGTGTAGTGTAGTGTCTCACTTGGGTTTTGGTTGCCTTGATGGAGGAAATGAGATAAGAAAAATGGTGCTTGCATTTTTCTAGCATGAATGAGATCAAGAAGATGAAACTCTCAAGAATGAAGAACTCTCTCCTTCTTCTTCTCTCTTTTTTCTTCTTCTCTTTCTTTTTCTTCTTCTCTCTTTTCTTATGAAAAACTTATCATCTCAATGAGAATGGTGGAGGAGGTAATATGAAGCATGAAGGGAGGTGATGGTAGGAGCACAAGTGGTGACCATAGCCAAACATAATCATTACAAACTTACATCAACCATTCTTATCAATTCTAATCAAGATAAAGCATGAAAAGATCAAGGAAAAGAATGGCATCTAAAGATGCTATCATGATAAATACATTTTCAAGAAAATCCTCCACAAAGTGTAATTTGCAAAACTGCAAATTACCCCCTCCATCGGAAAAGTCCGGCCGGGAAAGAACAAAGGAAAACCGGCCGGAACGGAATACAAACTGGCAAGTCCAGAAAACTGGTCCCGTAATAAATTACAGGAAAACCCCGATACTGTGCATACACACCCGCATCTGTATTCCAACCGGATACAAATGCAATGAGACAAAATCTGCACTGTACTAAACTAAGACCGGCTTAAGCCAAAGCCGGCTAGTAATGTCCGTTCGATCCTGATCCGTGCAATACCGCACGTATCTGATCGAACCCCGCCATATTTCCATACGGCTACTAGTACAAACCGTCCGATCCTGATCCGTGCAATACCGCACGTATCTGATCGGACCCTGCCATATCTCCATACGGCCTCTACAGCGTTTCGCCCGAAAGCTGAGTAACTGAAAGTGTGGTGGACTCTAAAGACTCGTCAATACAATGGCTGTGGATTTAACCACTAGCACGTCAGAGGTATAAGCCAATATGTAACGGGCCACCAGCTATTGACCAAAAAGGACGTCGATGAGCGAACTCATCCTGACACCCTACTGAGCCTGTCAGTGACAATATCCGTACAGTCCGGTCCGTTCGTCTATGAGCATCGCATGTCGGGCCTAGAGGGTTGGTAAAAGTCAGACCCCCAAAAGCGGTACAAGTCGTGTCGGAGTGTAGCCCAGAACGCCCTGAGATACTACTGGAATACCTACCAGCAAATCTCCTGCCTCGGCCGAGGGCTTTGCGTAATGGCTCTCCTAGACACAGCGCGACCTCACCCCCAATACCGGGAGAGACGAACCCCTGAAGATCCGCTCACTGCCTCCATGTGGCTCGGGACTGTACCCAACTAAAACTTGTTTGCACGACTCCTTTGAGCCGTGGTAGGGTAGTAATCAAAGCACAGTGGGAACTCGCACGAGACAAATGACGATCCTCAGGTCGATGAACTAACCTGTACACATGTCACCAGGGAACTGCTATCTGACGTCAGGTATAAGCCCAACTAGCAGGTTCCCGGCGAGTCCTGTCCGGTGTACTCATAACCCAATGAGCACCTGTATACATCTTAGGTGAACCAACTGACACCAGTGGCTTGTGAGACCGGCCACCGCCCCTCGTCGGGGTCTCGACTGTATACACTAGTCTACTAATGGAGTATCGATGCCCAGTCTCGAAACTCCCACGACTAGGGACCATTTAAGGATGTGCTTATAGACCCCAGCTCCCACGTATATGATCGCCATCATACTGCTGGTCGTCAAGCAAGAATCCTAGGGGCTCTATCAACGTGTAATAGCGACATGTCAGGTCACCTAAAGCAGTACACGATGATAAAGATAAACCAGATAGCATACTATCATCTCGAGTAAGACTGTCCTACCGGGATAGGTCCTCCCTCAATCATTGCAATCACGTGCCTGTGATCCAATAATTGACTCTGAGGGCACTATCTCCAACATAATGTATGCGATGTTATGTACCAGACCAGATGTAGCATACGCACTGAGCGTTGTAAGCCGATATCAGTCTGACCCAGGGGAGAAATACTGGATAGCAGTAAAGAACATTCTCAAGTACCTGAGAAGGACTAAGGAGATGTTCTTAGTGTATGGCAGAAAAGACCTCCAGATCGAGGCCTTTGCTGACTCCAGCTTCCAGAGTGACAAGGATGACTCCAAGTCTATGTTGGGTCATGTCTTTACCCTCAATGGAGGGGCGGTCTGTTGGAAGAGCTCCAAGCAGGAAACCGTTGCTGATTCAATGAAGGAAGTGGAGTACATAGCTGCTTGCGATGCCGCAAAAGAATCTGTCTGGATGAAGAAGTTCCTCACAGAACTTCAGGTGGTTCCAACCATTGTTGATCCAATACCGCTGTATTGTGACAACAACGGCGCTATAACTTTAGCGAAGGAATCTATGTCCCATCAGAAGTCCAGACACATTTTGAGGCGGTACCACCTGATCAGGGAGATCGTAGATCGCCGGGAGATCGAGGTGAAGAGAGTAGATTCGGATAATAACACTGCAGATCCATTCACGAAGGCCATACCCCAAACTCAGTTCGAGCGGCTGAACGAGATGATAGGTCTTCGATACGCCAGTACATGGCCCTAGTGCAAGTGGGAGATTGTTAGTGTATATGCCCTAGAGGCCATTACTGTATCATTGTTAGTTATATGTATGCCCTAGAGGCCATTACTGTACATGAGATGTATATTGTAGTGGATGCTAGGACATATATAGGCAGGACTTTCTTGCTCGACATGATAGCACGCTATCTGGTTGCTCTTTATCTTAACATGTATACTTTCATTCTCTCTGTTACATGTTGATAAAGCCCTTAGGATGTGTGCTCGACTTCCAGGACTATGATGTAGATCATACTAGTTGGGCCTGGGTAGTCCATGAGTACATCCTTCAATGTTCCTAGTCGTGGGAATATCGAGACGGGGCATCGATATTCCAGAGTAGACTAGCGTATATCTTCTCGACCCATGTGATGGGCGATGGATGATCCTATATCCATTGGTGTTTGACATCAGAGATGGTATGTGGGTGCTCAGTGGTGACTGGGTACACTGAACGGACTCGCCGAGAACTCCCAGATGGTATTATACCTCACGTCAGATGGCAGTTCTCAGGTGACACTGGTACAGCTTAGTCTGTTGACCCGAGATCGTCATAGAGTCTTGTGTGTCTCCCACTGTGCTTTGATTTCCACCCTACCACGGCTCCACTGAGTCGTGCAAACAGGTGGTTTTTGGGTACAGTCCCGATTCACATGGAGGCAATGAGCGATAGGAGGGGATTCGTCTCTCTCGGTATTGGGGGTTGATGTTACGCTATGCTCGACTTGCCATAACTGGAAATCCCTGGCCAGGGTTGCACTGATTTACTGGTAAGTGTTATCAGTAGTTTCATGCTTGTTATGGACCTTAAATCGGCATGACTTATCGAGCTACTGGGGTATGACGTTTACCACCCCTAGGTGAGATATGCGATATATCAGACGAACAGACCAGACTGTGCGGTAAGTGTTACTGGTTGGATTCACAGGAGTGTGAGCAGGCTTGCTCGTTGATCTTCTGATCGCTCAATACCCGGGTGGCCGTTACGTTTAGCAGACCGTTTGCGGCTTGTGGGTGTTTGATATGATCATCACCTACAGCCGGCGTATTGACGAGTCTTTAGAGTCCTACACAAGGGTTTCCTGGCTCAAGCGAAACGAAATAGGAGCGCATATGAGATATATGCGGGACCGAGAATAATACCAGTATGTGATACTGTATTCTATTCTCGCGATTCGTATCATCGGTCGGTTATATGTGATATAGCTGGGTTACCGAATCAAGTGTTGATTCGATACATTGATACACTAGATATTAGTCGGTTATATGCAATATGACCGGATCGTTAAATCAAGTGTTGATTTAATGATTTAATGTATAATTATATATTTGATATATTACTTTACATTAACTAGTATTGGTTCACTTAAGATTGATTTTCTCACTAGATTGTGCACATTGTTTATATGTGATATATGCAAGTGTACATGTTTGTATCATGCTTGATGATACATACAAGTTGTGTGTATGAGACTTAAACTAAATCAAGATTAGATTAGGGTTATTGTTTTATCTTAAGATTTAACAAAAGAATTAAACTTGGTCAAAGTTATCAAGCTTGAAGAAGCTTGGAGAAACTTTGACAAAGTCCACTCTTTTGTCATTTCTTTTGATATTCTTTAACCCAACCTTTAACCTAATACTTTGGTTAATTCTCTACATGAGTTAAGCATGAGGGCTTAACTCAACCATGGTGCCATAATTAAAAGGATAAGTCTCATTCTTTATTCATATTATTATTCATTATCATTATTCTTTCTTCTTCAAGAAGAGGAAAGCTTGCTACCTCTAATGGTGCCATGAGAAAAAGAGTGAGAAATCCAAATCCAAAGTGAACCCACTTCCTATTTCTTCATCCTCTACCACTTGCCATGTTGTATAGGGTGTTCTCTTCACAAAGTTTTTGACCAAGTGAAGGAATAGCTTGAGTTTGAGTCTCCCCGACGTAAATCATCTTCGGCATCGAAGTCAATGACCTAGCCCGCTCATTTCTCCGATGAAACCAACGCTAGGGTCCGGGATCCCGATGATCGCAGCGAAGGGATGTCAACACGGAGCTTTAGAAGTGAAGGACCGGATCTACAAAGGTTGTATTCCCATTCACTTAGTAGCAAAGTAGTTTGCTTGCTTGTAGTTTCGCCTTACCTTTAGTTAACGATCTTGCATAGGGTTGTTCGGCACATAAATTTTTTGATTTTGGCATGGTTGATGCCTTGTGGAACCTCATGAGTGTGCCTAGGAACCCTACAGTGGTATCAGAGCCTAGCTAGTGCTTTAAGCGATGTGTAAACGAAGTTAGAAACCCGATCGAACCCCGAAACCCTAAACAAAACCCTTCTCTGTACATTTTTCAAAACAGTGTATTTTTGTGAATTAAAAATGCTCAGAAAATAGAGCAGGCAATTCTAAGGCAAACTGCAGAAAACGACAAGCTATCTCTACAGTAGCGCCGCAGAACCGCGGCCTAAGCCTACTTCTGGCGGCGGTTCCGTGTCCGTATGTGATGATTGGGGACTCTATTTTCTACAGTAATAACAGTAGGAGTTTCCTCTGTTTTCTGGGAATTTTTAATATATACTAAACAGTTGAGTTTTCTGGGTTGTTTTGGGGACTCGATGTTTCGATCGGATTGTTTAACTTTGTTTATGTTTTTCCGGGTATTTTAGAACATGTTAAAAAGTTCGACCGGATATAAATAACCCACTTTTTCCCCTGACGGGAAATTTCCAAATGTTGGATTTTTCCGTAGTTTGAGAATGTTCTAAGTAGTGCAAGTAACTCGATGGACCCTCTAGAAGACAACAAACCTTAACTCGATTATGTGACCGTATTGAACTGCCTTTTAAACCTTAGGGTTTGGGGCCGTACGGCGTGCCACATGTGAGGCGTTGGCTTGACCCTTCTACGGCTGGACCGTTGGTACTGTGGCATGAAGTGGATGTTTTAAAACTTATTTCAAGTGTTGATCTATTCGGGAAAACTTGGGTGTTTGATTGTTCGATCGGAAAGTTTAACATTGTCTATTTATCTGGAATTTGATACAATATTTGGAATCCATAAGTAGTTATGAGATAACTAATTTGAATGTTATAAATCTAGCGGTTTAGTCTCACTTGATCGGTTGCCACGGGATTTTGATGCGATCAAAAGTCCGTCGCAATCACGTTGCGTACACGGATACTCACCGGTAAACTTAATAGATAGCCACGCCCTATAGCCCCGACCAAGTGACTGTAGGAGAACCCCGTCGCCAAAAGCATCCGTTCGGGTGCTCGCGGCAGTGGCGTTCTGCCTTAGTGCACTTCGTCGACGGTATCGGGGGTGCGGCCGTCTACTAAAGTTTGCGACGAGCATTCGTTCTGGATGTCGGGAATCTTGTTGAATTGCCCGACTTGATATTGAAAAGTGTTTTCGATAATGAGACTAAAATGCGGGGTTTATAATTGTTAGGCATGCGATGTCTAAGGAATTCATTTGGTTAGGCATGCGATGTCTATGCAGGTTGCGGATTCCAACTGTTGTAGTTTTACACTTTCTTTTCTGCAGCCGTAAGTGTAATATGTGATATCGCCGGTTTCGTTGCTATATGTCAACGACAATTGGGATGGGCATATTTACTTACGTTGATGACATGTGATGTTATGTGTTGCTGGATATGTTATATTGGATCGTCGTGTTTGAATAGCCGGGTTTTTTTTTATGTGAGACGAGTGTTTTTTCATTTTTATTCATGTAAAAACTTGTATGTAATATTCTTTTATTGAGGCACTTCCGGGTTGAGGATGATGTCACCATTGTATATTATTTACTTTTCCGCATTAGGATAGACCCAAGGAGGGGAGCACAAGTAACCGGGTTCTAGGGTCCAGTGGGAGACCATCTCGAGGAGTCGAGTCCGGGTCTCCTAGCTCTAGAATTGGTAGGGTTGCTTGCCGCTCTCGTAGGGGTATAGGGTGTGGGATTGGCTATTCATCACGACCGTGGAATCCGTGTTTTATACAGGCTCAAAATAAAATACGGACGTCCTAATATATCCAATATTTCATATGATATTTTCTGCTGCGTTATCTGTGATGTGATCATGTGATTTGTTCAGATTGATACTGTATATAGTATATATGATATATTATATAGACGTTGCTTATGTTTTACACCCGCGCTAGCCCTGCCCCGCTCTGCCGTTAGTTACCTAACCTAACGGTGCAGACGGGACATCGAGGCGAATGCGGATGGCATAAGCGTATGTTGTATTTATCTGTGATGTTTAGGTGGACTTATATGATGGGATATTCATTAATGAGATTAATGAAAGAAATAAACCTAAAAGATGTCGTGGAATCGAATTTTCAAAAACAGGTAGCTACAGTTCTTGCTTTGCATCGCGGTGTTCCTTGTAGAACATCCTGCACCTTACTCGATAAGGAAAGGGCCGAGATCCCTTCACCTGGAGTGACCCCTTTAGCAATAACTGGCAGATGCTACAACTCTCGGTTTGTCTTTTGATTGCTTCTATAGTTTTTTGCTTTGCACAGCGGTATATATGATATATCCTGCACCTTATTCGATGAGGAAAGGGCCGATGATCCCTTCACCGGGAGTGATCCCTTTAGCAAAACTAGAAAAGCCTCAAAAACACTCCATTTAAAAACCATTTGATTCCGCAACGAGATCAAGTTCAAAGCGTTAAAGGTTTTCTTAAAAACCATCCGCAACCCTCCGTCATTTTAGGAAGTAGAGTACTTAGTATTCGTGCTGTGTTTGTTGACCATAGTCAAGGCACAGTGTACGATAGCAAAGTGATGTCTTCCTACACCACATATGATGCGATTAGTTAGGATAGTCGCGTGACTTTGTTGACCTTAGTTAAGAGTCATGTGGGTGGGTCTAATTAATCATGAAATGACGGGTAGAACTTGACTAGTGCTTATGATTTGTTGACCATAGTTAAGGTCATAAGTGCTAGGGGTAAAAACCTTTATCGGGAGTTTCAAGTGTTGAAATTTGCAATGAGATTGCATACCTTCTATATGATAGTTGGATCCCGATACCCACTGCGAGTAATTGTTACTCCTGGGAGAGTATTGCACTTTACAATTAGCCGATCAAGTAGGTGTCTAGAAAGGTGTCAACGGGGTTACGCCCCTGGGAAAACGAGGTTTACTTTAATTAGGTCCGTGCGAAAGCACGGGGAACCTCCCTCAAAGTACCGGCACTGTCCTGGCTGAAAGATTGGCGAACTTGTAGAGTGTAATTAATCCCGGCTTGTCTTTCCTTTTAGGGTTTGAAGGAAAATTTGATGAAAACAGTGGGAGCCATCCTGATTAGATAAAATAAATAACCAATCTAATCTTGCAAGAGCGCACGCAGAGTGTTTTCTTCTCTCTCTCTCCAGGTAGCGACCATGTCACGCCTTAATCAAGATAATAATATGGATGTATTGAACGAACCCGCTTGTTATACTGAGCTGGGGAACGTTGATCCCGCTCCAACTTATAATTGTTATAAGACCGAGCAGGAATTAGGGGAATACCAGGATTCCCATGCCGCCCAAACGAAGAAAGTGCATGATGATGCATCTTCTTCGGGTATGTTTGTTATAAAGAACTGTTTCTCTATCCTCTACGTCCTGGGTATTAGATACCGGATCAGGATCCCGCAAATGTAATCTGTTATATGGGCTACAAAAAGGTAGAGAACCGAGAACGGGTGATAAGTTTCATGAGACAGAGAACGGTGCAAGTGTTGCAGCCAAGTCTGTTGGTCACTATCACCCTGTATTACCAAAATACACTGATTCTGAACGAATGTTATTAGATACCGAACCTGATATACAACATCATATCAGCCTCTTTATTACTAAAGATGGATATAATTTTGTATTGTTGGACAATATTTTGCATATATCCTATATCAAGAGTTGATCAGTTCAGGCACGTTATCTAAAAACATATACATTCTAAATCAGACCACAGTTCTTAACGTACAAAACACACACAAGAGGAAGAGTTCAGAATTGAACGATTCCTTCTTGAGGCATTATAGACTAGGTCATATCAATGTGACCCGACTAGCTAAAATTATATTTAGATGCATATTTAAATCAGTTTGAATTTACATCTTGTGAAACTTGCCAGTCATATCACAAAGATAAGATGACCATAGCTCTGTTTACTCGAAACAGAGAAAGAGTTAATGAACACTTGGGACAGATACATAGTGATGTATAAAGGTCCCCAGTCTACATATGCCAGGACTGGTTCTTTGTACTTCCTTACATTCACTGATGATCTCTCAAGCTTCGGACACATGTTCCTGTTGAAACACATGTCTGAAGCTTTTGAGAAATTCAAAGAATATAAGTTAGAAGTAGAGAACCAATACAGGTATAAGTATTATGTCCTATGATGAGATCAGGGAGGAGAATACTTATGCATGGAGTTCTTGGACTATTCTAAAGGAGAATGAGATTCTCTCTCAGTGTTACTCCTCTGTATACACCACAGCACAACGGTGTATCGGAGCGGAGCAATCACACCCTATATAATATGGTGCGCTCTATGATGAGTACTACTGAGTTATTTGTTTCCTTTTGGGGGTTATGCACTTAAGAAGCTGCATACCTATTGAATTAGGTTCGAATCAGATCACTGCCTACCACTCCATATGAGATATGGTATGGGAAGAGCCCATCTCTTAAGTAAATTAAGATTTGGGATTGTCCAGCCTATGTCAAAAGCAAAATCCGGACAAGATCAAGGCAAGGTAAGTTCTGTAAAACTGGAAGGATTTCTAGTTATACAAACTACAGCTGATGATTTGACAGAACCAAAGGATTCTATAGTCTCCAACGAACCTCAGCCTCTCCGCCGATCTAGCAGGGTTCCTCACGTGCCTGAAAGATACTTCGGTTTCTCGATGACAGTGGGAGCGGAGATTGCATCATGAGATGATGACCCAACTAGTTTCGAGCAGGCCATCAAGAGTGGGGACTCTATAAGAATAGCTGGATGCTTAGCGATCTGAGATGGAATCCATGTACACCAACAAAGTATGGACTTTTGATGCTGTATCTGAAGGGTTAAATCCCCATCAGGAGCAAGTATTTCTTGAGAAGATTACTTGGTGTAGATGGAAAAGTTGAGACTTTCAAAGCTAGACTTGTTAATGGTTTTCATCATCGACCAGGCATGGATAATGATAAAACCTTTTCCAGTGGCTATGCTTAAGTCCATCCGGATCCTACTTAACATTGCTACATACCATAACTACGATATCTGGTGGTTGGGTGTCATGACTGTTTTTCTAAATATTGATTTAGAAGAGAGCGTCTATAAGTACTCAGCCAGAGGGCTTCGTAAACAGTGGGAGCAGCGGAAACTTGTGCAAGTTGCTTTACAGAATAAAGCAGGCATCGTGGAGTTGGAACATCTGTTTTGATGTGGTAGTCAAAGAGTTTGACTTCATCAAAGTTGTAGATGAACATTGTATATACAAAAGGGTAGTATAGAGTAAGGTGGTGATCCTCGTAGAGTACGTGGATGACATACTCTTGATAGGGAAAGAGTTTCCTATGCTACGCTCGGTCAATCTCCTCTTATTACATGGATTCTCCATATAAGATCAAAATGATACCTCCTAAATCCTGGGTTTTGGATCTATGAGATAGATCTAAATGGATGTTAGGATTCTCACTAGTTGTAGTGAGATGGTATCAGTTGATCCTGGGGAGAATCACGGGAAAGATTCCAGGGTGATAAGGACGACTGAATGTCAGTCGCAGGCATTGTCTTTACCCTCAGTGGAGGGACGGTATGATTGGAAGAGTTCCAAGCTAGATACCATGGCAGACTAGACGATAAAGGCTGGTGACATCGCTATCAAATATACTACCAAAGAGGCAGTTTGGGTGTATATTGGTTCATAAGATGAACTAGGTTCCTACCATTGTGTGACAATGGAGGTGTGGCTTTGGCCCAGGAACCCCAATCCCATCAGTGACCCAGACATATTCTGAGGCAGCATCACCTGATCATGGAGATAGTTGATCTCCAGAGTGATCGAGTTTAGGAGAGTAGACTCAGAGGACAACACGGCGGATCCACTCACAAAGGCTTTTTCCCAGAGAGAGAATTTTATGGGATGGTTGAGTATGAGATACTGCAACCACTGCTACAGATGTCCCTGGTGCAAGTGGGAGATTGTTAGTTATATGTATTCCCTAGAGGCCATTACTGTACATGAGATATATATTGTAGTGGATGCTAGGACATATATAGGCAGGACTTTCTTGCTCGACATGATAGTACGCTATCTGGTTGCTCTTTATCTTAACATGTATACTTTCAGTCTCTCTATTACATGTTGATAAAGCCCTTAGGATGTGTGCTCGACTTCCAGGACTATGATGTAGATCATACTAGTGGGGCCTGGGTAGTTCATGAGTACATCCTTCAATGTTCCTAGTCGTAGGAATATCGAGACGGGGCATCGATATTCCAGAGTAGACTAGCGTATATCTTCTCGACCCATGTGATGGGCGATGGATGATCCCATATCCATTGGTGTTTGACATCAGAGATGGTATGCGGGTGCTCAGTGGTGACTGGGTACACTGAACGGACTCGCCGAGAACTCTCAGATGGTATTATACCTCACGTCAGATGGCAGTTCTCAGGTGACACTGGTACAACTTAGTCTGTTGACCCGAGATCGTCATAGAGTCTTGTGTGTCTCCCACTGTGCTTTGATTTCCACCCTACCACGGCTCCACTGAGGCGTGCAAACAGGTGGTTTTTGGGTACAGTCCCGATTCACATGGAGGCAATGAGCGATAGGAGGGGATTCGTCTCTCTCGGTATTGGGGGTTGATGTTGCGCTATGCTCGACTTGCCATAACTGGAAATCCCTGGCCAGGGTTGCACTGATTTACTGGTAAGTGTTATCAGTAGTTTCATGCTTGTTATGGACCTTAAATCGGCATGACTTATCGAGCTACTGGGGTCTGACGTTTACCACCCCTAGGAGAGATATGCGACATATCAGACGAACAGACCGGACTGTGCGGTAAGTGTTACTGGTTGGATTCACAGGAGTGTGAGCAGGCTTGCTCGTTGATCTTCTGATCGCTCAATACCCGGGTGGCCGTTACGTTTAGCAGACCGCTTGTGGTTTATAGGTGTTTGATATGATCATCACCTACTGCCGGCGTATTGACGAGTCTTTAGAGTCCTAATCAGGGGTTTCCTGGCTCAAGCGAAACGAAATAGGAGCGCATATGAGATATGTGCGGGACCGAGAATAATACCAGTATGTGATACTGTATTCTATTCTCGCGATTCGTATCATCAGTCGGTTATATGTGATACAGCCGGGTTACCGAATCAAGTGTTGATTCGATACATTGATACAATAGAGATTAGTCGGTTATATGCAATATGGCCGGATCGTTAAATCAAGTGTTGATTTAATGATTTAATGTATAATTATATATTTGATATATTACTTTACATTAACTAGTATTGGTTCACTTAAGATTGATTTTCTCACTAGATTGTGCACATTGTTTATATGTGATATATGCAAGTGTACATATTTGTATCATGCTTGATGATACATACAAGTTGTGTGTATGAGACTTAAACCAAATCAAGATTAGATTAGGGTTATTGTTTTATCTTAAGATTTAACAAAAGAATTAAACTTGGTCAAAGTTATCAAGCTTGAAGAAGCTTGGAGAAACTTTGACAAAGTCCACTCTTTTGTCATTTCTTTTGATATTCTTTAACCCAACCTTTAACCTAATACTTTGGTTAATTCTCTACATGAGTTAAGCATGAGGGCTTAACTCAACCATGGTGCCATAATTAAAATGATAAGTCTTATTCTTTATTCATATTATTATTCATTATCATTATTCTTTCTTCTTCTTCTTCTTCAAGAAGAGGAAAGCTTGCTACCTCTAATGGTGCCATGAGAAAAAGAGTGAGAAATCCAAATCCAAAGTGAACCCACTTCCTATTTCTTCATCCTCTACCACTTGCCATGTTGTATAGGGTGTTCTCTTCATAAAGTTTTTAACCAAGTGAAGGAATAGCTTAAGTTTGAGTCTCCCCGACGTAGATCATCTTCGGCATCGAAGTCAATGACCTAGCCCGCTCATTTCTCCGATGAAACCAACGCTAGGGTCCGGGATCCCGATGATCGCAGCGAAGGGATGTCAACACGGAGCTTTAGAATTGAAGGACCGGATCTACAAAGGTTGTATTCCCATTCACTTAGTAGCAAAGTAGTTTGCTTGCTTGTAGTTTCGCCTTACCTCTAGTTAACGATCTTGCATGGGGTTGTTCGGCACATAATTTTTTTTGATTTTGGCATGGTTGATGCCTTGTGGAACCTCATGAGTGTGCCTAGGAACCCTACAATCATACTAGTTTGTATATTATTTAATGGAAGCTTGGGATATTCACAGTTGTATAGACAGTTTTGCTCAAAATGGTAGTATGCTATTTGGTTTGTTTCTACTTTAATATGTGCATGTGTTTCTTTTAGCATATCGCTTATACATATTAGTAGAGCCCTTAAGATCTTTTCTTGATTACCAGTGTTGTGATGACAGTCACTCTAGTCGGGGCTGGGTAATCTACAAGCACATCCTTATATAGGTCCCTAGTCGTAGGATTATCGAGACGGGGCATCGATACTCTGGAGTAAACTAGCGTATACGCTTCTCATCCGAGCAGGGGAAATGGTCTGTCCCACAGCCATTAGTACGTCGTACTGGAGATAGTATGTGGATGCTCGTTAGGTTATGAGTACACCGGACATGACTCGTAGGGAACTGCTGGTTCGTACTATACCTATCGTCAGATAGCAGTTCCCAGATGACAGGAGTACAGCTTAGTCCGTCGACTTGATACTGCTACTTCACTTCGAGTGTGTTCCCACTGTACTTTGATTACTACCCAACCACGGCTCAAAGGAGTCGTGCAAACAGGTAGTAGTTGGGTGCAGTCCCGAAGCACTTGGAGGCAGTAACGGTTAGACAGGATTCGTCTCTCCCGGTATTGGGTGTTGATATCGCGCTGTGTCTAGGAGATCCATTACACAAAGTCCCTGGCCAGGGAAAGCAAGATTTACTGGTAGTGTTTCCAGTAGTTTCTCAGGGTGTTCTGGGCTACACTCCGGCACGACTTGTACCACTATTAGGGGTCTGACGTTTACTGCCCCTAGGCCCGACATGCGATACTCATAGACGAACAGACCAGACTATAAGGAGATTGTCACATTCAGGCTCAGTAGGAGTTCGGATGGGGTCTACCTCGTCAGCCTTCTTATCGACATCTACCCGGGGACCGTTACGTACAGCTAGTGCCACTTGCGGTCTGTGTTTAAACCCACTGCCAGCATAGTGTCGAGTCTTTAGAGTCCCACACAGAAAATTTCCCTGCACTGGGCAAAAGGTGTAGAGGCCGTATGATTTTACGGCAGGGCTACAATCACTTACATGCACTTGTATGCGTATGATGTTCGGGCAGACAATACTAGTGAGCTTTGGTTTAAGCCAGATCCTAGTATTTTATAGATGGATTAGTTTTGTCTTCTGTGCATTCGTATTCTACGGAATGCGGATGCAGGTGTGTATGCACGGTTGTGAAGAGCGAAGAAAGAGATACTTCATTAGGGTTTTGACCATTGACTTGGTCAAAACCATTATGAGGTGGAGGAAAATATTTACTAATCCTTTTAATGATAATTGTGTTATGGCTAATTGCTTTGGCCATTTGAGCATGTTAACCATTTGACCTAGTTGACCATTGTTGACTTAGATATTTTTTGTGAGCTCTAGACTCTTCTTATGGCTTGGATTTAACTTGACATGATAATGGTCAAATCAATTGTAACCATCACAATTTATCATGACAAAAGAATGGTAATTATTTTTCTTATGGATGATTATCTCTTGCCCATTCTCTCTCATCAAAAGAGAGCTCTCATACTCTCTTCTTCTTCCTCCTCACTAGAAAATCCTATAGCTCTTATGTGTTGAGAAAATTAGGATTTAAATGGACAAACAAATCCATCTTCTTCCTCTACATCACCTAGGATATCAAGCTTAGCATACTTGTTGCCCTAGTTACCTCGGTTCTTGAGGTAGAGCTCGGACTAAAGTCTCTCGGGTGGATCATCTTCGACTTAAGGAGGCCGTTGAAGAAGCCACGATCCGGATCGACCCATGGAGCCTACGGAGACGAGGAGGACAGTGGAGAAGACCCGAAGGACTTGTTGCATGAGGTATAATCATCTAACCCAGTAGTTAAAACTCTAAGTTAGTTTGTTAGTTTTTGTTTAGCAAAGATCCTTCATGGTTAGTCTATGTTTCCTTGTGAGAAAAATTCGATTTTTACCTATTCCGCCTCCCCGAAAGTACCGGGGTGGGTAACATATACTTACAGCACCGGAAAAGAATATCCATATATATATACAAAAATAGTATATATATACCCCCAAACTTATTTGAAACAGTGTCTCCACTGTTTATGGCTGGATAACCGAAGTTTGGTGGTAAACAAAGGAAGATTAAGCAGGGTAAACCGGCTTCTGTAATATCAGGAGCTCCTCCGATGGTTCTGCGGTAAGGAACAGTTTCAATCTGTGTCTATTTACTTTAAAAAATGAACCGTCTTTTTGATTTTCCAAATCCACCGCACCGTGCGGGTATACACATTGTACAAAAAAGTGTCCTGTCCAGTAAGATCTGAGCTTACCAGGATGTAAGTGAAGTCTTGTGTTGTAAAGAAGTACCTGTTGACCAGGCATGAAAGTTCTGCGTATAAGGTGTTTGTCATGAAACACTTTCGTTTGGTTCTTTATAACAAACGCGTTTTCGTAAGCCTTATCCCGAATCTCGTTTAGCTCGTTAAGTTGCACCTTCCGATAGCTGCCCGCATCTTCAAGGTTTAAATTCAGTTTTTTGATCGCCCAAAATGCACGATGCTCGATTTCCACAGGGATGTAGAAAACCTTTCCGTACACAAGCCGATAGGGAGACATACCAAGATCAGTCTTATATGTAGTTCGAAATGCCCAAAGGGCGTCGGTTAACTTCAAAGACCCCTCTTTACGGTTCCTAGAAACCGTTTTCTCCAATATCTGCTTGATTTGCAGATTTGAAACTTTAGCTTGCCCACATGTTTGGGAGTGGTAGGGCGTGGATAGATTATGATTAATCGAGTATTTCCGCATCAAGGTCTCAAAAGATTTATTGCAGAAATGTGTCATATTATCGCTAATGATAGCGTGAGGGTGCCCGAACTGGGAAAAGATGTTTTCTTTCAGGAATCTAACGACAACCTTGTTGTCGTGCGTCCGGCTCGGTACTGCCTCGATCCATTTGGAGATATAATCAACTGCTAAAAGAATGTACAGGTTCCCAAAAGAGTTAGGGAAATGGCACATGAAATCTATCCCCCATACATCAAACATCTCAACAACCAGGATTGGTCGGAGCGGCATCTCATTTCTCCTAGAAATCCGGCCCAAATGATGGCACCGGGAGCAAGTCTTGCAGTAATCATGTGCATCTCTGAAATGTTTTGGCCAGTAAAAGCCACACTGCAAGACTTTCTCAGCTGTCTTTCTTGGGCCAAATTTCCCGCCATATGCTTGATCGTGGCAGAAAGACAACACACTCTTGAATTCGCTTTTCGGAACACACTGGCTGATGATTTGGTCTGGACAATACTTGAACAAGTAGGGTTCGTCCCAGTAAAAGTGTTTTACTTGAGAGAAGAATCTAAGTTTGTGCTGACTCGACCATTCGCTTGGTACAAGTCCAGTTGCTAAATAGTTCACAATATCTGTGAATCAAGATTCGCAAGATACCGTCAAGATTTGTTCGTCAGGGAAAGTATCGTTAATTGGGAGAGTGAGCGTCGGCGAAGAAGGAAGTCGTGAAAGATGATCGACCACTATATTTTCACATCTTCTTTTATCCTTAATGATAAGGTCAAACTCTTGAAGTAAGAGAATCCAACATATTAGCTGAGATTTTGCATCCTTTTTCGCAAAAAGATGTTTCAGAGCAGAATGATCAGTGTAGACAACGACTGGGGAGCCGATGAGATATGGCCTGAATTTCTCTAAAGCGAATACAACCGCCAAGAACTCTTTCTCGGTTGTTGTATAATTCAATTGAGCGTCATTCAAGGTCCTGCTTGCGTAGTAGATTACGTGCGGTATCTTATCGATGTGTTGTCCTAGGACCGCACCGATAGCAAAGTCGGATGCATCGCACATAATCTCGAAAGGATGCATCCGGTCTGGAGAAGAAAGAACGGGAGCAGTGTTGAGTGAGCTTCTCAACGATTCAATAGCAGTTAGGCAACCCGAGTTGAAATTGAATGTAGTTTCCTTGGCCAGCAGAAGAGTCAAGGGCCTAGCAATCTTGCTAAAATCCTTGATGAACCGTCTATAAAAACCGGCATGGCCAAGAAAAGATTGAATATCTCTTACGTGTTTGGGAGGAGGGAGGTTGGAAATGACATCAATCTTTGCTTTGTCAACCTCGATGCCATTTCGCGAAATGATATATCCTAAGATAATACCTTCGCGCACCATGAAGTGGCATTTCTCCCAGTTTAAAGTGAGATTTTTATTCTTACATCGGGTAAGGACAACGTCAAGATGTTGTAGACACCCGTTGAAGGAATCGTCAAAAATGGAGAAATCATCCATGAATATCTCCAGAAATTTCTCAGCCATGTCAGAGAATATTCCCATTATACACCGCTGAAAAGTAGCGGGAGTATTGCATAGCCCAAAGGGCATGCGGCGATATGCGAACGTGCCGAAAGGACAAGTGAAAGTGGTTTTGTCCTGATCTTTCTCAGCAATGGGAATCTGGTTGTAGCCTGAGTAACCGTCCAGAAAATAGTAATACTCATGTCCAGCTAATCTTTCGAGCATTTGGTCAATGAATGGTAGAGAAAAGTGATCCTTCCGCGTTGCGGCGTTGAGTTTTCGATAATCAATGCATACTTGCCACCCGGTTTGGGTGCGAGTAGGGATCAACTCATTTGCCCCATTTGTGATGACCGTAATGCCCGACTTTTTAGGGATAACGTGTAGAAGACTGACCCATTGGCTATCTGAAATAGGGTAAATGATGCCATTATCTAGACATTTGACGATCTCCTTTTTCACAGCCTCCTTCATGACTGGATTTAATTGCCTATATGGATCCCTAGCTGGTTTGGCATCATTCATCATGTGAATATGATATTCAACGATCAGGGGACTAATCCTCTTGATGTCCGCCATAGTCCAGCCGAAAGCTTGCCGATTTGTTTGTAAGACCGCGAGAAGGGCTTTCTCTTGCTTTAGAGATAGAGAAGCAGAAATGATCACCGAAAGAGTTTCATTCTCACCTAAGTACGCATACTTGAGGTGAGACGGCAGTGGCTTGAGTTAGAGCATCATAGGAGAAATGACTGAAGGCAAGATCGGCGAACGCGCCTCAAACTCAAAGGATTCTAAGAGGGTTCAAAACAAGTGTATGCAATGGAGTCAGATGGTTCAACTAACTCATTCAAAAATTCAAAAGATTCAAACTTAGATGGTGACAAGCCAAGATTGTTTAAAAATGTGAAGCACTCGTATTCGTTGTCAGAGTCAGAAGCAGCAGGTTCAAAGAGGAACGCACTAGTAGCGTCAAGATCACTGTGATCAAATAGAAATTCTTTAAATTTACAGTCTTCGGGAGTGATCTCCTGAATGGAACAGACATTTAGTATATGAGCGTTCGGTTCGGATGGCTGATTCGTTAACCTAAAAATGTTGAGTTCAATTGTCATACTTCCAAAAGATAGATTCATGGAACCATTTCGACAATTGATCACCGCATTTAAGGTTGCAAGGAAAGGGCGACCGAGTATCACCAGAATTTGATTTCGGGGGTTAGCTACAGATTGTGTATCTAAAACAATGAAATCAACAGGGAATATGAAGTCCCCAACCTTAATTAACACAAACTCTAGCTCACCCCTAGGATGGGTGATAAATCGATTAGCCATTTGAAGAGTACAATATGTAGATTTCAGTTATCCTACATCGAGTTTCTCATAAACAGAATAAGGAAGAAGGTTAACACTGGCACCGAGATCTAGAAGAGCGCAATTTATGTTCTTATCCCCAATGGTAATTGAAATTGTAGGACAGCCAGGGTCCTTCCGTTTTTGTGGTAAATCTTGGATAAGAGCATCACTCACGTTACTTGCCAAGAAAACTTTCTTCGGTACCTGAGATTTTCTCTTCTTAGTGCACAAGTCTTTCAATATTTTCACATAAGAAGGGACTTGTTGGATTGTATCTAAGAGAGGGATTTTATGTTAACCTGTTTGAATAACTGCACAACCTTCTCCATTTGTGGGCTTTGCTTATTGGATCTCAACCGGTTTGGGAATAGAGCTTTGTTTAAATTGGTTGAGTCCAATATTTGTGGAGGAGATTGTGGAGTTGGAATGGAACCCAAAACTGAAGTTTGAATGGAGTGAGAGGTGGGTCCGTTCAAAGAAGTGGTTTTTGAAGAAGAGCCCTGCGAAGAATGGAGAATGGGCTAAGATGAAGAAGATGATGAAGAAGAAGAAGCCGGAGTATCATCATGCTTATTATTCCGTGTGCCGATGTTGTTGTTCAACATTCTTCCTGATCTCAACGTAGTCATGGCACTCACATTATGGTTTTGTTGTTCAAGAGCAACATGCGCATTATGTGGATGACCAGGGTTGGGTAATAGTTGAGACGGAAGTTTTCCTTTTTCTCGCTCGCTTAATGCCGCGTTCATCTGTGCAATCTGGGACTCGATGGTTTTGATGCTCTGCCTATGAGAAGCTGTGTGTTGCACAAGTGATTGAATGAAAGATTGAATGTTTGCGGTGGATTGAGTTGATTGTTTCACAAAAAGCATCAAGACTCCGTTCTAGCGAGAAAACCTTATTGTTATTTGATGGAACAAAGTTGTTCTATGGAAAAAAATTGTTGTAAGGTGCAAAGTTGTTCGTCGAGTTCTAAAAAGGTTGGGGTTGAAACGGTTGTTGAAATTGTTGCTGAGCTTGTTGTGGAGGGGCCCTCTGAAAGTTGTTCTATCCTTGGAACTGGTTCTGATTCTAATTCTGGTTTTGATTCTGGTTCAGGCGAAGTTAGGGTGGTCCTACCATTCTTGCTTATACATGGAAGAGTATGGATCGTTTCTTAGTCTTTGCTGAAATGCAACATTAAACTGATCTTGTCCTTGAGATGGTGGATTGTAAGGAAACTCTTCGTCAGATGAGATGGATATGAACAATACGCGCAGATGGTGCGAAGGGGAGCCATAGGGCTAGGAGAAGGAGATGAAAATTTGCTTTCAATCGCCTCAAGTTTTCTCGTGATTGCAGCCATTTCGGCTTTTATTGCAATAGAGACGTCAAGCTGGTGAATACCTGCCCTAGACTGACCGGATGAAGAAGAAGAAGAAGAAGAAGAAGAAGATGAAGCATTCAGTCTGGTGCTCTCCCATTGTAGTGTTTGCTCCGCAAGATCATCGAAGAATTTCCAAGCTTCCTCGTCGGATTTGGATAGGAAGTGGCCTTGAAAAATGGTTTTCATCAACTGTTTAGTTGCTGGATTTAGGCCCTCGTATAAAGTCTGGAAAAGTTGTCATCTCTCAATACCGTGATAAGGACACTGAACAAGGAGGTCCTTGTACCGGTCAAAACACTTCCAAAAAGGTTCGGTTGGAAGTTGGGTGAATTGGTTTATTTCGTTTCAGATCCTGATGGTTTTGTGATTAGGGTAGAATTTTTTCAGGAATGCTTTCACAAATTCGTCACAACTGGTTATCGAATGAGATGCAGTTCTATACAGCCGCTTTTCAGCAAGGTCACAGAGAGTGAAAGGTATAACACGTAGCCGTATAGTATCATTAGACAGTTGGGTTGTTTTCATCATCACACACACATTTTGAAATTTGTTAATGAAGATATAGGCATCTTCAGATTCAAGCCCGTGAAATTTGGGCAGCATGTTGATGAAATGGGGTTTAATCTTAAAGTTGTCCCCATTGGCCGATGGAAGTGAATGACAAGTCGGAAGTGCAGCACATGTTGGGTAGAAACGATCTTGGAGCACATTTCGCTGTGGCGCTGCAACAAGAGGTGGTCGCGGGTTATTCACACCAAGTGGAGGTGGAATCATTCCCGGGTAATATGATGTTAGGGGGAAATCCTGACATCTCGGAAGAAGAGCTTGGTGAAGGTGAAGAAGTATGGACAGGATCACGGTCAACGTTGGAATTGACCGGCAAAGGTAAAGGTGAAAAAGGCATGGAAGGAGTTTCGACTTCGGGGTCGATCGCATAACGAGTAACGATTGCGGACTAAACGAGCACTAGACTCCCCGAGTTTAAACGGACATACACTAAACGAGTTTAGTGTAGTCAAACCGTAGAATGTGAGGGTAAGAAAATGTAAAAGGAGAAAATTATGGGTGAAGGTGATAAACGTGGTCAAAGTGGCAAACTTGTGTTTTTTTTTGTAAGAATGTGAAAATGAAATGACAGCTCAAACAAACACAATCACAAATGCACAGTCACAAATGCACAATCTATACCTAGACTAGGGTCTTTGAAGTTAACTAGATCTGCTCCTAACTGTTCCAATGTGATAAATTATGAGATAACGCTCAAATCGTCTCTTCACAGCCAATTGTTGCCAGGTAAGCACAAGTGAGGAAAGGAGGGTTCCGCTCACGAATCACCATGAGACAGGCCTTTTAAAATTACCTTCTCACTTGTCTAGCCTAGGCATCACAAAAGTCACAGTTCAGTCGAAAATATTGCACATTTGATATAACATTTTCCTTACTTTTCTTAAATATTTAAAGGTGTTTATTATAAATATAGAAATATATGGATTTATCTGCAATTTTATTCTTTACCATATGTTTATATATTATAATTAATATTATGAAGGAAAATATATGCATATAATATTTATAAGATATTTTGATAATTTAAATATGCATATCATATCAAATATTCTTAATCAAATTTCTTAAAGATTTATTACCATATAAAATGATTAAGATTATATCTCGAATATAACAAATATTACTAACATTATTCATGAAGATATTGTACAGATTTAGCTCAGGTCGGGAAATCGAGATTTTCAAGATGTCAGGATAAAAAATCTGCCAATAAAA
This sequence comes from Agapanthus africanus, assembly GCA_030015575.1. Taxonomy (NCBI): domain Eukaryota; kingdom Viridiplantae; phylum Streptophyta; class Magnoliopsida; order Asparagales; family Amaryllidaceae; genus Agapanthus; species Agapanthus africanus. Next base: position 81,803,660 of record CM057337.1, read on the forward strand.
TCGTAGAATCAATAACGGCAGAGACTCAGGAAATATTTCCAAAATTCAGATATCCAGAAGATCTCCACGTGTCAACATGAGGCCACAGCAGAAAACCTAAACCCTAAGTCCACCAAAGCGCGACGCTTCCGCGGCCAAAGTGCTTTAAATGCGGCGGATTCGCGGCCCCTTTGTGGCTGTTGGATCTGAGATTTTTGGTAGGTGATCGTGATTGCATATCTTAACCTATGAGATTTAGGGTTTCTGATTTGAGGTCTATATAAAGGACTGTCACGCCCCGCTTCCCAGTGTACGGCGAAGGGGACGCGACGAGGCCCGCTACGTATGTACTCAGAAATACATACGCTAAGCGTAACTAAGCAATATAAAATAAATCACAAGAGACGAAATATATAGAAATAACAGCAACTTTATTAATAACATTCTTTTGTACAATGCATGAAAAGTAAATACAACTGAAATGAAAAGCGATGCCTAAACAGTGGCATAATAGGAAATGAAAATACGGAAAAGAACAAGCTACAATATCTAGAGCTCGGGGTCTTCGTGTAGCGGCTCCAAGTCTTCACCGGTGGGCTCGATCTCAGCTTGGTCCAACGCACCTGACGACATTCAAAGAAGAAAGAAATAGAATGTCGTCAGCGAACAGGTCGCTCGGTAAGTCCCAAACATAAGGAAGAATTAGAAAGACAGTGTAAAAGTATTTTCTAAAGTATTATATTGTTGAATATTATGGAATATTGAGTTAACGCTGTTGTTTGTAGCTTGGTACAGAAGGATGCCAGTGTATACGAGGGGGGTTTCTATATGCTAGAGGCCAGGGCAAATGGAAGTATAAGGAACCGTTAAGCCACGGTACAACAGCAATAGGATTCAGGTTAGGTGTCTTAATCTGACCACCTCGTGCCACCTTTAACACCTTCCGTACTAATCTACCCCTTAAACCCCGTAGTGTTTTAACAGTATTGTTGTATTGTATTGTGTAAGTTGGGTGACTGACCAAAACCATGATATCAGTAAACATGTTGTAACTGCATAATCAGGTAAATGGAATAACAGGATAATGGATGTATATCCATGGTTTGATTCAGTCAAAATTGAATAGATTGTTAACTGGATTCAGGGATTCATATATTCATATTGAGTTGGAATATTAAGATATATAGATTGACTTGAATCATATTCAAGTCAGAAATAGTCAGACTCAAACCCGAGTCAGACTAAAAGAAAGGTAATTTGAAGTTCTATAATTGTTAGGGTCATTATTGTAATTTATAGAACTTGAGGGGGTTTTATGTAAAAAGTACTTTTGTATAGTTTTCAAAATACACCTCAAGAATTTATTATTCGTTTTTATAGTTATAATGAGTATAAATTTTATTTGTGTTATTCTAGTGAATATATCCTAATAAAAGTATTAATTGATTTATTTGAAATTCATGGTATTTTAATGTAACTTTTAATCTTGTAATTTTTTAGGAAAATGTGGAAACTTTATCTTATGATAAAATAGTTGTTTAAATGATAATTATATATATATTAATACAAGAAAATTTTTATATAAATATTTTATTTTCCAAAATCTCATTTTTTTCTTAAATGTCGTATTTTAAACCTTTCGAGACCGAATGCTCCTTGCGGAGGTCTGAATCTCGCACTATTAGCCCGCGGGTGCACGATGAACCGTACTATCCCTAACGGGTTCCCCAAAAGTGGGTTGTAGTGGCGCTTTGATTAGGTTTAATAAATACTATTCATTTAGAAAAACGGTTTCATAAGTATAAGGTATTTATTCGTAAAAAAGGGTATAGATTTCCATATTTTAGTTTCTAGGGTTTCCTAAGCCAACTAGCCTATTTCTAAGGTCTAAACGATAAGTCATTAGAAGTCTCAAATCGCCTCTTCACCGCCAATTGCGGCCAGGTAAGTGCCTGGTAAGTGGGAAGGAACCACAATAGTGGGCCTAATTAAAAACCACTAGCCTTGACACACTTGCCTAGACACCACAAAGTCAGATTTAGATAAACGATCGATGTCCATGACAAATCGTACTTTCTTTTTAAAAGATTTTATTTAGAATTGTGTACAATTTAAAGCTTCCAAGAACGGTTTATAAAGAAAATGGTATTTTAGTGAAAAGTCTTGTATTTTCGTATTCTATGTTTTGACGTTATCAACTAGGGTTATATTTGTGTGTGTGTAGAGGTAGGTCATTACCTCGTGACTTATTTCAAGGTTTAGTGAAGTTTAGAGATTAAATATGTTAAATGAAACATGAGGGTATTTAAGTGTAAGAATACGGTATTTGTAAAAGTTATCATTTCATGTGTGAAAACTCATTCAAATTAATTTTTACAAGTTTAGTGATCAAGATGAACATGTTTAGGAATGAGGGAATTGATTAGCAGAAGAAAAATAAACTTTATGGTATTATTGTGAAAAGAATACGATATTATAAGAAAGTTATCATTTCATGTGAGAAACTTTGTCCACTTTGATTTTTATGTGATTAATAGTCATCATGAATATGTTTAGATATTATGGATTAAGTGACAAGTGTGATTTTGTAGAAAAACCGAATCGGAAATCGGTTTGTTCCGATTTCCGTCGGGTTTCATAAAGTCGTATTTTCTTTCAAAGAAAAGGAAGATAGAAGAGTGGGACTTACAAGTTTGGACAAGCTAGGGAGGCTAAGAAAGTAGTGGGTTGTCGGTGCGTCGAAACGTCGTGAAGGGTTCTAGCACGACCGCCGGAATTCGTCGTCGGTTTCGGCAGCGTTTCGCTTTTCGCTCTTTTTCTAACGTACCGAGTTCTCTTGAGAATTTTAGAGAGTGGACTTAGAATTGTAGGGTGAAATGGTAGAGGGTAGGGGTGTTTATATAGGGCTAGGCTAGGGTTAGGGTTTTACTTAAAAAAAATATAAAAATAATTAAGAAAAACATTAAAATTCATTAAATTTTGGAATAAAAGAGATTTAATGGGAAATTGATAACTGATCTAAAAATTTAGTGTATACAGGGGGGTTGACAAAGTCAACACGGAGAAAATCCGTGTTGACGACTCGGCCGTCCGGCCGAGTCCGCCCGGTCTGCCGGCCGACTCGGCCGAGTCTGGCCGAGTCGGGACACCGTTGGGTGGGTAATTCCATGGGGGAGTTTTGTTATACCTAACTTTTTATGTGCAGTATTAATTTTGAGAGTTATGGCTATTTGACTGTTGACCTTCCCAAAAAAAAAATTAAAACAAAATGATATAAAAATATGTGGGGCACGGGATTCGAACTCTGGTGGCTTGGTTCACAGTGCAAGGTATTACCAATGAACTACAAGCTCCTTCTTGTAATTATTGTAGGGAAATAGATACTTAAAGTGTTATCAGCAACATTAATACTCCAAGTATACTTCAAATTTAAATCAAATTTAGGTATACAAAAATTGGAGTTGTTACAAGGACCGAGGGCTAAACTTAGAAATTATCACTTTCAAAATGAAGCAAATCACCGTCAAAGAATAAGAGATCTACGACAGGTCCACGATTTGACGTGATAGAGCGACGTGAATATTGACGGAGCAAATACTTCCTACGAGGCAGAGATCGAGAGCAACTTCTTTCTCTTGTAATCTAAATTCGAAGGATTTGTACTTGTAATATTGATTAATAAAGGTAGATCATTAGCTTAATTATTTCGCATTTACTTTCCGCATTTAAATTTCTGCATTATGATTTCCCTCTCTATCCCTTCTTCTTCTTCTTCTTCTTCTCCAAACATGCGTGAGTAATTTTCCACTTGATAGAGTTCGTAGGATTATGGTAGATCAATGGATGATAAAATCCCTTAACTTCTTTTACATCTTATAAAGTTTATAAACTATATCAAAAGAATTGTTAACATCCTAATCGGGTGCGCTATCAATTTATTGATAGTCTCGACCGCGATTTGAGATCAGATTAACAATTGTTTTGGTAGAGGCTAGAAATAAATAGAGGTCAATGAAAAGATAAGGGTTAAGAGTGGGAACCCTATTCCCTCCAAAAACCCTAATCTTCATTCATCACTATCGATCTAGTTTTAAATCTGTTAAAAGATAAAAGGAGTCATCTATATTTAATCATCCATTACTACTAAATTCTAACGAACCCTACAAGCCCTCTTCTTATATATTCTACATCCGTGTTCAACATAAATCTAGAATCACTCTTCCCTATTTCTAATCAACTCGTCTAAAGCAAGATTAAAAAGTTCCACGCATCCCTACGGACGACCTGTACTCATCTCGGATAGCTATATGCTACACCATTATTGATTGCGGTTACTTTACAAAAACACTTTTTTTCATCAATCAAATGGCGACGTTGCTGGGGATACATGCGTAATTTTTTTTCTTGCTATTCGGGTTGAATTCTTATTCGATCCATATCATAAAAATAAAACAAAACCACAACTTGCATATTTAACGATTAGTGTGCGATTTTTGCGAGGAAATCTGGAGTCACTAGAGCGAGAAAATCGAGATTCGGAGATTTTCTACGAAGCCAGAGGAACAAAGAAAGCTACTGAAGAAAAATCAGCAGACGAAACTACCATAGTGCGGCGGAACCACGACATAAGAAAGCTTATTGCGGCAGAACCGCGGCGGCTTGGTAGAGTTAGGTCTCCAAACGCCTCTGGTATCTTCCTCATATCTTTCTCTCTCCTCTAGAAATCCAATAATTTGATTTTCTGCAGGATTCTTTGCAAAGTATCGCTGTTCAAAAATCTTGTGCATGTTTTGTAATTGGTTTGTTTTTGCATATTTTAAAATGGACTTTAAGGAGAAAGAACAAAATTTAGATTAGGTGGGGATTTCATCACCCTTTCCACGCCCCACAAATCACAAAACGAGCATCTGCATAGCTCTAAATTAATTAAAATATCTAGATCAAGATTCTAAGGACCGTCGCACTTAATTAGGACAGAGGAAGGTCGTGGGTAATCTATCGCTTATCCGCATTTCTTTCGTGGTGTCTAGTCAAGTGTGACTAAGCCAAGTGGTTACTTAGTTAGGCCCTCTATTTTCAGTGATTTGTATAGCGGATACTTCCCATTTACCTGGCACTTACCTGATCACAAGAGTAATAAAGAGGTGGTAGAGGATTGATCCTGCGACTTGTTCTTTGGAAGTCTAAGAGCGGTCTAGTGACTTGACCTAGGTGACCGTAGTTCTAAGGTTGATTGTGCATTTTTTGTGTGATTTGTCTCACGTCCGACAATTTTCAAAACAAACCTTTTTAAATCGTTCTCACACACGCTGCCACGTGTGCTAAACCCGCTTAGTGCATGATCGGCTGGACATGAGATTCTAGTACTCGTCTTGTCCGCGTTTCTACTGTCGACTCCGAAGTTGGTATTTCTTCATCTTCTTTTTCCCCTCCACCCACCACATCGACCAAGATGGACTGTTCTCCATCAGATTTTACCAACACACCCCTGCCATCACCCGTAGGTGCGCAGAATCTACCGTGCATCTCTCTCCAAGAAAGATGCTACCCGATACACGGTCCCCTTCCTACTTGTCTATCTATTCCACCGGCCAATGGGGATAATTTCGAAATTAAACCCCACTTCATCAACCTGTTGCCCAAATTTCAAGGGCTTGAGTCTGAAGACGCATACGTTTTTATCACAAAATTCGAAAACGTATGCACAATGATGGGCACTTCACAACTTTCAGCGGATGCTATGAGATTACGTCTTCTCCTTTTTACCTTGTGCAATCTAGTAGAAAAATGGTTTTATAACACTGCCGCACACTCTATTGCCAATTGGGACAAATTCATTAAAGCATTTCTTAAGAAATTTTATCCCAATCATAAGACCGCCCGTGTTCGAAGCGAGATTAACCAGTTTACCCAGCTTCCCAATGAACTATTTTGGAAATGCTTTGAACGGTTTAAAGATCTGCTAGTCCAATGCCCTCATCACGTAATTAATAGGTGCGACCTTTGTCGAATTATATATGAGGGTATTAATCCAGCGACAAAACAGATGCTTGAGACCATTTGTCAATGCCATTTCTTATCCAAAGATGATGGTGAAGCCAAGCAATTCCTGGAAGATCTCGCTGAACAAACTTTACAGTGGGAAAGCTTTAGCCCACCATCATCTTCATCTAGGGAAGGCATCCATCAGCTCGATATTTCCATTGCAATGAAAGCCGAAATAGCAGCGATGCAAAAAAAACTTGAAGTTATGGAAAAAAAATTTTCATCAGCCTCTCTAAACCAGGTTACGCTCCCCAAAACCGTGTGTGGTTTCTGTTCTGACCCATCACATTTGACGGAAGAATGTCCTTTGAGTCCACCGTTTCAAGGTCAAAAACAAATTAATGCTACTTTTCAGCAACGACCTAGAAACGATCCATATTCTTCCACATACAATCAGGGATGGAGTAAACTTTGTAATAATTCTTTTCAAAATCGAGTCATCACCCTTTCAACCGCAAACTTTTCAAAATCCAGCCAACAATTTCGCACCTTGTAATAATTCTTTCCAAATGGCCGGCACCAATAAAACCTCTACACTCGAACGTAACCTAGAAATGTTCATTAATCAATCTACAAAAATGACGGCTAATTTAATGTCTTCTATCCAAACGTTAATGCAGAACACCGCTTCCCACGGTGAAAGCATAAAATCGATAGAAGCACAATTTTCACAGTTAAATGCCTCGATGAGTGCGATAGAGAAATGGAAACTTCTATCTCAACCTCTACCGAATCCTGGCCACTCACAAAGCCATAATGTGTATGCCGTAACCATGTTGAGATCGGGAAGAGTGCTAAACAACCAAGTGGGTGAACATGTTGATGACATTGATGTCAATGATATTGATGATACCCCGGCTTCTACTTCTTCTCCTATTTTGTCTAGTCCACCACCTTCTTCCGACCTTATTCTCCATTTTCCACTAGGCTCGAACCCTCCGCCCACTTTCTCGAGTCAACCTAAAACGATCCTAACTCCAATTCTGGGATTGATTATATCCCCACAAACTTCTCCACAAATGGCGGACCAAACCCTTATTGACAAAGCTCCTTATCCAAACAGGTTAAGGGGCAACAGACCAAGTCCCCAAATGGAGAAGATTGTGGAAATTTTTAAGCAAGTTAATATAAATATTCCCCGTCTAGATGCTATCCAACAAGTTCCGTCCTATGAGAAAATTCTAAAGGACTTGTGCACTAGGAAAAGGAAAATTCAAGTACCTAAAAAAGTTTTCCTAACGAGTAATGTGAGCACTACTTTTACCCAACAATTACCCAAGAAACGAAAGGAACCCGGGAGTCCTACTAAATTTATTGCTATTGGGGGTAAAAATATCAATCGTGCTCTACTCGATTTAGGTGCTAGTGTTAACTAGCTTCCGTATTCTGTCTATGAGCAGTTAGGCATCAGAGAGTTAAAACCGGCACACTGCACTCTTCAGATGGCCGATCGATCTATCACCCAATCTAGGGGTGAGCTAGAAGACGTGTTAATCAAAGTCGGGAAATTTATATTCCCTGTAGATTTTATAGTTATTGATACACAGCCTGTAGCAAACCCACGTGACCAAATTCCGGTGATTCTAGGTAAGCCTTTTCTAGCAACTTCCAACGCAATAATCAATTGTCGAAATGGTTCTATGACCTTATCCTTCGGGAAGATGTCAATTGAGCTTAACATTTACAAGTTGGGAAGTGAACCCTCTGAACCCTATGCTCAGGTATGTTCTGTCGAAAGGATGGATTCCGACAATAGCGAATTTGAACAGCTTCACGGTACTGATCTTGATTCCGCTAGTATGTTATTGTTTGACCCTGCTATTTATTATACACATACGGACCCTTCTATCGAGCTGTCTGGGTCAACATCTAACGCTAAATATGAACCTTTTATGGAGTCCGCGTATCATCCCGTTCTTTCTGATGAGATTATTATTCGGGATATCGATGAAAGCTTTAAAGAAATCTTCGCTGAAGAACTCGCATTCTTAGAAGATATGGGCTTTGTGATGAATCAACCCCTACTCAAAGAAGTTGAACCACCACCCCTTCTTCTTATCCGGAAAAAGAATGCGAGTAATCCACCATCATTGTTTCGTCTCTATAAACCGAAACATAAACTCGTTCTATTACACCTCTTATCTCCTCCCTACTTCTTCACGTCGATAGGTGATATGATCTTCTACCAACCAGTGCGTTACATCGATAAAATATTTGAATGGTTGGTGTTGACTTTTGGTCTTTGTAAAGTTTTATATTGACCAATAACTTTACCCCCTCTTTATAATTTTAAATACTTAATACTATTTTACTCAAGTTTGGGGGGGGGAGAAATTTTGGCTCTTAAAAGAAAATAAAATTTTACAAAATTGCGGGACAAAAATAAGTTTGGGGGAGGATTTCACTGTCATTTATTCATGTCCCCGTTACTAACTTTTCCTCCCAAGTCTACAGTTTTTAAGCTTACCAGATGATATCGGTGAGGACACTGCTGCAAACAGCTTTGGGGAAGGTTTGCGCTTATTCACGCATTATTTTTCATTATCATAAATTTAAGTACAAAATTTTTTGATAATAAAAGATTAGAAAGTGAAAAAAATTACATATGATAGATAGGAATAGTTTAAGAAAAGTAAGAAAGTTAGATGTTTTCTTAAACGAAACTAGTAATAAGTAGTTATGAGCCATTGCCCCAAGGATTAGTAAGATGAAGGAAATTACTAATCTGAGGACAAAAATAAGTCTGAAAAATAGTCCTTACTCTTGAGGCCAAACATTTGAACGCTGGTACCCTACTATACGCACTTGCGCACATCTTGAAACTTGGGATAGTAGAGGATACCTTGAAATGCTCTTGTCTAAAAGCCTTGGTATGAAGAAAAATAAAAATATAAAGAAAAAACTGGTGAAGAAAAATGAACACTGGTTTTTGTAATTGCTTAAGGCGGCATAAAAAAATATATATAGCGAGGGTGCTTTATCACCTAGTGTCTTAGACCAACTGGTTTGGGAGCCACTGCTAAGCCTTAGGTGTTGCAAGACGAGAAAATTGCAAATTATGCCTAAATGAGCGAGCACATTTGGTAATTGGTCGGTTAGTATCTCAAGAAGTATTAACGGCCGTATGAAAGATGTGTGAGCAATTCCATCTGATAATGTTCACCAACTAAAAAGTACTACCATCTGATAATGTTCACCAACTAAAAAGTACTAAGAAAGATAGATAAGAGTATGATAGCTTGAATTGAATTCTCTAAGTGTAGGGATGTCTTTTACACATACGTAGAGGTATATGATCAATGTTTGGAAGAAAGGTAGGGAGAAAGATTAAAGGCGATGTTTTATTGAGGGATGATGTGATCTCCGATATCTTTTCACGACCATTAAGATATGGCTCATAACAACTGAAAAGTTGGTGTAGTTGGAAACTCTTATTTTCAAGTTCTTTCTTTTATAGTTCTTATTTTTGTATGTAAATTTCATTTTATTTCATTTATTATGGGATTTTGTGGGTGTAATCCGCTGAAAACGCTCAGGAGACAACACTCCTCCTACTAGGGACACCCAGAGGTTTAATGGCTTGTTGCACGTGCTCAGTGCAATCGTGTTGCCTACGAAAATATGCTACTTAGGTTTTTCTTTTTCTTTTTCTCCCTCTCTTGAATAACTAGTTTGTTCGGGATGATCAAAGTTAAGTTTGGGGGTATTTGTTCAGTCGAAAACATTGCACATTTGATATAATATTTTCCTTACTTTTCTTAAATATTTAAATGTGTTTATTATAAATATAGACCATATGTGGGTTTAGCTGCAAATTTACTCTTTACCATATGTATATATATTATAATTAATATTATAAAGGAAAATATATGCATATAATATTTAAAAGATATTTTGATAATTTAAATATGCATATCATATCAATTATTCTTAATCAAATTTCTTAAATATTTATTACCATATAAAATGATTAAGATTATATCTCTAATATAACAAATATTACTAACATTATTCATGGAGATATTGTGCAGATTTAGCTCAGGTCGGGAAATCGAGATTTTCAAGATGTCAGGATAAAAACTCTGCCAATAAAATCCTAGAATCAATACCGGCAGAGACTCAGGAAATATTTCCAAAATCCAGATATCTAGAAGATCTCCACGTGTCAACATGAGGCCACAGCAGAAAACCCAAACCCTAAGCCACCAAAGCGCGGCTATGCCGCGGCCAAAGTGCCTTAAATGCGGCAGATCCGTAGCCCCTTTGTGGCCGTTGGATCTGAGAGTTTTGGTAGGTGATCGTGATTGCATATCTTAAGTTATAAGATCTAGGGTTTATGATTTGAGGGCAATATAAAGGACGGAGAGCTAAACTTAGAAATCATCACCTTCAACACGAAGCAAATCACCGTCAAAGAATAAGAGATCCACGACAGGTCCACGATTCAACGTGATAGAGCGACGTTAATATCAATGGAGAAAATACTTCCTACGAGGAAGAGATCGAGAGCAATTTCTTCCTCTTGTAATCTAAATTCGAAGGATTTGTACTTGTAATGTTGATTAATAAAGGTAGATCATTAGCTTAATTATTTCACATTTACTTTCCGCATTTAAATTTCTGCATTATGATTTTCCTCTCTATCCCTTCTTCTTCTTCTTCTCCAAACATGCGTGAGTAATTCTCCACTTGATAGGGTTCGTAGGATTATGGTAGATCAATGGATGATAAAATCTCTTAACTTCTTTTACATCTTATAAAGTTTATAAACTATATCAAAAGAATTGTTAACATCCTAACTGGGCGCGCTATCAATTTATTGATACTCTCGATTTGAAATCATATTAACAATTTTTTTGGTAGAGTCTAAACATGAATAGAGGTTAATGAAAAGATAAGGGTTAAGCGTGGAAACCCTATTCCCTCCAAAAACCCTAATCTTCATTCATCACTATCGATCTTGTTTTAAATCTATTAAAAAATAAAAGGAGTCATCTTTATTTAATCATCCATTACTACTAAATTCTAACGAACCTTACAAGCCCTCTTCTTATATATTCTACATCCGTTTTCAACATAGATCTAGAACCACTCTCTCATATTTTTAATCAACTCGTCTAAAGTAAGATTAAAAAGTTCCACGCATCCCTGCGGACGACCCGTACTCATCTCGGCTAGCTATACGCGACACCATTATTGATTGCGGTTACTTTACAAAAACACTTTTTTTATCAATCAATCATGTTTAGATAAATGACCGAATGCCCACAATCTTCCTTTGTCCTATTGAGCGCGACAGGTCCTTAATTGGCCGAGTCTAGATATTTTTTATTAAGCTCAAGATTACGCTTATGCAATTAGTGATTTCCGGGTTCTTAAGAAGGGTGATGAAATTCCCACCCAATCTGAATTGGTGTTATAGCTCCTTAAGTCCGTATTAATAATGCAATGCGCAATTCAAATCAAAAAGGCTTTGTTATCAAGCAATCAAGTTTTTTTAATTTAAGTGTGGCGCTGCAACAAATACGGTTAGTTTTCCTTAGGCTATTGCGGCTATATTGCAAAGAATTCTGCAAAGATAAGAATATTGGAGCGTCGGATTTGAGAAGAAGGAGTTTAGAAAGAAATACGCACCAAAAGAGTCGAGTTAAGAAACTCGTGTTGATATCGTCTCCGAGTGGTTGAATGGTTCGCTTGCACGGGTCAAACTACCCGGATCTTTGGCACTGTAGTGTTCTATCACCTTATATTTGAAAACGCCCCCTGCTCCGCATGATCACTGCTCGCCAATCTGTCAAATCTGCAAATGTCGAAAAATACGGATATTTGAGCTAGAAAGTGATATAGATAGCCAAAGTTCTGCACACAAGTAAATTTTAAAATCATACAATAATAATGGAGTACTGACAGAACAGTGGAGGTATCACAAAAAGAAAAATTTAAAACATCCACAAAAGGGTCGGCGGCGACGGGAAATTGTAATATACTGCCGGTCGAATTAAAAAATTGGGTACTCAATTTTTGTGTGGTTCCTCTATGTTATACTAGTATTCCACTATTATACATTGATTTTCCAGTTAAAACACTGTGTGTTAGCGGATCCACAATCCAGAGAACAAAATGTTGGATTTTAGTTCTCGTGTCGGTTTTTTTTATTAAAAAAATGTGTTTTTCGTTGAATCTGTTAGAAAGTTAGTTTGTTTTATACAAAATATTCACAAATTAACCCGAGACTACAAGTATAAAAGCGTTACAGTCTTCGCGGCAGCGGCGCCATTTGATTATCACGCGTATTTTGCGTGTCGTTTTAAAGTTTGAAATAACCGCAATCAAAACGGTGTCGCATGTAGCAAGCCGAGATGAGTACGGGTCGTCCGCAGGGAGATGGTATGTTTTAACGCTTGTTTTAACGAGTTAAGTCCGTAACTTGAGTTGTTTTTATTCTAAGTGTCGTAATAAAGATATGTTCAAGAAAAAGACTTGTTAGGGGTAGTTTTAGGTTAGCTTGAGTTAGGTTAATATTTGATGTTTCCTTATAGACCTAACTTGATATTGATGCTAAGGTAATTGGCAACAACGTGTATTAAGGAACTTGAAGTATAGTATTTGCTATTGTGTGCTGAATCTGTATTTCTTGTCCCTTGTCCTTCAGTTCTTGTTCCTTGGCCTTAGCCTCCGGCAAAGCACTTGCAACCGGTCACAATTAGGAGTCACCGCTATTGTGGTAGGATAGGGTGCCTGACGGAGCGGATTGTGAATCATTTGGTAGGAGTTTCAATTACGAGTTAAGGATTTTTTAAAGGTTTTTAGCAAACACTTCTTCTAAAAAAAACTAACCATATCCTACTCTTAACAAGTAAATCAATTACTCACACATATTTACAATACCAAATAAAACATGAAAAGAGCAGGGCACATAGTAAAAATTGCAAGAAAAGTAAAGTACAGGTTAAATAACTAAGAACTGATATATCCAATATGCAACTCTTCAAGTGTTCTTAAGTCCAAATCTCATTATGAAATCAAAATACCAAACTGTAAACTTGCAAGCTCACTTAAGAGATTGCAAGATCAAACAAAGGCAAAGGATTTCACTAGATCACAATTGTAGTAAGCAAATGACATGAAATGAGCAAATAAGAATTTTTTATTGATTGATAATGAAGATACAAGCTAAATTGAATTCAAGAGCCTAAATCTTAAGCTTGTAAGTTCAATGAAGAAGCTATAAGGTCAAGATAGAGGGCAAGAACTCAAGAGTACAAAAAGAAATACAAGTTAATATCTACAAAAAGAAAAAACTTGTTCTAAACTAAAACATGGACCCTTAAGCCTATCTTCTGGTGTGTATTTATAGGCATCACCATAGAATAAACAAACAATAAAACAATAGTGATGTGATAATGTAGATTGACTCGAAGAAAAATCAAGAACTTCTGATCATGTACGGCCGGAGGCGACGGGTTTTATGAGGATTTCTACGGTTTTTCTTGGTGCGGTGGGGCCTATCTTCTTGTGATGATCTTATAGTCTCTCTATGATCTCAGTAGCATTGTTTGATTTTTTTAATATAAGCTCGGTTTGTAATCTGTAGATTTGGAGGGAAAATGTGACTTTACATCATATCACACCTTTTTGCATCACTCATCACACATCCACTTGTTCATATTACTTGCATAAGTCATGATTTGTATGCCCACTTGTGCAAGACTGCCCCACCAAGGTTCATGCATCAAAAGTTTTTGTGCTCACACTTGTTTTGTTGCATTTGTCATGATAAAAAAAGTGTACACATGTTGTTGCAAAAAGAAACCCATTGAATTTTTATCGGTTTTCTGTTCCGGTTGCAGTATCGACTCACAAATTTCGTATCTGTGTATTTGAGTGTGTTTCTAGTGTTTTTTAATGAATACCTGTAATCTGTATTTATTGAGCAGACATGGGTTAATAGTACCGATATATCACAAAATTGATAAAGAATGAGCGGTATTGAAATGCAGTTATTCGTGATGAACGCTTAACATTTTGTTTTTGAATTCTACATTAGCCGCGGGGAGCAGCGAGAGCACTAGGAAATTTTAATGGTATCAGAACCACCCAAACACCCTAAACTAGCTTGATATGACTTCCGAATCCCACCGGTTTTTGCTCCGCAAAAACTGCGCTTAAACCAGTGAGCAATTCCATGTAGTATTGATGTTTTGACTCCCCAAGGGCTCTCGGTTTGGACCAAGAAGCCGTGGGGAGGTTCACGGGGACCCCAGGGACGTCCCTTGGGGGACTTATGGAGGGCCCACACCCCCGAGACCACCTAAATGGTGGCCTTAAGGGTGGGGACCCGAAACTGCTTCAGAAGGTAGTTTCGGGTCTGGCCACCCCTATGGCCACCTGAGGGTGGCCTAAGGGGTGGGTGCCCTGATTGATCAAAGAATTTGTTTATAACCGCAATCAAGAACGGCGTCGCTTGATAGCTAGCCGGTGAGTACGGGTCGGTCCACAGGGATTTTGTGTATTCACTAATTGTTCTAACGAGTTAATTCCGATTGTTTTTGGATTGATTAAATCTAAAAACTAAGTTGATCTAAACTAGGATTAACATCTTGCTAGGGTTAGGTTTAGGTTAGGTTTGGAAAGTTAATATTCCCCACCGCTTTCTATGCCCTAATTTAGATCATGAGGTGTTATGGTAACAATTAATAAAGTGGATTAGTACCATCGGGAAGAAACGATGTTTCTTCCTCTAGGTTCTTGTCCTTCCTTTCTTAATCCTTACCCCAACCTCTATGGAAAACGCGCTCAACCGGTCGTTTATACTACGGTATCACCGTTACCTTATGGGATAGGGTGCCGTAGGGAGCGGTGTGTGCATGTATGCATGGAGTCCTATAAAAACGTGTGATGGGCAAGAAAGGGATGAGAGATCTTCATCTCTCAAGCCTTCCCCAATTCCTAACTCTAACAAGTGAGGAGACTACTCACTCATTAGGGAATTGATTAACATGTTCTAAACTATCTAACTAGGGCAGAGAATAAAATCTAAACTAGGGCAGAAAGGAAAATTATATTAGGGCAGATAATAAAATTAACTAGGGCAAGAATAGAAAACTTACTCTAATTTGATGCACTCTTCATACTTTACAAGAATTGAAATTCTGAATTTAGATAGATACAATGAGGCACAAGAAGAGGCATGACCTAAAATAGGTTTTAGGGTTTTTATTTATAGAACATAGAAATCCTAGGGTTGCAATCGAGTCATATCTGCAATTATAAGTTTACCCCCTAAGAAAAGAACTAGTCAACGCGCCGCCACCGTCACAGAAATTTCTCCACCGACATGGGCGATACCTGGCCGCGGATCCGCGGCCAAAGCCCCTGTTTGGCCACGGATCCGCGGCCATATAGTGTCCTTGATGGCTCAATTGTTCTGGTTTACTTCCTGCTGCTTTTGGCTTCTTTTTTCTTTACTTGGTTTCTCAGATTGTCTTCTAGTTTTCTTCCAGATTTTCACAGTGCATAATGTCGTGGACTTTTACCGTTTTCTTCGTGTCGAAATCTTGAACCTTGCACTGCCTTTGTTCTTTGTGAAATTGTCCATCGATCTTCGTTTAGTCTTCAAATTGTAGGCTTGATCAAGATTCTTTCATTTGTTGGTCGTAGTCTCACTTTTGTATCGTTTTTTTTATCGTTTTCACTGTTTTTGTTTCGAGAACCTGTAACATGCAACTATATAGCAGACATGGGTCAAAAGCACTTGTTTATTTGTAAAATATATAAGAATGGGAAATATAATAATGCAAAATTATGATATGAACAAATACCCCTAAACTTATCTTTTGCTTGTCCTCGAGCAAACCTAGTTTTATTCTTGAAAAAGACCTAGCCTCACTTTTGCAGGGAAACGCGATTGCACTGAGCTCGTGCAACAAGCCGTTAAACCTCTAGGTGTCCATAGAGGAGTGTTGTCTCCTGAGGGTTTTCAGCGGATACTATCCACAAAATCCTATCAATTCGGCATATTGACTTTTATTCTCCAATTAGGTTTTCCAAAAGGAATTCTATTATTTTCAACTCAGAAATTATCCACCCTTATTTTTCACTCTTCCTTATTATTTAACTTAAGATTATATATATTCTTGTGAATTTACTTAGCTTTTGGTATCTTTTAAGTTTTTCTTCTAGGGTCCATCTCAACTTAGGAATTTTTATCATCTCTGTTAAAGATACAAGTCCTATTCTTCATTCCTATCTCTCATCTAAACCCCAATTATATATCCCTACGTGTGTGTACATATCACCCCTACACTTGGAAATTCAATTCAAGCTTTTATACTCTTGTCCATTGTCCAAAGTACTTTTCAATCGGTGAATTTTTAGATGAAATTGCTCACACATTCTTCATGCGACCGTTAATACTTCTTGAGGTACCAACGACCGATTACAAAATGTGCTTGCACATTAATGCGTAATTCCTAGTCTTGTAATACCTAAGGCTTATAGCAGTGACTCCCAAACCAATTGGTCTAAGGCACTAGGTGATAAAGCACCCTCGCTAAATATTTTTTTTCTATTTATGCAGCCTTAAGTAATTACAAAAACGAGTGTTCATTTTTTTATCTCTTTATTCACACTTGTATTTTTATTTTATTTTTCTTTCATACTAAGGACTTTAGACAAGAGCATTTCAAGGTCTCTTCTACCATTCCAAGTTTCAAGGTTCGTGTTTGTGCAATTTGTAGGGTATATATTTTCAGAATTTAGACTTAAGCTTAGGGATTATTTTTCAGACTTATACTTTAATAAAGATATCAATACTTTTCCTTTGTTTTAACTTAGCCCAAGAAGTCAACTCGAAATTTGCCTATTTCTAAATAAACTACAAAGAAATATACTTTCTACCGTTAAATTTTAAGAAAGGTTATTTTTAGGGTTTTTAATTTACTAAGACTAAGATCTAGTTGTTCCTAGCTAGTTAACCTTTTTGTCAAACTCAAGTCAATTATGGCCAAAATTGAATTTTTTAATTTTTATATTTTTTTTGAAATTTTTCAATTTTTATGAGTTTTAAAATAAGTATGCAAATGCAAAAATGTACACATGAATGCGAAGGAAGAAAGCTTACCGAGCACACCCCCAAACTTAAACTTGACAGTGTCCTCACTGTCAGGCTACACCAAGAAGGTCAAAATGGTCGGCGCTCCCCTGTTTATTTATTTACAAATTTTTTTTATTGTTAAAAGAAAAACAAAATATATATACAAAAAGGTCTC
This sequence comes from Agapanthus africanus, assembly GCA_030015575.1. Taxonomy (NCBI): domain Eukaryota; kingdom Viridiplantae; phylum Streptophyta; class Magnoliopsida; order Asparagales; family Amaryllidaceae; genus Agapanthus; species Agapanthus africanus. The sequence goes on from CM057337.1 coordinate 81,820,954, forward strand.
CCCAAAACTTAAGTGTGACAGTGTTTCCACTGTTTTAAGCGTTAAAGTTCAGAGTTAGAGAGGAGAAAAATTAAACTATACAAGGTCTTACACAGAACAAAGATTAGCACCAACCATTCAAAAATTCTATCGTGATAATGGTAGGGATGGTGAAAGAATGGAGTGTAGAGAAAGGAGTTGAGAAACACACGAGACCGTATGGAAAGAAGGGTGGAATATGGTCTCGGTATATTAGGAGAAGAATGGCGGAAGAGAGAAAGAGGTGTAGTACGAACTTGAGGGCGTAAATCGTGTGAATAAATTAGCGCAAATTGTGATGACCGATGTGTTAAAAGCGATTGTGCTAATCTATTCACCCGTCGAGAAATGGTGTTAAATCACTCAAAATTCGTAAGAAAACATGGGTATGTTGAACTTGGTAAATCATCCATTGAAAATGGAAGCGCGATGGATTTTTGCACGGTCGAAATGATGGAAAGGACGAAGGGGAGTGATTTAGGGATAGTTTTATTCTCACCTAAGTAAATTGTTTTGAACTTGAAGGATTCCATCAATGGTTCGAAATGACTGTAAGCAACCGAGTCTGATAGTTCAACTAACTCATCTGAAAATTCAAAGGACTCAAACTCGGGCGGTGAGTCTTCAAAATCGTCCGAAAAAGTGAAGCAATCGCAATCATTATCGGCTGTGAGAACTGTGTCAGATTCAAAGAGGAACGCACTAGTAGAGTCCAAACTGCTGTGATCGAAGAGAAATCTTTCAAGCTCACAGTCCTCCTGCGTGATCTTTTGTATGGTCGGAACGATGGAAAGTAGGGAGGGTGATTTAGGAAGTATAACGGTTAAAGGTTCAGGAGGATGAACTGGAAAATCCGACTCATCAAACAAAAATGGTTCATCCTCAACACTATCCTCAATATTCTCCTCAATGCTATCCTCATGATTCTCCTCAAAAGTTATCTCATCCATGCGATTATCATCAAAATCAAGACGCATATGCGGTTCGGGAGAAACATTTAAGGACTCAGGATGATGAATTGGAGATAAAATTTCAGTCAAATCTACGTGTTCATCATCCAAAATATTCCCTGCGTCAATATCCTCAATCAAGTGAAAATCAGATTTTTTAGACACCTCATCAAAAGCATGGATATTTATCAATTCAGGTTCTAGATTGGAGGTGTAGAGGTCGAAAGGATTGGTAGTGGTTTCACTCGAAAGGGACCCTTCACAATCTGGCAAATCAAGCACTACAAAGTTGCACAACTCATTAAACGTTTTATCTTCAACTGGTGAATCATTTGGGACACTTGTTTGAAAACCGGAGTTGTGGGATTCAATTGGTGATGGGTAGGTTTGATTTGGAAGGGTGCACAGCTCACTTTCTCCACTCAAATTCTTAATCTGTCCAACCGCCTCATCATACATTGGAATTTTTGGAGCTAGTTGGAAACTAGCTATCGGTTCACTAGGTTGCATAAGGGCGGCAATGGACGCATCCAAATTCCTCATCTGTCAGTTTGTTGCTGCAATGTACGCTTCCAACGACTCATCCAGACTAGACATGGGTTGTGAAGGGGTTTCAGTAAAAGATTCAAAGTTGTTTGGATACGTGAAACTCCCAAATGGTTGTGTAAAAGCAATGTCTAGGGAATGTGTGAAAGTCGGGTAGGACTGGTAGGAATTGAATGGTTGGACAGGAGTAGGATCAACATTTGGATAAAAAGGTGAATGGACTTGTTGATCCCAAGAATGGAAGTGTTGAAAGGAGCGAAAGATCGGTTACGAGAATGTTCAATGTGTTCAGCAATAGACATGGGTTTCGGAGTTACAACATGACTCGAAAAAGGAGTATCAATATAAGAAGGTGGTGAAGGTTGAAATGGTTGATACAAAGTGGATTGTGGAGTCGAACTGTTTCTCCTAGACGCTTCTATTCGATCTTTCAAAGAAATTTTGGGCATGGAGGGGTCATCCGTAATTCAACCAAAACAATTCGCGTATGAAGCAATGTTTGGATGAGGGTACCAAAGTGCAGCAAGAGTTTTGTGAGGTGGGGTACCCATGATGTAAGAAGGAGAAGAAAAAAGAATGTGGGTTGCACGGATTTCTTAGCGACAAGTTGCAAGTTTTGTAATTTTTTTTTCTTTTTGTGTTTTCTTCTATGTGGTGCATTTTGCAAAAAGATTTTCGATAAAAGGCTTAGACACACGTTCAATCAACCACAAATGCACAATCAGGCCTAGATCTAGGGTCACCTAGGTCAGCTAGACAGCTCCTAACTGTTCCAAAGGGCAAAAAGTAGGACCTCAAACCGCCTCTTCACCGCCAATTGTGGCCAGGTAAGTGCCAGGAAAGTGGGAGGTTCTCCACTACATAAGTAGTGAGCCTAATTAAGTAACCACTCTCCTTAGACACACTTGCCTAGACACCACAAAGTCAGGTTAGGATCAACGGTCGATGCCTACAACTCTTCCTTTGTCCTATTGAGCGCGAAGTCCTTAGGACTGAGTCTAATCTTTTTTTTAATTAATTGATGGTCAATGCAATATGCCTTATGTGATTTCTGGGGTCCTGGAAAGGGTGATAAAATCCCCACCCAATCTGAATTGGTGTTCAAGCCCCTTAAAATCAAGTTAAAATATGCAAAGCAGTAAACACAATCACTTGCAGACAAATTTTTTTTAGCGCGGCACAATGAATCCTGCACAAGATCAATTATTGGAAGGGGGAGAAATTTTTTAGCGCAAAAAATCCTGCAGGCAAATTTTACAGAGGAGATATCAGGGGTTCAGAAGAAGAACAGATGAGACTTACAGTGCCTTTTTAGATGATGACGTCACCCAAATGACCGTGGATGCGCAGTCAAAGTGACCTATCTGCGGCGGAAGCGCGGTTCCCTCTGCGGCTCGGTTCCCGAAAATTTTTCTGTTCTTCTGTTTTGATTTTCCTCTGTTGTTCAGATCTACCGTTTTCTGTTTTGCTCTCTGGATTTTTCCAGATCTGAATTTGTTCTTCGATCCTGCACAATTCACACGAAAATACCCTTCACAAAATAACAAGATGATAAAATTTTTATATTTTTTTTTATTTTAGTTTTTATGATTTTTCAATTTTATATTAACCCGAAATTGCAAAAAGAAAATAACAACGCCATCCCCGGCAACGACGCCATTTGATTGTTTGATGTTTTTCGTGCGCGTTTTTAAAAGATTACATCATAATTTTCCAATTATTATATTCCCCATTCTTATTCATTTTACAAATAAACAGGTGCTTTTGACCCATGTCAAAGTGACCCTATATGACGAGCCACGTGGCGCACTGTCAGAACACAATTTGTTCTGATCAAGACAAAATATGTCAGAGCCTAATGTCTAGCATTATTAAAAGGGCTGAGCCCAAATAAAGGCTTAATAGCCAAAGCAACTAAAAATGTTAAACATTTTTAATTGGACTTAGCCCAATTCTGGCCATAAGTCCTCAACTTATATTTAACTGAGCACATTTGCTCATAAATACTCAACAGATCTTAGTCCTAAACTGGGCTACAGATATTTCAAACAATTCACACTGGTTCGAGGGTACATCTCGTTACTCCTCTGATATCTGTCGTTGTAATCCTTCAACGTCGTCAGAGATGACGGGTCCCGACAACCACACATTACTACGGACTGTGGGGTCCTTAAACTAATGGACTATGATGTCCTTAACCTCGACCGTGATGTCTTTAAACTAACATCGGACTGTGAGGTCTTTAAACTCATGGACTATGATGTCCTTAACCTCGACCGTGATGTCTTTAAACTAACATCGGACTGTGATGTCCTTAAACTCATGGACTATGATGTCCTTAACCTCGACCGTGATGTCTTAAAACTAACATTGGACTGTGGAGTCCTTAAACCCACGGACTATGATGTCCTTAACCTTGACCGTGATGTCTTAAAACTAACATTGGACGGTGAGGTCCTTAAGCTCATGGACTATGATGTCCTTAACCTCGACCGTGATGTTTTTAAACTAACATTGGACCAAGATGTCCTTAAACTACCAATGGACCGTAATGTCCTTAAACTAATTACCGACCGTAATGTTACTAAACTAAACAATAGAGCCCAATTGTTCTCTTGTTGGATCTAAACGATTCCGTTAAGTTGATCTTAGTCTAAAATGAGACTAACGTATTCTTAACAAACGTTTAAGTTGATCTTAGTCTTAAATGAGGCTAACGCATCCTTAAACCCAAACCCCCAAACCCAAATCTAAGAAAGATACGGATTTGGACTAGTCCACGCCCTACGGGCGACAACATAACTTAGTCTCCGTATACAATCCACGGGCAACCAAATACAAAACAAACACCCACGACACGAAGTGATCATCTGGAGAAAGAGAAAGTTGTTACCGTGATGCGGTAGCGTAATTAACTGCAGGGGCTTGCGCCTGCAGGGAAGAGCGTCCCCACAATAAAAAAAACCTTCAACGAGGGGGGATCTGACGAAGTCTGCTACATCGGCCGCATCCATTTAAACCTTCGATACATGGTGTCATAAATCAACTTGGCATCTTCGGAGAGGTGGACGGATAGCACCAATTAGCATTTGCCACGAAATTCTGGCTAGACGTCTGCCACGTCTCCGCCGCGTCTTTCTGAGGGGAACAGATTCTGGCACGCCCGGTGGGACCCGGCAATGGCATCGTTGTAGTTTAGTGGTGAGTATTGCAAAAAGAAAATAACAACGCCATCCCCGGCAACGGCGTCGTTGTAGTATAGTGGTGAGTATTCCCGCCTGTCACGCGGGTGACCCGGGTTCGATCCCCGGCAACGGTGGCATTTGATTGATCAAAGAATTTGTTTATAACCGCAATCAAGAACGGCGTCGCTTGGTATCTAGCCGGTGAGTACGGGTCGGTCCACAGTGATTTTGTGTATTCTCTAATTGTTCTAACGAGTTAATTCCGATTGTTATCGGATTGATTAAATCTAAAAACTAAGTTGATCTAAACTAGGATTAACATCTCGCTAGGGTTAGGTTTAGGTTAGGTTTGGAAAGTCAATATTCCTCATCGCTTTCTATGCCCTAATTTAGATCTATGAGGTGTTATGGTAACAATTAATAAAGTGGATTAGTACCATCGGGAAGAAACGATGTTTCTTCCTCTAGGTTCTTGTCATACCTTTCTTAATCCTTACCCTAACCTCCATGGAAAACACGCTCAACCGGTCGTTTATACTACGGTATCACTGCTTCCTCATGAGATAGGGTGCCGTAGAGAGCGGTGTGTGCATGTTTGCATGGAGTCCTATAAAAACGTGTGATGGGCAAGAAAGGGGTGAGAGATCTTCATCTCTCAAGCCTTCCCCAATTCCTAACCCTAACAAGTGAGGAGACTACTCACTCATTATGGAATTGATTAACATATTCTAAACTATCTAACTAGGGCAGAGAATAAAATCTAAACTAGGGCAGAAAGAAAAATTATACTAGGGCAGATAATAAAATTAACTAGGGTAAGAATAGAAAACTTACTCTAATTTGATGCACTCTTCATACTTTACAAGAATTGAAATTCTGAATTTAGATAGATACAATGAGGCACAAGAAGAGGCATGACCTAAAACAGGTTTTAGGGTTTCTATTTATAGAACATAGAAACCCTAGGGTTACAATCGAGTCATATCTGCAATTATAAGTTTACCCCCTAAGAAAAGAACTAGTCAACGCGCCGCCACCGTCATAGAAATTTCTCCACCGACACGGGCGACACCTAGCCGCGGATCCGTGACCAAAGCCCGTGTTTGGTCGCGGATCCACGACCATATAGGGTCCTTGATGGCTCAATTTTTCTGGTTTGCTTCCTGCTGCTTTTGGCTTCTTTTTTCTTTACTTGGTTTCTCAGATTGTCTTCTAGTTTTTTTTTCCAGATTTCCACATTGCATAATGTCGTGGACTTTTACCGTTTTCTTCGTGTCGAAATCTTGAACCTTGCGCTGCCTTTGTTCTTTGTGAAATTATCCATTGATCTTCGTTTAGTCTTCAAATTGTAGGCTTGATCAAGATTCTTCATTTGTTGGTCGTAGTCTCACTTTTGTATCGTCTTTTTATCATTTTCACTATTTTTGTTCCGAGAACTTATAAGCTGTAACTATGTAGCAGATATGGGTCAAAAGCACCTGTTTATTTGTAAAATAAATAAGAATGGGGAATATAATAATGCAAAATTATGATATGAACATGCCCCCTTAGGTGCCTATGGGTCGATGTTAGTTTTGCGCCGAGGCCCTTCTCGAATTTTTGGATCAATCCGAGATCATTTCGGACTCCCGGAGTGGGTTTTAGCATGGAATTTCTTGTCGGTTTCTATCAAACTTGATTTTCGGTCTTTTGAAAAATTGAAGTGTTAGCTATTTGTGTGCGGTGTTCGGTTATCATAGACTTTATGATGGTTGCGTGTATCATAACGTTTGGTAAAATGCCGTTTAATTGCTATACGTATTAATTAGACAGGGTTATGGAATTGGTACTCGCAAGTTTGCATGTTCTGTAGTGGATATTGCTTTATTGATTATGGTTGTGTTGGATTTCTCATGACGGATAGCCCGTAGTGTGTAGTATTTGATGTATTTCTCTGTGATATAATGTATATTCATATTGCGTGGTGAGCGTCCGACATATGGACTGCCGTCACCGCGGCTTGTATTATTCTTTGGGGCGCGTCCAAGTTGCGGACGTAGTCACCGTTGTCTATTCAGTCTTTTCATTACATGCACTAGGATTACCCCACGGTGGAGTGGTCGAATAGCCGGGTTTTAGAGGGCAACGGGCCTCCATATCATGGTGTTGATACCGGGGTGCCTTACTCTAGATTGGCGGGCTATTCGTCGAACTTGTAGGGAGTATAGGATTGACCCGAGGAGGGGTGCCCAAGTCACCGGATTTTTGAAGTGTTGGGTGGCCCACTCACTTCGTTGATTGGGGTTGACTTGCATCTGGGATTTGAAGGTGGCTTTCCGCACTTGTAGGGGTCTAGGATCCGATACTACGAGCTATTCACATGACCGGAAAATTACATTTCATATTTGGCTCTATTGAAATGTATTTTTCCTAAATTATCCACATTTCCATACCGTGTTTGATTCTGTTATGATGCTTCTTTGATATTACTTGATATCATGGGTGAGAGGAATGTTCATATATATTATATATATCTAGTAGATACTATATATGTTTTGTATCCACGCTAGTCCTGTCCCTACCTTGCCGTAAGTTAAGTAACCTTATGGTGAAGACTCAGGACCCTGTGGCGAATGCGAATGGCATATATATGCGTGCCTATTTTCGTTTCTTTTTGACATGATATATTTAATTGATGGAACTGCATTAATTCTGATTAATGCAAGGAAAACAAACCTATGTGATATTGTCGGAACCAAATTTGAAAACTATACGCATTTACTTTTGCTTTGTGTCGAGATATTCAGTTAGGAATATCCTGCACCTCATTCGATGAGGAAAGAGCCTAGATCCTTTCACGGGGAGTGACCTCTTTGGGAAAAGTTTATGTGACTATAAACTACTCGGTTTTTTTCAAAACCATCGTTTTTCTATAAAACCACTCGCTTTAAAAATGCAGAGCCTAAACCACTCCTTTACAAAACTGCTTGAGTTCCTTCACCTATATCATGTTCATTACATTAAAGGTTTTTCTCCAAAAATCAGCCATAGCCCTCCATCATTTCAGATTAGTATTACTTAGTATTCGTGCTACATTTGTCATTGCAATTCGCCGAGGCGTAGTGTGCAGTAACTCTGTAATACTTTTCTGTTACATGGATATGTAGATTAGTTAGGAAAGTTGTACGACTTTTTTGATCATTAGTCAAAGGTCATGCAGATGGGTTTAATGTAATCAAGATAGTGACAGGTTGAACTTGACTAGGGCCCTTGATTTGTTGATTATTTGTCAAGGTCCTTAGGTCCTAGGGGTAAAAACTATATCAGGAGATTCAAATATAAAGGAAACTTTCCAGGTATACGCATACTTTCAGGAGTATGGTGATTTGAGTGGCTTCCATCAGGTTATCATGCAATGATAGTTGGGTTCCGATTCTCACTGATGAGTAGGTGTTACTCATCGGGTGATTTTCAGATGATCCCGATTAATTCTCCTTTTAGGGTTTGAAGGAGAATTCGAGGAAACAGTGGGAGCCATCCTGATTAGAAAAAGTGATTAACCAAACTAATCTAAGTTAGAGTGCACGCTGAGTGTTTCTTTTCTCTCTCTCTTTGGCAGCGACTATGATCAGACCTTAAACTAAAACTCATGAACCAAGTTAACCGAATCTTCTTACACACTTTGGTTTTGGATTGTTATGATTCACAACAAAGCCGCATATATCCCTGCCACTCCTACTTCCCCTTTGCTTTTCTTCAGAACGCTCCGTATCACTATGAAGATCCATATTGCTTGGGTATTCCATCGTATGGTTACATACGAACTAGAAGAAACTTGTTTCAATTTGAGGATGGATTCCAGTTCTGGAGAAATTGAATAGGATTATTCAGTTCTATTTTCTCTTTACCTTCTCTCAGGTTGCGAGAACTCCTAGTATTAGGAGAGTACACCTATTACGCTTATTGGATGGTCTTCTTCCAAATCTTAGGCAGGTGTCGAAAGGTAGGGATAGAAGAAAACCAATTAGACTAAGAATGGTGTGCAGAAGGTAAGAAGTAAAGACATATAAAGGGATTGGAGTGAGGGCAAGGAAAATTGAGACTACCGTCATGAATCTGGATATTGGAAGATGCATTACTAAGAATAACCAACCATCCCCTCGAAACATTTTCATGTTTTAGTTTTACAGTGCGGTGTTAATTGAAAGCTGCTTTCCCAATTAGATTCTAACTCTATGGTATGTATTTACCAGACCAGATTCTCACATCTGTATGGCGTTACAGATACTGAGTTGGAGTAGAATATGTTGGGTTACACTTGTAGGGTTACTAGGCACACTAATAAGGTTCTACAAGGCATCAACCATGCCCGTATAAAATTTTAGCCGTGCCGAATAACCCTAAACAAGATCTTTTCTAGATAATTGGGGTTACACATGCAAGTAAATTACATTTACCACTAAGTGAATACGAAATACAACCTTTGTAGATCGGTTCTTCACTTCTAAAGCTCCTTGTTGTAGTCCCTTCGCTGCGATCATGGTTCTCCCGGGCTCTTGCATGGCTTCACGAGGCGAAAGAAGCGTCCTTTCTTGAAGTCTTCGAGGCCGAAGATGATCTACGTCGAAGGAATATCAACTCAAGCTACTACTTCACTAACTAGAGAATTAGTGAAGCAAACACCCTATACTAAAGTGCTAGTCTAGTAGAGGATGGAGAAATAGGAAGTGGGTTCTCTTTAGAATTTTATTTCTCACAATTTTTCACTCTCTTTTTGAAACCCTAGCATGCTTTTCTTTTGCTCAAAGAAGAAGAAGAAGATGAACAAAAGAAAAGATGAGGATAATTATCAAGTGACTGAGCTAACCATGGTGAGTGAGTATCATATACTAACTCATGTAGAGACATTACCATGGCTAATCCTAAATGGTTAGGTTAATAAAAATCTAAAGTAAAACAAAGTTAATGGACTTTGTCAAAGCATCCACAAGCTTCTACAAGCTTCATGCTTGTGACAAATGGTCCACTAATTTATAATTACCTTAAATAATTATTAACCACCATTTAAAATAGAATGGTGTATGTCTTGCACACCCATGCATGATGTATCAACAACCATGATACAAAATGAAAACACATTTTAATATATATCACATATATATTAAAGTTGTGCACATGTGAGAAAAATCCTTAAGTGAACAAATGTTAGTTAATGTAAATTAGTATATCATATATACAATTATACACTAAATTATTAAATCAACACTTGACTTAATAATCTGGTTATATCTCATATAACCGACTAACATCCAATGTATCGACTTATCGAATCAACACTTGATTCGATAACCCGGCTATATCACATATAACCGACCGATACAAAAAGTCGCGAGAATAGAATACGGTATCACATACACACATTATTCTCGGTCCCGCACATATTACATATGCGCTCCTATTTCGTTTTGCCTGAGCCGGTAAAACCTCTATGTAGGACTCTAAAGACTCGTCAATACGCCGGCAGTAGGTGATGATCACATCAAGCACCCACAAGCCGTCAGCGGTAATAACTGGACGTAACGGCTACCTGGTATTGAGCGATCAGAAGATCAGCAAGCAAGCCCGCTCCAACTCCTGTAAAAGCCTAACGGTAACACTTCCCGTACAGTCCGGTCTCCTCGTCTGATATGTCGCATATCAAGTCTAGGGGTGGTAAACGTCAGACCCCAATAACCGATAAGTCATGCCCATGTGAGGCTCATAAAGGGTCGAGAAACTACTGGTAACACTTACCAGTAAATCTCTAAATCAGCCCTGGCCAGGGACTTCCCTGTTATGGCTAATCGAGCACAGCGCAATATCAACCCCTAATACCGGGAGAGACGAAACCCCTCCTATCGCTTATTGTCTCCATGTGACTCGGGACTGTACCCAAAAACCACCGTTTTGCACGCCCTCTTGGACGTGCTAAGGTGGAAATCAAAGCACAGTGGGAATCACACAAGACTCTATGACGATCTCGGGTCTACAGACTAACCTGCACAAGTGTCACCAGAGAACTACCATCTGACGTGAGGTATAATACCATCTGGGAGTTCTCGGCGAGTCCGTCCAGTGTACCCAGTCTCCACTGAGCACCCATATACCATCTCTGATGTCAAACACCAATGGATATGGGATCATCTATCGCCCATCTCATGGGCCGAGAAGCATATACGCTAGTCTACTCTGGTATATCGATGCCCTGTCTCGATACACCCATGACTAGGAACATTAAAGGATGTACTTATGGACTACTCTGTCCCCACTAGTATGATCTGCATCATAGTCCAGGTAGTCAAGTACACATCCTAAGGGCTTTACCAACATGTAACTATAAGACATCAAGAGACAAGTATACATGTTAAGATAAAGAGCAACCAGATAGCATACTATCATATCGAGCAAGAAAGTCCTCTCTATATATGTCCAAGCATCCAATATAATATATATCATCTGTACAATACTGGCCTCTAGGGCATACATACAACTAACAACACTAACGCCCTGGCCATCATCTGTGGCCGTTTGCGGAACAAAATTTTTACAACTATTTAAACTGGCACTAGAATAAGCTTAAATCAGATCTACCATAAACCTAACTAGCATGTATAAGAGTTCTATCTACTATGAAAGAAGTTTATACCAAGAGGCTCAAGTCCTTCGGGTCTTCACTCCTCTCCTTTAGTTTGCTCTTAGTGGCCTCCATGATTGAGCTTGATCGTCTGTCTCCTCACGTCAAAGATGATCCATCCGAGAGTGTCAAATTTGAGCTCCTACCTCTAAACCGAGGTAACTAGGTTACTTAGTATGCTAACTAAGTAGCCTAGATGATGTAGAGAATGATGATAGATTGATTTATCTCACTAACCCTAGGTTTCTCAACACATGAGACAATTAGGGTTTTGAGGAAGAAGAAGATGTAGCTTGAGGTGATGAGAGTGTAGAGTGAGCATAGAATAATGAAGAATGGCTATGTGTTGTGAACTAATAATGCAAACCAAAATATCTTCACAACACAAAATATCAAGCATACCCAAATAGTAAACCATAAGTCACCCCATGAGTCACCAAGTAGCCATGCTTCATTTAATGGAAAACAACACCTCATACCTCCACCTCATTAACTATTTAAACTAAATGGTTAAAACAATAATAAGGTGTCTTCTTCTAGAAGCATCTTGCACAATTACAAGAATGCCCCTTACCGCATACACATACCCGCATCCGTATTCCGAAAAATACGACTACAAAGAGACAAAACAAATCCAAGAATATAATACTAGGATCCGGCTTAAACTAAAGCCCGCTAGTATTATCCGCCCGAATATCATACGTTCATAAGTACACGTTTGTGATCGAACCCCTGCCGTAAAATCATACGGCCTCTACATCGTTTTGCCCGAAGCAGAGAAACCCTCTGTGTGGGACTCTAAAAACTCAACAGTACGCTGGTAGTGGGTTTAACCACAAGCATGTCAACTGTACTAGCTGCACGTAACGGCTATCCAGGTACCTGTCGAAAAGGAAAGCTGACGAGCAAACTCGTCCGAACTCCTACTGAGCCTATCCATAACAATCTCCATCCGGTCTCTTTGTCTAAGAGTATCGCATACCTGGTCTAGGGGGTGGTAAACGTCAGACTCTAATAACCCGATAATTCGTGCTGATGTGGCTCAGGACCAAACCGGGAAACTATTGATCAATCTATCAGTAAATCCCAACTGCCTTGGCCAAGGTCTATGGTCCTGACTAATCGAACATAGTGCAATATCGACTTCCAATACCGGGAGAGACAAATCTCCAACAATCACTCACCGCCTCCATGTGGCTCGGGATTGTACCCAACCAAAACCTGTTTGCACGACTCAGTAGAGCCGTGGTAGGGTAGTGATCAAAGCACAATGGGAACTCACACGAGACAAATGACGATCTCAGGTCCGAAGACTAACTTGTACACATGTCACCTGAGAAATTCCATTTGACGATATTTATAGTACCATCTGGAAGTTCTCGGTGTGTCCGTCCAGTGTACTCACACCCAGTGAGCACTTGTATATGATCTTAGGTGCATCAGACCTATAGCTGCGGGACCAACCATCGCCCCTCGTCGGGGTCTAGAAACGTTTACACTAGTCTACTCTGGAGTATCAATGCCTAGTCTCGATACTTACGCGACTAGGGACCATTTAAGGATGTGGTTATAGACTACCCTGCTCCATCAAGTATGATCGCCATCATAACATTGGTAGTCAAGCAAGATCCTACGGGCTTTATCAACATATAACCGCAATATGTAATAACGAGTATAACATATTCACATGTTAAAATAAAGTCAAACCATAACAGTATACTACTGTTCAAGTCTTTATCAATATGTGCAAGCTGAATAAAACGTCAATAAAATAAAATACACATATCCTGATAAAGAAAACTCAAATAATATACTATCTAACTGAGCAAGAATGTCCTGTACATACATATCCCCAGCTTCCACATGTATACATATACAATAATGGTCTCTAGGGCATACATATCCAACGGAATATTGGCAATTGGGTGATTAGATCCTCAATATTAGAATTCTTTGTAATTGGTTATATTTGATGAAATCGCCTAGGTTTTGCCTAATGGCAAATATTTGGTTTTGAATATTCGTTGTTATGCACCGGTTTCAAACTGATATATCTGTACATTTATTTTATAAAGTGAGATATAACTTTTTAAAATTATGTTTATGGCATTTACCTTTATCAGTTGATGATTAGGTACGATTCATTCAATAACGGCGTAATTCTTCTTAACCATAATACAGCTTTAACCTACGACGCATAGAGTTTGAGTTATTAAACTCAAAACTTATACAAAGTATTGTATGTTGTTCGATGTCCTTCAGGATAAGGGGTTGGTACTCGTACTATATTCCGTTTACTTATGGCTTCTCTTGTTTTAGACAAGCATTTCGTTGAAATACAAGGTCCAAATTTTGAGAAGTTATAGGTAAATGAATAAAGTGGAGAACCTTTCGTTGGAAGTATCAAGATTCTTTGAGCTGATCGAAGATGTAGATACTTATGCTAGCTATTCCGTCGTAAGTAATATATTTGAGAACTTGCTTCTCTCTCAGGTTACTCATCTGTGGGTGTACTCCTTGATGAGTAATGTTGCATGGCCTTCTTCTATCTAGTCGATATGCACTGGAAATAACTGCATGTTTTTTGGATCTGGTTCAAATTAAATTAGTGCTTTTGTTTCTATATTGGATATTGAATGGATTGATATCTTAACAATATTAATATATAAGGATTTATCCGGCTTATGCTTAAAACCAGAATCCAGATAAACTCAAGGCACATTTCAGTAATGGCAGTTTGTGGGTTATCCCGGGTTTTGACAAGGGTTAACATTCTACCATTTGGAGGATCAATAGTTATATTGTTCTTGATTCGCCACCCGTTTTAGTAAAATAAATTCTTTTCAAAAAACATTATTGGGAGTATGGTAGAACTAGAAGTGATTCCAGAACCATAAACGATTACTAAAAATTTAGTAAAACCTAAGGATTCAAATGGATTCGACAATCCATTAGCCACTCCGCAGATTTGGTAGGTAACCTCAGCCATACGAGAGGTACTTCGGTCTTCTCAAAGATGGTGACAGGGAGGTTTTGATGACCCAAGCTTACCACTACTGCTATCCTAGACTATGAGATTTGGCAGGTGGATGCTTATAATGCCGTTCTAAATTTGCTTTAGAAGTGCATGTGAATATGACTCTGGCAGATGGTTGTTGTAGTCAGTGAAAGCAGCGGAAGCATAGTGGGCCAGTAGCTTATATCTATTTATACACTAAAGCAAGTATAGCGGAGAAAGATCATCTATTTTTGAAGTAACAATCATAGAGTTTTACTTCATAACAACAGATGGACCTGGTAAGAAGGTAGTATGGAGTGATGTCCTGGTATTTGGCTGACGTGCTCTTTGATAGGAAGTGATGTTCCTATACTATGATCGGTTATATTGTGGTTATCACAAGGTGTTTCTCCATATAAGATCTGGATAAAATATCAGAGATTCTGGTGACTAGATTTATGGTTTTAGATCTAGATTTGTGAAGTGTCCCAATTCGGGTACTTTGACACTATTCTAAAGTGTTTTAGAATGGACGACTCCGGCATGGTGGTGTACCCGCAGGTGATGGAGTCATACTCTCTAAAGAGATGTCTTCTAGACTGATAAGGAGAGAGATCTGCATGAATGACATATCACTTGCATAGGCAATTGAGTCAATCATGGTTTGTCAAGTACCATGCTAGTTATTGCTTTTGCACTGGCTACAATAAGCAGATATTAATCTAATCATGGAGAAACAATGGGAAGCAATTATGAACATAAAAGAATGTTCTTGCTATATAGTAATGACAGCCTCTTTCATGAAGGCAGTTATCATTTCAGATTTCCAAGGTGACCTGGATGACAGAGTGTCTGTCAGAGTTAAAGTTTACCCTTTTCTAAGGGGCAGTATGTTGGACAAGGGGTCCAAACGGATACTGAGAAAGGAATGACACAAGATATTGATTAAATTCAGTGAAAAATACAGATTTGGAGTTTATTTATGAACTTGGTCCCATCAGATATCCAAACAAATTCTAAGAAAGGTATCGATCATTTCTGGAGATAGTCTTTCTCCGCGAAGTTGAGATATAGAGAGATAATCATAGAAACATTGGAGCGGATCCACTCACTGAGGCTATTTCTCAAATGTGATAGTTTCGTAAACGTGCTTTGCGAAACTGATTAGTAGAGAAGTTGGATAATCGGTAGCACACGGGCTGTGAGTATGCGACACCATAATAATTAGCCTTAAGTGCAAGTGGGAGATTGTTGGATATAGTTCCCTTAAGGCAATTATTGTAATCGCAGGCAGGAAATTATGATAATTCAGGGAGGACCTATACGGGTAGAACAATCTTACTCGAGATGATAGTATGCTATCTTATTTGATTTTATCATCATGTACATGTATTATATGGTATAACAGATTATTATTACATGTTGATAGAGCCAATATGATTCATGCTTGACTACCATCATTATGATGTCGATCATATACGTGGGAGCTTGCTAATCTATAAGCACAGCCTAAATGTCCCTAGTCGAGGAAATATCGAGACCGGGCATCGATACTCCAGAATAAACTAGTGTATACTTTTGAGACCTCGACAAGGAGTGGTGACTGATCTCATAAGCCATTGGTGTCAGTTAGTCACCAAAGATAGTATACAAGTGCTCATTGGGTTATGAGTTACACTGGACGGACACGCTGGGAACATGCTAGATGGTATTATACTTATTGTCAAATAGCAGTTCTCAGGCGACATTAGTACAGGTTAATCTGTGGACCTGAGATTTTCATTTGTCTCATGTGAGTTCCTACTATGTTTTGATTACTACCCTACCACGGCTCAAAGGATTCGTGTAAACAGGCTTTAGTTGGGTACAGTCCCGAGCTACATGCAGGTAGTGAGCGGATCGTCGGTGATTCGTCTCTCCTGGTATTTGGAGGTAGATGTCACACTATGCACGGGTGGCCATCACCAGAAATCCTTGGTCAAGGTGGATGAGAATTACTGATTTGGATCAATAATTTCTCAATGGGTGATGGGTTTCACACCGACACGAAATATTGCGTTATTAGGGGTCTGACTTTATCCACCCCCTAGACCAGATATGCGATACTTTTAGACGAACATATCGGACTGTATGGAGATTGTCACAGACAGGCTCAGTAGAGGTACAGATGAGTTTGCTCGTCGGCCTTCCTTTCGCTCAATACATAGGTAGCCGTTACGTACAGTTAGTGCCGCTGACGTGATTGTGGTTAAACACACTGCCAGTGTATTGATGAGTCTTTAAAGTCCCACACAGAGCGTTTTCCCGGTTTAGACGATATGATATAGATGACATATGTTGGTATATACAGATGTCCGATTAAATATATGTATAGATTACATGGACTTTAATCGGATGGTTGATAATACTAGCGGCTTAGGATTAAGCTGGATTATTAAATCAAGTTTTGATTTAATAATTTATATATATATATATATATATATATATATATATATTTATATATGTATTCTAGTATTATTGTTCACTATTCATTTTCTCATTTGGCTATTCGTATTTTTATATGAATACGCGTATATGTATTTCGATACGTATACCGGGTTGTATTCCATATTTATACAGAATTTGTTCTAGAAGATGAACACTTCATTTGTGAATATTTATTTATGAATATTCATGAAATGAAGTAGAGGGTGAGATGGTATTGAGCATGGTTGAAGACAAGTGGAGAGGAATGGGCTTCATTTGTTTATTCACTAAATAGTTATGATATTTTATTTTGTATGGTTGCTAAAAATTATGAAGCCATTCTTCGTTCTGCACTTGATTCAATTTCTTCACTCATGCCTTCAACACTTGCTCATGGCCACTTTTCCTCACCTCCTCCCCCTCCTTCTTCGCTTTCTCTCTTGAGCTTAGATTTGAGATAAAAAGATAGTGGAAAATTCCTACATCCCTACTATCCATTCCTAGCGAGCTTGGAGCGTCGGTTGCTTCACCAGGTGAATCCAGAGCTTGGATCGGTTTCCTCTAGTGGATCAGGTTCGGCAAAAGAGGACCATCTTGCAAACACGACTCGGAGCTCTTGTTGGGGTTTGCTAGCGCCCTGGCCGTCTACCGTGGCCGATACGGAACAAAAATGGGGTTTAAATTTGGCGCTAAAAAACACGTCCTAGAATCGAACCATAAACCTAAAACTAGCTAGAAAAGATAGAAGTGTTAAACCGGATGATTGTGTCCTTCGGTCTTCTACCCTCTTCTTTAGCTCCTTGAGGTGTCCTCGATTGAGCTTGGCCGCCGGTCTTCCTCCGTCGAAGATGATCCACCCGAGGGATGTAGCTCCTGGCTCTAGCTCCACACTAAGAATCTAGTGAAGTAATTAGGGACTCTAGGTTGCTAATCTAGAGTTTCTAGGGATGTAGTGAGTGGCTCTAAGTGTATATCTATTTCTCTTCTACCCTTGATTCTCAACATATAAGATGGTAGGGTAGAAGATGAAGAAGAAGAAGGAAACAGCTTAAGCAAGGTAAGCGAGGAGAGATAACCAAAATGGTGAGAATGAGACTCATGTAAAAAATGAACCATCCCTCATGAGAGAGAAAATATCAAGCAAGCTTTTGTAAAAACATTTTCCAAATATAATATAGCAACCATACTTGAATAGTGAGCATAAATGAATTAACAATTCATTTGTCAACACTATTCAAGCATGGGTCTCACCATACTCTCTTCTTTACTTTTACACCTCATTTCCATTTAATTTAATAAATGGATAAACAAAAATGAGGTGTCCACATTCTAGAATGTTTTCCATATAAATACGGATTATATTCAACTGTATATACATACCTGTATTCGTACCAAAATACGAATACCCAAAGAGATAGAATAACACAAAGAACATAATACTAGAATATACATATCGAAATACATATATGTAAATTATTAAATCAACACCTGATTTAATAATCCGGCTCAAACTCGAGCCGGCTAATATTATCAACCGTCCGATTGAAAGTCCGGGTAACTAGTACAGTCATTCGATCGGAATCCTGCACGTATTAAAATACGGCTACTACATCATTTCGCCTGAACCCGGAAAACCCTCTGTGTGGGACATTAAAGACTCGTCAATACGCTGGCAGTGTGTTTAACCACAAGCAAGTCAGCGGCACCAGCAGTACGTAACGGCTACCTAGGTATTAAGCGAAAGAAAGGCCGATGAGCAAACTCATCCGAACCCCTACTGAGTCTGTCTGTGACAATCTCCATACAGTCCGGTCTGTTCGTCTAAGATTATCTCATATTAGGTCTAGAGGGTGGATAAAGTCAGACCCTTAATAACGCGATATTTCATGTCGGTATGAAGCCCATCACCCACTAAGAAACTACTGATCCAAATCAATAATTCTCGTCCACCTTGGCTAAGGATTTCTGGTGATGGCCACCCATGCACAGTGCGACATCAAGCCCCAATACGGGGAGAGACGAATCCCCGACGATCTGCTCATTGCCTCTATGTGGCTCAGGACTGTACCCAACTAAAAATTGTTTGCACGACTCCTTTGATCCGTGGTAGGGTAGTAATCAAAGCACAGGGGAACTCACATGAGACAAATGACGATCTCAGGTCGACATACTAACCTGTACTCATGTCACCTGAGAACTGCTATCTGACAATAAGTATAATACCATCTAGCATGTTCCTGACGAGTCCGTCCAGTATAACTCATAACTCAATGAGCACCTGTATACTATCTTAGGTGACTAATTGACACCAATGGCTTGTGAGACCGGCTACCGCCCATCGTCGGGGTCTCGAAAAGTATACACTAGTCTATTCCGGAGTATCGATGCCCAGTCTCGATACTCTCTCGACTAGGGACATTTAAGGATGTTCTTATAGACCACCCAGCTCCCACATATATGATCGCCATCATAATGCTGGTAGTCAAGTAAGAATTCTATAGGCTCTATCAACATGTAATAGTGATCTATAATACCACATAATGCATGTACATGATGATAATGACAAACCGGATAGCATACTATCATTTTGAGTAAGACTGTTCTACCCGTATAGGTCCTCCCTCAGTCATCACAATCGCATGTTTGTGATTACAATAATTGAGTTGAGGGTACTATAGCCAAAAATCTCCCACTTGCACTTAAGGCTCGATGCCGCATACTCACAGCCCGTGTGATACCGAACATCCAACTTCTCTACTAATCAGTCTCGCAAAGCCCGTTTGTAAAATTATTGCGTTCGAGAAATAGTCTCAGTGAGTGGATCCGCTCCAATGTTTCTATCTTTATCTATCTATATCTTAACTTCGCGGAGAAAGACTATCTCCCAAAATGAGCGATACATGTTTTAGAATTTGTCTGGATATCTGATAGGACCCAGTTCACAAATGAACTCCAAATCCAACAAACTTCTTAGACCGTATCTTCCACTGAATTTAATCAGTATCCTGCGCCATGCCTTTCTCAGTATCCGCTTGGACCACCTGTCTAACATACTGCCCCTCAAAAAGAGGGAAAACTATAACTCTGACAGTCACTCTGTCATCCAGGACAGTTTGGAAGCCTGAAATGATAACCGCCTCCTGAAGTAGGCTGCAGTTACCATATACCAAGAACATACACTTATGTTCATAACTGCTTCCCAATATTTCTCCAGGATTGGATTAATATATACGTTTATTGCAGCCAATGCAAAAGCAATATCTGGTGTGGTACTTGACATTTCATGATTAACTCAATTGCCTAAGTAAGTGATATGCTAATCATACAAATCGCTCTCCTCATCAGTCTTGAAGACATCTCTTTGGAGAAGGCGACTCCATCACCTGCGGGTACACCACCATCCCAGGAGTCGTCCATTCTAAAACACTTTAGAATAGTGTCAAAGTACCCAAATTGGGACACTTCCCAAATCTAGATCTAAAACCTTTGATCTAGAAACCAGAATCCCTAATATTTTTTCCAGATCCTATGTGGAGAAACACCTTGCGACAACCACAGTATAACCAATCGTATTATAAGAATATCACTTCCTACCAAGAGCATGTCATCCAAATATCAGGACATCACTCCCTACTACCTTCTTACCAGGTCCATTTGTTATTCTGATGAAGTCAAACTCTATGACTGTCACATCAAAAAATAGATGATCTATCTTCACTATACTTGCTTTAGTCTATAAATAGACATAAGCTACTTGCCCACCATGCTTCCGCTGCTCCCACTGACTACAATAACCCTCTGGCAGAGTCATATAGACATGCACTTCTAAAGATAATTTAGAATGACGTTATACTCATCTACCTGCCAGATCTCATAGTCTAGAACAGTAGCAGTGGCAAGCTTGGGTCATCAAAAACCTCCCTGTCGCCGTATTTGAGGAGACTGAAGTACCTATTGGGTGGCTGAGATTACCCACCAATCTGCGGAGTGGCTAATGGATTGTCGAATCTAATTGAATATTTAGGTTCTACTAAATTTTCAGTAACCGTTTGTGGTTCTGGAATCACTTCTAGTTCTACCATACTCCCACTAATGTTTTCTGAAAAGAATTCATTTTACTAAAACGGGTGGCGAGTCAAGAACAATATAACTATTGATCTTCCAAATGGTAGAATGTTAACCCTCGTCAATGCTCAGGATAACCCACAAACTGCCATTACTGAAACGTGCCTTGAGTTTATCCAGATTCTGGTTTTAAGCATAAACCGGACAACTCCATATAGCTTAACATCATTAAGATATGAATCCATTCTATATCCAATATATAAAAAAAGTTACTAATTTAATTGGAACCAGATTCAAAATTAAGCAGCTGTTTCCAGTGCATATCGACTAAATGGAAGAAGGCCAAGCAGCATTACTCATCAAAGAGTGTTCTCACGGATGAGTAACCTGAGAGAGAAGTAAGTTCTCAAATATATTACTTACGATAGAATACCTAGCACAAGTATCTACAACTTCGATCACCTCAAAGAATCTTGATACTTGCAACATATGGTTCTCTACTTTATTCTTATACCTATAACTTCTCAAAATTTGGACCTTGTATTTCAACGAAATACTTGTCTAAAAACCAGAAAAGTCATAAGTAAACGGAATATAGTACGAGTACAAACCCCTTTGTCCTAATGGACATCGGAAAACATACAATATTTTATATAAGTCCTCTGAGTTTGATAACTCAAACCCTATGCGTCGTAGGTTGAAAACTGTGATATGGTTAAGAAGAATTACACCGTTGTTGAATGCACCTTATCTAACCATCAACTGATATAGGTAAATGTCATAGACATAATTTCAAAAGGTTATATCTCACTTTATAAATAAACATACAGATATATTAGTTTGAAATTGGTGCGTAACGACGGATATTCAAAACCAAATATTTGTCGTTAGGCAAAACCCAGGTGATTTCCTCAAATATTACCAATTACAAAGAATTCCGATATATTGAGGATATAATCATCCAATTCTCAATATCTTACACCCACTCAGTATCTGTAACGCCATACAGATGTGAGAATCAGGTTTGGTAAATACATACCCTAAAGTCAGAATCTAATTGGGAAAACAGTTTTCAATTAACATTGCACAGTGAAACTGAAATATGAAAATGTTTCGAATGGGTAGCTGGGTATTCTTAGTAATGCCTCTTCCACTATCCAGATTCATGACAGCAATCATATATTTCCTTGCCCTCACTCCAATCCCTTCATATGTCTTTACTTCTTACCTTCTGTATACCATACTTAGGCTAATTGGTTTTCTTCCTTCCCTACCTTTCGGCATCAGCCTAAGATTTGGAAGAAGACTATTCAATAAGTGTAATAGGTGTACTCTCTTAATACCAGGAGCCCTCGCAACTTGAGAGAAGGTAAAGAGAAAAGACGACCGAATAATCATATTCAATTTCTCCTGAAACGGAAACCATCCTCGAACTGAAACAAGTTCCTTCGAGTTCGTATGTAACTATACGATGGCATATCCAAGCAATATGGATCTTCGTAGTGATACGGAGTGTTCTGGAGAAATGCAAAGGGGGAGTAGGAGTGGCAGGGATATACGCGGCTTCATCGTGAATGATAGTAGTCGCAATTTACTTTTCCCTCAATCTAATCCCTTTATATGTCTTTACTTATTACCTTTTGTACACTATACTTAGGCTAATTGGTTTTCATCTTTCCTTACCTTTTAGCATCTGCCTAAGTTTTGGAAGAAGACTATCCTATAAGCATAATAGGTGTACTCTCCTAATACTAGAAGCCCTCGTAATTTGAGAGAATGTGAAGAGAAAAGACAATCGAATAATCGTATTCAATTTTTCCAGAACCGGAATCCATCCTTGAACAGAAACAAATTTCTTCGAGTTCATATGTAACTATACGATGGAATATCCAAGCAATATGGATCTTCGTAGTGATACGGAGTGTTGTGAAAAAAATGCAAAGGGAAAATATGAGCGGCAGGGATATATGCGACTTAATGACAATCCAAAAGCCAAAGTGTTTAAGAAGGTTTAGTTAACCTGGTTTATGAGTTTTAGTTTAGGGTTAGGTCATGGTCGCTGCCAGAGAGAGGGGGGGAGAGAGAGAGAGAGAGAGAGAGAGAGAGAAGAAACACTCAGCGTGCACTCTAACCTAGATTAGATTGCTCAATCATTTTATCTAATCAGGATGGCTCCCACTGTTTTCTCGAATTCTCCTTCAAACCCTAAAAGGAGAATTAGTCGGGATCATCAGAAAATCACCTGAGGAGTAACACCTACTCATCAGTGGGAATCAGGATCCAACTATCATCGCATGATAACTTGATGGAATCCACTCAAGTCACCAGACTCCAGAAGGTATGCGCATGCCTGACAAATTTCCTGTATATTTGAAACTCTCGATATGGTTTTTACCCCTAACGACCTATGACCTTGACAAGGTCAACAAATCATAAGTCGCAAGTCATGTTCAACCTGTCATTATCTTGATTACCCTAGACCCACCCGCATAAGCCCTTAACAAGGTCAACAAGGCTATGCGACTATCCTAGTTAATCGCATCATATGCTATAAACAAGCACCACTCATCTACCGTACACTATGCCGTGATAAGGTCAATAAACACAGCACGAATACTAAGCACTACTCATAGGAAATGACAGAGGGCTACGACTGGTTTTTGGCAACAAAACCTTTAATGTAATGAACTTTGTATCGTTGAAGGAACTGAGTGGTTTAGCAAATATATAATGGCGTAAACTTTTGCTAAAGAGGTCACTCCCTGTGAAGGGATCTAGGCTCTTTCCTCATCGAGTGAGTTGCAGGATATTCCTAACCGAATACCATGTTGCAAAGCAAAAAAATCGACTATAGTGAAGTTATTACCAAGATGCAAACTTTTGCTCAAGAGGTCACTCCCCATGAAGGGATCTCGGCTCTTGCCTCGTCGAATGAGGTGCTGGATATTCAGAACCGAATACGGCTGTGCAAAGCAAAAGGAAACATCTATAATGTCAGTTTTTAAAAACTTGGTTCCAACAACATCATTTACGTTTATTTTTTCTTGCATTAATCAAAATTAATGCAGTCCCATCAATTAATCCATATCACACCAGAAAAAAACGAAAATACAATGTACGTATATGCCATTCGCATTCACCATAGGACCCCGTCATGCACCGTTAGGTTACTTAACTAACAGCAGAGCGGGGGCTGGACTAGCGCGGGTGCAAAATATATACAATATCTACTAGTGTGTGTGTGTGTGTGTGTGTGTGTGTGTAACATTCGTCCCAGGCATGATATAAGCAACATCACAGAAAAGCGATAAGCAATACAGAATAACGGATAATCTAGGAGCCCCGGATTTCATTTGAACCTCAAATGAGACCCGACGTTCCTCAGTCGTGTGGATATCCTATGCAATGTATAACCAAGACCCCTACGAGTGCGGCAAGTTACTCGCCAATCTCAGAAGTGAGGCAAGCCTAATTAACAAAGGGAATAGGCCACCGGCGCTTCACATAATCCGGTAACTTGAGCACCCCTCCGTGGGTCATCCTATACCCCCTATGAGTGCTGCGAATAGCCTGCCAATTCTAGAGTGAGGCCCCCTCCACCTCAACGCCATGAGATGCGAGCCCGTTGCCCTCTAGAACCCGGATATTTGAGCACTCCACCATAGGGTAATCCTAGTACAGAAAAGAAAAGTATATATACAATGGCGACATCGACCTCAACTCGGTCATGCCCCAATAAAAGAATATACAATCTGGTAGAAATGGCTGTCCACATATCGGACGCTCGCCCTGAAAGGTTCCTAGGCACACTATAGAGGTCTCACAAGGCATCAACCATGCCAATTTAAAATTTTATGGGTGCCGAGAAACCCTAATACGGATCGTAGACTAGATGTTTAGACGAAAGACGAATCTAGTTAACACTTTAACTAAAGATAAGAAGCTACAACCTTTGTAGATCCGGTTATCCACTTCCTTAGCTCCCCATAGTCGTCCCCTCGCTGTCCATCTTGAATCTCGGACTCTCGCGTCGGCTTCATCGGAGAAATGAGCGGAATAGGTCGTCGGCTTCGTGCCGAAGATGATCTACGTCGAGGTTGCACAAGTTCAAGCTCCAACTTCACCAAGTTGTTAAACTTGTGAAGAAAACACCCAAAAATAACTTGGCAAGAGGTAGAGGGTGAAGAAATAGGAGGTGGGTTCACTTTAGAATTGGATTTCACTCACTTTTGCTCAAGTTGCCATTGATGGGCTTAAGCTTTTCTTGAAGAAGAAGATGATCAAGAAGAAGAAAGAATATGATAAGTTATTTTAAAATGAAAAAGAAAACCATACTTATCATATCCTAACTAAGGTTAAGTGTAGAGAATAGACCATGGTTACTTGAGAGGGTTAGGGTTAAGCATGAAGACAAGAATGGTTGCAAAAGTCAAAGCTTCATGAAGCTTCAATAAGAGACAAAGAAAGCCACCATTCTCATCTAAACCTTTTCTAAATAAATAAAAAAATAAATAAATAAAAAGGCAAAACCCTAATCATCTCTTAACCATGGTTTAATTCTTCACACTTAACCAAATGAGCAAGTATCATCAAACATGATACAAAGATGTGCACAAAAGTATATCACATATACAACATGTACCTCAAGTGAGAAAATCCATTTAAAGTGAACCAATACCAGTTAATGCAAAGTAATATATCAAATATATAATTATACATTAAATCATTAAATCAACACTTGATTTAACGATCTGGTCATATCGCATATAACCGACTAGTATCCTATGTATCGGCTTATCGAATCAATCCTTGATTCGATATCTAGGTTATATCGTATATAACCAATCGATACATTCATCGCGAGAATTGAATACGGTATCACATACACGCATTATTCTCGGTCCTGCACATATCTCATATGCGCTCCTATTTCTTTTCGCTTGAGCCAGGAAACCTCTGTGTAGGACTCTAAAGACTCGTCAATACGCCGGTAGCAGATGATGATCATATCAAGCACCCACAAGCCGCAAGCGGTCTGCTAAACGTAACGGCCACCCGAGTATTAAGCGATCAGAAGATCGACGAGCTATCCCGCTCACACTCCTGTGAATCCAACCAGTAACACTTACCGTACAGTCCGGTCGGTTCGTCTGATACGTTGTATATCAAGTCTAGGGGTGGTAAACGTCAGACCCCAATAACCGATAAGTTGTGCCGATGTGAGGCTCATAACGGGTCGAGAAACTACTGGTAACACTTACCAGCAAATCTCTGATCAGCCCTGGCCAGGGACTTCCCTGTTACGGCCAATCGAGCACAGCGCAACATCAACCCCCAATACCGGGAGAGAAGAAACCCCTCTTATCGCTCATTGCCTCCATGTGACTCGAGACTGTACCCAAAGACCACCGTTTTGCACGCCCTCATGGACGTGGTAAGGTGGAGATCAAAGCACAGTGGGAATCTCACAAGACTCTATGACGATCTCGGGTCTACAGACTAACCTGCACAAGTGTCACCTGAGAACTGCCATCTGACGTGAGGTATAATACCAACTGGGAGTTCTCGGCGAGTCCGTCCAGTGTACCCAGTCTCCACTGAGCACCCGTATACGATCTCTGATGTCAAACACCAATGGATGTGGGATCATCCATCGCTCATCTCATGGGTCGAGAAGCGTATACGCTAGTCTACACTGGTATATCGATGCCCCATCTCGATACACCCACGACTAGGGACCTTGAAGGATGTACCTATGGACTACCATGTCCCCACTAGTATGATCTGCATCATAGTCCAGGTAGTCAAGTACACATCCTAAGGGCTTTACCAACATGTAACTATAAGACAGTATAAAGAGACTAGTATACATGTTAAGATAAAGAGTAACCAGATAGCATACTATCATATCGAGCAAGAAAGTCATCTCTATATATGTCCAAGCATCCAATATAATATACATCATCTGTACAATACTGGCCTCTAGGGCATACATACAACTAACACGCCCCGTAATAACGAATATACAAATGAATCTGAACTGTACTACTACCATTGCACCATAGGCTATCCAACACGACAATACAACCATAATATCAGCACAACACAGAACATCAACGTGAATATCATGTTCACAAACCCGTCTAGTTGAACATATAGAAACTACTTGGGTTGTACCACTCAATGATATTCAAGATCGCAGATATTAACATATGCACTGATAAATACGTATTCAAAATTTCGATCGACTAAAACTTTTCCACATTGGCCCCAAATGCAAACCAGTACTCAAACAAATCTGGGCCAAAAACATACATCCCAAAAATCACATTTCCACATAATAGAGTGCCAAAAGAAATTTGGCGCATAATGGCCACAAATCGACCGCGGAACCGCCGCCAATAGGCATGTATTGCCGCGGTTCCGCAGCCATATAGTTGGCTCACGTGCCCAAATTTCTTGAGGTGCTCTAAAAATGCCTGAATGTATTTTTAAGAAAATCTGAAATATTTTTTGAACAATTTTCAAAATTGACAGCGGGAATGACAAAATGGAATTGTGAGTCGGAAAATTTGGTCGATCGATATTTTAACCTTGTGTAAACTAGCTAGTAAAGGTTTATGGGATGGCTCTGATACCATGTTGGGGTTTTCTAGCGCCCTGGCCATCTACCGTGGCCGATGCGGAACAAAAATGATGTTTAAAATTTTTGGCGCTAAAAAACCCGTCCTAGAATCGAACCATAAACCTAAAACTAGCTACAAAAGATAGAAGTTTTATACCGAATGATTTGTGTCCTTCGGTCTTCTACCCTCTTTAGCTCCTTGAGGCGTCCTCGATTGAGCTTGGCCGCCGGTGTTCCTCCGTCGAAGATAATCCACCTGAATGATGTAGCTCATGGATCTAGCCCCACACTAAGAATCTAGTGAAGCAACTAGGGACTCTAGGTTGCTAATTTAGAGTGTCTAGGGATGTAGTGAGTGGATTTAAGTGTATATCTATCTCTCTTCTACCCTTTATTCTCAATACATATGATGGTAGGGTAGAAGATGAAGAAGAAGGCGGAGGAGCTCAAGAAAGGTGAGAATGAGTCTCATGTCAAAAATGAACCATCCCTCATGAGAGAGAAAATATCAAGCAAGCTTTTGTAAAACCATTTTCCAAATATAATATAGCAACCATACTTGAATAGTGAGCGCAAATGAATTAACAATTCATTTGTCAACACTATTCAAGCATGGGTCTCACCATACTCTCTTCTTTACCTTTACATCTCATTTCCATTTAATTTAAAAAATGGATAAACCAAAATGAGGTGTCCACCTTCTAGAATATTTTCCGTATAAATACAGATTACACTCAACTGTATATACATACCTGTTTTCGTACCAAAATATGAATATCCAAAGAGATAGAATAACACAAAGAACATAATACTAGAATATACATATCGAAATATATATACGTAAATTATTAAATCAACATCTGATTTAATAATCCGGCTCAAACCCGAACTGGCTAGTATTATCAACCGTCCGATCGAAAGTCCGGGTAACTAATACAATCATTCGATCGGACCCTTGCACGTATCAAAATACGGCTACTACATCATTTCGTTTGAACCAGGGAAACCCTCTGTGTGGGACTCTAAAGACTCGTAAATACGCTGGGAGTGGGTTTAACCACAAGCACGTCAGCGGCACTAGCTGTACGTAACGGCTACCCAGGTATTGAGTGAAAGGAAGGCCGACGAGCAAACTCATCCGAACCCCTACTGAGATTGTCTATGACAATCTCCATACAGTCCGGTCTGTTTGTCTAAGAGTATCGTATATCGGGTCTATGGGGGTGGATAAAATCAGACCCCTAATAACACGATATTTCGTGTCGATATGAAGCCCATCACCTACTGAAAAGCTACTGATCCAAATCAGTAATTCTCATCCACCTTAGCCAAGGATTTCTGGTAATGGCCATCCGTGCACAGTGCGACATCAACCCCCAATACCGTGAGAGACGAATCCCCGACGATCCGCTCACTTCCTCCATGTGGCTCGGGACTGTACCCAACTAAAACCTGTTTGCACGACTCCTTTGAGCCGTAGTAGGGTAGTAATCAAAGCACAGTAGGAAGTCACATGAGATAAATGACGATCTCAGGTCGACATACTAACCTTTACTCATGTCACCTGAGAATTTCTATCTGACAATAGGTATAATACCATCTAGCATGTTCCTGGTGAGTCCTTCCAGTATAACTCATAACCCAATGAGCACCTATATACAAACTTAGGTGACTAACTGACACCAATGGCTTGTGAGACCGGCCACCGCTCCTCGTCGGGGTCTCGAAAAGTATACATTAGTCTACTCCGGAGTATCGATGTCCAGTCTTGATACTCTCTCGACTATGGACATTTAAGGATGTGCTTATAGACTACCCAACTCCTACGTTTATGATTGCCATCATAATGCTCGTAGTCAAGCAAGAATCCTATGGGCTCTATCAACATGTAATAGTGATTTGTAATACCATATAATGCATGTACATGATGATAAAGATAAATCAGATAGCATACTATCATTTTGAGTAAGACTGTTCTACCCGTATAGGTCCTCCCTCAATTATCATAATTGCTTGCCTGCGATTACAATAATTGACTTGAGGGCACTATAGCCAACAGCTCTTGAGAGCATGATAAAGTCTAACCCAATTAGAGCAAATGAAGACGCTATAAAGGTTGTGATTTCTTTTTTTGTGTGCTTGATAGTTTAGGTGTTTGGTTCAATTCTTGGGTTTTAATTTCTAGTGCCACGAAATTTTTGTTTTTGAATTCCGCGTTGCCCGTGGGTGATCGGCGAGGGCACTAGGAACTTTCACCTCCCACCATCAAGAGGTTTTTGGAGGGTCCTGATCTCACTGAGCCAAGTGGCGTCGGGACCCCCTCAAAATAGGTAGCCACGCCTATTTCTTTTAAGGGGAGTAGGGGTCAATCACCCCCACTGACCCTCAGAATGTAAGGAGTGACTCTTTAACCAATTTCACTCCCCATAGTAGTATAAATACTTCTCAAAG
Organism: Agapanthus africanus; assembly: GCA_030015575.1. Lineage (NCBI taxonomy): Eukaryota > Viridiplantae > Streptophyta > Magnoliopsida > Asparagales > Amaryllidaceae > Agapanthus > Agapanthus africanus. The sequence goes on from CM057337.1 coordinate 81,850,910, forward strand.
TCGATAGAAAAATAAGGATCAATTTTCCTTTTAACAGGCTCAAAGAGAAAATTGTTAAATTTTTTAGGAGCAGAAGAAGAGAAGAAGAAGGTGGGAAAGAGGAATAGAATTTTCCATTCCTCACTTTTTTACAATCATCTTATGAATCTCTTTCTCTCTCTCTCTCTCTCTCTCAATTCTGATCTGGGATCAATAAAAGATCCATAGAAACTCGACACAGTTTCTATTTTCGTAGAAAAGATAGCTATGTCCATGGCTTCTTCACCTTCTCTGATGAAGAAGATGAAGATGAAGAAACCTTCAGAACATGTATTCACATGTTCTTGACCCTTAGGACGGAGCTTAGGACATCGTCCATCCCATGTCCTGCATAAAACTGAAATAGACTATCCAATTTTCTATGCATATTCAAGAAATGAGAATAATCTCATCTCCTTTCATAAAAAAATGAGAATCATAAATTGAAATCCCTATGATTTCTAATAAAAATGCATATGAAAATGGAAACGCTATTCATTTCATTCAGATGCAAATTATATCTCCATATAGGAATCCAATGTGTCTAGACACATGGTATTCTTTCTTAGAACATGTTCTGATCCATGTTCTGCATTGAACACAAAATATTGTTTACCCCTCTTTAGCACCTTTTATGAAATGACCATTCAGAATAGATAGAGTTTAAACGAAATAAGTATTTGAGTTTTAAAATTTGACCAGAAGATCTTGGATTTGAGAGTTCCCATAGGCGCAAGCACCTATAGTTAATTACCCCCTATTGTCTAAGGATTTATCTAGACGGGATACCTTATTAGGTTACTCAGACCACATCACAAAAATCACAATACGAATATAAAATACTTGCAAATAGAGAATGATAAAGAACAAAGGAATATCATTGTATTTCATTTATTTTTATGTACAATTTGAATGTAAATTACATCGATATTGCAAAAAATACAAAAGTGAGAAAACTTTGATTTAAGAGTTTAATTGTATGCTTGGGGATATTTTAGTGTCAAGTTTTGACATATATGAATGGGCACTGCCCTATGTAGGGGCCACATTAGAGACAAAGTGAATAAAATAGAGCCACCATAGATGGGGACCACCATTACATGTATCAAACATGTTTCATGCATGTTTGTGTATGAAAAGGGACCTTCTAAGTTCGGGAGAAAGGTTCTGACCCACCGGGAGGGGGGTCTCGACTCCCATAAGGAGTGGGTCCCGATCTATTCAAGAAGGGGTCCCGATGGTGCATTTTTGGGGCTTTCTCTGGCTTGTCTTAGCCAAAATGGGAGAAGTTTCTTTGGTGAAACTTAAAGGAATATAAATTCATGTATTTGAATTTTCTGCACAACATAAGAATGCTATATCTTATCATTCTTATAATTTTGTATGCAACATGAACACATATTTTGTTGGATATATATGCCCTAGAGGCCATTATTGTATATGTATATATAATGGATGCTTAGACATATGTACAGGACAATCTTGCTCGGTATGATAGTATGTTATTTGGTTTGTCTTTATCTTAACATGTATATATGTTTTACTTGTTATTACGTATCATTAATACATGTTGATAAAGCCCATAGGATTATTGTTTGACTACCAGCGTTATGATGGTGATCATGCATGTGGGGGTTGGGTAGTCCATAAGCACATCCTTAAAATGTCCCTAGTCGTAGGAGTATCGAGACTGGGCATCGATATTCCATAGTAGACTGATATATATGTTTTTAAAACCCGAAGAGGGGCGATGGTTGGTCCCACATCCATTGTTCTTTCTCACCTAAGGTCGTATACAGGTGCTCACTGGGGGTGAGTACACTGAACGGACTCGCCGAGAACATCTAGATGGTACTATACCTATCGTGAGATAGCAGTTCTCAGGTGACATGAGTATATGTTAGTCTTCAGACCTGAGATCGTCATCTATCTCGTATGAGTTCCCACTGTACTTAGATTAATACCCTACCACGGCTCTACCGAGTTGTGCAAACAGGTTTTAGTTGGGTACAATCCCGAGCCACATGGAGGCAGTGAGCGATTATTGTAGATTTGTTTTTCCCGGTATAGGGAGTCGATATCGCACTGTTTTCGATTGGCCAGCATCATAAGACCTTGTCCAAGGCAGTTGGGATTTACTAATAGTTAGATCAGTAGTTTTCCGGATTGGTCCTGAGCCACATCGGCACGAATTATCGGGCTATTAGTATCTGATGTTTACCACCACCTAGACCCGGTATGCGATACTCTCAGACGAAGAGATCGGACTGTATGGAGATTGTCAAAGATAAGCTCAGCAGGGATTCAGATGAGTTTGCTCGTCGGCCTTCTTGTTCGACAGACACCCGGGTATTCGTTACGTATAGCTAGTACCGCTGATGTGCTTGTGGTTATGGATTTATCTAGTAACTCACTGCCGGCGTACTGTCGAGTCTTTAGAGTCCCACACACAGAGTTTTCCTAGTTCAGACGAAATGATGTAGTAGCCTATTTTGATGCATGCAGGGTTCTAATCGAATGATTGTACTAGTTACCCAGACTTTCGATCATGATAAATGAAGAGTTCCGATCGAATGATTGTGTTAACCGGAATTTCGATCGGACGGTTGATAATACTAGCCAGTTTGGGATTGAGTCGTATTATTAAATCAGGTATTGATTTGATAATTTATGTATATATATTTCGATATGTATATTATAGTATTATGTTCTTTGTGTTATTCTATCTCTTTGGTTATTCGTATTTTGATACGAATACGGGTATGTATATACGGTAGAGTGTATTCCGTATTTATACGGAAAATATTCTAGAAAGTGGACACCTCATTTTAGATTTATCCATTTATTCTTTTAAATGGAAATGAGGTGTAAAGGTAGTGAGGTGAGTATGGTGAGAACCATGCTTGAATAGTGTTGATAAATGAATTGTATATTCATTTGTCCAAACTATTCAAGTATGATTGATATATCCTTATTGAAATTTTGTTTTACAAAACCATGCTTCATGATTTTCTCTCACATGGATGAAAGAAATGCAATCATTTTCACCATTTTGCTTATCTCTCCTCACTAGCTTTTTTTGAGCTTCTCCTACTTCTTCTTGATTTTCCTCCCTGCAATCTCAAGTGTTGAGAATCAAGGGTAGAAGAAAGATAGATATACACTAATATCAACTCACTACATTCTAGACACTCTAGATTAGCAACCTAGAGTCTCTACTTGCTCCACTAGTTTTTTAGTGAGGAGCTAGAGCCATGAACCATATCTCTCTGGTGGATCATCTTCGATGGAGGAAGACCGGCGGTCAAGCTCGATCAAGGAGATCTAAAGGAGCTAAGGAAGAGGGTAGAAGACCGAAGGAAATGGATCTTTTAATAAAACAACTCTATCATAGTAGCTAATCTCTTTGTAGCTTTCTAGTTTCATGTTTGGTTTCGATTCTAGGTAGTTGTTTCTAGCGCCAAGTTTTTAAACACCAAAATTTTTCGTTCCGCAACGGTCGCAGTTAGCGGCTAGGGCGCTAGGAACCCCAACATGGTATCAGAGCCATGCAAACATTAGAAACTAGTAGTAGACGATGCTTTAATTTCAAAACCGAAAAATTTCAATTTCAAAATCCACTCTCTATTCTGAAATTTTTTTGTTCTCTGATTTTTAAACAAGTGCAAAGACTTACTCTAGACATGTATGTGATACATGATAAAAACGGGGCCATTCCACCATACTTTGGCTAGCCAAAACCCCAAAACCCCTGATTCTGGCGGTTTACTGTTCACCTCTGTACCTTGTTTTCATCCAGTGTCTTGGGTTTTATAAATTGGTATTTTTAGTCTTGTTTGATTTGCCCCAGATTTCACTTAGTGTTATCTTTGGTTTGGGGCAACTTGGAAAGTTTCAAAACTTGAAATTTTGCATCGTTGATATCTGTGATGTAGTGTATGTGTTTTTCAAACGTCGTCTGTTTGCTATATGTCATTTAGACGGGGTTGCACATACTTGCTTATACCGCTGGGATGTTTTTATCTGTGATGGCTTGTTCGGATTGTCGTGTGGGATAGCCCCTAGTACAATGGTAGTTATACAATTTAGATTCATTTGTATATTCATTATTGCGGGGTGAGCGTCCGACCTATGGACTGTCGTTTCCGCCAGTTTGTATATTCTTTTATTGAGGCACGACCGGGTTGAGGTCGATATCATCGTTGTATATATTATTTTCTTTTCTGTACTAGGATTACCCTGTGGAGGAGTGCTCGAATAGCCGAGTTCTAGAGTGGCAATGAGCCAACATCTCATGGTGTTGAGACGGAGGGAGCCTTACTCCAGAATTGGCGGGCTATTCGCCGCACTCGTAAGGGGTATAGGATTACCCCACGGTAGAGTGCTCGAGTAGCCGGGTTTTAGAGGGCAACGGGCCTGCATCTCATGGTGTTGAGACGGAAGGGGCCTTACTCTAGAATTGGTAAGCTATTTGCCGCACTCGTAGGCGGTATAGGATGGCCCACGGAGGGGTGCTCAAGTTACCGGATTCCATGAAGTGCTGGGTGGCCCATGCACTTTGTTGATTAGGGTTGCCTTACTTCCGGGATTGGCGGGTACTTGCCGCACTCATAGAGGTCTTAGTTATATATTGCACAGGCTATCCACATGACCGGGGAACGTCGAGTTTCATTTGTAGCTCAAATGAAACCCGGGGCTCCTAGATTATTCGCTATTCCATTTTGCTTATCGCTTTTCTATGATATTGCTTATATCATGCCTAGGGCGAATGATTATATTTATATATATATATATACTAGTAGATTTTGTATATGTTTTACACCCGCACTAGTCCAGCCCCTGCTCTGCCGTTAGTTAAGTAACCTAACGGTGCATGACGGGGCCCCGTGGCGAATCCGGATGGCATATACGTACATTGTATTTTCGTTCTTTTCTGGTGTGATAGGGATTAATTGATGGGACCGCATTAATTTTGATTAATGCAAGGAAAAATAAACCTAAAAGATGTTGTCGGAACAAATTTTGAAAAAATATAGTTGTATTCTTTTGCTTTACATAGTAGTATTCGTTTAGGAATATCCGGCACCTCATTCGAGGAGGCAAGAGCCTAGATCCCTTCACGGGGAGTGACCTCTTGAGTAAAAGTTTATGTTGCTATAGATTACTCAGTTTTCTTCAAAATCACTAGTTTTTTTAAAAGCGGAGCCTAAACCACTCCTTTTCAAACCTATTCGGTTCCTTCAACAATATCAAGTTCAATGCGTTCACGGCTTTTTTGCCAAAAAACCATCCGTAGCCCTCCGTCATTTTGGATAAATAGCATATGTATTCATGCGGTGTTTGTTGGCCAAAGTCAAGGCATTGTGAATGGTAGCTATATGTTTCTTATCCGTGGCATAGATAGATGCAATGGTTTAGGACGGTCGTACACCTTGTTGGCCAAAGTCAAGGGTATGTACGGGTGGGTCTAAATCAATCTGGACAATGATGGGTAGAACTTGACTTACGTGTTATGATTGATTGGCCAAAGTCAAGGTTATAAGTGCTTGGGGGCAAAAACCACATCGAGAGTTTCAAATATGCAGGAATCTTGCTAGCGTTGCATACCTTATGGAGTGTGGTGACTAGAATGGCTTCCATCTAGTTTATCACGCAATGATAGTTGGATCCTGATTCCACTGATGAGTAGGATTACTCTTGGGAAATATTTTTCATTTCACAATTAGCAGACCTATTAGGTGTCCAGAAATGTGTTAACGGGGCTATACCTCTGTGAAAATGAGGTTTATTTTAATTAAGTCTGTGCAAGAGCACAGGGAACCTCCCTCGGAGTACCAACACCAACCTAGCAGAACGGTTAGTGAACTTGTAAGGTGTTAACGATCCCAGCTAGTTCTCCTTTTAATATTTGAAGGAGAATTCGAGAAAATAGTGGGAGCCATCCTGATTAGATGAAAAAATAACCAATCTAATCTTGCAAGAGCGCATGCCGAGTGTGTCTTTTCTTGTTAGTTATATGTATGCCCTAGAGGCCATTACTGTACATTGGATGTATATTGTAGTGGATGCTGGGACATATATAGGTAGGACTTTCTTGCTCGACATGATAGTACGCTATCTGGTTGCTCTTTATCTTAACATGTATACTTTCTGTCTCTCTGTTACATGGTGATAAAGCCCTTAGGATGTGTACTCGACTTCCAGGATTATGATGCAGATCGTACTAGTGGGGCCTGGGTAGTCCATGAGTACATCCTTCAATATTCCTAGTCGTGGGAATATCGAGACGGGGCATCGATATTTCAGAGTAGACTAGCGTATATCTTCTCGACCCATGTGATGGGCGATGGATGATCCCATATCCATTGGTGTTTGACATCAGAGATGGTATGAGGGTGCTTAGTAGAGACTGGGTACACTGAACGGACTCGCCGAGAACTCCCAGATGGTATTATACCTCACGTCAGATGGCAGTTCTCTGGTGACACTGGTACAGCTTAGTCTGTTGACCCGAGATCATCATAGAGTCTTGTGTGTCTCCCACTGTGCTTTGATTTCCACCCTACCACGGCTCTACTGAGTCGTGCAAACAGGTGGTTTTTGGGTACAGTCCCGATTCACATGGAGGCAATGAGCGATAGGAGGGGATTCGTCTCTCCCGGTATTAGGGGTTGATGTTGCGCTATGCTCGACTGGCCATAACAGGAAATCCCTGGCCAGGGTTGCAGTGATATACTGGTAAGAGTTATCAGTAGTTTCACGATTGTTATGGACCTCACGTCGGCATGACTTATCAAGCTATTGGGGTCTGACGTTTACCACCCCTAGGCGAGATATGCGACATATCAGACGAACAGACCGGACTGTACGGTAAGTGTTACTGGTTGGATTCACAGGAGTGTGAGCGGGCTTGCTCGTCGATCTTCTGATCGCTCAATACCCGGGTGGCCGTTACGTTTAGCAGACCGCTTGCGGCTTGTGGGAGTTTGATATGATCATCACCTGCTGCCGGCGTATTGACGAGTCTTTAGAGTCCTACACAGAGGTTTCCTGGCTCAAGCGAAACGAAATAGGAGCGCATATGAGATATGTGCGGGACTGAGAATAATGCGTGTATGTGATACCGTATTCTATTCTCGCGATGAATGTATCGATTGGTTGTATGTGATATAACCTAGTTATCGAATCGAGGATTGATTCGATAAGTCGATACATCGGATATTAGTCGGTCATATGCGATATGACCGGATCGTTAAATCAAGTGTTGATTTAATGATTTAATGCATAATTATATATTTGATATATTACTTTGCATTAACTAGTATTTTTTCACTTTAGATGGATTTTCTCACTTGAAGTGCACATTGTATATATGATATAGTTTTGTGCACTAGTTTGTATCATGTTTGATGATACATACAAACTTGGGTGTGTATGATTAAACCATGGTTATGTTAATGGTTAGGGTTTTTTTTATTTACTTATTCATTTATTTATTTATTCATTAATTCATTTTTGGGCAAAAATGAAATGGTGGCTTAGTTTGTTTTGTTGTTGAAGCTTCATGAAGCTTTGAATAAGTCTACCATTTTGTCTTTTGCCTTAACCCTAACCATTCACCTAACCCTAGTTTATTCTCTACAGTTAACCATGGTTGCAACATGATATGTATTCACTTGGATTTTTATTTTATAATATATTATTCATTATTCTTCTTCTTCATCTTCTTCATGAAGAGAGAAAAAGAAAAACCTTTGCTTGAAATTTCTAAGTGATGATTCCAAGTGAGAAATCCAAATCAAAAGTGAACCCACTTCCTATTTCTTCATCCTCTACCACTTGCCAAGTAGTATAGGGTATTTTCTTCACAAGTTTCATGACTTGGTGAAGTTGGAGCTTGATCTTGAGTTGCCTCGACGTAGATCATCTTCGGCATCGAAGTCGACGACCTAGCCCGATCATTTCTTCGACGATACCATCGCTAGAGTCCGGGATCCGATGATCGCAGCGGAGGGACGTCAACGCGGAGCTATGGAGGTGGAGAACCGGATCTACAAAGGTTGTAGTCACTTCCTTTTTAGTTAAAGTTGTTAACTTGCATCTTTATCGCCTATCCTCTAGTTACGATCTTACTTAGGGTCACTTGGCACATAGAAATTTTTTGAATTGGCCATGTTTGATCACTTGTAGAACCTCATGGGTGTGCCTAGGAACCCTACATTTCTTTCTCTCCAGGTAGCAACCAATTCACGCCTTAATCAAGATAATAAAATGTATGACTTGACCGATACAGATTCTTATTTGGGGCCGGGGAATGTCGGTTCGGCTCTAACTTGTGACGAATGTCATGAGCTTGAGCAGAGGAAAGAGGATTGCATGAATTCCTTGATGACCCTAATGAAGAAGAAGCATATTATTGCGTATCCTTCAGGTGTTCTTGTTATTGAGAACTGTTTTTCGATCAGTCCTACCTCCTGGGTATTAGATACCGGATCAGGATCTCATATCTATAATTTATTGCTGGGACTGAGAAAAATTAGGATGGTTGGACCTGGTGATATGTCCCTCAGAGTAGAGAACAGAGCACAAGTTGATACTGCTACCGTCGATGAATATCACCTAGTATTACCAAGTGGCAATACTATGATTTTGAACAACTGCTACTATGTACCTTCCATACTTTGCAACATCCTATCGGTTTCTTTAGTTAATAAAGATGGATATAATTTTGTTCTAAATAGTAATATCATGAACATTTACTTTGATAGGGTATTGGTTGCAGAAGGTACACTTTGTAATGGTATCTACGTCCTAAATCAAAACACAGTTTTCAATATACAAAACACACGCAAGAGGAAGGTTTCAAAAGTGAACGAATCCTACTTGTGGCACTGTATACTTAGTCATATCAATGAGAAAAGACTATCTAAGTTACATAAAGATGGATATTTGAATCCGTTCGAATTTTCATTTTATGAAACTTGCCAGTCTTGTCTCAAAAGAAAGATGACCAAATCTCTGTTCATCGGACACAGAGAAAGAGCAACAGAGCTCTTGGGACTCATACACAGTGATGTATGTGGTCCAATATCTATACATGCAAGGGATGGATTCTTATACTTCATAATATTCACTGATGATCTATCTAGGTTCGGATATGTGTATCTTTTGAAACACAAATCTTATGCTTTTGAGAAATTCAAAGAATACCGAAATGAAGTAGAGAACCAGACAGACAAAAGTAACAAGATCCTCCGATCTGATAGGGGGGTACTTAAGCATGGAATTCATAGAATACCTAAAAGAGAATGGAATTCTCTCAGCTTACTCCTCCGTATACACCACAACACAACGGTGTATCAGAGCGGAGGAATCGTACCTTATTGGATATGGTTCGCTCTATGATAAGTAGTGCTGAGCTGCTTCTTTCATTCTAGGGGTTTACTCTAGAATCAGCTGTATACTTATTGAATAGCGTTCTAACCAAATCAGTGCCTACAACCCATATGAAATATGGAGTAGGAAGAGACCATATCTTAATTACATTAAGATATAGAGATGTTCTGCTTTCGTTAAAAAGCAGAACCCGGGTAAACTCGAGGCAAGATCTGTATTGTGCAAGTTTGTGAGATACCCTAAGAATTCAAAGTGGTATCTTGTCTACCATACCGAGGAACAGAAGGTGTTTGTCTCTCGCCACTTAGTCTTCTTAGAAAGAGAATTTCTTGCAAAAGAAATTAGTGGGAGTACGGTAGAACTGGAAGAAATTTCGAAACCACAAACTGAAGCAGGAGATTTGGTAGAATCTCTAGATTCAGAAATACCCGACGAACCTCAGCTACTCCACAGATCTAGTAAGACTTCTCATCTTCCTGAGAGATACTACTGTTTTCTCATAGACGGAGATCGAGAGGATTGCATCTTGGAAGAAGATGATCCTACTAGTTTCATGCAGGTCATTACCAGTAGGGACTCTGATAAATGGCTGGATACTATGCGATCCGAAATAGAGTCCATGTACACCAATAAAGTTTGGACCTTGGATATTACTCTACCTGGGATAAAACCTATTGGATGCAAATGGATATACAAAAAGAAGATTGGTATAGATGGACTGGTGGAAACCTATAAGGCTAGACTTGTTACAAAAGGTTTTCGTCAAAGACCTGGTGTGGACTATGACGAAACTTTTTCTCCAGTGGATATGCTCAAATCCATGCGTATCCTACTTGCCATTGCTACCTTCCATGACCATGAAATCTGGCAGATGGACGTAAAAACAGTTTTTCTAAACGGAAGTTTGGAAGGGTGCGTTTATATGGATCAGTAGGAGAGATTCGTAGATAGCGGGAGCAGCGGGAAGGTGTGCAAGTTACTTAAATCCATTTATGGATTAAAGCAGGTATCGCGGAGCTAGAACATCTGTTTTGATGAAACAGTTAAGAAATTTGACTTCATCAAAAATGAGGATGAGCCTTGTATATATAAGAAGATTGTAGGATGAATTATTGTATTCCTAGTCTTGTACGTGGACGGCATTATTTTGATAGGAAATAACATTCCTATGCTATAATCGGTCAAGCTATTCTTGTCACAAAGGTTATCCATGAAAGACCTGGGTGATGCATCATATATTCTGAGGATTAAGATCTACAGAAATAGATCTAAGAGATTGTTGGGACTTTCACAGTCCAGATACATAGAGTCCGTACTAAAGAGATTTAGTATGGAAGATTCCAAGCGCGGTAATATACCTATATTGCACGGAATCACCCTCTCCAAAAAGATGTCTCTCAAGACTGATAAGGAGAGGGTTTTCATGAGCATTATACCCTACGCTTCGGCGGTAGGATCTATAATGTTTGCGATGCTATGTACCATACCAGATGTAGTATACACGCTTAGCGTGGTGAGCCGGTATCAGTGAAACCCAGGAGAGAACCACTGGACAACGGTGAAAAACATTCTTAAGTAACTGAGAAGGACTAAAGAACTGTTCCTCGTATTCGGTAATGGAGACCTCCAGGTGGAGTCATTTACCGAGCTTCCAGAGTGACAAGGATGACAACAAGTCTATGTTGAGTTTTGTGTTTACCCTCAACGGAGAGGTGGCCTGTTGGAAGAGCTCCAAATAGGACACCGCCGTAGATTCGACGATGGAGGCTGAATACATTGCTGCCAACGATGTCGCAAAGGAAGCAATCTGGATTAAGAAGTTTATTACTGAACTTGAGGTGGTTTCGTCTATTGTTGATCCAATACCTTTGTATTGCGATAACAATGGGGTTATGGCTTTACCAAAGGAACCACGATCCCATCAGAAGTCCAGACACATATTGAGGCAGTATCACCTGATCAGGGAGATCATAAATCGCTGGGAGATCGAGGTGCAGAGAGTAGACACAAAAAAGAACACGGCGGACCCGTTCACCAAGGCCTTCCCTCAAGCATAGTTCGAGAGACCATTTGAGATGTTGGGTATGTGATACGCCAACAACTGTCCCTAAAGTAGACGTTAGGTACTCGGTACGCTAATACATGGCCTTAGTGCAAGTGGAAGATTGTTGGATATGTATGCCCTAGAGGCCATTATTGTATATGTATATATAATGGATGCTTAGACATATGTACATAACAATCTTTCTCGGTATGATAGTATGCTATTTGGTTTGCGTTTATCTTAACATATGTATATATCTTACTTGTTATTACGTATCATTAATATATGTTGATAAAGCCCGTAGGATTATTGTTTGACTACCAGCGTTATGATGGCGATCATACATGTGGGGTGGGTGGGTAGTCTATAAGCACATCTTTAAAATGTCCCTAGTCGTGGGAGTATCGAGACTGGGCATCGATATTCCATAGTAGAATGATGTATATGTTTCTAGACCCCCATGAAGGGCGATGGTTGGTCCCACAGCCATTGGTCTTTCGCACCTAAGATCGTATACAGGTGCTCACTTGGGGTGAGTACACTGAACGGACTCGCCGAGAACTTCTAGATGGTACTATACCTATCGTGAGATAGCAGTTCTCAAGTGACATGAGTATAGATTAGTCTTCAGACCTGAGATCGTCATTTATCTCGTATGAGTTCCCATTGTACTTAGATTACTACCCTACCATGGCTTTACTGAGTCGTGTAAACAGGTTTTAGTTAGGTACAGTCCCAAGCCACATGGAGGTAGTAAGTGATTGTTGGGGATTCATTTATCCCGGTATAGGGAGTCGATATCGCGCTGTATTTGATTGGCCAGCACCATAAGACCTTGGCCAAGGCAGTTTGGATTTACTAATAGTTAGATCAGTAGTTTCCTAGATTGATCCTGAGCCACATAAGCACGAATTATCGGGTTTTTAGGGTCTGACGTTTACCACCCCTTAGACCCGGTATGCGATACTCTTAGACGAAGAGATCAAAATGTATGGAGATTGTCATAGATAAGCTCAGTAGGGATTTGGATGAGTTTGCTCGTTGGCCTTCTTGTTCGACAGGCACCTGAGTAGTCGTTACGTATAGCTAGTACCGCCGACGTGCTTGTAGTTATGGATTTATCTAGTACTCACTGCCGGTGTACTGTCGAGTCTTTAGAGTCTCACATAGTGGGTTTTTCTAGTTCAGGCGAAATGATATAGTAGCCTTATTTTGATACGTGCAGGGTTCCGATCGAATGATTGTACTAGTTACCTAGACTTTCGATCAGGATACGTGTAGAGTTCTGATCGAATGATTGTACTAGTTACCCGGACTTTCAATCGGACGGTTGATAATACTAGCCGGTTTGGGATTGAGCTGGATTATTAAATCAGGTATTGATTTGATAATTTACGTATATATATTTCGTTATGTATATTCTAGTATTATGTTCTTTGTGCTATTCTATCTTTTTGAGTATTCGTATTTTGATACGAATACGAGCATGTATATACGGTAGAGTGTATTCCGTATTTATACAAAAAATATTTTAGAAAGTGGACACCTCATTTTAAATTTATCCATTTATTCTTTTAAATAGAAATGAGGTGTAAAGGTAGTGAGGCGAGTATGGTGATAACCATGCTTGAATAGTATTGACAAATGAATTGTATATTCATTTGTGCAAACTATTCAAGTATAGTTGATATATCCTTATTGAATTTTTTTTACAAAACCATGCTTCATGATTTTCTCTCACATGGATGAAAGAAATGAAATCATTCTCACCGTTTTGCTTATCTCTCCTCATTAGCCTTTCTTGAGCTCCTCCTCCTTTTTCTTGATCTTCCTCCCTACAATCTCATGTGTTGAGAATCAAGAGTAGAAGAGAGATAAATATACACTAAGAACAACTCACTACATCCTAAACACTCTAGATTAGCAATCTTGAGTCTTTAGTTGCTCCACTAGTTTTTTTTGTGTGGAGCTAGAGTCATGAACCACATCTCTCGGGTGGATCATCTTTGATGGAGGAAGAGCGGCGTTCAAGCATGATCAAGGAGACCTAAAGGAGCTAAGGAAGAGGGTAGAAGACCGAAATATATGGATCTTTTGGTAAAACAACTCTATCACAGTAGCTAACCTCTTTGTAGCTTGCTAGTTTCATGTTTGGCTTCAATTCTAGATAGTTATTTCTAGTACCAAGTTTTTAAACACCGAAATTTTTCATTCCGCAACAGCCGCGGTTAGCGGTTACGGCGCTAGGAACCCCGACATATTTTTGTGTTCAAAATAGAACATGAATTAAAACATGTTCTATGAAAGAATACAATGTGTTTAAACACATTGAATTCTATTATATTGATATATAGTTTTTATGTCTTGGTAAAATGAATAGGACTTCTCTTCATATATGTTTTGTTAGAAATCATAGGAGTTTCAACCAATAATTTATGTTCATATGAACGGAAATGAGTTTATTATCATTTCTTGAATATGAAGAAGAAATAGGATGGCCTATTTCATAATATACAAAACATAGGATGGCCCATTTTCTGGGTTCAGTTCATAGGTGAAGAATACGTGGTTTTTATTCTATGTCTTCATCTTCTTGAAGAAAACCATGGCCATGGCTTTCAGGTTTCTCCAATGAAAATGAAAACATGTATAAGATTTCATGGATGTTTTATTGATCCTTAATCAGAGAGATAAAGATAGAGAAAGAGAGTATGAGAAGAGAAGAGAGGAATGTGAATTCCATTCCTATCACCCTTATCTTTTTCTTTTACTTCAAAGGCTATCAGCACTTGGAAATTCTCTCTAGAATTTCTATCTCTTCATTCTCTCTTCTTCTTTTCTTTAGTTACAAGTATATATAATTCTTTATGAGAGGGAGTAGTTATAAAACCACTCCCCATGTTCTCAGAGTGGGTGGAGGGAGATAACCCCCACTCCCTCTTAAAAATAGGCCAAACTGCCTAATTTTAGGATGCTCGACTTTAAAATATGGGCTCCTCAGACCCTAAAAAGGGAATCCCTATAAGGGCTCCCGACACCCAAAATAGGAGCTCCTGAGACCTTAAAAAGGGATCCCGATAGGGGCTCCCAACACCCAAAATAAGGCATCCCGAGACATCAAAAAAGAGTCCCGATAGGGGATCCCGAGCTCCTAAAATAGGGCTCCTGGAGCTCAAAGGAGGGTTCCCGGAAGGGGGATCCTGGAGCAAATAAAGGGCACCCGACAGCCCAATTCTTCATGCACAAGGTTTAATATTTTGTCCATAACTTTCTTTAGAAAAGTCCAAACGATACACCGTTTAATTTTTTGGAAACTAGATTCAATGAGATTTCAAATAAATCCTCATTTGTTCCAATTGACTTAGTGTGCAGGAATCTATAAACCTTTGAACTCAATCTATGTGTAGATGCATAAGTATCCGGTTTGAGTGCTTATGAGAGTCAATATTTCTTTACTCCAACAAATGTTCTCCCCTTAATACCATATGCACAACATGTATATATGAGTTGGATACATGATATTATTGCATTTTGCATTATTTTTGGTGTCAACAAATTCCCCTCGACAAGGAGTGTATACAATTTATCGGGTTGTATACACGATGTTGTCACATTCTCGCATTCGAGTCATGGACATAAGTTTGAGAAGCTTTAGTTTAGATTCATTTTGGACATGGGTATTAGTTTACGGTTATTTTGGTCATGGATATTAGTTTTACAGTCATCTCGGATGTAAAAGTCATTTGACGTCCCTTAGAACTTGAAATTTAACATGAAGTCCTCATAAGACGTGATGTCATATATATTAGTTTAAATTCATTTCGGACATGGGTATTAGTTTATAATCATTTTGGCTATAAATATTAGTTTACAGTCATCTCGGACGTAAAAGTCATTTGTCGTCCCTTAGAATATGACTTTTAACTTGAAGCCCTTATAGGACGTAATTTCATATATATTAGTTTAAAGTCGTTTTCGGACACAATCGTTAGTTTTCAGTTATTTTGGACGTGAATATTAGTTTACAGTCATCTCGGACGTAAAAGTCATTTGGTGTCCCTTAGAACATGACTTTTAACTTGAAGTGCGCATAGGACGTAATTTCATATAAATTAGTTTAAAGTCATTTCGGTCATAGTAATTACTTTTCAGTAATTTCGAACATTAATATTATTTTGGGACTTATCCACGATATGTTATGTAGCTACGGGACCTTATGATAACCTTTTGATGTGTATCCTTTAGGATAAATCTCAGATATTTAGGTACTGCTGTTTAGATGTATCCGTAGGATGAATAATATTGTGGGACCATTGAGGTAAATCTTTTAGTGAGTTTCCTTTTGCCATCAATCTTAGCTTCATCTCAGTATTTATGTAAGTGCAGGGTCAATTGACGTAAAGAAGTTTTTTGGGACGTAAAGTGTCCTTTGGGATTTAAGACGTAAAAGTAGTCTTTGGGACATAAAAATCTTTTAGGATGTAAAGAGTCTTTTGGGACGTATGTAAGGAGTCTTTTGGGACGTAAAAATGTCTTTAAGGTCATAAGGAGTACTTTAGGACACCGTCGCAAACTCGACTATGGAGGCTGAATGCATTACTGCAAACGATACCGCAAAAGAAACGGTCTAGATGAAGAAGTTCATTATTGAACTTAAGATGGTTCCGTCCATTATTGATCCGATACCTTTGTATTGCGATAACAATGGGGCTATAGCTTTAGCGAAGGAACCATGTTCCCATCAGAAATCCAGACACATCTTAAGGCGGTATCACCTGATCAGGGAGATCGAGGTCCAGAGAGTAGATACGAAAGACAACACGGCGAATCCATTTACCAAGGCCCTCCCTCAAGCACAGTTTGAGCGAATTTTTAAGATGTTGAGTAAAACCGGCCTTAGAGAAGACATTGGGTATTCGGTACACCAATTACAGGCCTTATTGCAAGTAGGAGATTGTTGGATATGTATGCCCTAGAGGTCTGTATTGTATAGGATGCTAGGAATATGTATGTACAAGACAATCTTGCTCAGTTATATATAGTATATTATTTGAGTTGTTTTTATCTTGATATGTGTATTTCTTTCTATTGATACTTTATATTGCTTGCACATATTGATAAAGACTCAATACAGTAGTATACTATTATGGTTTGAATTTATCTTAACATGTGCATATGTTATACTCGATATAACATATGGCGATTACATGTTGATAAAGCCTGTAAGATTTTACTTGACTACTAGCGTTATAATGGCGATCATCCTTGTGGGACCTATGTAGTCCATAAGCACATCCTTAAAGGTCTCGAGTTGCAGGAGTATCAAGATTGGGCATCGATACTCCAGAGCAGACTTGTGTATACGTTTCTAGACCACGACGAGGGGTGGTGGTTGGTCCCACAAGTATTGGTGTGATCACCTAAGATTGTATATAGGTGCTCACTGGGGGTGAGTACATTGGACTGACTCGCCGAGAACCTCTAGATGGTATTATACATATCGTCAGATAGCGGTTCTCAGGTGACATGAGTACAGGTTAGTCTTAGGACCTGAGGTCATCATCTGTCTCGTGTGAGTTCCCACTGTGCTTTGATAATTACCCTACCATGACTCTATTGAGTCGCGCAAACAGGTTTTGGTTGGGTACAGTCCCGAGCCATATGGATGCAGCGAGTGATTGTCAGGGATTCACCTCTCCTGGTATTGGGAGTCGATATCGCACTGTGTCCGGTTGGCTAGAACTATAAGACCTTAGCCAAGACAGTTGAGAACTACTGATGGTTTGATCAGTAGTTTCTTGGAACGGTCCTGAGCCAAATCGACACGACTTATCGGGTCTGTAGGGGTCTGACGTTTACTATCCCCTAGACCCGGTTTGCGATACTCTTAGACGAAGAGACCGAATTTTACGGAGATTGTCATGAATAGGCTCATTAGGGATCCTGATGAGCTTGCACGTCGGCTTTCTTTTCAATAGGTACCTGGGTAACTGTTACGTACAGCTAGAGCCGCTGACGTGCTTATGGTTAAACCCACTGCCAGCGTACTGTCGAGTCTTTAGAGTCCCACACAGAAGGTTTTTCTGATTCAGGCGAAACGATGTAGTGGCCGTATGTTTATACGTGCAGGGTTTCGATTGAATGATAATACTAGCCGGGTTAAGATTAAGCTAGATTATTAAATCTGGTATTGATTTAATAATTTATGTGTACATATTTTGATATGTATATTCTAGAGTTATCCAGATTATCGATCGGACGGTTAATAATACTGGCGGGCTTAGGATTAAGCCGGTTCATTAAATCGGATATTGATTTAATGCTAGTATTATTTTAGTGGTATTATTCTATCTCTTGAGTGTTTGTATTTTGATACGAATACGAGTATGTATATACGGTAGAATATATTCCGTATTTATACGGAAAGACATTCTAGAAGGAGGACACCTCGTTATGCATTTTCCATTTTATTTGTCAAATGGAAAATGAGGTGTAAAATAGGAAATGAGGTGTAAAGGAGAGAATGGTGTGAACCATGCTTGAATAGTGTTGACAGAATTGAAAATTCATTTTTGCAAACTATTTAAGCATGGTTGTGTTATTTTATTGAAAAATTGGTTTTTACAAAAGCATGCTTCATGATTTTCTTCACACAAGAGTTTTGATTCTCAACACAAGGTTCTCTCTCCTCACTTGTCTAGCTCTCTTGAGTTCCTCCTCCTTCATCTTCATCTTCCTCCCTACTATCTCATGAGTTGAGAATCAAGGA
This sequence comes from Agapanthus africanus, assembly GCA_030015575.1. Lineage (NCBI taxonomy): Eukaryota > Viridiplantae > Streptophyta > Magnoliopsida > Asparagales > Amaryllidaceae > Agapanthus > Agapanthus africanus. The sequence goes on from CM057337.1 coordinate 81,869,137, forward strand.
AGGAAGAGAGATAGAAATACACTAGATAAATCACTACATCTTCTTAGTAACCAAGACTAGCAAACTAGGTCACTAAGTTGCTTCACTTGTGAAGCTAAGCTTGAATCAAGAACTCTCGGGGGGATCATCTAGGATCAAGAAGGCGATCTAGCAAGGTTGATCAAGGATCCCGAAGAGCTCTAGGAGAGGAGTTTTGACCCGAAAGGCACGGATATTTAGGTATAAGCCTCTATCACAGTAGATAGATCTCTTTAGATAGCTAGTTTCGGTTTATGGTTAGATTTTAGGATGTGTTTTCTAGCGCCGAATTTTTAAAAGTTAAAGTTTTTCGTTCCACAACGGCCGCAGTAGACGGCTATGGCACTAGGAAACCCAACAATATCTCGGATGAAATTTTTTATTTATATCTTCGGGCTTCTTAGGGGTAGGAAGTTCTAACCCATTCTTCAAAGCTGTTTCGAAGATGTTCTTGATGCATTCTTTCTTAAAAGAATACTTTTTTTTCAGCTTCTCCATGAGGGATATTTTAAGACGGCTTCCCTTGATGTTCTTTGCCGACGAACGGATATTTTCACCGGCTTTGGCCAGGTGGACTCATCATTCGTATCTACTACTATTGGTATGGCCTGCTTATCTATCAGATTGTTGAGAGGTTTATGACTCTGCTCTAATTTTTCATGTGTGAGCATCCAATAATCATCGAATAACTCCAGACTGGCATTTTCCAACATTGTAATTTGTTCGAATAATGAGGCGAACTTTTTATGTTGTATGCAAAATAATAAAAGCTTGACTCGCCCAGGAATTCTTCTGAGTAAGAGCTGAACAGAATGTTCTTCAAGAATTGGCGAATCACAACGAAAGCTGGTCGTTCTCCACCTTTGTGCGAACTCAACTAACGATTTTTCCCTTGATGGATTCATCATGATGAGCTGAGTGAGAGTTACCTTATCTGTAACACAACCTCCAAATCTTTGCTTTAATTTTTCTGCAAGATGGTTTTATGTGAGTATCGAACCACTCTTTAACTCAGCAAACCAATCAAAAGTCATACCATCCAAGCTCTTCTGAAATTGTCACAACAAGAGCTTATCATCTCTGGCTGAGTCACCGCAGACCGCCTTAAAGTGAATCAAATGTTGCTCAAGATTTCCTGACCCGTTAAATGTATGGAATGAAGGGATAACATAGCCCATAGGATATGGCACGTCATTGTATTCATATGGATAAGGTTGATTTGCCTCTAGAACCATTGTTTTCTGGTTCAATTGCGTCATTTATTCGGCAATGAATTTCTGTAGAGCAGCAACATCCATGTCAACAAAGGATGAAGGCCTTATTGTCGATGTTGAGAGAGCCAGAATAGGAGCTACAGCGGTTGGAGAGGTTGCGACCATAACTGTTACTGCTGGTTTGGGAGCTACTTGAGACTGATCAGTTTCCATCATGGGTGGAATGATTCCCTAAATTAATGCAGGTATTGCTTGAGGAGAAGGAGGCATTTTGTCACAACCTGAAAGTACGGAACGTGACTGACACTTAAATTACGTAACGTCTCAAGGCGCAACGTAATCTAAGTAAGCCAAATCCCAGAAACCTAAACCATTTAAAGCGATAGAGTGAAGGAAAACTTATTTAAAGAAAGCAATTTACACCAAATAAGTCGCATTAAGATTTTTAAATCATCAAAATTTTCCGAAAATTTCAGCAGAGACTCCTTTGTAAATACTGACCCCAAACGAGTACAAACAAGAAAAATACATATAGATGAATAAAGGCATCCCCAAGCGGGAACTAGCTCTTCGCTAAAGGTGGAATCATAACCACATGCAATGAATATATCATAATAATGCGAAATAATTATAAAAGTATAAAAGTAGCACGTTGGCTCAAGTGAGCATCGACACCAAACCACAAATACAAGTCTCAAATCTCACCGTCTAGTCTAATATACAAGGGTAGATGGAGTTTACTAGATACAAATAAGAATACACGGGGGGAGCAAAAGCAAATCCCCTAAAAACCTACCTGTGCGCAGGCTGTAAGTCGATGCAATGAGGCGGAAAAGAAGGTACACCTGCCACTACTATGCTAACAGGTCAAACCTGCAAGATACTGTGGCACACGGGGTGAGTTGCCAGCTCGTAAGTAGTAAGTAACATCTAATAAGGCTATCGTAAGCATGCACGCAAATTCTTTACAACCTACGTATATACTGATATGATGCGATGCACTAATATGTATGCAACATGAATGCATAATCAACATGAAACCTGAGTATGTTTGGTATGAGAAAATCTTTATTTTTAACTTAGAAAAACTTCTGTGATATAACTGAAGCAACATCTATGAAATCAATAGAAATCCGTGTCAAGCATCGACACAAAAGATGTATATCTCAATATCTCATATCTGTGTATCTCAAATCCCAATATCTCGGGCTCCGACAGTCCGGATCGGCCTACATCCTCAAATCACACAACGACAGTCGGTATCCTCTGGATATCCGCCCCGTCAAAAATAACCAGTAGGTAGTGCTCCCATGCCGGGCTCAATGCCATCATCTGCGATCTTCTTGCCCCGGGGTACCATACCGGGCCCAACATGTACTCGCAGATGGTGCATCCCCCTCCTCGAATCGGGTATATGATACTGTTCATGAACCGAGAAAACTCATGGTGGATGCCTCACACATCACATCACGAGAAAACCACAAATTTTTGTTTTTAAAATGATAATAGGTTTTTAAAAATTCTTGCGGTTTTCTAAAAAATTCAGAAATCTCATAAATACTGAAATTCTCGTGAAGAATCACTATACATAAACATGTAGGAAAATGATAATGTCAATGATATGCATAACATGAAATGCAATTTATGATTAGAAACTATGTATGAATGATGATGAAATGCGGTATATATACGACTAGCAATCCATCATATCAATTTTGAAGAAATGGAGAATACAACTACCAGTTTAAGTATCATGTATGATGCAAATGTTTTAATACTGATTTATCAAGTTCTAAAGTGTTCGTGGCATAGCAATTACCAAAGGCGTGTGTGTTCACATAAATAGTACATGTGCGGCAGTAACCAATGGTAATGGTGCAAGTGTCCTATAAGATGATATCTCGCACACACACACACACACACACACACACACACATAATGATGTGATATAATAAGATGGCTAACTAGGAAAATTCACATATAAATGCATGTGCTATTAATAATCCTAGTGTCGGGAGCCTCGCGCCATCCAGACGATCCCCCCATAGATGTGTAAATCTACTCACCTGGATGCCTCGGCTAATCTGATCCGATCACAGCTTTATCCTTCCGCGCCACGTCCGACGCCTCTGTACCCGATCCTAGAATTGTACATAAGTAAATAAGAGGATGTATATATCAATGGTCGCGGACACAACGATAAAAATCAACCACGCACACTAACTAGACGCGCACGGACTTGGTGCACAGAACGCGCTCGCGACAACGCCATAAACTACAACTAGAGTCGCTACACGCTAAAACTACCGAGCCTAGAACCTGATCATAATAATCTCGCATTCACAACACATTAAATATTATAGGAATTAGGTTGTAGTTCATTAAAATTTCCACTTAATTCAAATCGATTAATTTCCAAAAACCTAGTAAGCGTCAATTTACCATTTTAGTTCAAAACTATATGTTTTAACAACTCTGGTGGCCACAATAATCACATAATAACTTAGTTAAGCCACACAAACCTTAACTAAAATTTTATCTCACCAATTTATATTAATTCTAAAAACCTACTTTGCAAAATTATCTAATTTGAACAAGTTTGAAGCAACAATTGAAATTTTAACAATTAGACTAGAATTTTGCATGACTTAAAATGTTAAACTACACATTTAAACCATGATCAAATGATAAAAACCCTAACTTGACTTCAACACCTTCTCTTGAATTTCCAAATCTTGAAATTAAAAGCATAATTAAACTCCTAATTAAGTTGATTCAAAGTGTTTAACCAACAATTAAATACTAGGGTTAGGATTTACCTCAACAAAAACTTGAATCTAGCATGCAACTTAGCCTCTAAATTGCTTCCTTGCTCCAAGAATTCAAGCTAGAATTGGCCAAGGAATAATGGGTATGGGTTAAATTAGGAATTAGTGATGTTTTTTGTGGATTTTTGATGGATTTGTGAGAATTTTTGAGATGGAAATGAGATGAGAAATGAGAGGGGCTGCCGGGGGGGGGGGGGGGGAGGGCTCGGCCATTAGCTGAAGAAGGGAGAGAGAGAGTGGAAATGTGTGGGTGTGTGTAGAGAATCCTTAATAAATGCATATTTTCACGTACACAATTAATTATACCCTTTTACATTTTCTTTTCTTTTAAATTTGAAGTGAGAATGAGATGAGAATTATGATGAAAGAGGGGGGGCTGCCACCTAGGCTTGGCCACAAGTGAGGGAGAGAGAGAATGTGAGGTATACGTGTGTAGAAATTTCTATACTAATTAAATCTTTTAAGTCTTTTAAAATATTTTATTTTATTTCATTTCTTAACCTAATTTATCCTAGAATTCTCTAGAATTTTGAAGACATTATGAGAACAAGTAAACATATTATAACTTGTTATATTATTGTCATGGTTTACTAATGAATGATTAACTCATTCCAATTTGTAATTTACACTAATTAAATGTATAATTGAAAGCTTATAATAATATTTAAAATAATTAACTGAGGAAAAATATTTAAGTAAACTAATAATTTATCAGTGACTAAATAATATCAATTACAAATTATTATATAGTTAAAATAGGCGTATTTAAGTCTGTGATGAAAAATAATTATAGTTAATTTTTACGGAAAATACGATTTATTTTACCGATTATCAGAAATTTCACCTAAAGGATTTTATTTATTTATTTTTTAAACGTTACAATCTTCCCCCTTTAAAGAAATTCGTTCCCCAAATTTAAAATCCAACTACACGTACCCACGAAGAGATGGGGATATTCCTTCCGCATCTCGTCCTCGGCTTCTCACGTGTCCCTTTTCGCTAATTGGGCCGCGCCAAAGAACCAATACGGTCGGTATGACCTCGGACTTCAGTTTCTTCACCTGCCGATCATGAATGATTATCGGCTGCTCGGCGAAGGATAGACTGCGCTCCAGCGGGATTGTCTATTGCTGTATCACGTAAAAGAGGTCAAGAAGGAACTTTAAACACGGGTGAATATCAGGAAATCTGCGTGGAAAAACCAAACGATAAACAACTGTGCCGATACGCTCTAGAATCTCCAAGGGACCCTCATATCTGGGACTAAGCTTCCCTTTCCTCCCAAATCTCATCACGCCCTTCATTGGAGAGACCCTCAAGAAAACATGATCGCCAACGGCGAACTCGAGTCTGCGACGACGTCTGTCAGCATAGGATTTCTGCCTGCTCTGGGCCGCTCTCATTCTATCCCGAATCAACTGTATCTTTTTAGGTCGTCTCCTGTACAATTTGTGGCCCCAAAATACTGCTCTCACCGAGCCCTATCCAACATACGGGTGATCAACATTTCTTCCCCATATAATACCTCAAGGGTGTCGTTTGAATCTCCTCCTGGAAGTTGTTATTATTACAGGAAAACTTATCAAGGGCAATTGACGATCCTAACTGCCACTGAAAACTAGAATGCAAACTTGGAGCATATCCTCAAGAATCTATATGGTCTTGACTGGCAGAAAATGGGCCGCTTTCCGTCAATCGGTCTACAATCTCCAAATAGAGTCATACTCTTGACTGATCTTAGGTAGGCCCACGATAAGATCCATAGAAATCTGTTCCCATTTTCACTCCAGAATGGACAAAGGTTGTAATTCTCCTACTGACTCCTGATTTTTGGCCCTGACTTGCTGATAAGTCAGCATCCCGAAACAAATCTATGACATCTCTCTTCATCCCTTCACATGATATCCGGACGACGTTAAACTTTTCGATCGATTCATCAAAATCCCATAATTTCCTAAGAGCTCAACACTTGAGCACAGTTTAAAAATACCCAGAACATGCCACAATACCTATGGACCAACCGTAGAAGGGCAGACCCAAGTCTCATTAATGGCACTGTGGAACTACCGCAAACCCTAAGGTTCAGAAGTGGTTCCATGGTCATTATGTCGAGTTAGGATTTTATTCTTTTAGAGGGTCCACAGAATTACTCGCATGATTTTCCGAATACCTTAAACTTGGAAAAATGGGTTTTTCATATTCGTTCGAACTTTTTAACTTAGCCTAGACAACATGCAAATACCTGAAACAATGTTTAAACTACGAATACGAAACACTCCGAATTGCCTATATTGTAAGATCACATCACATGCAAACTTAGCAAAAACAAGCAACACCTGAAACTCTAAAACCCAGATCCTGGAACACTGAAAAAAATTTTGAAGCCAAAACTCTAAAACAGGGCCGGCTGTCATGAAGAACTTGCTAATTTGCCGTCGACTGTCTCTGAACCGTGCCCAAACAACAAAAGCTACCTCCGGGACTCTGAATCAAAACATTTGCCACAACATTCGCCTTGCCCGGACGATAAAAAAATAATCTCGCAGTCAGTCTTTCATTAGCTCCATCCAATGGCGCTGTCTCAAATTTAGATCTTGCTGCTGAAAGATATACCTCAAGCTTCTTGTAGTCCGTAAATATCTAGCACGACTTGTCGTAAAAATAGTGTCTCCAATCTTAAGTGTAAAACCACTGCAGTCATCTCTTAGTCATGAGTGGAATATTCCTGCTTGTGCTTCAACTGCCGAGAATCATCGCCATAACCAACAACACCGCTTGATCCTAAGGGTAAGGATAATACTGGTGCCATAATCAAACGAGTCTTCAACCGCTGAAAGCTCTGCTCGCAAGTATCAGTCCAAAGAAAAATGAACTCCCTTTCCGGTCAATCCGGTCAACGTTGTAGCTATACGAGAAAAATCCTGTACGAACGTCGATAGAACCATGCCAAACCCAAAAGCTATGGACCTCTGTAACGGATACTGGTCTGGGCAATTGCTGAACGGCCTCGATCTTATTTGGTTCCATTCTTACCATCTCTCATAACTACATGACCCAAGAAGTCAACACTATCCAACCAGAAAACACACTTGGATAATTTAACGAATAGCTGGTCTTCCCTCAAAGTGTGCAACAAAATCCTCAATTATTGTCCAGGCTCCATTCGGTTCCAAAAGTATACTGGGATGTCCCCAATGCATATGATGATAAACTGATTGCAAGTCAAACTTCGAGAAATGTCCCGCACCCTGGAGCTATTCAATAATTCATCGATGCGAGGTAAGGGGTATTTGTTCCGCATAGTAGCCCAATTCAACTGACGAAAATCGATGCACAAATACAACTGCCGTCTTTCTTCTTGACGAATAGGATAGGAGCACCCCCAAGGTGACACACTTAGACGAACAGGCCTTTTATCCAACAAATCTTACAACTGATCCTTCAGTTCCTCAAACTCCGCTGAGTCCATCCGATATGGCGGTATAGAAAAAGAATCCATACCGGAAATCAAGTCAAAGCAGAATTCAATATCGCGCTCTGGCGACAAGCCAAGTAACTTTTAATGTAAGACATCTTGAAATTCCCTCACAATCGAAACTTGGTCCAATGGAACCCCTACGGTTCCAACATCGCAAACATACGCCAAGAATTTCCTGACATCCTTTCCTCAAGAGCTTACTAGCGCGAAAAGAAGAAATCAATTTGAGAAAGGTAGCGCTACAATCTTCCAAAATAACAAGAACTAGCTCACCCATAAAACTAAATCTGGCTGCCTCCTCATGGAAATTCACGGATGCATAACGCGTGGCTAACGAATCTATGCCCAGAAGAACTTGAAGTCCAACAAATTAATAAGGAATCAAATTGACAGAAGAATCCCTACATCTGATATGGACAAAACAAATACGAATGAGAAACATATAGAGCAACAACAGCTTAGCCTAAGGAAGAAATCACAACAAGCGGCTGATGTAGCAAGGACTACTATCGGCTAAACTTTGATACAAGGCATATTGATACCATCTTAAATGACACCGGAAAGAAATACGTATTGGAAGAAAACACCGAACGAATACCTGTCACAACGGCGTCTATCTAACCGCCTCTGTGCTGTCATACCGGTACAAATCCACTTCGATCCAACAAACGATTGAAGTCTCAGAAATGCGCTCTTTCAACAATAAGGTTGCGTTAATAGCAGCGACGTAAATGTCAAAATGCTGAGCGCCAATTGCAAGAAATAACTGTATGTCCAATCTCCACATGAACCTCTTTATCCGTTTCTCTTCAGTGTCCACCAGGTAAGGAGCATATTGAACCATTGAGTAAATTGAATATCATACTCGGACACTGTCGTCCCTAGAGTCTTTCGTAAAGACTCAAAACTACGAGCTCGGACATCTCGAATGCTCTTTGAAAAGAAACGAGCAAGAAATACCGCTGTGAACTTCATCCCGGTCATAGGAGGTAAATCTGCAGCTCGGCTTCTCTCGACTGACTTGCACCACCTCTGAGCAAGACCTCTCTAGACGAAAACTCGCCAGCTCAATCCATGTCTTGTCAGGACATTTCGATGAACAAAAAATCCTAGCCACCTTGTCAGGGAATGTCCGCTGATTCTCCGCCACATCTGTGCTGGTAAAAGCTGGAGGCTTCAGCCTCAAAACCTCCTGTAAGTATACGAAAATAGCCTTGGTAACAACAGAAACAGCTGCATGTGCAGTTGGTACAATCACCGTCCTTGAAATAGGAGGGAAATCATCAGCTCTCGGAGCTCGGCTAGCCCCAACTAATGATCCAACCATCTGTCACAAGCCCTGAATGCTCGACTCCAGCCTAGCCATTCGTCCTGGAGAAGGGTGGACCAATCTGTCCCTGAGGGGTAGGCGTACCGCCCCGATCGGTCATCGTCTCAAACGAGCCTACTTTAATGTCATCTCTGGCGGCATCCCTCTGGCCCTCGTAGTCTCCGGCGGCATAGTGGCTGGAATAAGAAACATGATCGATATGAACATTGCGATCGAATCAAAGGATTTCCAGAATCAAGGAAGGAAATACAAGCAAATATATATTCTAAGGTCACTTAGGCGGAGTACTGTATCGTAAGTATGCCGCAGAACATACACACGCTATGCCACTCTGCTTAAGTCACCTACTCCATCTACTAAGCGTCATCCTACACTCGGAAAGGTAAAACCTATCGCTCTAATACCAATTTTTTCACGACCCGAAAGTACAGAACGTGACTGGCACTTAAATTACGTAACGTCTCAAGGCGCAACATAATCTAAGTAAGCCAAAACCTAGAAATCTAAACCATTTAAAGCGATAGAGTGAAGGAAAAATTATTTAAAGAAAGCAATTCACACCAAATAAGTCGCATTAATATTTTTAAATCATCAAAATTTCCCGAAAATTTCAGCAGAGTCTCCTTTGTAAATACTGACCCCCAAACGAGTACAAACAAGAAAAATACATATAAATGAATAAAGACATCCCCAAGCTGGAGCTAGCTCTTTACCAAAGGAGGAATCACAACCACATGCAATGAATATATCATAATAATGCGAAATAAGTATAAAATTATAAAAGTAGCACGTCGGCTCAAGTGAGCATCGACACCAAACCATAAATACAAGTCTCAAATCTCACCGTCTAGTCCAATATACAAGGGTAGATGGAGTTTACTAGATACAAATAAGAATACATGGTAGGAGAAAAAGCAAATCCTCCAAAAACCTACCTGTGCGCAAGCTGTAAGTCGATGCAACGAAGCGGAAAAGAAGGTACACCCGCCACTACTGTGCTAACAGGCCAAACGTGCAAGATACTGTGGCACACGGGGGTGAGTTGCCAGCTCGTGAGTAGTATAAGTAACATCTAATAAGGCTATCGTAAGCATGCATGCAAATGCGTCACAATCTACGTATATAATGATATGATGTGATGCACTAATATGTATGCAACATGAATGCATAATCAACATGAAACCTGAGTATGTTTGATATGAGAAAATCTTTATTTTTAACTTAGAAAAAATTCTGTAAAATAACTGAAGCAATATCTTTGAAATTAATAAAAATCCATGTCAAGCATCGACACAAAAGATGTATATCTTAATATCTCAATATCTCAAATCTATGTATCTCAAATCTCAATATCTCGGGCTCTGACAGTCTGGATCGGCCCACATCATCAAATCACACGACGACGGTCGGTATTCTCCGAATATCCGCTGCGTCACAAATAAGAGGTAGGTAGTGCTCTCTTGCCGGACTCAACGCCATCATCTGCGATCTTCTTGCCCCGGGATACCATATCGGGCCCACTATTTACCCGTAGACGGTGCATCCCCCTCCTCGAATCGGGTATATGATATTGCTCAAGAACCGAGAAAACTCATGGTGGATGCCTCACACATCACATTACGAGAAAACCGTACATTTCTGTTTTTAAAATGATAATAGGTTTTTAAAAATTCTTGCGGTTTTCCCAAAAATCCAGAAATCTCATAAATACTGAAATCCTCGTGAAGAATCACAATACATAAACATGTAGGAAAATGATAATGTCAATGTTATGCATAATATGACTAGAAACTATGTAGGAATGATGATGAAATGCGGTATATATACGACTAGCAATCCTTCGTATCAATCTTGAAGAAATGGAGAATACAACTACCAGTTTAAGTATCATGTATGATGCAAATATTGTAATACTGATTTAGCAAGTTCTAAAGTGTTCGTGGCATAGCAATTACCATAAGCGTGTGTGTTCACATGAATAGTGCACGTGCGGCAGTAACCAATAGTAATGGTGCAAGTGTCCTATAAGATGATATCTAGGAAACTTCGCATATAAATGCAAGTGCTATTAGTAATCCTACTGTCGGGCGCCTCACTCCATCTAGACGATCCCTCCATAGATGTGTATATCTACTCACCTGGATGCCTCGGCCAATCTGATCCGATCCCAGCTTTATCCTTCCGCGCCACATCCGACGTCTTTGCACCCGATCCTAGAATTGTACATAAGTAAATAAGAAGATGTATATATCAATGTTCGCGGACACAATGATACAAATCAACCACGCACACTAACTGGACGCGCACGGACTTGGTGCACAGAACACGCTCGCGACAACGCCACAAACTAAAACTAGAGTCGCTACACGCTAAAACTACCGAGCCTAGAACCCGATCGTAACAATCTTGCATTCACAACACATTAAATATTATAGGAATTAGGTTGTAGGTCATTAAAATTTCAACTTAATTCAAATCGATTAATTTCCAAAACCTAGTAAGCGTCAATTTACCATTTTAGTTCAAAACTACATGTTTTAACAACTCTAGTGGCCACAATAATCACATAATAACTTAGTTAAGCCACACAAACCTTAACTAAAATTTTATCTCACCAATTTATGTTAATTTTAAAAACCTAGTTTGCAAAATTATCTAATTTGAACAAGTTTGAAGCAACAATTGAAATTTTAACAATTAGACTAGAATTTTGCATGACATAAAATGTTAAACTACACATTTAAACTATGATCAAATAATAAAAACCCTAACTTGACTTCAACACCTTCTCTTGAATTTCCAAATCTTGAAATTAAAAGCATAATTAAACTCCTAATTAAGTTGATTCAAAGTATTTAACCAACAATTAAACATTAGGGTTAGTATTTACCTCAACAAAAACTTGAATCTAGCTTGCAACTTAGCCTCTAAATTGCTTCCTTGCTCCAAGAATTCAAGCTAGAATTGGCCAAGGAAAAATGGGTATGTGTTAAATTAGGAATTAGTGATGTTTTTTGTGGATTTTTGATGGATTTGTGAGAATTTTTGAGATGGAAATGATGTCACACCCTGCTTCCTAGAGTGCGCTAAGATCGGCACGTGATAGAGCCAACCATACTACCTGTGGGTAGGAAACATCCCTCCACAGTCACATTACGGCTGTCTATAAGATATCCGCAAAGTAAAATAAACTATCTAGTACATGTCCATATACCAGAATAAATGAGTCAAGAAATAATATGCGTAAGCAATAAATCCAAATAACAATAACATCTGGAAAGTACGTCCCAAATACGGGCTCACATAAGGAAATGAAAGTACTGAAACAAAACTAAACTAACTAAATACTAACAGGATCCTCACTGCTCGGCTTGTCGACTAAAATACTCCTGATCAGCTTGCGATAAAGACAGAGAATTTGGGCCATGCAAAACCCAGACGTCAGTGCGTCATAATATCAACAATAACAAATGAAAAGGATACATGAGATATGCAGGCATGAATATAACCGATGACATGAATATAGAAAGTAAACATGGAGATGAAACGGTGTGGTGTATGTACATGTGGCGTGCAACCTATTTCTGGACTCTAGGTTATCTAATCTAAAGTCTTCGAAATCAATTAATATAATCCTCATCGTTACCTATCAGACTATGTCTCATTCATTCCCTACGGGACCACGGTAACGAGATTATTCAGTATATGCCCCGCTCATTCCCCACAGGACCACGGTAACAGAATTTTTCCGTAACACCCAGAAATACAGCAAACAATATAATAGCCGTTTGAGTTACGTTCGGTTACATTCTTGATTTCTTCTTACCCCCGAGGTTATGTGTTCAAGTCAGGTATTGATAAATCTGGAGCTAATGCCAACACAGGACCAAGCAGGTACAGGTTTGTCTATGCAGGCAATAGGATACGTCCGTAAGGACAACATGTCAGGATTGTCGACATTAGAAATAGGATCAGGTAACATGCTAAGTAGTGGTGTATCAGGTCATGACAGGTAGTGTACAGGTATCAAACGGATGCTCATAATAAAACTGTAGCAAGTACGGATGCACGATAAAAGTACGGATGCACAGTAAAACACGGATGCACATATATCTATCAGGGATTACATCTACAACTCCATGACTACGTAGGATGCACATTATCAAGTATGGAATGTTAATATAACAGTAACATGAAATGATATGATCTGGCATGCAACTAGATATATAATAAATTGTACGGATGCGAATGGATATTGTAAAATTGTAAAACTGTAACACAGGATGCACAATACAATGAACATGTAATATTATTATTAATATGGATGTAAAATATGTATCATAGCGTGTAGCAAGATAAATTTTCATGCGACTAGATATGTGATAAATGATACGGATGCAAACGGCTATCCGAAAACAGTAAAACAGTAACATGGATGTACAATGCAGTAAACATGTGATATTTTTATTCATATGGATGCAAAATATATATCATAGCATGTAGCAAAATAAACTTGCCTGAACGGATCTCACGATGGGGTGCGTACGCTGCGTCCGACATCGGGTAAACGTCACAATGCACATATGGCGTACAGAACTGAACTAGGCAAAGCGAGAATACAACCACGCTGGCTGGGGACGTCCACTGGGTCAGCCAGATCATCGGTGACGGTTACGGTTCTGGCGAAGATCGGAACCCAAGAAATCAAGAAAGCAAGAGAAGAGAGAAGAAGAAGGAGGAGGAGGAGGAGGAGGGTTGTTTATGGGGTTTGGGGTTCTGGGAAAGAGAAGAAGGTGAGGGGGAGATGATGATGATGATGGGATGAAGCTGGGGTCGCCGGAGGTGAGGGAACGGCGACGAGGTCAGGGGTTCAGGCGTAGGTTCTGTGTAGAGATGGCTCGGGTTCTTTGGAGAAGAAGAGGTGGTGGTGAGTGCACGGAGGCGAAGACGAGGTCAGAAGTCCGGCGGCAAAGGTGCAGGCAGGCGAGGCTTAGAGTGGGTTTTCTTGGGTTGTGCAGGATCGGGTTGCCGTGGGTTAGTCGGGAAAGGAGAGGAGGTGAGGTAGAAGAGGATGAGGCGAGGTGATGGAGGAGATTGGAACGGTGCTCCGGCGAGGCGAGGGGGGCGGGCGTGAGGTGCAGGTTCACGAGGGCGACGGCGGGAGAAAAAGAAAAAATGAAGAAGAGGAAGTGAGGAGAGAGAGGGATACGTGGGTAAAAAAGGGTTAAATATATAATCTAATATATAAATATATATATGCAGAGGTGAGCGAGATCAGTGAGTCGTTTAAATTATAAGAAAAATCTTTTTTAATTTTTTTTTATTTTGTTAAAGAAAATTTTATAAACGTAGGATATATGTTTAAATATCTATAAACAGTTAAAAATAAGATTAGGATATAATATTGGTTAGATTTGAGATTTTGGTTAATACAAAACTACTCCAAAATATGCCCGAGTCGGGTCTAAATTTACGGTTTGAAAATACGGATATTATACGTATCAACCAAAATAGGATATCCGGGTAACGAAAAATGCATACCCCCAAGAACGGATGCACGTAGCATGCACGTAGCTATCCAAAAGAGTCCGTTTCACTGAACGGAACGAGAACAAGATATACGGATGCTACAACAGGATTAGGGGTATGATGCAGGTCATGCCAGATATTTTTAAAATATTTTATTTGACTTTATATATTATATTGAAAACTGCAGATGCCAGATATGATGTAGTGATATAACATGAAAGTGCACGGATTCTCATAACTAGCCGGGATAAATCATAAACAGGAATCAAGACGGGTTTCCAGCAAACGGGTCGGGTCGGATGCAAATACATATAACAATTATACTATTCGCATCCAAAACACAATAAATCATGAATAACCATAAATAAAGAAATACCCAAAAATAGAATTGGAATAAATGAATTAGGGTGTTACAAATGAGATGAGAAATGAGAGGGGCTGCCTAGGGAGGGGGGCTTGGCCATGAGCTGAAGAAGGGGGAGAGAGAGAACGGAAATGTGTGGGTGCGTGTAGAACATTCTTAATTAATGCATCTTTTCACTTATACCCTTAATTATACCCTTTTTACATTTTATTTTTTATTAAATTTGAAGTGAGAATGAGATGAGAATTGTGATGAGAGAGGGGGGCTGCTACCTAGGCTCGGCCACAAGTGAGGGAGAGAGAGAATGTGAGGTATATGTGTGCAGAAATTTCCATACTAATTACATCTTTTAAGTCTTTTAAAATATTTTATTTTATTTCATTTTCTAACCTAATTTATCCTAGAATTCTCTAGAATTTTGAAGACATTATGAGAACAAGTGAACATATTATAACTTGTTATATTATTGTCATGGTTTACTAATAAATGATTAACCCATTCAAATTTGTAATTTACACTAATTAAATGTATAATTGAAAGATTATAATAATATTTAAAATAATTAATTAAGGAAAAATATTTAAGTAAACCAATAATTTATAAGTGACTAAATAATATCAATTACTAATAATTATATAGTTAAAATAGGCGTATTTAAGTCTGGGATGAAGAATAATTATAGTTAAGTTTTACGGAAAATACGATTTATTTTACCGATTATCAGAAATTTCACCTAAAGGATTTTATTTATTTATTTATTTTTTAAAACATTACACGGTTGTTCCCTCCTTGGTGCATTGGTTACCAAATTTAGTGGCATTTTTGTCCGCTCTATTCTTTCTGCTTGCGGGTTTTGCCTTGGTGCCTCTTCCTAGCATTGTACTTGAGCAGAAAAGACTTGGATAATAGCCGTTAGGTTGTCCATTTACTCCCACATCTCATCTATTTGACACTCTATGTCTCTTAGCGAGGAATTTTCACCTATTTCGTCGGCGTTAGCCTCATACAATGGATTATTATTAATACGCGGAGGAGGATTATCTTCTTAGTTCGGTTGAGGAATCCCCTCTTAGTTAGGAAAATTTAAGGGATCAACATTTGCTACACCCACTAGCTGAGGACGGTCATCTTGACATCCCTTGCCACCTGACGGGCCATTACGTCGGTTGGATTGCGAATCATTTGTTCCGACCATCCTGCAAGTGTGCATCATTGAGCAGATAGGAGAAGTCAACATCGGGCTAGCCGGGGAGTTTCTTACCGGACTAGATGAAGGAATTAGTGAAGAGATTTGGTTTCTTCGATTGAAGCAAACTCTACCCGTGTCATGATCAAAACAATCTGGCATTAAGTTTTGCTCCTTGCGAGCGGGTATATGCCCTTGCTTGCGATAGAAGACTCTAGGAGGAACAGACCTTTAGTAGGACCTCGCCTCCGTGTATGTCCTGTATGTTTTTTAATTTAAAATTCCCCGAACACGAGTTGAACAAACAATATGATCATTCTATTGAGATCGGTTATCTTGATTTTGAGGCGGGGTGAAGGAGTTCCTGACAGGCAGTGAAGGAACCTATTGATGTTGAGGAATAGGGTCGGTGTTCTTATCATGGGTCTGTTTAGCGGCCCTTCTTCTCTCATTACGAAACGCCGCATTTTTCTTTATGTATGAAGGAGCAGCAAAGTATCCTGCCTTGAAGATGGCGTCGCTATTTTCCTAGGGAACTTGCTGGGCCCCTGTGCAAAAGAAAGTCTTCCAAAAATCGACTTTTGTTTCATTCCAAGGTTGGGAGCAGGCACCGCAATGGGTTGCCTCGTATAGATGGTAGTCGTATCAGTAATGACTACTTTCCTTTCTTTGACGTGACGGGTTACTTTCCTTGAGGATGAAGGAAGGGTCTACCAAAGACTGGTACGGCCTGACGGGTCTCCTAGGTCAGCGCGGGTGCTTTCTCCGCTTTGAAGCCGAGCCTGGTCTTGACAGACGCCTTCTTATGTCCGGCTTGTAGCATCAGAAAGTCATTGATTGTGCTGAAGAGGCACTCATCAGGATCATATCCCGTGAGCCCAGTAGCCGGCATGATGAATTATGGATTAGCCCCGATGATCGAGAACAAGGATCTCGCAATTTTTGTAGCAGCAGTGAGATCGGCAGCCGAGACGTTGTTATTGTTTTTGTTTCTATTGAATGCCATTGTTGATGGTTTGTGTAATCATGTAAAGGAAACCATCGTGACATTAGAAATCTTGAGTCATAAAGCAGGTTTAAAACAAAGTACGCCAAGCATTCCTGCTTTAGGATTGATTTTTTTACTCAAAAGATTTCATAATGTCACAATAGTGTTGCGTAAGACGAAACAAGGCCCTGTTTCATTATTTATTAGACTTAGTAGAGCTCATTAGTATATAGACTTTCTGAACCGATGTAAAATTCAGCGGACTCTCATTATTGCAAGTACGTATGATTTTTCTGGGTTCCGTCAACCAAGAGATTCTTAGACAAAATGCTGAATGATGTGTGTCGGAGCAACCTAGAGAGAAGTCAAAATCCCAGTGGAGTCGCCATTTTTTTACTCTCTTTAGAACCTTTTATGAAATGAGCATTCAGAATATTTAGAGTTTAAACAAAAAAATAATTGAGTTTTAAAATTTGACCAGAAAAACTTGGGTTCAACACTTCCTATAGGCGTAAGCACTTATGGTTAATTTGTTAGTTATATATATGCCCTAGAGGCCATTACTGTACATGCGATGTATATTGTAGTGGATGCTTAGACATATATAGGGAGGACTTTCTTGCTCGACATGATAGTATGCTATTTGGTTGCACTTTATCTTAACATGTACACTTATTGTCTCTCTATTACATGTTGATAAAGCCCTCAGGATGAGTACTTGACTACCAGGATTATGATGCAGATCATACTAGTGGGGCAGAGGTAGTCGGTAAGTACATCCTACAAATGTTCCTAGTCGTGGGAGTATCGAGACAGGGCATCGATACTCCAGAGTAGACTAGCGTATACGCTTCTCGACCCCTATGATGGGCGATAGATGATCTCATATCCATTGGTGTTTGACATCAGAGAAGGTATACGGGTAGTCAGTGGAGACTGGGTACACTGAACGGACTCACCGAGAACTCCTAAATGGTATTATACCTATCGTCAGATAGCAGTTCTCTGGTGACACTGGTACAGGTTAGTCTGTCGACCCGAGATCGTCATAGAGTCTTGTGTGATTCCCACTGTTCTTTGATTTCCACCATACCACGGTCAAGAGATCGTGCAAAAAGGTGGTTTTTGGGTACAGTTCCGAGTTACATGAAGGCAATGAAC
Organism: Agapanthus africanus; assembly: GCA_030015575.1. NCBI lineage: Eukaryota > Viridiplantae > Streptophyta > Magnoliopsida > Asparagales > Amaryllidaceae > Agapanthus > Agapanthus africanus. Next base: position 81,887,233 of record CM057337.1, read on the forward strand.
GATAGAGAGGATTCGTCTCTCCCGGTATTGGGAGTTGATGTTGCGTTATACTCGATTGCCTATAACAGGAAATACCTGGCCAGGGTTGCTGAGATCTACTGGTAAGTGTTATCAACCATTATGGACCTTGAATCGGCATGGCTTATCAGGCTATCGGGGTCTGATGTTATACCACCCCCAGGCTGTGATATGCGACATATCTGACGAAGAGACCGGATTGTACGGTGGTGTTACTGATTGGATTCGTAGGAGTATGAGCAGACTTGCTTGTTGATCTTTTGATCGCTCAATACCCGGGTGGCCGTTACATTTAGCAGACCGCTTGCGGCTTGTGGGTGTTTGATATGATCATCACCTACTGCCGACGTATTGACGAGTCTTTAGAGTCCTACATAGAGGTTTCCTGGTTCATGCGAAACGAAGTAGGAGCACATATGTGATATGTGCGGGACGGAGATTAATGCGCGTATGCGATACTGCATTCTATTCTCGCGATATGTGATATCGGTCGGTTATATGTGATATAGCCGAGTTATCGGATCAAGTGTTGATTCGATAGATTATTACATTTGATATTAGTCGGTTGAAAGTGATATAGCCAGATTATTAAATCATGTGTTGATTTGATAATTTAATGTATAATTATATATGTGATATATTAACTTACAATAACTAATATTTGCTCACTAAACATTTCTTTTTCTCACTAGTGTGCATATAGTATATATGTGATATATATTAATGTACATTTTATTTGTGTCATGCTTGATGCCAAATGCTTCATGGGTGTATGAGACTTACACCATACTTGATATAATGTAAGGTTTATATTTATCTAAGTAATTCAAAATTGGATGGATTTTTGTCATGGCTACAAGCTTGTAGAAGCTTGTGGAACCATTGACCAAGTCCACCAATTTTTTTTCACTTCTAGATATTTATTAACCTAACCATTAACCTTAGCCATAGTTAAGTCTCTACATGAATTAAGGTATGACATTAACTCACCCTTGGTTGCTATTCTCACCTCATGAGTTTATTCTCTCATCTTCACTTCATCATCTTCTTCATTGAGAAAAAGCTTGCTAGCTTTTTTCTAAGTGAGAAAATATTGTGAGAAAATTAAATCTAAACTGAGCCCATTTCCTACTTCATCATCCTCTACTATATTAGCCATTTAGTTTAGAGTGTTTTCTTCACTAATCTACCATTAGTAAAGAGGTAGCATAAGCTTGAGTCTCCTCGACGTAGATCATTTTCGGCCTCGAAGACTTCGAGCAAGTTTGTTCATTTCTTCATGTGAACCCTTACTAGAGTTCGGGTGTTCACTACTTCGAGCGAAGGGACTACTACACAGAGCTTTAGAAGTGAAAGACCGGTCTACAAAGGTTGTATTCCTCATTCACTTTGATGCAAAGTTGTTTGCATCCATAGTTTGTTTAAATCTCTAGTTAAGATTCTAGGGTTATGGTTGTTTAGAACAGCAAATTTTTGAAAACGGCATGGATGATGCCTCCCGAATCCTTGCTGCTGCGCTACTTAACCCTACAGTGGTATCAGAGCCAAGCTATAGATTTAAACGATGTTTGTTAGATTACGAAACCGAAACAACTCCGAAATACCCGATATAGAATCCTAGTTTCTGTCGAATTTTAAATGGCCTCTAAAATTTTTGTAGCAACTGCAGAATGTTGTATGTGATATGACATGAACACTATGAAAATTTGATGCAATTTGATTGAAAAGTAGCCGGCCACATAGGCCTAAAAACCGAGCTCACCGGTTCAAAGGTGGGTGTTTGACTTCAAATTTTTAGGGTGTTCCAGTCTCTGGGTTTTGGTGTTTCAGATGTTGCTTGTTTTTGCAAAATTTGCATGTGATGTTAATTTTCTACAAAGGCAATTCAGTGTGTTTCGTAATCGTAATTCTAACATCTATTTGGGTTATTTAGACGACGTTAAAAAGTTCGAACGGATATCAATAACCCATATTTTCCCTCTCTGGAAATTTTCCAAGAGTTGGATTTTTTTTCAAGTTTAAAATCTTCAGAAAATCATGCAAGCAATTCTGTGGACCCTCTGGAAGAACGATATCCAAACTCGACTTTTTGGATCATGGAACCGTGGTCATACCCTAGGGTTTGCGGCAGTTCCGTGGCGACATGAGTGAGGCATGGGTCTGCCCTTCTACGGACGGTTCATAGGAGCTGCGGCATGTTCTGGGTACTTTTTGAACTCCGCCCAAGTGTTGAGCTCTTTGGGAAAGTTTTGGTGTTTGTTTATTCGATCGAAATGTTTAATATCGTCTAGCTATCTGTGATTGTGATACAATATTTGGAATCCACATAATTAGTTATGAGATAACTAGTTTGAATTTTATAAATCTAGCAGTTTAGTCTCATTTGATCGGTTGCCACGGAATTTTGATGTGGATCAAAAGTCCGTTGCAATTATATATTGTACGCGGATACTCGCCGGGTAACCTTACTAGATAGCCACGCCCCATACCCCCGACCAAGTGACTATAGGAGAACCTCGTCGCCAAAAGCATCTGTTCGGGTGCTCGTGCTGCGGTGTTTTGCTTTAGTGCACTTCATCGACGGCATCGGGGTACGGCTGTCTACTAAAGTTTCTGACGAGCATTCGATCAGGTTATTGGGAATCTTGTTGAATTACCCGACAGGTTATTTGAAAGTGTTTTCAATATCGAGACTAAAATGCGGGGTTTATGTTAGGATTTCCTTAGCTCCTAGCCTAGGGTTTGCAAGCATCATACATGCCACAACAAAAATTTAGGGGGTGCTAAGCAATCGAGCTAGGAATCGAACTAGAAAACTAGGGTAACATGAAACATGTAATCTACCATTACAAGTAGTGAGTAGTAAGAATACAACCTTTATAGACCGGTCCTTCACTTCTAAAGCTCTGTGTTGACGTCCCTTCGTTGCGATCATCGATCTCCCGAACTCTAGTATGGGTTCCCTTGGAGAAATGAACAAGCTTGCTCGTAGTTTTCGAGGCCGAAGATGATCTACGTCGAGGAGACTCAAACTCAAGCTAACCCTTCACTAGGTTATGAACTTTGGGAAGAGATCACCCTATAATACCCAAGCAAGTGTATAGGATGATGAAATAGGAAGTGGGCTCACTTTAGATTTTATTTTCTCACAATATTTCTTCATTATTCCAAAACCTAGAAAGTTTTGGAGTTGTGAAGAAGAAGATGAAGATGAAGATGAGAATGAACAAGAATAATGAATGATGTTAGATTTGCAACCATGGTGAGTTAGTGTCATGCACTTAACCATTGTAGAGACTTAACCATAGCAAGGATATTGGTTAGGTTTATAAATATATCATAATAAAACAAATTGAGTGGATTAAGTCAAAGCTCACTATAAGCTTCTCCAAGCTTCTAGCATGACACAATCCCACTCAATTTTGAATCCAAAAAGATAATTAAAACCAAATTATATCATGGTTATGGTATAAGTCCTACACATACAATTTGCATATATAATCTAGCATAATAAAATATATATATATATATATATATATATATATATATAACATGTATGCAAAGTGATAAAAGAAATGGTCAAGTGAGCAATATTAGTCAATGTAAATTCATATATCAAATATAAAATTATATATTAAATCATTAAATCAACACTTGATTTAATGGTCCGGTCATATCGCATATAACCGACTGATATTATGTGTATCAATTTATCGAATCAACATTTGATTCGATAACCCGGCTATATCACATATACCCGGCCGATATCACATATCGCGAGAATACAATACAGTATCACATACACGTATCAGTCTCGGTCCCGCACATATCACATATGTGCTCCTACTTCGTTTCGCCTGAGCCAGGAAACCTCTGTTTAGGACTCTAAAGACCCGTCAATACGCCGGCAGTAGGTGGTGATCATATCAGTCACCCATAAGCCGCAAGCGGTCTGCTAAATGTAACGGCCACCCGGGTATTGAGTGATCAAAAGATCATCAAGCAAGCATGCTCATACTCCCGCGAATCCAATCAGTAATACTATCGCACAGTCCGGTCTGTTTGTCTGATATATCGCATATCTCTCCTAGGGGCGGTAAACGTCAGACCCCAGTAGCTTGATAAGTCATGCCGATGTAAGGTCCATAACGGGCGTGAAACTACTGATAACACTTACCGGTAAATCACATCTACCCTGACCAGGGATTTCAGTTATGGCCAATCGGGCATAGCGCAACATCAACCCCCAAACCGGGAGAGACGAATCCCCTCCTATCGCTCATTGCCTCCATGTGACTCGGGACTGTACCAAAAAACCACCTGTTTACATGACTCGGTAGGGCTGTGGTAGGGTGGAAATCAAAGCACAGTAGGAGACACACAAGACTCTATGACGATCTCGGGTTGACAGACTAACCTGTACCAGTGTCACCAGAGAACTGCTATCCGACGTGAAGTATAATACCATCTAGGAGTTCTCGGCGAGTCCGTTCAGTGTACCCAGTCTCCACTGAGCACCCGTATACCATCTCTGATGTCAAACACCAATGGATATGGGATCATCCATCGCCCATCACATGGGTCGAGAAGATATACGCTAGTCTACTCTGGAATATCGATGTCCCGTCTTGATATTCCCACGACTAGGAACATTGAACTCATGGACTACCCAGGCCCCACTAGTATAATCTGCATCATAATCCTGGAAGTCGAGTACACATCCTAAGGGCTTTATCAACATATAACAGAGAGACGGTAAGTATACATGTTAAGATAAAGAGCAACCAGATAGCGTACTATCATGTCGAGCAAGAAAGTTCTCCCTATATATGTCCCAGCATCCACTATAATATACATCTCATATACAATAATGGCCTCTAGGGCATACATACAATTAACAGTTTATAATTGTTAGGCATATGATGTCTAAGGAATTCATTTGGTTAGGCATGAAATCCAAAGCATGCGATACATTGGGTTTTTGATGTCTAAGGTTGTTGCGGATTCCAATTGTTGTAGTTTTTCACTTTCTTTTCTATGACCATAAGTGTAATATGTGGTGTATCGCCAGTTTCGGTGCTATATGTCAACGACAATTGGGATACATATATTTACTTACATTGATGACATGTGATGTTATGTGTTGCTGTGATATGTTATATTGGATCTTCGTGTTTTGAATAGCCGGGGTTTTTTATGTGAGATGAGAGTTTTTCATTTTCATTCATGTAAAAGCTTGTATGTAATATTCTTTTATTGGGGTACTTCCGGGTTGAGGATGATGTCACCATTGATGTATATTATTTACTTTTCCGCATTAGGATAGACCCAAGGAGGAGAGCACAAGTAACCGGGTTCTAGGGTCCTGTGGGAGACCATCTTGAGAAGTCAAGACCGAGTCTCCTAACTCTAGAATTGGTAAGGTTGCTTGCCGCTCTCGTAGAGGTCTAGGGATATGGGTTTGCTATTCATCACGACCGTGGAATCTGCGTTTTTTATTGGCTTAATTAAAACACAGAATTCCAAGTATATCCAATATTTCATATGTGTTCTTCTGCTGCTGATATTTTGTGATGCGATCACTTGATATGTTCTGAGACAAATGCCTATATTATATATATGATATATAATAACTATTGATACTTTCGTTTCTTATGTGATGCTTAGGAAGCATAAATGATGTGACTTCATTAATGAGATTAATGAAATAAAAGAAAAAGAAACCTAAAGATGTTGTAGAAACTTGTTTTAAAAACTGGTAAATCTAGTTCTTGCTTTGCATAGCGGTATTCCTTGTAGAATATCCAGCACCTTATTCGATAAGGAAAGAGACGAGATCCCTTCATCGGGAGTGACCACTTTAGCGAAACTGGCAGATACTACAACCCATTCGGTTTGTCTTTTGATTGCTTCCATAGTTTTTGCTTTACATAGTGGTATTTATGAAATATCCTGCACCTTATTCGATAAGGAAAGAGTCGAGATCCCTTCACCGGAAGTGACCTCTTTAGCAAAACTAGTAAAAGTCTCAAAAGCACTTCTTTTCAAAATCACTCGATTCTACAACGATATCAAGTTCATTACGCAAAAGGCTTTCTTAAAAACCTGTCGTAGCCTTCCATCATTTCAGATAAGTACTACTTAGTATTCGTGCTATATTTGTTGGCCTCCGTCAAGGCGTAGTGTGCGGTATCTAACTAGTGCTTATCTACAACATTAGATGAGATTGGATTAGGGTAGTCGTGCGACTTTGTTGTCCTCCATCAAGGATCGTGCAGGTGGGTTTAATTCAATCATGATATGTACGGGTTGAACTTGACTAGCAGCCTATGGTTTGTTGGCCTCCGTCAAGGTCATAAGACGCTAGGGGTAAAATATTATCGGGAATTTCAAGTGTTGAAATTTGCAATGAGATTGTATACCTTCTATGAGATAGTTGGATCCCGATACCCACTGCGAGTAAGAGTTACTCCTGGGAGAGTTTTACACATTACAATTAGCCGATCAAGTAGGAGTCTAGAAAGGTATTAACGGGGTTACGCCCCTGGGAAAATGAGGTTTATTTTAATTAGGTCCGTGCGAAAGCACGGGGAATCTCCCTCAAAGTACCGACACTGGCCTGGCCGAAAGATTAGGAAACTTGTAGGGTGTAATTAATCCCGGTTAGTCTTACCTTTTAGGGTTTGAAGGAAGATTTGATAAAAACAGTGGGATCCATCATGATTAGATAAAGTAATAACCAATCTGATCTTGCAAGAGCGCATGCAGAGTGTTTTCTTCTCTCTCTCTCTCCTAGTAGCGACCATGTCACGCCTTAATCAAGATAATAATATGGATGATTTGACCGAACCTGCTTATTATACTAAGCTAGGGAACGTTGGTTCCGCTCTATCTTATAATTGTTATAAGTCCGAGCAGGAAATAGGGGAATATCCGGATACCCATGCCAGTCGAAGAAAGTGCATGTTGATGCATCTTCTTCGGGTGTGTTCAATACCGAGAACTGTTTCTCAGTATCCTCTACGTCCTGGGTATGTGATACCGGATTAGAATCCCGCATATGTAATATGTTACATGGGCTACAGAAAGATAGAGAACTGAGATTGGGTGATATGTCTCTAAGTGTAGAGAATGGTGCAAGTGTTGCAGCCAAACTAGTTGGTAAATATCATCTTGTATTAATATATTGATTCTGAACGAATGTTATTACATACCGAACCTGATATACAACATTACATCGATTTCTTTAATGAGTTAAAGAATGATATAATTTTGTATTGGAGGATAATGTTGTGAACATTTTCCTGAATCAAGAGTTGATTGGATCAGGCACGTTATATAATAGCATATACTTTCTAAATCAAACCATAGTTCAAAGTATCTAGAACACACACAAGAGGGGTAGTTCAGAAATGAACGAATCCTTCTTGTGGTATTGTAGACTAGGTTATATCAATGCGACACGACCTGCTAAGTTACATAAGGATGAATATAAGAATCTGTTCGAATTTTCATTTTATGATACTTGCCAATCTTGTCTCAAAGGTAAAATGACCAATACTTCGTTTATTCGGAACAGAGAAAGAGTTACTGAACTCTTGGGACGGATACATGATGATGTAAATGATCTTATGTCTACAAATGCCAAGGATGGTTCTTCATACTTCATTATATTCACTGATCTTCTCTCAGGATTCGGACATATGTTCCTGTTGAAACACAAGTCTGAAACTTTTGAGAAATTCAAGGAATATAAGCTTGAAGTTGAGAACCAGACGGGTAGAAATATTAAGTCCTTCGATGTGATCGGAGAAGGGAATACTTGGGCATGGAGTTCCTGGATTTTCTAAACGGAGAATAGGATTCTCTCTCGGCTTACTCCTTCGTATACACCACTGCACAACGGTGTATCGGGACGGAGGTATCGCACCCTATGAGATATGGCGCACTCTATGATGAGTATTGCTGAGTTACCTATTTCCTTTTGGTGTTATGCACTTGAGAAGTTGCATACTAATGAATGGGGTTCCGTACAAATCAGTGCCTACCACTACATATAAGATATGTAATGGGAAGAGACCTTGTCTTAAACGAGTTAGGATATGGGGTTGTCCGGCCTATGTTGAAAAGCAAAATCCAGAAAAACTCGAGGCAAGGTCAGTTCTGTATAAGTTTGTTAGAATATCCCAAAAATTTGCGAAGGAATATTTTCTACCATTCTGAGGAGCAAAAGGTGTTTTGTTTCTCAGCATGCCACCTTTTTAGAAAAGAGGTTTCTTATGAAGAAATTTGTGGACATGTGGTAGAACTGGAAGGAGTTCCAGCTAGACAAACTATCAGTTGATAATTTGGTAAAACCAAAGGATTCAATAGTCTCCAACGAATCTCAGCCTCTCCGCCAATCTGGTAGGGTTCCTTATCCACTTGAGAGATACTACGGTCTTCTCGGTGACAGTTGGAGCGAGGATTGCATCATGGTAGTTGATGGCCCAACTAGGTTCAGGCAGCCATCATGAGTGGGGACTCAGTGAAAAGGCTGGATGCTATGCGATTAAAGATGGAATCCGTGTACACCAACAAAGTATGACTTTGCATGTTGCACCTGAAGGGGTAAAACCCATTGGGAGCAAATGGATCTTAAGAAGATTCTTGGTGTAGATGGAAAAGTTAAGACTTTCAAAGCTATGCTTAAGTCTATCAGGATTAAAGCATGCATCGCGGAGTTGGAACATCTGTTTTGATGTGGCAGTCAAAGAGTTTGACTTCATCAAAATGGTGGATGAACCTTGTTTATACAAGAAGGTTGTAGAGAGTAAGGTTGTCTTCCACGTATTGTACGTAGATGACATACTCTTGATAGGAAATGGTTTCCTATGCTACACTCCGTCAAGCTCCTCTTATCATGAGGATTTCTCCATGGAAGATCTGGATGATACCTAGTACATCTTATGGATTATGATCTATGATGATAGATCTAAGTGGATATAGGGAGTGTCCTAAATCCAAGTACATTAACACGTACTAAAGGGGTTTAGTATGGAGGATTCTAAGTGTGGTAGTTCGTCCACTTACTCAGGATCACTCTCTCCAAAAAGAAGTCTTCCAAGACCAATTTGGAGAGAGCTCGCGTACAGGGGATACCCTATGCTTCGGCAGTAGGCTCTATCATGTATGCGATGTTATGTACCGGACCAGATGTAGATGAAACACTAGGTGTATTGATCATGAATCAATCGGATCTTGGGAGAATCATTGGAAAGCTATGGAGGACATTCTTAAGTACTTGAGAAGCACTAAATGAATGTTCTTAGTTCGAGCTTCCAGAGTGATAAGGTCGAATGAAAGTCAGTCACAGGCATTGTCTTTACCCTCAGTGGAGGGACGATATTTTGGAAGAGTTCTAAGCTAGATACCGTGACACACTAGATGATAAAGGCTGAATGCATCGCTACCAACGATGCTACCAAAGAGGTTGTCTGGACATTTCTTTTTCATGAGATGAACAAGGTTCCTACCATTGAGCGTCTAATAACTGTTATTATGACTACAATGGAGTTATGGCTTTGGCCTAGGAACGCAGGTCCCATCAGCGTTCCAGACATATTCTAAGGCAAGTATCACCTGATCAGGGAGATGGTTGATCTCCAAGGGTTCAAGATTAGGAGAGTAGATGCGAAGGACAACACAACGGATCCACTCATAAAGGCCTTACCCTAGAGAGACTTCTATAGGAAGTTGAGTATGAGATACTGCAACAAATGGCCTTAGTGCAAGTGGGAGATTGTTAGTTATATGTATGCCCTAGAGGCCCTGTACATGCGATGTATATTGTAGTAGATACTTGGACATATATAGGGAGGACTTTCTTGCTCGACATGATAGTATACTATCTGGTTGCACTTTATCTTAATATGTATACTTATTGTCTCTCTATTACATGTTGATAAAGCCCTCAGGATGAGTACTTGACTACCAGGATTATGTTGCAGATCATACTAATGGGGCAGAGGTAGTCGGTAAGTACATCCTTCAAATGTTCATAGTCGTGGGAGCATCGAGAAAGGGCATCGATACTCCAGAGTAGACTAGCGTATACGCTTCTCGACCCATATGATGGGCAATGGATGATCCCATATCCATTGGTGTTTGACATTAGAGAAGGTATACGGGTGCTCAGTGGAGACTGGGTACACTGAACGGACTCGCCGAGAACTTCTAGATAGTATTATACCTTTCGTCAGATAGCAGTTCTCTGGTGACACTGGTAGAGGTTTGTCTATCGACCCGAGATCGTTATAGAGTCTTGTGTGATTCCCACTGTCCTTTGATTTCCACCATACCACGGTCAAGACATCATGCAAAAAGGTGGTTTTTGGGTACAGTCCCGAGTCACATGGAGGCAATGAGCGATAGGAGGGGATTCGTCTCTCCCGGTATTGGGAGTTGATGTTGCGCTATGCTTGATTGGCCATAACAGGAAATCCCTGGCCAGGGTTGCTGAGATCTACTGGTAAGTGTTATCAGTAGTTTCTCGAACCGTTATGGACCTTGCATCGGCATGACTTATCAGGCTATCGGGGTCTGACGTTATACCACCCCGAGGATGTGATATGCGACATATCTGACGAAGAGACCGGACTGTACGGTAGTGTTACTGATTGGATTCGCAGGAGTATGAGCAGGCTTGCTTGTTGATCTTCTGATCACTCAATACCTGGGTGATCGTTATGTTTAGCAGACCGCTTGCGGCTTATGGGTGTTTGATATGATCATCACCTACTACCGGCGTATTGACGAGTTTTTAGAGTTCTACACAGAGGTTTCCTGGTTCATGCGAAACGAAGTAGGAGCACATATATGATATGTGCGGGACCGAGATTAATGCGCGTATGTGATACCGCATTCTATTCTCGCAATATGTGATATCGTTCGGTTATATGTGATATAGCCGAGTTATCGGATCAAGTGTTGATTCGATAGATTGTTACATTTGATATTAGTCGGATGTATGTGATATAGCCGGATTATTAAATCATGTGTTGATTTGATAATTTAATGTATAATTATATATGTGATATATTAACTTGCATTAACTAATATTTGCTCACTAAATATTTCTTTTTCTCACTAGTGTTCATATAATATATATGTGATATATATTAATGTCCATTTTATTTGTGTCATGCTTGATACCACATGCTTCATGGGTGTATGAGACTTACGCCATGCTTGATATAATGTAAGATTTATATTTATCTAAGAAATTCAAAATTGGATGGATTTTTGTCATGACTACAAGCTTGTAGAAGCTTGCGAAACCATTGACCAAGTCCACCAATTTTGTTTCACTTGTAGATATTTATTAAGGTAATCATTAACCCTAGCCATAGTTAAGTCTCAACATGAGTTAAAGTATGACATTAACTCACCCATGGTTGCTATTCTCACCTCATGAGTTCATTCTCTCATCTTCACTTCATATTCTTCTTCATTGAGAAAAAGCTTGCTAGATTTTTTCTAAGTGAGAAATTATTGTGAGAAAATTAAATCTAAAGTGAGCCCATTTTCTACTTCATCATGCTCTACTATATTAGCCATTTAGTTTAGGGTGTTTGCTTCACTAATCTACCATTAGTGAAGAGGTAGCATGGGCTTGAGTCTTCTCGACGTAAATCATCTTCGGCCTCGAAGACTTCGAGCAAGTTTGTTCATTTCTTCATGTGAACCCTTACTAGAGTTCGGGTATTCACTACTTAGAGCGAAGAGACTACTACACGGAGCTTTAGAAGTGAAGGATCGGTCTATAAATGTTGTATTCCTCATTCACTTTGATGCGAAGTTGTTTGCATTCATAGTTTGTTTAAATCTCTAATTAAGATTCTAGGGTTAGGGTTGTTTAGAATGGCAAATTTTTGAAAATAGCATGGATGATGCCTCCCGAAATCTTGCTGCCGCGCTATGCAACTCTACATAATTACACCCTATTGTCTAAGAAGTTACTTAGACGAGATACCTTGTTAGGTTACTCAAATCACATCACAAATATCACATTGTGAACATAAAATACTTGCAAACAGAGAATGATAAAGAATACAAAAGAATATCATTGTATTTCATTTATATTTGTGAACAACTTGAATATAAATTATATTGATATTGCAAAAAGTATAAAAGTGTGAGGAAACTCTAATTTAAGAGTTTAATTGTATGTTTGGGGATATTTTATTGTCAAGTTTTAATATATATGAATGTGCACTGCCCTATGTAGGGGCCACATTATAGCCATAGTGAATAAAATGGGGCCGCCCTAGATAGGGATCACCATTACATGAAACAAACATGTTTCATTCATGAAAACGGGACCTCCCAAGTTCTATAGAGGGGTCCCTACCCACCGGGAAGGGGTCTTGACTTCCATCGGGTGGGGGCCTTGATCCATTCATGAGGAGGTCCCGATGGTGCATTTTTGGGGCTTTCTCTGGCTTGTTTTAGCCAGAATGGAAGAAGTTTCTTTTGTGAAACTTTAAAGAATATAAATTCTTGTATTTGAATTTCCTGCACAATATAAGAATGATATATCTTATCATTCTTATAATTTTGTGTGCAACATGAACACATATTTTTGTGTTCAAAACTGAACATGAATTAAACATATTCTATGAAAGAATATGATGTGTTTAAATGAATTGGCTTCTATTAAATTGACGTATAGTTTTTATGTCTTGGTGAAATGAATAGGACTTCCCTCTTTATATATGTTTTGTTAGAAATTATGGGTTGAAACCCATAATTTCAATTCTTATGAATGGAAATGAGTTTATTATCATTTCTTGAATATGAAGAAAAAATAGGATGACATATTTCATAATATGCAAAACATGGGATGGTCCATATTTTAGGTTCAGTCCATAGGTGAAGAACACATGGTTTGTATTCTATGTCTTCATTTTCTTGAAAAAAGCCATGGCCATGGGTTTCAGGTTTCTCCATTGGAAATGAAAACTTGTATAAGATTTCATGGATCTTCTATTGATCCTTAATCAGAGAAATAGAGAGATAAAAATGGTGAAAAAGAGTATGAGAAGAGGAGAGAAATATGAATTCCATTCCTATCACCTTCATATTTTTCTTCTATCAGCACTTGGAAATTCTCTATAGAATTTCTATCTCTTCATTCTTTTCTTTCCTTTGATTTATTTAGAAGTATATATACTTCTTTATGAGAGGGAGTAGATATAAAACTGCTCCCCATGTTCACAAAGTGCAGGGGAGATAACCCCCTTCCTACTCCCCTTTAAAAATAGTCCAAACTATATACTTTTAAGGGGTCCCGACACTCAAAATAAGGGCTCCTGAGACCCAAAAAAGCAGGTCCCGATACCCGACACCTAAAATAGGGGCTCCTGAAACCCCCAAAAGGGGTCCCGATAGGGGATCTCAACACCCAAAATAAGGGTTCCCGAGAACTCAAAAACAGGTCCTAAACTCCCAAAAGAAGGCTCCTGGAGCTCAAAGGAGGCTTCCTGGCAGGGGGGGCCTCAGAGCAAAAAAGGGGCTTCCGATGGCCCAATTTTGCATGCACTAGGTAAATTGTTTTGGCCATAAATTTCTCTAGGAAATTCAAAACGATGCACCGTTTGAATTTTTGTAAAATAGACTTAATGGGTTTTCAAATGACTTCTTATTTGTCCCAATTGACTTACTGTACAGGAATCTATAAGCCTTTGAACTCAGTCTATGTGCAGATGCATAAGTACCCGGTTTGAGTGCTTATAAGAGTTAATTTTTTTTACTCGAACAAATTTTCTCCCCTTATTACGATGTACAAAACATGTATATATGAGTTGGATATATGATATTAATGCATTTTACATTATTTTTGGAGTCAACAAATATGTGTTCATAACACACAAAACTATAAGTATGATAAAAATACATCATTCTTATGATGTGCATGGAATTCGAAACATATGAATTTCCACTTCAATGGCACACATGTTGTGCATGCGTGCCATTGGGACCCTTCCCGATGGGATCAAGACCTTCTCTCGACGTCAGGATGCCCTCCCGACACCGGGAGGTGTCCTAATTTCATACCCCAAATGTCATGTCCCGCTTCTCAGAGTGCGCTAAGATCGGCACGTGACAGAGCCAACCAGGCTACCTGTGGCTAGGAAACATCCCTCCACAGTCACATTACAGCTGTCTATAAGATATCAATAATAGTAAAATAAAAACAAACTATCTAGTACATGTCCATAAACCAGAATAAACGAGTCAAGAAATAATATGCAGAACCAATAAATCTAATAAATAATAACATCTGGAAAGTACGTCCCAAATACGGGCTCACATCAGGAAATGAAAGTACGGAAATAAAACTAAACTAAACTAGACACTAACAGGATCCTCACTGCTCAGCCTGACGGCGGAAATACTCCTGATCAGCCTGCGAAAGAGATAGAGGATCTGGGCCATGCAAAACCCAGATGTCAGTGTGTCATAATATCAAACAATAAAATATAATCAGGTGGCAACAAGATATGCAGGCATGAGTATGAACAGTAATGAGTGTTTAACAGTAACGCGAATATGGAACAGTGCAGTGTATGTGCATGCGGTGAGTAATCTATGCTACTGGGTTAATTACTCTCAAGTCTTTAAAATCAATTTAATGAATCGTCGATGTAACTCAATAGTATCCCGTGCATACCCGGGACCACGGTCCAAACTCTCGGGGCTGAATCCGAGACGTGCCGCTAAGCACAAAACAGGAAACATGTACAAACAAATGATGTCAGCAGCAGCATCCCGGGACTGGCCTAGCCCCCAAAACTGATCAGTATAAGCGTCGAACTGTTGAGTTACAAGTCATGTTTCATTATTGATTTCCCCTTACCCCCAAGGTTATGTGTTCAAGTCAGGTATTGATAAATCTGGAGCTAATGCCGACACAGGATCAAGAAGGTACAGGTTTTGTCTATAAAAACAACTGTAACGTCTATCGGGACAACAAGTCAGGGTTGTCAGCATTAGTAACAGGATCAGGTATCAAGTCAAGCAGTAGTGTATCAGGTCATGTCATGTGGTGCATATGTATCAAGTGGATGCCCAACAATAAAATATAACAAGTATCGAATCACGGTAAAAGTACAGATGCACGAATGGAAATCTGCGATAACATATAATGAGTTCATGAGTCGTATGATGCATACTAGCAAGTATGGTATATGAATCTAGGAGTAATATGAAGCAATCAGGTTCTGGCATGCAACTACTTACGTAATAAATGATACGGATACGAACGGGTATCGTAAAACGGTAAAACGGTAACATGGGATGCACAATGCAATAAACATGTAATATTATTATTAATATGAATGCAAATATAATAACATAGCATGTAGCAAGATAAATTTGCATGCGACTAGATATGTAATAAACTGTACGGATGCGAACGGATATTGTAAAACTGTAACATAGAATGCACAATGCAATGAACATGTAATATTATTATTAATATGGATGCAAAATATATATCATAGCATGTAGCAAGATAAACTTGCACGCAACTAGATATGTAATAAATGATACGGATGCGAACGGTTATCCGAAAATAGTAAAACGGTAACATGGATGTACAATGTAGTAAATATATGATATTTTTATTCATATGGATGCAACATATACATCATAGCATGTAGCAAGATAAACTTGCCTGATCGGATCTCACGACGGAGTGCGTACGCCGCGTACGATGTTGGTAAATGTCTCAATGCACACACGCACGTACAGAACTGGACCAGGCAAAGAAAGAACATGACCACGCTGGCTAGAAACGTCCACTAGGTCATCCGGATCGTCAGCGATAGTACGGCTCCGACCATCACCGGGAAAATCCGGATCAAGAAAGGAGAAGAAGAAAGAAGAAAAGGGAGGGCTGGGGTTGGTGTGGCTCTGGGTTTTGGGTTCTGGGGTAGAGAAGAAGGAGAGGGGATGACGACGACGGGTCGTGGGTTTTCCGGCGAGGTTTCACGGTGAGACAGTTGTGGGTTTCTTGAAGTCGGGACCGGGTTCGGTTCTGTGCAGTCAGGGTTTCTTGGTGTCAGGTGTTGAAGGTGAGGAGGAGAGGAGAAGGAGAAGATGGAGGTGGTGGAGACGGGGTAAGGCCGACTAGGGTGGTCGGCGGCGAGGAGGGGGTGCAGGCGAGGGTTCTTGGGTTGGGTTGCAGTGGGTTGGTCAGGGCTAAAGGTGAGGGTGGTGTCGAGAGTTCGTGGAAGAGAAGTGAAGGGAGATGATGATGGGTGGTGACAAAGGGTCGGAGCTCCGGCGATGGGTTAGGGTTTTCTTTGGTTGCTCGGTGATGAGTTCGTCGGGTGAAAGAGAGGGAGGTGATGGAAGTGGTGGAGGCAAGGTTGACGGTGATGAGGGTGTCGAGGAGATGGGGATGCCGGCGGTAAGGGGACGACGACGAGCGCGACACGAGGGTGTGGGTTCTCGTGGCGCGGGGCTTCACAACGAAGATGAAAAGAAGAAGAGAAGGTGAGAATATGGGAAAGGAGGTGATGGGATTTAGGTGATTAATATAGTGGGGGGAGAGAGAGAGATCGTGAGATTTAGATAGGATTTGAATTAAAAATATATTTAGAAATATATTTTAGTTTTAAAATATTTATATATATAACGTATAAATATATATTTAAACAGTTAATTTTAAAAAATATTTTATTAAGTGAATTTGAGTTTTCTGGTAAATACAAAAATACTCCAAAATATGCCATGGTCGGGTCTAAAATCACGGTTTGAAAATACGGTTAATATACGTGTCAACCAAAACCAAAATAGGATATCCGGATAACGAAAATGCATACCCCAAGAACGGATACACGTAGCGTGGACGTAGCTATCCAAACGAGTCTGTTTCACTGAACGGAACAAGAACACGATGTACGGATGCTACCACAGGATTAGGGGTATGATACAGGCCATGCTAGATAATTTTAAAATATTTTATTTGACCTTATATGTTATATTGACAAATGCAAATTTAAGATATAAAGCAGTTATACAACATGAAAGTGCACGGATCCTCATAACTAACCGGGATAAATCATAAACAGGAATCAAGACGGATTTTCAGCATACGGGTCAGGTCAGATGCAAACACAGATACCAATTACACTATTCGCACCCATAACATAATAAATCAAGAAATAGCTACTCGATATATAAATTAATCAACTAAGTACGGTATAACGAACTAGGGTGTTAAATTATACCCAAATACAAAAAGAATTTCTTCCTCGAAATTCCCGGAACAAGAAAAGACAAACAAGCATGAATCTATGTGAAGAGGTATGGAAACTTCTATCGAATCTTGTCTTCTCATTCCCAAGTCAATTCTCCATGCGAGCGATTCCCCCATGAAACAAGTACGAGAGGGACAACCTTGTTCTTGAGAAACTTTTTTTTTCGATCAACAATCGACATCGGTCGTTCTTCATAGGTCAAATCCTCCCTTACTGTCAGCTCTGAATGATCTAGCACGTGTGTTTCATCTCGAACATACTTACGGAGTTGAGATACATGAAACACGTCATGAATACTCGCCAAAGACGATAGTAACGCCAATCGATAAGCTATTTTTCCAACGCGCTCGATAATATCGAAAGGCCCCATGAATCACGGGCTGAGCTTGCCTCGACTCCCAAAACGAATCACTCCTCTAGTTGGTGATATCTTCAAGAACACAAGGTCACCAACTACAAACTCTAGAGGTCTTCTCGATGTATCGGCCCAAATCTTCTGCTGATCTTGTGCTGCCTTCATGTGATTCTGGATCGTATTAACTTTCTCCACGGTTTGTACAATAAGATCCGGTCCCAATAACCTTCACCCTTCGACATTGTCCCTGCAAACAGGTGAGCAACACTTGCGACCATATAACGCTTCGAATGGAGCCATCTGAATAGTCGCCTGAAAGCTGTTATTATACGAAAACTCCACCATGTGTAGATGATCCTCCCACGAAACCTTGAAGTCCAACATGCAAGCTCTCAACATATGTTCAAGAGTTTGGATCGTTCTTTCTGACCGGTCATCTGTCTGAGGATGATAAACGGTGCTAAACTTTAATCAAGCCCCCAAACTTTCCTGTAAAACTCCTCCAGAAGTGTGACAGAAATCGGGTATCACGATCGGAAACGATGCTCACGGGTACTCCGTGCAATCTCACAATCTCTTGCAGGTATCGTTCTGCCAACGCTTCCGTTGACTGACCAACTCTAAATGTTATGAAATGAGCTGTCTTGGTCAATCGATCAACAATCACCCAAACTGCATTGTTTCCCTTTGGACTCTGTGGTAGAGCTGTTACGAAATCCATGATTATATGTTCTCACTTCCACCGAGGAATTGAAAGTGGTTGCAATAAACCAGCTACCCTTTGATGTTCGGCCTTAACTTGCTGACACACCAAGCACTTCGCTACAAAGCGAGCAATCTCTCTTTTCATGCCTTCACACCAGAAATGCTGTCGTAGATAACGGTACATCTTCATGCCTCCTGGATGTACGGAATATGCGGAACTGTGCACCCCCTTCATAATTTCTTCGCGAATATCTCCCTTCGGCACACACAAACGGCTACCATATCGCAACGAACCATCTTCATGAATCAACAAGTCCGTTCGAAGTCCCACTTCAACCTGTTCTCGAAACTTCTGCAATCTTGGGTCCTGTGACTGTGCTGCTTTAATACTATCGATCAACGATGACTGTACTTGCAGCTGCATCAACTGTCCTGAAGAATGCGGTAACACGATCTCCAACTCGAATCTCCGAAAATCATCGATAAGCTCTTTCTGTGCAGTCAACATCCGAATTGCTGGTAACCGACTAAGCGCATCCGGTACTACATTAACTTTCCCGGGATGGTACTTAAGATCAAGATCATAGTCAGCCATCAGCTCCAACCATCTACGCTGCTTCATGTTAAGCTCTTTCTGCATGAACACATACTTTAGGCTTTTGTGATCGATGAATACTTCGACCCTTTCGTCCAATAAGTAGTGTCTCCAAATCTTCAAAGCGAAAATCACAGCTGCTATCTCCAAATCATGAATTGGGTAATTCTTCTCATGGGTCTTCAACTGTCTCGATGCATAAGCTATAACTTTCCCATGCTGCATCAAAACACATCCCAAATCTTTCCCAGGTGCAACGCTGTGAATCACCAATCCTTCGGAACCGTCTGGTACGGTCAAAATAGGAGCGGTTATCAACCTTTGCTTCAACGCCTCAAAAGCTGACGCACAACTATCCGTTCATACAAATGGTACATCCTTCCGTGTAAGCTTGGTCAAATGCTCAGCCAATTGAGCAAAATTCTCCACGAATCTTCTGTAGTATCCTGCAAGTCCCAGAAAACTTCTGATCTCCGCTACATTCCTCGGAATCGGCCAATCTTGAACTGCTGCAATCTTCTCAGGGTCAACGGCGATTCCATCTTGGGATACGACATGCCCCAAAAACTTCACTTCTTCAAGCCAAACTCGCACTTACTCATCTTTGCATACAATCTTTCATGCCTCAATGTCTACAGTGCGATCTTCAAGTGTTGTGCATGCTCTTCTAGGCTCATCGAGTAGACCAGAATATCATCGATGAACACCACTATAAACTGGTCCAAGAACGGTGAAAAGATTCGGTTCATCAAGTCCATAAATATCGCCGGTGCATTCGTGACTCCGAATGGCATCATTAAATACTCGTAATGTCCATATCGAATTCGGAACGCAGTCTTGCAAATATCCTCTGATATAATTCGAACTTGATGATATTCGGATCGCAAATCCAGCTTCGAGAATACCCTCGCGCTATTAAGTTGCTCGATATGCGAAAGATCGGGTACTTGTTCTTAATAGTCACCCGGTTTAATTCTCGATAATCAATGCACATCCTCCTTGTGCCATATTTCTTCTTGACTAGAAGAACTGGAGCCCCCCAAGGTGAATTGCTGCTGCGAATCCAACCCTTCTCTAGCAATTCGGTAACCTGCTTCTTTATTTCTTCCAACTCCATTGGTGCCATCGGATAGTACGTCTTTGAGATTGGCGGTACACCAGGATCAAGATCAATCGCGAACTCCACATCTCTCTTTGGCGGTAAACCCGAGATGTCCTCGAACACGTCCATGAACTCTCGAACTATAGCTGGCGCTTCTTCCTCATCAACTTCCATCGACGAAAGAACAGTGTTTGTCGGCCTAGCCCTAAACTCGACTGGCCCAACAGAATAGCTACCTCCAGCAAAAACAAACTCCGGATGTCCGGGAATCTGAAAAATTACTTTCTTTGCCCTACAATCAATGTGAGCGTGGAAAGTGCCGAGAAAGTCCATTCCCAAGACAATATCAAAACTGCCGGTATCAATCACCAAGAAATCTGCAAATAACTCCCGTCCGCAGATAACAACCGAACAATCCTTGCACTCACTACTAGATATGATTTTCCCGTTCCCGGTGTGTATGTCCCAACAACAAGATAGGGTCGTGCAAGAAATCGAATGTGCAACAATAAACTTGGATGACATACAACAATGGGATGCATCTGAATCGAATAATGATAGTGCAGGAAAAACATGAACAAGTAGGATACCCGAAATGACTTCACATGAAGCCAAACACTGAAGAAGATAAGCATGGTAAACAGGATTCATGCTTGCGATAAAACATGAACTGGTAAGCAATGAAACCGAGAGAAGCAAGGTAATATAACGATCATAAAACCAGGAAATGAATCAAGACTAAGACTCCAAGTTACTGAAATAGAGTACCGGATTGTAACCATGCTGCAATTCATAGTTACAATCACATAACTCCATTTAAGTCGCACAAATCCTAGTTTCAGAATCAAAGGAAGATGGAAGGAGAAACAATAAGGAACCAAAAGGATTCCAAGCCGAGATGCAAAGTCATTCCATCTCGTCAAGATAAAGGGCCAAGAGAAAGATAAGATTCAAGAATGGCAAGAAGGTAAAGTGGCAGGACATGTTCCTAATTACAGGTTTTCTGATTCGTGTATTGGGTCCAATACCCAAGTACAAAAGAATCAAACCCGATTAACCTAAATCCTATGGTTCTGATACCAAACAAACCCTGTCATGCCCCGCTTCCCAGAGTGCGCTAAGATCGGCACATGACAGAGCCAACCAGGCTACCTGTGGGTAGCAAACATCCCTCCACAGTCACATTACGGCTGTCTATAAGATACCAAGAACAGTAAAATAAAAACAAACTATCTAGTACATGTCCATATGCCAGAATAAACGAGTCAAGAAATAATATGCGGAAGCAATAAATCCAATAAACAATAACATCTGGAAAGTACGTCCCAAATACTGGCTCATATCAGGAAATGAAAGTACGGAAATAAAACTAAACTAAACTAGACACTAACATGATCCTCACTGCTCGACCTAATGGCAGAAATACTCCTGATCAGTCTGCGAAAGAGACAGAGGATCTGGGCCATGCAAAACCCAGACGTCAGTGCGTCATAATATCAAACAATAAAATATAATCAGGAGGTAACAAGATATGCAGGTATGAGTATGAACAGTAATGAGTGTATAACAGTAACGCGAATATGGAACAGTGAAGTGTATGTGCATGTGTTGGGTAATCTATGCTACTGGGTTAATTACTCTCAAGTCTTTGAAATTAATTTAATGAATCGTCGATGTAACTCAATAGTATCCCGTGCATACCCGAGACCACGGTCCTGACTCTCGGGGCTGAATCCGAGACGTGCCGCTAAGCACAAAACAGGAAACATGTACAGACGAATGATGTCAGCAGCATCATCCGGGACTGGCCTAGCCCCCAAAACTGATCAGTATAAGCGTCGAACTGTTGAGTTACAAGTCAGGTTTCATTATTGATTTCCCCTTACCCCCAAGGTTATGTGTTCAAGTCAGGTATTGATAAATCTGGAGCTAATGCCGACACAGGATCAAGCAGGTACAGGTTTTGTCTATACAGACAACAGTAACGTCCATTGGGACAACGAGTCAGCGTTGTCGGCATTAGTAATAGGATCAGGTATCAAGTCAAGCAGCAGTGTATCAGGCCATGTCATGTGGTGCATATATATCAAGTGGATGCCCAACAGTAAAATGTAAGAGGTATTGAATCACGGTAAAAGCACGGATGCACGAATGGAAATCAGCGATAACATATAATGAGTTCATGAGTCGTATGATGCATACTAGCAAGCATGGTATATGAATCTAGTAGTAACATGAAGCAATTAGGTTCTGGCATGCAACTACTTACGTAATAAATGATACGGATATGAACGGGTATCATAAAACAGTAAAACGGTAACATGCGATGCACAATGCAATAAACATGTAATATTATTATTAATATGGATGCAAATATAATAATATAGCATGTAGCAAGATAAACTTGCATGCGACTAGATATGTAATAAACTGTACGGATGTGAACGGATATTATAAAACCGTAAAACTGTAACATAGAATGCACAATGCAATGAACATGTAATATTATTATTAATATGGATGAAAAATATATATCATAGCATGTAGAAAGATAAACTTGCATGCAACAAGATATGTAATAAGTGATACGGATACGAACGGTTATCCGAAAACAGTAAAACGATAACATGGATGTACAATGCAGTAAACATGTAATATTTTTATTCATATGGATGCAAAATATACATCATAGCATGTAGCAAGATAAACTTGCCTGATCGGATCTCACGACAGAGTGCGTACGCCGCGTACGATGTCGGTAAATGTCGCAATGCACACGCATGTACAGAACTGGACCAGGCAAAGCAAGAACATGACCATGCTGGCTAGGAATGTCCACTGGGTCACCCGGATCATCAGCGACGGTACGGCTCCGACTATCATCGGGAAAATCCGGATCAAGAAAGGAGAAGAAGAAAGAAGAAAAGGGAGGGCTGGGGTTGGTGTGGCTCTGGGTTTTGGGTTCTGGGGTAGAGAAGAAGGCGGGGGGATGACGATGATGGGTCATGGGTTTTCCGGCGAGGTTTCATGGCGAGGCAGTTGTGGGTTTCTTGAAGTCGAGATCGGGTTCGGTTCTGTGCAGTCGGGGTTTCTTGGTGTCGGGTGTTGAAGGCGAGGAGGAAAGGAGAAGGAGAATTTGGAGGTGGTGGAGACGGGGTAAGGCCGATTAGGGTGGCCGGCGGCAAGGAGGGGGTGCAGGCGAAGGTTCTCGGGTTGGGTTGCAGTGGGTTGGTCGGGGCTGAAGGTGAGGGTGGTGTCGAGAGGTCATGGAAGAGAGGTGAAGGGAGATGATGATGGGTGGTGACAACGGGTCGGAGCTCTGGCGATGGGTTAGGGTTTTTTTTGGATGCTCGGTGATGGGTTCGTCGGGTGAAAGAAAGGGAGGTGATGGAAGTGGTGGAGGTAAGGTTGACAGTGACGAGGGTGTCAAGGAGATGGGGATGCTGGCGGTGAGGGGACGGCGACGAGCGTGACGCACGGACGTGGGTTCTCATGGCGCGGGGCTTCGTGATGAAGACGAAAAGAAGAAGAAAATGTGAGAATATGGGAAAAGTGGTGATGGGATTTAGGTAATTAATATAGTGGGGGAGAGAGAGAGAGAATGAGAGATCGTGAGATTTAGATAGGATTTGAATTAAAAATATATTTGGAGATATATTTTAGTTATAAAAGATTTATATATATAACGTATAAATATATATTTAAACAGTTAATTTTAAAAGAATATTTTATTAAGTGAATTTGAGTTTTCTGGCAAATACAAAAATACTCCAAAATATACCTGGGTCGGGTCTAAATTTATGGTTCGAAAATACGGTTAATATACGTGTCAACCAAAACCAAAATAGGATATCCGGGTAAAGAAAATGCATACCCCAAGAACGGATACACGTAGCGTGCACGTAGCTATCCAAACGCGTCCGTTTCACTGAACGGAACAAGAACACGATGTACGGATGCTACCAAAGGCTTAGGAGTATGATACATGCCATACTAGATAATTTTAAAATATTTTATTTGACCTCATATATTATATTGACAAATGCATATTTCAGTTATAAAGCAGTTATACAACATGAAAGTGCACAGATCCTCATAACTAGCCGGGATAAATCATAAACAGGAATCAAGACGGATTTCCAGCATACGGGTCAGGTCAGATGCAAACACAGATACCAATTACACTATTCGCACCCATAACATATAAATCAAGAAATATCTACTCGATATATAAATTAATCATCTAAGTACGGTATAACGAACTAGGGTGTTACAATAAACATGCATGAAACATGTTTGTTTCATCTGAATCATGGTTCCCACCTAGGGTGACCCTATTTTGATCACTTTTACTGTAATGTGGCCACTACATAGGATAGTACCCATACATATGTATCAATTTGACACTAAAATACCCCCAAGTATAATTTTAAGTTTCTAAATTGAAACTTATATGTACATTTACATGTATTTTGCAATTCTTGATGTAATCTAAATTCAAACATGATTATAAACGAAATGAATAAAATATGTAATCATTTGCTTCTATATGTCTCTTGTGCACAATCTTATATGCATATGTATAATCCCTATATTGGCTCTGATACCATAAGGGGGTTCAGGATCATAAGACAAGGTAAACAAGAAGATGGAATGAGAACTGGTTTTGATCTTATTTGAATTGAGAGTATTTGGATACAGAAGTAAAGAGTAGAAATCACAAAGTTTACAAGACTCTGAACTCTCTCTCTAAAACCTCTCCAAAAAACCTCTGCCTAGTTACATGAACTGGTTGTGTTCAAAAGATGCTTTCTACAAAGAAGACGAGACAAGACAAGACACCCATTCATAAGATTCTTTCTGCAAAAGAAGAAGACAAGAAGGCCACTCAAATAATTGAAGACAGCTAAGGCAATTAGCCACTCAGCTTTTCAAAATGCAAGACAAGACATCCACTCAAAAGATTCGTGCTCATCCAACTCAAAGAGGATTCAAGTCTATATAAACAAGGCTCATTCATGTAACTAGGCAGAGGTTTTTTGGAGAGGTTTTAGAGAGAGAGTTCAGAGTCTTGTAAACTTTGTGATTTCTACTCTTTGAATCTGTATCCAAATACTCTCAATTCAAATAAAATCAAAGTCAGTTCTCATTCCATCTTCTTGTTTACTCTGTGCTTTTGAGAGGAATCTTTAGTAATCGAATTTTGGGCAAATCCGCAGCCATTAACGGATTTAATATGCCTTTACCAACCACCGTTTGAGATTGGGCTAGCATGTAGATTTGAACCGTTCTACATATGACGTTGTTGTGGAGAATTACTTCTCCAGTAAATTGGCTGTTTGAGAGCCATACTCCTTTGGGTTAGGAGCAAACCTTTTTAAAACGGATTTGATAAGTCTTTACCGGTAGCCGTTTGCTCCGGACTAGCTGTAGTTACCATTCACTACAGAGAACACTAGAAAGATAAGATAAGATATATACATTTTATATTTTTTTTTATTTATTTATTTTTTTTTTTATTTTTATTTTTTATTTTTTATAATTTACAATTCGAAAGGGTCTTGAGCACAAGGCCCTCCCATAGGATCAGTAGAGGATCCTTCTGAGGAATGCTTGGAGTTTGATTTTGAGCTTCTCATTTGTTTCTGCATTTTTTTGAATTTTTGGAACTCCAGAAAAATCTTCATATCATCATTCTCTGAATCTGAGGAGTTGAAATCTATGTCTGCTTTTGCCTTCTTTTGAGTCTTTACTTCTTTTGCAGGAGTTTTTGGTTCAGGCTTTGCTGGTTCTTTTGGAATTTGCTGAATTTCTTGTTGAAGTTTCTTTCCCGTTTGAATGTAATGTAATACTGCTTTCTCATTGCAGTAGTCTTGAGTGTAACGGGTCCACCATTTGACTTTGAATTCTCTACCCAGACTGAGAGGGTAGTCACCGTTGTAGTGTTTGAATAATGTAAATGTCCAACAAAATATCCATGGGACTTTGAAGGATTTGTGGAATAGGAGGGCTTTTTTGAAATGTTCACCTCCTGTTCTTTGGACCCAAGTTTGAAAGGCCTTTAGAACAACAGGTGGAAGTATGTCTGGAACGGGGCCAAAACGTAGCCACCATTCATAGAACCAGATAGGAATATTGTCAGCACAATTTGAATGGAAGGTAAGGAACCATGAATGATTGAATGGCCTATAGAATAAGGTTCGAAACCAAACCATTTGATAGTCTTGGTATGTATAACCTTTGGGAACGTAAGTAATTGAGAATTCTTTTGTAGTCCAGATGCTGGACCATTCATTTGGTAGAATAACCTTCTTTATGACACATTTTGAATAAGAAATCAGTGAAGTAGTTTTTCTATCAGGAGTATGAGTGATTTCAGCTGACCCGGAGTCAACTAAGATCAACTCATAGAATTGTTGAGTTTTGAGGGGATCATCCAGCCAATAGGAGTTCGGCGGGAATAATTGATGAGTGTAGATTTGAAGTGTGTTGTAGTGGGGAGGTTCTTTGAAGGTGGTCAAGCAGATGTGTTGAACACCAGATTTTGTGAAATATGGGCTGTCTTGATCTTTTGGAGAAGTTTGAACTGTTTGAACTTATGGAGTTGAATTTTGAGGTTTCTTGCTTTCTACTACTGATGAGTAAGTCAGAGCAGGGAAATCTTGGAGAATATGGAATTTGTTCGTTGATGAAGTTGCTGTTGTCAATTTTTTCATCTCATAATCCTTTGAAGTGCGAACTTTTGAATTGGGATCACCCATTTTTTCCTGTAAAAAGTCTGGTAATGAATTGTCAGTACCTTTTAATTATTGAATATTAAAATCAAAGACAGAAAGTAAAGCTTGCCATCTAGCGAATATTTGTTTTGAAACTAGATTTTTTACGTCTTTTTCTAAAATGAATTTTGCGGATTGACAGTCTATTCTAAGGAGAAACTTTTTATTAAAAAGATCATCTTGAAATTTTAAAATGCAATTAACAATTGAAAGCATTTCCTTTTTAATAGTATAGTAATTTTTCTGAGGTCCTAACCAGACACCAGAGTGATATCTGACTAGATCTTCTTTTGAAGAGTTTGGTAGCCGTTGTTTTAAAATACCACCGTAACCAATATTTGAAGCATCAGTCTCAACAATCATGAAAGCATCAGGATGAGGAATATTAATGCAAGGTAAAGAATGAATAGTTCTTTTGATTTGTTTAACAATACCTGTATGAATCGAAGTCCAAGGTGGAGGATTTGTTTGAAGTCGTTGAAATAAAGGCGCACAAGTTTGTCTCATTTTTGGAATAAAATCAGAAATATAATTTAAACAACCTAAAAATCTTTGGAGTTGAGTTTTGTCTTTAATTTCATCAGGAAATTTATCAGCAAAATCAATACTTCGATTTATAGGAATAATAGTACCTTGATTTATGAAATGTCCAAGAAAACGAATATTGTTTTGAAATAATTTCATTTTTGTGGCTGAAAGAACTAAGCCATTTTTCTTTACAGTATACAAGAAAGTTTTCAAATGTTTGAAATGTTGATCAATGTTTTCAGAGAAAACTAATACATCATCAATATAAACAATCATAAACTTTGAATATGAATTCAGAATGTCATTCATTATCCTTTGGAATTCTGAAGGGGCGTTTTTGAGTCCAAAAGACATTACATTCCATTCGTAATGGCCAAAGGGTACAGTAAAGGCGGTTTTGTATCTGTCTTTTTCAGCAACTTGAATTTGCCAAAAGCCAGATTTCATGTCAAACTTTGAAAAGATTTTTGCAATACTTAAACGTTTTAATAAATCTCTTTTATTTGGAATAGGGTAACGAATCCATTGAAGAACCTTTTTGAGAGGTTTATAATTAATAACAAGCCTAGGGACACCACGTTCCTTTTCTGCTTGATTTATGACATAAAACGCTGCACAGCTCCAAGGTGATTTGGACGGCCGTATCAGCTCCTTATCTAAAAGAGTTTGAATTTCCTTTTTACAAACTTCTAATAGATCATGATTCATTTGAATGGGTCTTGCCTTTGTAGGAATATTTCTTTCTGAAAATTCCTTTTCATATGGTAATTCAATGATGTGCTTATTTCTTTCCCAAAAAGCATTAGGAAGATCTGCACAGACTTCTCTTTTGAATAGATCTTCTAACTGTTGAATTTCTTGTTTTGTGCTGGGTAATTGTAAGTGCTCTTCAATTTGAGCATAAGACAAATCTTCTTTAAGAAAATTTATCTTATTCTGCTTCCTTTGAATAAGGTTGATATGTTGATAAATGGAGTTATTTTGCAAAGCATTTAACTCCTTTTGTCGAACAGGAATTAAGAATTTGAAATGTATAGTATTACCAATAATGTTAGTGCTGATACCTTTATTATCAACAACAAAAGGGTAGATTTGAGTAAGGAAAGGAGTGCCTAGGATAATATCAGTGTTGAGATTTTCCACTACAATAAACTGATGTTTAAAGCAGTAGTTTTGATTACATATTTCGGTCTTTGTCAACTTTCCTTTGATTCGAAGAGGAGAGTTGTTGGCTGCTATAAGGACTTCATTAGTAAAATTATAATATTTTGTTGGTATTAGACCATCTCTGATGCAGATTTGATCTGCACCACTGTCTAACATTGCAACAAAGGTTTGTTTGAAGTTTCCTATAGAAATAGTTAGATGGACTAACCACTTTTGGAATTGGAATTTCTCAATCGTGGAAATGAATTGAGAAGCTGAAGGTTGAGTAGGGGTAATATTTATTTCTTGTGGAGGAATAAGTGTTTCTTCTTCTTCTTCTTCTTCTAGATAAGTTTCTTTTCCTTTGGAAAGTCTAGATTGAATAATTGCAATATGAGCTTCTAAAGAGAGATTTTTCATCTCTATATTGTTAGTAGTCTGTCTTAAAGACTTAACTTCTTCTTTTAGAATATGAATCTCAGTTTGCAATTCTCTGGTAGAGATGGACTTAATACCAGAGGTTTGATTCATAGGATACTTTTCAAAAACTTTTGATATACTGAAAGGTTGAATGATATTAAACTTCTCATCTTCTTGCAGAATTAAAGATTTTAATCTTTCAAAAAGTTCCTTTTGTTTAATAGGATCAGGTAATTGTTGAATCATATCAAAGATGAATTGTTTTGTATCAGAATTTATCTTCTTATTATCAGTAGAAGACTTAATCATATTAATCTGTTTACAGTGACAGTCATCCTGACTTTCACTAGAGGAATCATAATTGCCATTATCATCGTCAGTAATATAATTGATTTCAGAATAGATTTGGAATCTGTCTTTTAACTTGTTTCTGATATTTTCTTCAATATCAGAAATGCCATCAATGATTTCATTTATCTTTCCTTTGCTTCGACATTTGCTAGCAATATGACCTTTCTTGCCACATTTAAAGCATTTGAAATCACTTGAATTCTTTTTTCTATTAAATCTTCTGAATTTCTTTGGGGAAAAGGAATCTTCTCTATATTCCTTTTTCTTTGAATATCTTTTTTGTGAAAAAGATTTTTGAAGGAATTTTTTCTTTCTTTCATACATAATGTCAGGAGGAGTAGGTCGTGGATAGTAGTCTTTAGTTCTACTACTGTTCCAATTTTTACGAGGTCTATTGAAATTTGGTTTCTTTTTTCTTCCAATTTTATTAATATCCTGATTAGAGTTATTCTGTAAGATATTATTTTTAACATTATTGATTTGTTGAACGACAGAGTTGTCAAATGAATCAGAAGATAATGAGGAATCTGAATCTGATTCTTCCTTATCTTCTATAGTATCAATATTGTTGATTTTTGAAGGACCAGGAAGGTTCTTGTTAATTGAATTAAGTGTTTGATTCAATTCCTGATTAGAGTTACTCTGTAAGATATCATTTTCAACATTATTGATTTGTTGAACGACAGAGTTGTCAGAGGATTGAACTACAGAGTTTTCAGAGGAATTAGATTCTAATGAGGAGTCTGATTCTTCATTTTCTTCTATAGTGTCAATATTGTTGATTTTTGAAGGACCGGGAAGGTTCTTGTTAATTGAATCAAGTGTTTGATTTAGTTTAGATAATAATGACTCGTTTTCAAACGTGAGCTTATTTTCTAAGGCTCTAGGAATACTTCTTGGCTGAAAATGTGGTAAGGAAGTACTGTGAGGGAATGTTGAACTTGTTGGTTTTTGAAATAGCCTTAATGTCAGTAGATAAGGAATCTATTTGTGTTGAAATCGTGTGTAAAACTTGATTGGAGTAGTTATTCTGTTGATATAATTTCTTGACATCATCCAAATTAACTTGATCATTTCTTCTAGGGTCAATACTTTCACGACCCTTTTTGAAAGGTGTAGCTATGACTTCTCCTTCTTTGGAATGGAGTTTCAAGGTCTGTAAGGGAGGAGTGATAGCAGTAATAGTAGTGCCATCTTGAAGTTGCCATTTCTTGTACAAACTTGTTTGTACATTAATAGCAGATTTTTTGAATGGTTCAGAAATTTCATTTTTTGTAAAATAAAAATCTAACCAGTTTTCAAAATGAAAGGGAGCATGATATTTTTGAATATCTTTTATCCATTGAAGTCGAATTTTAGCTTGACAGTAAGCATCTAGCTTAGAATACCATGTGTCGTATTCTGATTCTTCTTTGAAATCCTTTTCAAGTTCTTCGATATCAATCTTAACACCAACTTTAGTGATAACATTAATACCGTGGAATTCTCCATGCATCTGACTGGAATTAGGAGAATTATTAGGAGAAAAATTGAGTTCATTTGAAATGTCAGGAATATGTGTTTGATTGTGAATCCTTATTGAAGGATCTTCTTGAGTATAAGGAGTTTCTACTATGAAAGATCTAGATTCTCTAAATGAATTTCTAGGAATAGAGTAGGGTCTGATGGATGTCCTATTTTCATTGAGTGAGTTGAAACGAACCAGGACTGTACCATCTTGTTCTTCAATTATCTCTTGAATTTCTGTTCTCTCGAGATTTCTTGGTCTCTGAGGAACATCTATTTGAAAGGCTTCTGGAATGGTAATTTCATTCCATTTCAGACGTTTAGGAACAAAGGTCTTTGAATAGTCAGCATCAATTTGTAATAGTATTGTCTCATCAGTAAAGTTATTAACTAATTTGCATTTGGGATTAATAGCAGAACTCATTAATCTAAAGTAAATGCGATAAATAATTACAAATTGTTCTGCAAGTTTTTCAAATTCGTCTCCTTGCAGATGAACATCAAGGATTAAGGAATTCATAATTAAAGGATCAGTTAATGATACAGGAAAATTAGGAATACAATTAAAATAAATAGGACCATTACAAATATTAGTTTGAATCATACTTAAAATTGACGATTTGTATCTTCGCAAACGTTTATCACGTAAAGCCATGTAAACAGGAATGTCTATGCCAATATGAGCAAGTGGTTTGACTGCTACTTGAATCATACCAAAATGAATATAACGAAATCCTTTTTCTAAATATTTTTGTAAAGAAATATGAGATAAAAGAGGAATTGATTGAAACTTGTTTTGAATGTTTAAAGTCTCTTCATGAATTTTTACGCTCAAAGCGCTTTTGAAATCAAAAGTACCAATTTTATAAATATTTTCAATATTTTCATTAGGAATAGTCCAATTTGAAAAGTCCTCATTAATCATCTCTTCTTTGCTTTGTATTATGTGTCCTGAATTACTTCCAGAACCAGAGAAAAGTTTTCTAATAAAACCATCCATCATTAATAGCAATTTTATGAACTAAACACAGTTCATACCTTGACCGGGAACAACGGGAACACTCCACCGGGAACACCACGCTCTCTCTCGGGCTTACCAACGGATTCACGAGCTTACCAACGTCTTACCAACGCTCAGGATATTCACTATGAATAGGTCACTCGTTGCTCTCAACAAAGAGTGGAATTACTAGAACACTTGGCTCTGATACCATAAGGGGTTCAGGACCATAAAACAGAGTAAACATGAAGATGGAATGAGAACTGACTTTGATTTTATTTGAATTGAGAGTATTTGGATACAGATTCAAAGAGTAGAAATCACAAAGTTTACAAGACTCTGAACTCTCTCTCTAAAACCTCTCCAAAAAACCTCTGCCTTGTTACATGAATGAACCTAGTTTATATAGACTTGAATCCTCTTTGAGTTGGATGAGCACGAATCTTTTAGTGTTGTCTTGTCTTTCCTTTCTCAATAGTTGAGTCTGTCTTCAATTATATGAGTAGATGTCTTGTCCTTCCTTTCTTGAATAGTTGAGTCTGTCTTTAATTATTTGAGAAAGCATCTTTCTTTTTCTTTTGAGCTGTCATCTTTGATTAGACATCTTTTGTCTTCTTTTGAGCTGGCATCTTTTGAGTAGACATCTTTTGTCTTCTTTTGAACTGGCATCTTTTGAATAGGCTCTTTACTTTTGAGCTGTCCTTGCTTTTGAGAGGAATCTTTAGTAATCGAATTTTGGGCAAATCCGCAGCCATTAACGGATTTAATATGCCTTTACCAACCACCGTTTGAGGTTCGGCTAGTATGTAGATTTGAACCGTTCTACATATGACGTTGTTGTGGAGAATTACTTCTCCAGTAAATTGGCTGTTTGAGAGCCATACTCTTTTGGGTTAGGAGCAAACCTTTTTTGAACGGATTTGATAAGTCTTTACCGGTAGCCGTTTGCTCCGGACTAGCTGTAGTCACCATTCACTACAGAGAACACTAGAAAGATAAGATAAGATATATACATTTTTTTTTTTTTAATATAATTTACAATTCGAAAGGGTCTTGAGCACAAGGCCCTCCCATAGGATCAGTAGAGGATCCTTCAGAGGAATGCTTGGAGTTCGATTTTGAGCTTCTCATTTGTTTCTGCATTTTTTTGAATTTTTGGAACTCTAGAAAAATCTTCATATCATCATTCTCTGAATCTGAGGAGTTGAAATCTATGACTGCTTTTGCCTTCTTTTGAGTCCTTACTTCTTTTGCAGGAGTTTTTGGTTCAGGCTTTGCTGGTTCTTTTGGAATTTGCTGAATTTCTTGTTGAAGTTTCTTTCCCGTTTGAATGTAATGTAATACTGCCTTCTCATTGCAGTAGTCTTGAGTGTAACGGGTCCACCATTTGACTTTGAATTCTCTACCCAGACTGAGAGGGTAGTCACCGTTGTAGTGTTTGAATAATGTAAATGTCCAACAAAATATCCATGGGACTTTGAAGGATTTGTGGAATAGGAGGGCTTTTTTGAAATGTTCACCTCCTGTTCTTTGGACCCAAGTTTGAAAGGCCTTTAGAACAACAGGTGGAAGTATGTCTGGAACGGGGCCAAAACGTAGCCACCATTCATAGAACAAGATAGGAATATTGTCAGCACAATTTGAATGGAAGGTAAGGAACCATGAATGATTGAATGGCCTATAGAATAAGGTTCGAAACCAAGCCATTTGATAGTCTTGGTATGTATAACCTTTGGGAACGTAAGTAATTGAGAATTCTTTTGTAGTCCAGATGCTGGACCATTCATTTGGTAGAATAACCTTCCTTATGACACATTTTGAATAAGAAATCAGTGAAGTAGTTTTTTCTATCAGGAGTATGAGTGATTTCAGCTGACCCGGAGTCAACTAAGATCAACTCATAGAATTGTTGAGTTTTGAGGGGATCATCCAGCCAATAGGAGTTCGGCGGGAATAATTGATGAGTGTAGATTTGAAGTGTGTTGTAGTGGGAAGGTTCTTTGAAGGTGGTCAAGCAGATGTGTTGAACACCAGATTTTGTGAAATATGGGCTGTCTTGATCTTTTGGAGAAGTTTGAACTGTTTGAACTTGTGGAGTTGAATTTTGAGGTTTCTTGCTTTCTACTACTGATGAGTAAGTCAGAGCAGGGAAATCTTGGAGAATATGGAATTTGTTCGTTGATGAAGTTGCTGTTGTCAATTTTTTCATCTCATAATCCTTTGAAGTGCGAACTTTTGAATTGGGATCACCCATTTTTTCCTGTAAAAAGTCTGGTAATGAATTGTCAGTACCTTTTAAATATTGAATATCAAAATCAAAGACAGAAAGTAAAGCTTGCCATCTAGCGAATATTTGTTTTGAAACTAGATTTTTTACGTCTTTTTCTAAAATGAATTTTGCGGATTGACAGTCTATTCTAAGGAGAAACTTTTTATTAAAAAGATCATCTTGAAATTTTAAAATGCAATTAACAATTGAAAGCATTTCCTTTTTAATAGTATAGTAATTTTTCTGAGGTCCTAACCAGACACCAGAGTGATATCTGACTAGATCTTCTTTTGAGAGTTTGGTAGCCGTTGTTTTAAAATACCACCGTAACCAATATTTGAAGCATCGGTCTCAACAATCATGAAAGTATCAGGATGAGGAATATTAATGCAAGGTAAAGAATGAATAGTTCTTTTGATTTGTTTAACAATACCTGTATGAATCGAAGTCCAAGGTGGAGGATTTGTTTGAAGTCGTTGAAATAAAGGCGCACAAGTTTGTCTCATTTTTGGAATAAAATCAGAAATATAATTTAAACAACCTAAAAATCTTTGGAGTTGAGTTTTGTCTTTAATTTCATCAGGAAATTTATCAGCAAAATCAATACTTCGATTTATAGGAATAATAGTACCTTGATTTATGAAATGTCCAAGAAAACGAATATTGTTTTGAAATAATTTCATTTTTGTGGCTGAAAGAACTAAGCCATTTTTCTTTACAGTATACAAGAAAGTTTTCAAATGTTTGAAATGTTGATCAATGTTTTCAGAGAAAACTAATACATCATCAATATAAACAATCATAAACTTTGAATATGGATTCAGAATGTCATTCATTATCCTTTGGAATTCTGAAGGGGCGTTTTTGAGTCCAAAAGACATTACATTCCATTCGTAATGGCCAAAGGGTACAGTAAAGGCGGTTTTGTATCTGTCTTTTTCAGCAACTTGAATTTGCCAAAAGCCAGATTTCATGTCAAACTTTGAAAAGATTTTTGCAATACTTAAACGTTTTAATAAATCTCTTTTATTTGGAATAGGGTAACGAATCCATTGAAGAACCTTGTTGAGAGGTTTATAATTAATAACAAGCCTAGGGACACCACGTTCCTTTTCTGCTTGATTTATGACATAAAACGCTGCACAGCTCCAAGGTGATTTGGACGGCCGTATCAGCTCCTTATCTAAAAGAGTTTGAATTTCCTTTTTACAAACTTCTAATAGATCATGATTCATTTGAATGGGTCTTGCCTTTGTAGGAATATTTCTTTCTGAAAATTCCTTTTCATATGGTAATTCAATGATGTGCTTATTTCTTTCCCAAAAAGCATTAGGAAGATCTGCACAGACTTCTCTTTTGAATAGATCTTCTAACTGTTGAATTTCTTGTTTTGTGTTGGGTAATTGTAAGTGCTCTTCAATTTGAGCATAAGATAAATCTTCTTTAAGAAAATTTATCTTATTCTGCTTCCTTTGAATAAGGTTGATATGTTGATAAATGGAGTTATTTTGCAAAGCATTTAACTCCTTTTGTCGAACAGGAATCAGGAATCTAAAATGTATAGTATTACCCATAATGTTAGTGCTGATACCTTTGTTATCAACAACAAAAGGGTAGATTTGAGTAAGGAAAGGAGTGCCTAGGATAATATCAGTGTTGAGATTTTCCACTACAATAAACTGATGTTTAAAGCAGTAATTTTGATTACATATTTCGGTCTTTGTCAACTTTCCTTTGATTCGAAGAGGAGAGTTGTTGGCTGCTATAAGGACTTCATTAGTAAAATTATAATATTTTGTTGGTATTAGACCATCTCTGATGCAGCTTTGATCTGCACCACTGTCTAACATTGCAACAAAAGTTTGTTTGAAGTTTCCTATAGAAATAGTTAGATGGACTAACCACTTTTGAAATTGGAATTTCTCAATCGTGGAAATGAATTGAGAAGCTGAAGGTTGAGTAGGGGTAATATTTATTTCTTGTGGAGGAATAAGTGTTTCTTCTTCTTCTTCTTGATAAGTTTCTTTTCCTTTGGAAAGTATAGATTGAATAATTGCAATATGAGCTTCTAAAGAGAGATTTTTCTTTCTTTCAGTGGAAGGAGCACTGATTCCAGTAATTCCAAAAGCTTGACAGAAAGATCCCATTTCTTTTCTCTTACTGCCATATTTAGCCTGGAATTTGAGTTCTTGGCAAGCTGCAAGGGCTTCTTTTTTGACAAAAGCAAAAAGTTGACCAAAGGTCATTGAAGTGAAATCAATTTGTTCTGTTCCCATTTCCTTTTGTAAATCGATCATAATTCTTTGGGAAAACAGAGTTGGTAAACTAGTAATGAATTTTTCTTTCCAGAATGGTGCAGTACTGTCTGTTCGTTTAAGAACATGAGTCAAAAACATGTCTTTGTACCATCTGAAGTCACTAAGTGTTGGACACCTAGTGTTAGTAAGGAATATCTTTGAAGAAGCTAATTCTTCATGAGGGTTTCCTACGAAGTGCATAGCTATGGTAACTATGAGGAAATCACTTGAATCGTTTTGGGTAGTAATTTCTCCTTGGGCATTTTCTACGTCTATAGTATGCTCAAGAATTGTTGTTTTGTCTTGCAAGGTCAAAGCATTGTCCCACCAATACTTTAACTGTCCAGTAAAACCAGTTATGAATAAACTCGCAATATCTTGTTCAGAACATTTTTTCATTTTGTATGCTAATTTGGCCATACCCATTTCTTGTAATGTGTTGAGTATTTCATACTCACTTTTTCCATCAATATTCCATTCATAAATGGAATTTCCATCATAATCCTTCGTATGAAATTTTGCTCTTTCTTCATACATAATGTCAGGAGGAGTAGGTCGTGGATAGTAGTCTTTAGTTCTACTACTGTTCCAATTTGTACGAGGTTTATTGAAATCTTTGTAAAGAGCGACGAGTGACCTATTCATAGTGAATATCCTGAGCGTTGGTAAGACGTTGGTAAGCTCGTGAATCCGTTGGTAAGCCCGAGAGAGCGTGGTGTTCCCGGTGGAGTGTTCCCGTTGTTCCCGGTCAAGGTATGAACTGTGTTTAGTTCATAAAATTGCTATTAATGATGGCTGGTTTTATTAGAAAAATTTTCTCTGGTTCTGGAAGTAATTCAGGACACATAATACAAAGCAAAGAAGAGATGATTAATGAGGACTTTTCGAACTGGACTATTCCTAATGAAAATATTGAAAATATTTATAAAATTGGTACTTTTGATTTCAAAAGCGCTTTTAGCGTAAAAATTCATGAAGAGACTTTAAACATTCAAAACAAGTTTCAATCAATTCCTCTTTTATCTCATATTTCTTTACAAAAATATTTAGAAAAAGGATTTCGTTATATTCATTTTGGTATGATTCAAGTAGCAGTCAAACCACTTGCTCATATTGGCATAGACATTCCTGTTTACATGGCTTTACGTGATAAACGTTTGCGAAGATACAAATCGTCAATTTTAAGTATGATTCAAACTAATATTTGTAATGGTCCTATTTATTTTAATTGTATTCCTAATTTTCCTGTATCATTAACTGATCCTTTAATTATGAATTCCTTAATCCTTGATGTTCATCTGCAAGGAGACGAATTTGAAAAACTTGCAGAACAATTTGTAATCATTTATCGCATTTACTTTCGATTAATGAGTTCTGCTATTAATCCCAAATGCAAATTAGTTAATAACTTTACTGATGAGACAATACTATTACAAATTGATGCTGACTATTCAAAGACCTTTGTTCCTAAACGCCTGAAATGGAATGAAATTACCATTCCAGAAGCCTTTCAAATAGATGTTCCTCAGAGACCAAGAAATCTCGAGAGAACAGAAATTCAAGAGATAGTTGAAGAACAAGATGGTACAGTCCTGGTTCGTTTCAACCCACTTAATGAAAATAGGAGATCCGTCAGACCCTACTCTATTCCTAGAAATTCATTTAGAGAATTTAGATCTTTCATTGTAGAAACTCCTTCTACTCAAGAAGATCCTTCAATAAGGATTTACAATCAAACACCTATACCTGACATTTCAAATGAACTCAATTTTTCTCCTAATAATTCTCCTAATTCCAGTCAGATGCATGGAGAATTCCACGGTATTAATGTTATCACTAAAGTTGGTGTTAAGATTGATATCGAAGAACTTGAAAAAGATTTCAAAGAAGAATCAGAATACTACACATGGTATTCTAAGCTAGATGCTTACTGTCAAGCTAAGATTCGACTTCAATGGATAAAAGATATTCAAAAATATCATGCTCCCTTTCATTTTGAAAACTGGTTAGAATTTTATTTTACAAAAAATGAAATTTCCGAACCATTCAAAAAATCTGCTATTAATGTACAAACAAGTTTGTACAAGAAATGGCAACTTCAAGATGGCACTACTATTACTGCTATCACTCCTCCATTACAGACCTTGAAACTCCATTCCAAAGAAGGAGAAGTCATAGCTACACCTTTCAAAAAGGGTCGTGAAAGTATTGACCCTAGAGGAAATGATCAAGTTAATTTGGATGATGTCAAGAAACTATATCACCAGAATAACTATTCCAATCAAGTTTTACACACGATTTCAACACAAATAGATTCCTTATCTACTGACATCAAGGCCATTTCAAAACCAACAAGTTCAACATTCCCTCACAGTACTTCTTTACCACATTTTCAACCAAGAAGTATTCCTAGAGCCTTAGAAAATAAGCTCACGTTTGAAAACGAGTCATTATTATCTAAACTAAATCAAACACTTGATTCAATTAACAAGAACCTTCCTGGTCCTTCAAAAATCAACAATATTGACACTATAGAAGAAAATGAAGAATCAGATTCCTCATTAGAATCTAATTCCTCTGAAAACTCTGTAGTTCAATCCTCTGAAAACTCTGTAGTTCAAAAAATCAATAAAGTTGAAAACGATATCTTACAAATTAATTCTGATCAAGATATTAATAAAATTGAAAGAGGAAAGAAACCAAATTTCAATATACCTCGAAAAAATTGGAACAATAATAGAACTAAAGACTACTATCCACGACCTACTCCTCCTGACATTATGTATGAAGAAAGAGCAAAATTTCATACGAAAGATTATGATGGAAATTCCATTTATGAATGGAATATTGATGGAAAAAGTGAGTATGAAATACTCAACACATTACAAGAAATGGGTATGGCCAAATTAGCATACAAAATGAAAAGATGTTCTGAACAAGATATTGCGAGTTTATTCATAACTGGTTTTACTGGACAGTTAAAGTATTGGTGGGACAATGCTTTGACCTTGCAAGACAAAACAACAATTCTTGAGCATACTATAGACGTAGAAAATGCCCAAGGAGAAATTACTACCCAAAACGATTCAAGTGATTTCCTCATAGTTACCATAGCTATGCACTTCGTAGGAAACCCTCATGAAGAATTAGCTTCTTCAAAGATATTCCTTACTAACACTAGGTGTCCAACACTTAGTGACTTCAGATGGTACAAAGACATGTTTTTGACTCATGTTCTTAAACGAACAGACAGTACTGCACCATTCTGGAAAGAAAAATTCATTACTAGTTTACCAACTCTGTTTTCCCAAAGAATTATGATCGATTTACAAAAGGAAATGGGAACAGAACAAATTGATTTCACTTCAATGACCTTTGGTCAACTTTTTGCTTTTGTCAAAAAAGAAGCCCTTGCAGCTTGCCAAGAACTCAAATTCCAGGCTAAATATGGCAGTAAGAGAAAAGAAATGGGATCTTTCTGTCAAGCTTTTGGAATTACTGGAATCAGTACTCCTTCCACTGAAAGAAAGAAAAATCTCTCTTTAGAAGCTCATATTGCAATTATTCAATCTAGACTTTCCAAAGAAAAAGAAACTTATCAAGAAGAAGAAGAAGAAACACTTATTCCTCCACAAGAAATAAATATTACCCCTACTCAACCTTCAGCTTCTCAATTCATTTCCACGATTGAGAAATTCCAATTTCAAAAGTGGTTAGTCCATCTAACTATTTCTATAGGAAACTTCAAACAAACTTTTGTTGCAATGTTAGACAGTGGTGCAGATCAAAGCTGCATCAGAGATGGTCGAATACCAACAAAATATTATAATTTTACTAATGAAGTCCTTATAGCAGCCAACAACTCTCCTCTTCGAATCAAAGGAAAGTTGACAAAGACCGAAATATGTAATCAAAATTACTGCTTTAAACATCAGTTTATTGTAGTGGAAAATCTCAACACTGATATTATCCTAGGCACTCCTTTCCTTACTCAAATCTATCCTTTTGTTGTTGATAACAAAGGTATCAGCACTAACATTATGGGTAATACTATACATTTCAGATTCCTGATTCCTGTTCGACAAAAGGAGTTAAATGCTTTGCAAAATAACTCCATTTATCAACATATCAACCTTATTCAAAGGAAGCAGAATAAGATAAATTTTCTTAAAGAAGATTTGTCTTATGCTCAAATTGAAGAGCACTTACAATTACCCAGCACAAAACAAGAAATTCAACAGTTAGAAGATCTATTCAAAAGAGAAGTCTGTGCAGATCTTCCTAATGCTTTTTGGGAAAGAAATAAGCACATCATTGAATTACCATATGAAAAGGAATTTTCAGAAAGAAATATTCCTACAAAGGCAAGACCCATTCAAATGAATCATGATCTATTAGAAGTTTGTAAAAAGGAAATTCAAACTCTTTTAGATAAGGAGCTGATACGGCCGTCCAAATCACCTTGGAGCTGTGCAGCGTTTTATGTCATAAATCAAGCAGAAAAGGAACGTGGTGTCCCTAGGCTTGTTATTAATTATAAACCTCTCAACAAGGTTCTTCAATGGATTCGTTACCCTATTCCAAATAAAAGAGATTTATTAAAACGTTTAAGTATTGGAAAAATCTTTTCAAAGTTTGACATGAAATCTGGCTTTTGGCAAATTCAAGTTGCTGAAAAAGACAGATACAAAACCGCCTTTACTGTACCCTTTGGCCATTACGAATGGAATGTAATGTCTTTTGGACTCAAAAACGCCCCTTCAGAATTCCAAAGGATAATGAATGACATTCTGAATCCATATTCAAAGTTTATGATTGTTTATATTGATGATGTATTAGTTTTCTCTGAAAACATTGATCAACATTTCAAACATTTGAAAACTTTCTTGTATACTGTAAAGAAAAATGGCTTAGTTCTTTCAGCCACAAAAATGAAATTATTTCAAAACAATATTCGTTTTCTTGGACATTTCATAAATCAAGGTACTATTATTCCTATAAATCGAAGTATTGATTTTGCTGATAAATTTCATGATGAAATTAAAGATAAAACTCAACTCCAAAGATTTTTAGGTTGTTTAAATTATATTTCTGATTTTATTCCAAAAATGAGACAAACTTGTGCGCCTTTATTTCAACGACTTCAAACAAATCCTCCACCTTGGACTTCGATTCATACAGGTATTGTTAAACAAATCAAAAGAACTATTCATTCTTTACCTTGCATTAATATTCCTCATCCTGATGCTTTCATGATTGTTGAGACTGATGCTTCAAATATTGGTTACGGTGGTATTTTAAAACAACGGCTACCAAACTCTTCAAAAGAAGATCTAGTCAGATATCACTCTGGTGTCTGGTTAGGACCTCAGAAAAATTACTATACTATTAAAAAGGAAATGCTTTCAATTGTTAATTGCATTTTAAAATTTCAAGATGATCTTTTTAATAAAAAGTTTCTCCTTAGAATAGACTGTCAATCCGCAAAATTCATTTTAGAAAAAGACGTAAAAAATCTAGTTTCAAAACAAATATTCGCTAGATGGCAAGCTTTACTTTCTGTCTTTGATTTTGATATTCAATATTTAAAAGGTACTGACAATTCATTACCAGACTTTTTACAGGAAAAAATGGGTGATCCCAATTCAAAAGTTCGCACTTCAAAGGATTATGAGATGAAAAAATTGACAACAGCAACTTCATCAACGAACAAATTCCATATTCTCCAAGATTTCCCTGCTCTGACTTACTCATCAGTAGTAGAAAGCAAGAAACCTCAAAATTCAACTCCACAAGTTCAAACAGTTCAAACTTCTCCAAAAGATCAAGACAGCCCATATTTCACAAAATCTGGTGTTCAACACATCTGCTTGACCACCTTCAAAGAACCTCCCCACTACAACACACTTCAAATCTACACTCATCAATTATTCCCGCCGAACTCCTATTGGCTGGATGATCCCCTCAAAACTCAACAATTCTATGAGTTGATCTTAGTTGACTCCGGGTCAGCTGAAATCACTCATACTCCTGATAGAAAAACTACTTCACTGATTTCTTATTCAAAATGTGTCATAAAGAAGGTTATTCTACCAAATGAATGGTCCAGCATCTGGACTACAAAAGAATTCTCAATTACTTACGTTCCCAAAGGTTATACATACCAAGACTATCAAATGGTTT
Organism: Agapanthus africanus; assembly: GCA_030015575.1. NCBI lineage: Eukaryota > Viridiplantae > Streptophyta > Magnoliopsida > Asparagales > Amaryllidaceae > Agapanthus > Agapanthus africanus. Next base: position 81,929,793 of record CM057337.1, read on the forward strand.
GGTTTCGAACCTTATTCTATAGGCCATTCAATCATTCATGGTTCCTTACCTTCCATTCAAATTGTGCTGACAATATTCCTATCTGGTTCTATGAATGGTGGCTACGTTTTGGCCCCGTTCCAGACATACTTCCACCTGTTGTTCTAAAGGCCTTTCAAACTTGGGTCCAAAGAACAGGAGGTGAACATTTCAAAAAAGCCCTCCTATTCCACAAATCCTTCAAAGTCCCATGGATATTTTGTTGGACATTTACATTATTCAAACACTACAACGGTGACTACCCTCTCAGTCTGGGTAGAGAATTCAAAGTCAAATGGTGGACCCGTTACACTCAAGACTACTGCAATGAGAAAGCAGTATTACATTACATTCAAACGGGAAAGAAACTTCAACAAGAAATTCAGCAAATTCCAAAAGAACCAGCAAAGCCTGAACCAAAAACTCCTGCAAAAGAAGTAAAGACTCAAAAGAAGGCAAAAGCAGACATAGATTTCAACTCCTCAGATTCAGAGAATGATGATATGAAGATTTTTCTGGAGTTCCAAAAATTCAAAAAAATGCAGAAACAAATGAGAAGCTCAAAATCAAACTCCAAGCATTCCTCAGAAGGATCCTCTACTGATCCTATGGGAGGGCCTTGTGCTCAAGACCCTTTCGAATTGTAAATTATAAAAAATAAAAAATAAAAATAAAAAAAAAATAAATAAATAAAAAAAAAATATAAAATGTATATATCTTATCTTATCTTTCTAGTGTTCTCTGTAGTGAATGGTAACTACAGCTAGTCCGGAGCAAACGGCTACCGGTAAAGACTTATCAAATCCGTTTTAAAAAGGTTTGCTCCTAACCCAAAGGAGTATGGCTCTCAAACAGCCAATTTACTGGAGAAGTAATTCTCCACAACAACGTCATATGTAGAACGGTTCAAATCTACATGCTAGCCCAATCTCAAACGGTGGTTGGTAAAGGCATATTAAATCCGTTAATGGCTGCGGATTTGCCCAAAATTCGATTACTAAAGATTCCTCTCAAAAGCACAGAGTAAACAAGAAGATGGAATGAGAACTGACTTTGATTTTATTTGAATTGAGAGTATTTGGATACAGATTCAAAGAGTAGAAATCACAAAGTTTACAAGACTCTGAACTCTCTCTCTAAAACCTCTCCAAAAAACCTCTGCCTAGTTACATGAATGAGCCTTGTTTATATAGACTTGAATCCTCTTTGAGTTGGATGAGCACGAATCTTTTGAGTGGATGTCTTGTCTTGCATTTTGAAAAGCTGAGTGGCTAATTGCCTTAGCTGTCTTCAATTATTTGAGTGGCCTTCTTGTCTTCTTCTTTTGCAGAAAGAATCTTATGAATGGGTGTCTTGTCTTGTCTCGTCTTCTTTGTAGAAAGCATCTTTTGAATAGTGGTTTTTGTCCATTCTTCCTTTTAGAAAGCATCTTTTTACTTTTGAAAATGGTTGTTTTACTTTTGAGCTGGCATCTTTGAGTGGACATCTTTCGTCTTCTTTTGGCATGAGTGGACATCTTTCGTCTTCTTTTGGCATCTTTGAGTAGACATCTTTCGTCTTGTTTTGAGCTGGCATCTTTGAGTAGACATCTTTTGTTTTCTTATGAGCTGTTCTTGTTTTTGAGAGGAATCTTTAGTAATCGAATTTTGGGCAAATCCGCAGCCATTAACGGATTTGATATGCCTTTACCAACCACCGTTTGAGGTTGGGCTAGTATGTAGATTTGAACCGTTCTACATATGACGTTGTTGTGGAGAATTACTTCTCCAGTAAATTGGCTGTTTGAGAGCCATACTCCTTTGGGTTAGGAGCAAACCTTTTTTGAACGGATTTGATAAGTCTTTACCGGTAGCCGTTTGCTCCGGACTAGCTGTAGTCACCATTCACTACAGAGAACACAAGAAAGATAAGATATATATACTATTTTTTATTTTTTTATTTTTTTTTTATTTATTTATTACAATTCGAAAGGGTCTTGAGCACAAGGCCCTCCCATAGGATCAGTAGAGGATCCTTCTGAGGAATGCTTGGAGTTTGATTTTGAGCTTCTTATTTTTTTCTGCATTTTTTTGAATTTTTGGAACTCCAGAAAAATCTTCATATCATCATTCTCTGAATCTGAGGAGTTGAAATCTATGACTGCTTTTGCCTTCTTTTGAGTCTTTACTTCTTTTGCAGGAGTTTTTGGTTCAGGCTTTGCTGGTTCTTTTGGAATTTGCTGAATTTCTTGTTGAAGTCTCTTTCCTGTTGAAATGTAATGTAATACCGTCTTCTCATTGCAATAATCTTGAGTATAACGGGTCCACCATTTGACCTTGAATTCTCTATCCAGGCTGAGAGGGTAGTCACTGTTGTAGTGTCTGAATATTGTAAATGTCCAACAAAATATCCATGGGACTTTGAAGGATTTGTGGAATAGGAGGGATTTTTTGAAATGTTCACCTCCCGTTCTTTGGACCCAAGTTTGGAAGGCCTTTAGAACAACAGGTGGAAGTATCTCTGGAACGGGGCCAAAACGTAGCCACCATTCATAGAGCCAGATAGGAATAGTGTCAGCACAATTTGAGTGGAAGGTAAGGAACCATGAATGATTGAATGGCCTATAGAATAAGGTTCGAAACCAAGCCATTTGATAGTCTAGGTATGTATAACCTTTGGGAATGTGAGTAATTGAGAAGTCTTTTGTAGTCCAAATGATGGACCAATCATTTGGTGGAATAACCTTCTTTATGACACATTTTGAATAATAAATCAGTGAAGGAGTTTTTCTATCAGGAGTATGAGTGATTTCAGCTGACCCAGAGTCAACTAAGATCAACTCATAGAATTGTTGAGTTTTGAGGGGATCATCCAGCCAATAGGAGTTTGGCGGGAATAATTGATGAGTGTAGATTTGAAGTGTGTTGTAGTGGGGAGGTTCTTTGAAGGTGGTCAAGCAGATGTGTTGAACACCAGATTTTGTGAAATATGGGCTGTCTTGATCTTTTGGAGAAGTTTGAACTTGTGGAGTTGAATTTTGAGGTTTCTTGCTTTCTACTACTGATGAGTAAGTCAGAGCAGGGAAATCTTGGAGAATATGGAATTTGTTTGTTGATGAAGTTGTTGTTGTCAATTTTTTCATCTCATAATCCTTTGAAGTGCGAACTTTTGAATTGGGATCACCCATTTTTTCCTGTAAGAAATTCCCTAGTCAAAAAGTCTGGTAATGAATTGTCAGTACCTTTTAAATATTGAATATCAAAATCAAAGACAGAAAGTAAAGCTTGCCATCTAGCGAATATTTGTTTTGAAACCAGATTTTTTACGTCTTTTTCTAGAATGAATTTTGCAGATTGACAGTCTATTCTAAGGAGAAATTTTTTATTAAAAAGATCATCTTGAAATTTTAAAATACAATTAACAATTGAAAGAATTTCCTTTTTAATAGTATAGTAATTTTTCTGAGGTCCTAACCAGACACCAGAGTGATACCTGACCAGATCTTCTTTTGAAGAGTTTGGTAGCCGTTGTTTTAAAATACCACCGTAACCAATATTTGAAGCATCAGTCTCAACAATCATGAAAGCATCAGGATGAGGAATATTAATGCAAGGTAAAGAATGAATAGTTCTTTTGATCTGTTTAACAATATCTGTATGAATCGAAGTCCAAGGTGGAGGATTTGTTTGAAGTCGTTGAAATAAAGGTGCACAAGTTTGTCTCATTTTTGGAATAAAATCAGAAATATAATTTAAACAACCTAAAAATCTTTGGAGTTGAGTCTTGTCTTTAATTTCATCAGGAAATTTATCAGCAAAATCAATACTTCGATTTATAGGAATAATAGTACCTTGATTTATAAAATGTCCAAGAAAACGAATATTGTTTTGAAATAATTTCATTTTTGTGGCTGAAAGAACTAAGCCATTTTCCTTTATAGTATATAAGAAAGTTTTCAAATGTTTGAAATGTTGATCAATGTTTTCAGAGAAAACTAATACATCATCAATATAAACAATCATAAACTTTGAATATGGATTCAGAATGTCATTCATTATCCTTTGGAATTCTGAAGGGGCGTTTTTGAGTCCAAAAGGCATTACATTCCATTCGTAATAGCCAAAGGGTACAGTAAAGGCGGTTTTGTATCTGTCTTTTTCAGCAACTTGAATTTGCCAAAAGCCAGATTTCATGTCAAACTTTGAAAAGATTTTTGCAATACTTAAACGTTTTAATAAATCTCTTTTATTTGGAATAGGGTAACGAATCCATTGAAGAACCTTGTTGAGAGGTTTATAATTAATAACAAGCCTAGGGACACCACGTTCCTTTTCTGCTTGATTTATGACATAAAACGCTGCACAGCTCCAAGGTGATTTGGACGGCCGTATCAGCTCCTTATCTAAAAGAGTTTGAATTTCCTTTTTACAAACTTCTAATAGATCATGATTCATTTGAATGGGTCTTGCCTTTGTAGGAATATTTCTTTCTGAAAATTCCTTTTCATATGGTAATTCAACGATGTGCTTCTTTTTTTCCCAAAAAGCATTAGGAAGATCTGCACAGACTTCTCTTTTGAATAGATCTTCTAGCTGTTGAATTTCTTGTTTTGTGCTGGGTAATTGTAAGTGCTCTTCAATTTGAGCATAAGACAAATCTTCTTTAAGAAAATTTATCTTATTCTGCTTCCTTTGAATAAGGTTGATATGTTGATAAATGGAGTTATTTTGCAAAGCATTTAACTCCTTTTGTCGAACAGGAATTAAGAATTTGAAATGTATAGTATTACCAATAATGTTAGTGCTGATACCTTTATTATCAACAACAAAAGGGTAGATTTGAGTAAGGAAAGGAGTGCCTAGGATAATATCAGTGTTGAGATTTTCCACTACAATAAACTGATGTTTAAAGCAGTAGTTTTGATTACATATTTCGGTCTTTGTCAACTTTCCTTTGATTCGAAGAGGAGAGTTGTTGGCTGCTATAAGGACTTCATTAGTAAAATTATAATATTTTGTTGGTATTAGACCATCTCTGATGCAGCTTTGATCTGCACCACTGTCTAACATTGCAACAAAGGTTTGTTTGAAATTTCCTATAGAAATAGTTAGATGAACTAACCACTTTTGGAATTGGAATTTCTCAATCGTGGAAATGAATTGAGAAGCTGAAGGTTGAGTAGGGGTAATATTTATTTCTTGTGGAGGAATAAGTGTTTCTTCTTCTTCTTCTTCTTCTAGATAAGTTTCTTTTTCTTTGGAAAGTCTAGATTGAATAATTGCAATATGAGCTTCTAAAGAGAGATTTTTCATCTCTATATTGTTAGTAGTCTGTCTTAAAGACTTAACTTCTTCTTTTAGAATATGAATCTCAGTTTGCAATTCTCTGGTAGAGATGGACTTAATACCAGAGGTTTGATTCATAGGATACTTTTCAAAAACTTTTGATATACTGAAAGGTTGAATGATATTAAACTTCTCATCTTCTTGCAGAATTAAAGATTTTAATCTTTCAAAAAGTTCCTTTTGTTTAATAGGATCAGGTAATTGTTGAATCATATCAAAGATGAATTGTTTTGTATCAGAATTTATCTTCTTATTATCAGTAGAAGACTTAATCATATTAATCTGTTTACAGTGACAGTCATCCTGACTTTCACTAGAGGAATCATAATTGCCATTATCATCGTCAGTAATATAATTGATTTCAGAATAGATTTGGAATCTGTCTTTTAACTTGTTTCTGATATTTTCTTCAATATCAGAAATGCCATCAATGATTTCATTTATCTTTCCTTTGCTTCGACATTTGCTAGCAATATGACCTTTCTTGCCACATTTAAAGCATTTGAAATCACTTGAATTCTTTTTTCTATTAAATCTTCTGAATTTCTTTGGGGAAAAGGAATCTTCTCTATATTCCTTTTTCTTTGAATATCTTTTTTGTGAAAAAGATTTTTGAAGGAATTTTTTCTTTCTTTCATACATAATGTCAGGAGGAGTAGGTCGTGGATAGTAGTCTTTAGTTCTACTACTGTTCCAATTTTTACGAGGTCTATTGAAATTTGGTTTCTTTTTTCTTCCAATTTTATTAATATCCTGATTAGAGTTATTCTGTAAGATATTATTTTTAACATTATTGATTTGTTGAACGACAGAGTTGTCAAATGAATCAGAAGATAATGAGGAATCTGAATCTGATTCTTCCTTATCTTCTATAGTATCAATATTGTTGATTTTTGAAGGACCAGGAAGGTTCTTGTTAATTGAATTAAGTGTTTGATTCAATTCCTGATTAGAGTTACTCTGTAAGATATCATTTTCAACATTATTGATTTGTTGAACGACAGAGTTGTCAGAGGATTGAACTACAGAGTTTTCAGAGGAATTAGATTCTAATGAGGAGTCTGATTCTTCATTTTCTTCTATAGTGTCAATATTGTTGATTTTTGAAGGACCGGGAAGGTTCTTGTTAATTGAATCAAGTGTTTGATTTAGTTTAGATAATAATGACTCGTTTTCAAACGTGAGCTTATTTTCTAAGGCTCTAGGAATACTTCTTGGCTGAAAATGTGGTAAGGAAGTACTGTGAGGGAATGTTGAACTTGTTGGTTTTTGAAATAGCCTTAATGTCAGTAGATAAGGAATCTATTTGTGTTGAAATCGTGTGTAAAACTTGATTGGAGTAGTTATTCTGTTGATATAATTTCTTGACATCATCCAAATTAACTTGATCATTTCTTCTAGGGTCAATACTTTCACGACCCTTTTTGAAAGGTGTAGCTATGACTTCTCCTTCTTTGGAATGGAGTTTCAAGGTCTGTAAGGGAGGAGTGATAGCAGTAATAGTAGTGCCATCTTGAAGTTGCCATTTCTTGTACAAACTTGTTTGTACATTAATAGCAGATTTTTTGAATGGTTCAGAAATTTCATTTTTTGTAAAATAAAAATCTAACCAGTTTTCAAAATGAAAGGGAGCATGATATTTTTGAATATCTTTTATCCATTGAAGTCGAATTTTAGCTTGACAGTAAGCATCTAGCTTAGAATACCATGTGTAGTATTCTGATTCTTCTTTGAAATCCTTTTCAAGTTCTTCGATATCAATCTTAACACCAACTTTAGTGATAACATTAATACCGTGGAATTCTTCATGCATCTGACTGGAATTAGGAGAATTATTAGGAGAAAAATTGAGTTCATTTGAAATGTCAGGAATAGGTGTTTGATTGTGAATCCTTATTGAAGGATCTTCTTGAGTATAAGGAGTTTCTACTATGAAAGATCTAGATTCTCTAAATGAATTTCTAGGAATAGAGTAGGGTCTGATGGATGTCCTATTTTCATTGAGTGAGTTGAAACGAACCAGGACTGTACCATCTTGTTCTTCAACTATCTCTTGAATTTCTGTTCTCTCGAGATTTCTTGGTCTCTGAGGAACATCTATTTGAAAGGCTTCTGGAATGGTAATTTCATTCCATTTCAGACGTTTAGGAACAAAGGTCTTTGAATAGTCAGCATCAATTTGTAATAGTATTGTCTCATCAGTAAAGTTATTGACTAATTTGCATTTGGGATTAATAGCAGAACTCATTAATCTAAAGTAAATACGATAAATAATTACAAATTGTTCTGCAAGTTTTTCAAATTCATCTCCTTGCAGATGAACATCAAGAATTAAGGAATTCATAATTAAAGGATCAGTTATTGAAACAGGAAAATTAGGAATGCAATTAAAATAAATAGGACCATTACAAATATTAGTTTGAATCATACTTAAAATTGACGATTTGTATCTTCTTAATCGTTTATCACGTAAAGCCATGTAAACAGGAATGTCTATGCCAATATGAGCAAGTGGTTTGACTGCTACTTGAATCATACCAAAATGAATATAACGAAATCCTTTTTCTAAATATTTTTGTAGAGAAATATGAGATAAAAGAGGAATTGATTGGAATTTATTTTGAATGTTTAAAGTCTCTTCATGAATTTTTACGCTAAAAGCGCTTTTGAAATCAAAAGTACCAATTTTATAAATATTTTCAATATTTTCATTAGGAATAGTCCAGTTTGAAAAGTCCTCATTAATCATCTCTTCTTTGCTTTGTATTATGTGTCCTGAATTACTTCCAGAACCAGAGAAAAGTTTTCTAATAAAACCATCCATCATTAATAGCAATTTTATGAACTAAACACAGTTCATACCTTGACCGGGAACAACGGGAACACTCCACCGGGAACACCACGCTCTCTCTCGGGCTTACCAACGGATTCACGAGCTTACCAACGTCTTACCAACGCTCAGGATATTCACTATGAATAGGTCACTCGTTGCTCTCAACAAAGAGTGGAATTACTAGAACACTTGGCTCTGATACCATAAGGGGTTCAGGACCATAAAACAGAGTAAACATGAAGATGGAATGAGAACTGACTTTGATTTTATTTGAATTGAGAGTATTTGGATACAGATTCAAAGAGTAGAAATCACAAAGTTTACAAGACTCTGAACTCTCTCTCTAAAACCTCTCCAAAAAACCTCTGCCTTGTTACATGAATGAACCTAGTTTATATAGACTTGAATCCTCTTTGAGTTGGATGAGCACGAATCTTTTAGTGTTGTCTTGTCTTTCCTTTCTCAATAGTTGAGTCTGTCTTCAATTATATGAGTAGATGTCTTGTCCTTCCTTTTTTGAATAGTTGAGTCTGTCTTTAATTATTTGAGAAAGCATCTTTCTTTTTCTTTTGAGCTGTCATCTTTGAGTAGACATCTTTTGTCTTCTTTTGAGCTGGCATCTTTTGAGTAGACATCTTTTGTCTTCTTTTGAACTGGCATCTTTTGAATAGGCTCTTTACTTTTGAGCTGTCCTTGCTTTTGAGAGGAATCTTTAGTAATCGAATTTTGGGCAAATCCGCAGCCATTAACGGATTTAATATGCCTTTACCAACCACCGTTTGAGGTTCGGCTAGTATGTAGATTTGAACCGTTCTACATATGACGTTGTTGTGGAGAATTACTTCTCCAGTAAATTGGCTATTTGAGAGCCATACTCTTTTGGGTTAGGAGCAAACCTTTTTTGAACGGATTTGATAAGTCTTTACCGGTAGCCGTTTGCTCCGGACTAGCTGTAGTCACCATTCACTACAGAGAACACTAGAAAGATAAGATAAGATATATACAATTTTTTTTTTTTTTTATATAATTTACAATTCGAAAGGGTCTTGAGCACAAGGCCCTCCCATAGGATCAGTAGAGGATCCTTCAGAGGAATGCTTGGAGTTCGATTTTGAGCTTCTCATTTGTTTCTGCATTTTTTTGAATTTTTGGAACTCTAGAAAAATCTTCATATCATCATTCTCTGAATCTGAGGAGTTGAAATCTATGACTGCTTTTGCCTTCTTTTGAGTCCTTGATTAATCCAAAAATTTGTAGTTTACCGTAATCAGAAACGGCGTCGCTTCGCAGCTAGCCGGTGAATACGGGTCGATCCGCAGGGATGGTTAATTTCTGATTTTGTGTTATAACGAGTTGATTCAAATCGTTGTTGGTTTTTTATCGATTGAGTTTAAGACGAATTTATGTGATGAGAAGGAACTCATTAGGGTTAGGTCGAAGGTAGGAGTGTTGAGATCAGTATGTTCACCTCTTTCAATGTCGTGATTTAAGCTTTTAGGAAAGTCACAACAATCAATAGGAAAAGGGATTAGGATGATCGGGAAGAAACAAAGTTTCTTCCTCTAGATCCTTGTCCGTCTTTTCTCATTCATTGATGTGAGCTTCATGGACATCATATAAGTCCGGCCTTTTATACTACGGAACACCGTTACCTTATAGGTAGGGTGCCGTAGGGGGCGGATCGTATATGTGTGCATGAAGGTTTCGTTTAAAAATAAGTTGACATTGAAAGAGGTGAGAGACATCCGTCTCTCACTCACTCCCTTGTTCCTAACCCTAACGAGCGAGAATTTTTACTCGCACATTAGGGAATTATTGCAAAGAGACATTTTTATGTTTATGTTTTAAAGGTTAACTACTTGGTGCAATTAAGGAGGATTACACTAGAGCAAAAATTAAATAACTAGGGCAAGTAAAAGATTATGCTAAAGCAAGAATTAAATAAAACTAAAGACTTACAAGAAGAGATGATGCTCTGAATTCTTCAACAAATCTCACTTTTATTGATTATCAAGAGGCATGCAATTTTTAAGATCTAGATTACAATTTATAAGTAACTAGTGAAGCTAGGGTTACAGACTTTCGTAGACATGATTTTACTGATTTAACCCCTGAAAATCCCAACAATGAAACGACACACCGACACAAGAAGTCGGTGCCAACACGGGCACCATATGGCCGCGGTTCCGCGGCAAAGACATGCCTTTGGCCGCGGATCCGCGGCCATTTAGTGGGATTGGCCCACCAGTTTTCTGTGGTTGACTGATCCTCTCTTGGGCTCTCTTCTTTTACTGCTCTTTTCTCTGTTGGGCATTCTAGTATTCTCCAGGTTCTCAGTGAATCTTGTAAGGATCTTTTCGACCGTTTCTCTTGACGTTCGTCTCGGCTTGAGTAGGATCCGTGTGCTGTTTGGTCAAAAATCTATTTCCTGTATCATCTTTGTCTTTTCACTGTAATTTCTTCAAAAGTCTGTATCCTGTATCATGTAACAAACGATCGTCAAAAGCACCTGTTTACTTATAAATTGCACAAAAAATGGGGCGTATGAATTGCAATATTATGATGTGAACAAATACCCCCAAACTTACCTTTTGCTCGTCCTCGAGCAAATTTATTAGTTTATTCTAACCTAGCCACATTTTCGCAGGGAAACGCGATTGCACTGAGCACGTGCAACAAGCCGTTAAACCTCTAGGTGTCCCTAGTAGGAGGAGTGTTGTCTCCTGAGGGTTTTCAGCGGATTACACCCACAAAATCCTATCAATTTGGTTTCTCAACTTTTGTTCTCCAATCAGGTTTTCTAACAAGGAAATCTATTATCGCTGACCCGCAAATTATCCACCCATATTCTTCACGCTTGCTCATTATTTAACTTAAGATTACACATATCCTGTAGAATTACCTAGCTTTCGGCATTTCTTAAGTTTTCCTTCTAGAGTTCCATCTCCACTTAGGAATTTCTATCAACTCTATTAAAGACACAAGTTCTATTCTTCATTCCTTTCTCTTATCTAAACTCTAATCACATATCCCCACGTGTGTGTAAATATCACCCCTACACTTGGAAATTCAAATCAAGCAATCATACTCCAGCCCATTGTCCAAAGCACTTGTGAGACTTCGCTTTCACATCCTTCATGCGATTGCTAATACTTCTTGAGGTACCAACAACCGATTACCAGATGCGTTAGCACTTTAAGGCGTACTTCCTAGTTTTGCAACACCCAAGGCTTTTAGCAGTGGCTCCCAAACCAGTTGGTCTAAGGCACTAGGTGATGAAGCACCCTCGCTAAATATTTTTCTATTTTTTACAGCCTTAAGTAATCACAAAAACCAGTGTCCATTTTTTTTTCTTTATTCATTTTTTTTCTTTTTATTTTCATTGTGCTAAGGACTTTAGACAAGAGTATTTCAAGGTTTCTTCTACTAATCCAAGTTTCAAGGCGCGTGTTTGTGCATTTTGTAGGGTATATGTTTTCAGAATCTAGACTTAAGCTAGGAATTATTTTTCAAACTTATACTCTAATAAAAGTTTTAATACTTTTCCTTCGTTTCGACTTAGCCCAAGAACTGAACCCAAGATTTGCCTATTTCTAAATAGCCTACAAAGACATATGCTTTCCACAGTTAAACTTTAAGGAAGGTTATTTTTAGGGTTTTTAATTTGCTAAGTCTAAGATTTAGTTTTTCCTAGCCAGTTAACCTATTTATCAAACTCAAGTCAATTAACCAGAATTGAATACATCAATTTTTTTTTACTTTTTGAAATTTTTCAATTTTTTTATGGGTTTTACTGTTTTCTAATTTTTTTATTTTTAAAATTTGCAAATTTTTTTATGATTTTTTTTTTATAAAAATGCAATGCAGAAATTAAATATGCAAAAGGAAAACAAAGATATATACAATATGCAATGCAAGGATAACTATATACATCACCTCTAATACCCCCAAACTTGAACCAAGCAGTGCCCTCACTGCCCGGCCCCACGTCGCGCTCGTGAGCGTGACCGTGATCTCTCCCCCCTAGCCAACAGTGTTTGTATCCCCCTCTCAATCTCCGTCAACCGACGGTCGTGTTCTCGTGCCGTTTCCCGAAACTCATCCCGCAAAGAGTCTAATCTCCTCACTGTTCTTCTCATTAAACGCGCATGTTCTTGGGGAGTTAGTTCTTCCCCGCTCGAAGTTGAGCTCGAGCTGGGGGTGTGTGCAGGTATGTTTTCTCCCGGCTCAGTCCGTGTCCAAATATCCGTCAGTCTAGAGTAAGACGACGAGACACCCTCTAAAAGTGGTCGAACTGCGGTACCTTCTGTCAAATAAGAGTCAAATTCTTCGGCCGGGAGGAAATAACGGCAGAGTTGGGTCACGAGCATGGGACATGGATATACACTCCCTCGTTTACCCGAACCTATGGAGTGTAGCAAAACTGTGCACATGTCGAATCTAGGGTTTTTCGTCATTAAAGTATGAACGACATGTAAGGAAGGGGTGAAAAAGGTTGTGTTGTGAGAACTTCCAAAAATATTGTTTTGTGCCCACCGGCACACAGTTAAAACATTTGCGAAGAGGGTCCGTGCTTGGATCCCCTTGCGCGGTTCTCGCGCACAGTCATTACCCATTAAAGGAATATAGTCTTCAAAGCGAAGGGGTTGTTCGTGTGCCGGTACACGTGGTATTAGTGTCACCTCGTGTATCATCTCCCTATCAATGCGAATTTCATTATTTCCCCAAATCAGTTTAATATAACCTAAGTTGTCTAGGCTATTTTCTTCCATTGACTCATAAAATCGGGTAACTAAGCTAGGGACGGCAAATGCAGATCCATGGTTATAGAGGAGGAAATTCCATCCCCTTTGTGCAATTTCGTGTGGAAAGTATGATCCATAGATCTCGTGTGCAAACACCGGTGAAAAATCTCTCTCGTACTGCATTTTGTGGGCCATTTTAAATTTACAGAGAAAGTTCTATGAAGAAACAGAGATAAAGGGTTCAGGTTTACCTCCCCTGAAAATTTCAGGGGGTGAAGAGGCAGATCGGCGGCGGTTGCGCGGCGGGAGACGGCAGGCGCGGCGGTTGCGCGGCGGTCTGGTGGCGGCGCGTCTCGAGATTTCTGCAGAGGACAGGAGCGGCGCCTAGGGTTTTTATGAGGGGAAAATGTTTTAGGGTAAACAGAGGAAAGGGCTCGGTTCCATTATATAGGGTTTAGAAAGGGATATTTACACAAAACACCCTATAAGATGAGGGTTTTATTTGTAAAAACAGCTTGTAATCTGCAAATTTGCAATTTGGTCCAAAAAATATTAAACCCCCCCCCATTTTTTTATTTTTATTTTTTATTTTTTTTTATTTTTTATTTTTATTTTTATTTTTATGTTTATGGTATTTGGAAATATATATATGAATGATACACACACACCCCCAAACTTATCTGAAATAGTGTCACTGGAAAACAAAGTTTGGGGATGAAAACGGAGGAAAATCAATCGGTGTAAATCGGCTCCTGCAAAAACAAGAGCTCCTCCGAAGGATCCGCAGTGAAGAACGGTTTTAGTCGATGCCCATTTACCTTAAATAAGGTACCGTCTTCAGGGTTCTCAAGATCAACCGCACCGTGCGGATAAACGGTGCGGACCACAAAAGGTCCTCTCCATCTGGACCTGAGCTTACCAGGATGCAAGTGTAACCGAGTGTCATAAAGTAGAACCTGTTGACCAGGTTCAAAAGTTTTTCGTAAAAGGTGTTTATCGTGGAACACCTTGGCTCGGTTTTTAGCAGTTATGGCATTGTCATATGCCTCATCCCTTAGCTCCTCCAACTCATTCAGTTGCAACTTTCTGTTGCTGCCCGCATCTCCTAAAGACAAATTTAGCTCTTTGATAGCCCAGAAAGCTTTGTGCTCGATCTCCACTGGGAGGTGGCAAGCCTTCCCGTACACAAGCCGGTAAGGAGACATACCCAGATCGGTTTTATATGCAGTACGGAAAGCCCATAGTGCATCTATCAATTTAAGCGACCAATCCTTACGGTTTTTGGAAACCGTTTTCTCCAAAATTTGCTTTATCTGCCGATTTGAAACCTCGGCTTGCCCACATGTTTGGGGGTGATATGGCGTTGACAATTTGTGGGTGATAGAGTATTTACGCATTAAGGACTCGAAAGTCCTATTGCAGAAGTGAGAACCATTATCACTTATTATCGCTCGAGGGTGCCCGAATCGAGAAAATATGTGTTCTTTAAGGAATCGAACGACAACTTTATTATCGTTCGTTCGACTGGGCACAGCCTCGACCCACTTAGAAACGTAGTCAACCGCCAACAGAATATACACATTTCCAAAAGAGTTAGGAAATGGTCCCATAAAATCTATACCCCAAACATCAAAAATGTCCACTACCAAAATGGGTTGGAGTGGCATTTCGTTTCTCCGCGAAATCCGGCCCAAATGTTGGCACCGGGAGCAAGTTTTGCAGTATTCAAATGAATCCTTGAAGAGTCGTGGCCAATAGAAACCACACTGCAAAACTTTTTCGGCTGTCTTCTTTGGGCCAAAGTGCCCGCCACATGCTTGATCGTGGCAGAAAGACAGCACGCTCTTGACCTCACTCTCAGGCACACACCGACGAATGATTTGGTCGGAACAGTATTTGAAAAGATAGGGTTCATCCCAGTAAAAATGCTTTACTTGGGACAAAAATCGAAGCTTATCTTGTTTCGACCAATCATTAGGAATAAGGCCGGTGGCTAAATAATTTACAATATCGGCGAACCATGGTTCGCAAGAAACGGTCAAGAGCTGCTCGTCGGGAAAAACGTCAGAGATTGGAAGATCGAGCGTGGGCGAAGAAGGAAGTCGTGATAGGTGATCAGCTACTACGTTTTCACATCCCTTTTTGTCCTTAATGACAAGGTCAAATTCTTGCAATAAAAGGATCCAACGTATTAGCCTAGACTTAGCATCCTTCTTCGCAAAGAGGTGGCGAAGAGCCGAATGATCAGTATAAACAACGACTGGAGAGCCGATTAAATAAGGCCGAAATTTCTCTAGTGCAAACACAACAGCTAAAAATTCTTTCTCTGTTGTTGTGTAATTAAGTTGGGCCTCATTTAGTGTTCGGCTGGCATAATAAATCACGTGCGGCATCTTATTAATGTGCTGTCCAAGAACAGCTCCAATTGCAAAGTCTGATGCGTCGCACATGATTTCAAAAGGGTGCGTCCAGTCGGGAGATGAGAGGATGGGTGCAGTGATGAGTGAATGTTTTAAAGACTCAAATGCTTCAGTGCATGTGGAGTCAAAAGTGAAGGTCGTGTCCTTGGCCAGTAAAAGGGTCAAGGGTCTAGCAATCTTGCTAAAATCCTTGATAAACCGTCTGTAAAAACCGGCGTGGCCAAGGAAGGCTCTAATATCTTTGACGCATTTTGGGGGAGGTAGGTTAGAAATCACTTCGATTTTAGCCCTGTCTACCTCGATGCCGTTTTGAGAGATAACATGTCCTAAGACAATGCCCTCTCGTACCATGAAATGGCACTTTTCCCAATTTAATGTTAGGTTCTTATCCCTGCAGCGGGTAAGAACAGCGTCAAGATGGCGTAAACACTCGTCGAAGGAGTCGCCAAAGATGGAGAAATCGTCCATAAAAATCTCCAAGAACTTTTCGACCATGTCTGAAAAGATCCCCATCATACACCGCTGAAATGTAGCGGGAGCGTTGCATAACCCGAAGGGCATGCGACGATAAGCAAAGGTGCCAAAGGGACAAGTAAAGGTTGTCTTGTCTTGGTCCTCTTTGGCGATGGGGACTTGATTATAACCGGAATAGCCATCGAGAAAGCAATAGAATTCGTGCCCTGCCAATCGCTCGAGCATTTGGTCAATGAAAGGTAAAGGAAAGTGGTCTTTCCTTGTAGCGGCATTGAGTTTCCTATAGTCTATGCAGACTCGCCACCCAGTTTGGGTGCGAGTGGGAATCAACTCATTTGCCTCGTTTGCAATGACCGTAATGCCCGATTTCTTGGGCACGACATGGATTGGGCTAACCCATTGGCTATCCGAGATAGGGTAAATGATACCGCTATCCAGACATTTGACAATTTCCTTCTTAACCGCCTCTTTCATGATGGGGTTGAGGCGCCTTTGTGGATCTCGTGCTGGCTTGGCATCATCCATTAAGTGTATATGATGTTCGACTATGAGGGGACTAATCCCCTTTATGTCCGCCATAGACCAGCCGAAAGCTTGCCGATTATTAAGTAAGACCGTCAAGAGAGCCTTCTCTTGCTCAAGAGCTAAAGAAGTTGATATAATGACAGGTAAGGTCTCATTATCACCTAGATATGCATATTTTAGGTGTGTCGGCAAAAGCTTTAATTCGAGTTTAGGAGGTGAAACAATAGATGGTAGCAAAGGGGTAGTTGTTTCAAACTCGAATGATTCCATCAAAGGTTCGTACCGAGTGTACGCAACAGTGTCGGATGGTTCTACTAACTCATCCGAAAAAGCAAAAGACTCCAAATCAGGTGATGAGTCTTCGAAGTCGTCGACGAATGTAAAACATTCAAAATCATTATCCGCCGCGAAAACTGAGTCGGATTCTAGGAGGAACGCACTAGTGGCGTTAACATTGCTGTGGTCGAATAAAAAATTCTCGAACTCACAGTCCTCCTCCGCGATCTCATTGATCGAACAAACGTCTAGTACGCTAGCATTGGGCTCAGCAGGCTGACTTCCTAACTTGAAAATATTGAGCTCAATTGTCATATTGCCGAAAGATAAGTTCATTGAACCGTTACGACAATTGATCACTGCGTTGGAAGTAGCCAAAAATGGTCGACCTAATATAACCGGAATTTGGTTCCGGGGGTTCGCAACAGGTTGTGTATCCATCACTATAAAGTCTACAGGGAAAATGAAATCCCCTACTCTTATTAACACATCCTCGAGCTCTCCCCTAGGATGAGTAATCGACCGGTCAGCCATTTGGAGAGTACAGTGAGTGGGCTTAAGCTCTCCAACGCCCAATTGCTCGTACACAGAATAGGGTAGCAAATTGACGCTCGCGCCAAGATCTAAGAGTGCTCTATTGATATTCTTGTCCCCAATTGTTATCGAAATGGTGGGACACCCGGGGTCCTTTTGTTTTGGGGGAAGGGAATTTACAAGAGCATCACTAATAGCACTGGCCACAAAAACTTTCTTTGGCACTTGCGACTTCCTCTTTTTGGTGCACAAGTCCTTTAAAATTTTGGCATATGAAGGAACTTGCTGAACTGCATCCAAGAGAGGGATGTTTATGCTAACCTGTTTAAACAGCTCGACAATCTTCTCCATTTGAGGAGTTGGTTTATTGGATCTCAACCTATTAGGAAAAGGAACATTTTGAAAAGTGGTTGAGTCCAACTTGTGTGGATCAGATTGTCGAGTTGGAACGGTACCTCGTGTAGATGTGTTCGTGTCGTGAGAATTAGGTCCGTTCAAGCTAGAAGAGGTAGAGCCATGTGAAGGGTGGAGAATAGGCTCTACAGAAGAAGAAGATGGTGAAGAAGAAGAAGAAGAAGAAGAAGTAGTAGTCCCACCGGCAGGGGTGTCATTGTTAATGCCCACACTGTTCCGCAACACTTTTCCCGATCTCAATGTGGTCACCGCATTCACGTTATGATTTTGCTGATTGTGTGCAGCATGTGCGTGACCGGGGTTGGGCAACGGTTGAGACGGGAGTTTTCCTTTTTCGCGCTCGCTCAAAGCTGCATTAAGTTGTGCAATTTGTGCCTCAATAGATTTGATACTCTGATCGTGGGAGGCACTGTTTTGCACTAAAGATTGAATAGAAGTCTCAAGTCTTGCTGTAGACTGTGTAGATTGCTTAAGGAATGCATCTAGACTTCTCTCGAGCGAGCTAACCTTATCATTATTAGGTTGAACATAATTGTTTGGCTGGTAAGCATTGTTCGGCACAAAATTGTTCACCTGATTAGGGTAAGGTTGTTGTTGAAATTGTTGCGGTTGATATTGAGTTTGCGAGGGTGCTTGTTGTTGTTGTGGAGGAGGAGGTCTTTGAAAATTATTATTATTTCCTTGGAATTGTTGATTTTGGTTCCAAGCGAAATTTGGGTGACTCCTCCACCCCGGATTATACGTCGAAGAGTACGGATCGTTCCTTTGTCGTTGCTGAAATGCAGCATTGACTTGATCCTGTCCTTGAGTGGATGCATTATAAGGACACTCTTCAGTTAAGTGCGATGGATCCGCACAACAAGCACAGACAGTTCGTGGGGGCATAGCAGGGGCAGGAGAAGACGACGAGATTTTGGTCTCGATCGCTTCTAGCTTTTTCGTAAGAGCGGCCATCTCGGCCTTCATAGCAATCGACATCTCTATTTGATGTATGCCCGCCCTAGATTGACCACTAGAAGTTGATGTGGTCTTGGTGCTCTCCCACTGTATTGTCTGCTCACTAAGATCCTCAAGAAACTGCCACGCCTCATCATTAGACTTAGAGAGAAAATGACCTTGACAGATGGTTTCTAGCAACTGCTTCGTTGCCGAGTTCAATCCCTCATATAATGTTTGGCAAAGTTGCCAACTTTCTATCCCATGGTGAGGGCATTGAACTAGTAGGTCTTTAAATCTCTCGAAGCACTTCCAGAATGGTTCGGAAGGAAGTTGTGAAAATTGAATTATTTCATTTCGAATTCTGGCAGTTTTATGGTGAGGATAGAACTTTTTCAGAAAAGCCTTCACAAACTCATCCCAATTTCTTATGGAATGTGACGCGGTGCTATATAGCCACTTCTCGGCTAGGTCACATAAGGTGAAAGGAATGACCCTTAGCCTTATAGCATCGTCACTTAATTGGGTTGTCTTCATCATGCTGCAAACGTTTTGGAATTTATTAATGAAAATATATGCATCTTCGGATTCCAAACCATGAAACTTAGGCAGCATATTGATGAAGTGTGGTTTTATTTCAAAATTATCCCCATTCGCCGGTGGGGGTGAAAGACAAGTGGGTAAAGAAGTGCGAACGGGGTAGAAGAGATCCTGGAGCGCAACTCGTGCGGGCGCTACAACAGGCGGTAGATTCGGGTTATTCGCACCTGGCGGAGGTGGAATCATTCCCGTCGGTAAGGTATCGTTGGGGTTGAATCCCGACATACCTTCGAATGAAGAAATTGAATGTGGAGGTAAGGAAGTGGACGGAAGATCGACGAAGGGTTCGTCGAAGGGTTCGTTGGTCGGTATCAACGAAACGCGGACTAATCGGGCGTTAGTATCCCTAGTCCAAAATGACATACACTAAAGGGTAGTGCAGTCAGAAAAAAGAGAAAAACAGAAGGTGGGGGTAAGATAACGTCAGTGAGAAGAAGTGGTGGAAGTGAGGTTTCAAGTTTCTTTAGCGGCAAGTTGCAAGTTTTTTTAAAAGATTTTATTTATTTTTTATTTGTGAATTTTTTGCAAGGAAGTTTTTTGAAAACGGACTCGTGACACAAAAAGTATCAACCACACATGCACAATCAGGCCTAGATCTAGGGTCGCCTAGGTCTACTAGACAGCTCCTAACTAGGGCTAGAAATAGACCTCAAACCGCCTCTTCACGGACAAATACGGCCAGGTAAGTGGAAAGGAACCACCACTACAGTGGGCCTAATTAAAAACCACTAGCCTAGACACCGCAATGTCGGTTAGGATAAACGGCCGATGCCTACCCTAGTCCTTTTCCTACTGAGCTCGCTGTCCTTAGGTCTGAGTCTAATCTTTTTTAATTAAAGGTGGTCGATTCAAAATGCTTATGTGTTTTCTGGGGTCCTGGGAAGGGTGATGAAATCCCCACCCAATCTGAGTTTGGTCAAATAGCCCCTTAAGTCCGATTAAAATATGCAAAACAACAATTCACTTGCAATCAATTTTTTAGTGCGGCGCAAAGAAACCTGCAGAAATCTGTTATTTAGAAGGGGGAGAAAGACTCTTTACGCAAAGAACCCTGCAGAAAATTTTTTAACAGTGGATATATGGAGGTTGCAGAGGGGAAGAAAAGAGAGCAAACCCTGTAAAAATTATGTGCTGACGTGTCAGTAGAAGCGCGGATCCGCGGCCTGGGGCCTCCTAATGCGGCGGAAACGCGGTTGAGTAGAGGGATCAGCCTCTGGAAAAATTTCTGGCGCTCTGTACTTTTAAGTCCTCTCTGTTTTTATGCCTCCTTTTCTGTTTTGACCTTCTGTAAAACTCCAGATCCAAAATTCCTTGTCGTTCCTGCAAGATTCAAACGGGAAACCCTTCAAACAGATAAAGATAATGAAAAGAATTTTTTTTTTTATATATTTTGTATTTTCAGATTTTTATAATTTTAAAATTTTATATCAACCCGAAATCCTACAAAAAGAGAAAATTACGCCATCCCCGGCAACGGCGCCATTTGATTAATCCAAAAATTTGTAGTTTACCGTATTCACCGGCTAGCTGCGAAGCGACGCCGTTTCTGATTACGGTAAACTACAAATTTTTGGATTAATCAGTCCTTACTTCTTTTGCAGGAGTTTTTGGTTCAGGCTTTGCTGGTTCTTTTGGAATTTGCTGAATTTCTTGTTGAAGTTTCTTTCCCGTTTGAATGTAATGTAATACTGCCTTCTCATTGCAGTAGTCTTGAGTGTAACGGGTCCACCATTTGACTTTGAATTCTCTACCCAGACAGAGAGGGTAGTCACCGTTGTAGTGTTTGAATAATGTAAATGTCCAACAAAATATCCATGGGACTTTGAAGGATTTGTGGAATAGGAGGGCTTTTTTGAAATGTTCACCTCCTGTTCTTTGGACCCAAGTTTGAAAGGCCTTTAGAACAACAGGTGGAAGTATGTCTGGAACGGGGCCAAAATGTAGCCACCATTCATAGAACCAGATAGGAATATTGTCAGCACAATTTGAATGGAAGGTAAGGAACCATGAATGATTGAATGGCCTATAGAATAAGGTTCGAAACCAAGCCATTTGATAGTCTTGGTATGTATAACCTTTGGGAACGTAAGTAATTGAGAATTCTTTTGTAGTCCAGATGCTGGACCATTCATTTGGTAGAATAACCTTCTTTATGACACATTTTGAATAAGAAATCAGTGAAGTAGTTTTTTCTATCAGGAGTATGAGTGATTTCAGCTGACCCGGAGTCAACTAAGATCAACTCATAGAATTGTTGAGTTTTGAGGGGATCATCCAGCCAATAGGAGTTCGGCGGGAATAATTGATGAGTGTAGATTTGAAGTGTGTTGTAGTGGGGAGGTTCTTTGAAGGTGGTCAAGCAGATGTGTTGAACACCAGATTTTGTGAAATATGGGCTGTCTTGATCTTTTGGAGAAGTTTGAACTGTTTGAACTTGTGGAGTTGAATTTTGAGGTTTCTTGCTTTCTACTACTGATGAGTAAGTCAGAGCAGGGAAATCTTGGAGAATATGGAATTTGTTCGTTGATGAAGTTGCTGTTGTCAATTTTTTCATCTCATAATCCTTTGAAGTGCGAACTTTTGAATTGGGATCACCCATTTTTTCCTGTAAAAAGTCTGGTAATGAATTGTCAGTACCTTTTAAATATTGAATATCAAAATCAAAGACAGAAAGTAAAGCTTGCCATCTAGCGAATATTTGTTTTGAAACTAGATTTTTTACGTCTTTTTCTAAAATGAATTTTGCGGATTGACAGTCTATTCTAAGGAGAAACTTTTTATTAAAAAGATCATCTTGAAATTTTAAAATGCAATTAACAATTGAAAGCATTTCCTTTTTAATAGTATAGTAATTTTTCTGAGGTCCTAACCAGACACCAGGGTGATATCTGACTAGATCTTCTTTTGAGAGTTTGGTAGCCGTTGTTTTAAAATACCACCGTAACCAATATTTGAAGCATCGGTCTCAACAATCATGAAAGCATCAGGATGAGGAATATTAATGCAAGGTAAAGAATGAATAGTTCTTTTGATTTGTTTAACAATACCTGTATGAATCGAAGTCCAAGGTGGAGGATTTGTTTGAAGTCGTTGAAATAAAGGCGCACAAGTTTGTCTCATTTTTGGAATAAAATCAGAAATATAATTTAAACAACCTAAAAATCTTTGGAGTTGAGTTTTGTCTTTAATTTCATCAGGAAATTTATCAGCAAAATCAATACTTCGATTTATAGGAATAATAGTACCTTGATTTATGAAATGTCCAAGAAAACGAATATTGTTTTGAAATAATTTCATTTTTGTGGCTGAAAGAACTAAGCCATTTTTCTTTACAGTATACAAGAAAGTTTTCAAATGTTTGAAATGTTGATCAATGTTTTCAGAGAAAACTAATACATCATCAATATAAACAATCATAAACTTTGAATATGGATTCAGAATGTCATTCATTATCCTTTAGAATTCTGAAGGGGCGTTTTTGAGTCCAAAAGACATTACATTCCATTCGTAATGGCCAAAGGGTACAGTAAAGGCGGTTTTGTATCTGTCTTTTTCAGCAACTTGAATTTGCCAAAAGCCAGATTTCATGTCAAACTTTGAAAAGATTTTTGCAATACTTAAACGTTTTAATAAATCTCTTTTATTTGGAATAGGGTAACGAATCCATTGAAGAACCTTGTTGAGAGGTTTATAATTAATAACAAGCTTAGGGACACCACGTTCCTTTTCTGCTTGATTTATGACATAAAACGATGCACAGCTCCAAGGTGATTTGGACGGCCGTATCAGCTCCTTATCTAAAAGAGTTTGAATTTCCTTTTTACAAACTTCTAATAGATCATGATTCATTTGAATGGGTCTTGCCTTTGTAGGAATATTTCTTTCTGAAAATTCCTTTTCATATGGTAATTCAATGATGTGCTTATTTCTTTCCCAAAAAGCATTAGGAAGATCTGCACAGACTTCTCTTTTGAATAGATCTTCTAACTGTTGAATTTCTTGTTTTGTGCTGGGTAATTGTAAGTGCTCTTCAATTTGAGCATAAGATAAATCTTCTTTAAGAAAATTTATCTTATTCTGCTTCCTTTGAATAAGGTTGATATGTTGATAAATGGAGTTATTTTGCAAAGCATTTAACTCCTTTTGTCGAACAGGAATCAGGAATCTGAAATGTATAGTATTACCCATAATGTTAGTGCTGATACCTTTGTTATCAACAACAAAAGGGTAGATTTGAGTAAGGAAAGGAGTGCCTAGGATAATATCAGTGTTGAGATTTTCCACTACAATAAACTGATGTTTAAAGCAGTAATTTTGATTACATATTTCGGTCTTTGTCAACTTTCCTTTGATTCGAAGAGGAGAGTTGTTGGCTGCTATAAGGACTTCATTAGTAAAATTATAATATTTTGTTGGTATTAGACCATCTCTGATGCAGCTTTGATCTGCACCACTGTCTAACATTGCAACAAAAGTTTGTTTGAAGTTTCCTATAGAAATAGTTAGATGGACTAACCACTTTTGAAATTGGAATTTCTCAATCGTGGAAATGAATTGAGAAGCTGAAGGTTGAGTAGGGGTAATATTTATTTCTTGTGGAGGAATAAGTGTTTCTTCTTCTTCTTCTTGATAAGTTTCTTTTCCTTTGGAAAGTCTAGATTGAATAATTGCAATATGAGCTTCTATAGAGAGATTTTTCTTTCTTTCAGTGGAAGGAGCACTGATTCCAGTAATTCCAAAAGCTTGACAGAAAGATCCCATTTCTTTTCTCTTACTGCCATATTTAGCCTGGAATTTGAGTTCTTGGCAAGCTGCAAGGGCTTCTTTTTTGACAAAAGCAAAAAGTTGACCAAAGGTCATTGAAGTGAAATCAATTTGTTCTGTTCCCATTTCCTTTTGTAAATCGATCATAATTCTTTGGGAAAACAGAGTTGGTAAACTAGTAATGAATTTTTCTTTCCAGAATGGTGCAGTACTGTCTGTTCGTTTAAGAACATGAGTCAAAATCATGTCTTTGTACCATCTGAAGTCACTAAGTGTTGGACACCTAGTGTTAGTAAGGAATATCTTTGAAGAAGCTAATTCTTCATGAGGGTTTCCTACGAAGTGCATAGCTATGGTAACTATGAGGAAATCACTTGAATCGTTTTGGGTAGTAATTTCTCCTTGGGCATTTTCTACGTCTATAGTATGCTCAAGAATTGTTGTTTTGTCTTGCAAGGTCAAAGCATTGTCCCACCAATACTTTAACTGTCCAGTAAAACCAGTTATGAATAAACTCGCAATATCTTGTTCTGAACATCTTTTCATTTTGTATGCTAATTTGGCCATACCCATTTCTTGTAATGTGTTGAGTATTTCATACTCACTTTTTCCATCAATATTCCATTCATAAATGGAATTTCCATCATAATCCTTCGTATGAAATTTTGCTCTTTCTTCATACATAATGTCAGGAGGAGTAGGTCGTGGATAGTAGTCTTTAGTTCTATTATTGTTCCAATTTTTTCGAGGTATATTGAAATTTGGTTTCTTTCCTCTTTCAATTTTATTAATATCTTGATCAGAATTAATTTGTAAGATATCGTTTTCAACTTTATTGATTTGTTGAACTACAGAGTTTTCAGAGGATTGAACTACAGAGTTTTCAGAGGAATTAGATTCTAATGAGGAATCTGATTCTTCATTTTCTTCTATAGTGTCAATATTGTTGATTTTTGAAGGACCAGGAAGGTTCTTGTTAATTGAATCAAGTGTTTGATTTAGTTTAGATAATAATGATTCGTTTTCAAACGTGAGCTTATTTTCTAAGGCTCTATGAATACTTCTTGGTTGAAAATGTTGTAAAGAAGTACTGTGAGGGAATGTTGAACTTGTTGGTTTTGAAATAGCCTTGATGTCAGTAGATAAGGAATCTATTTGAGTTGAAATCGTGTGTAAAACTTAATTGGAGTAGTTATTCTGGTGATATAATTTCTTGACATCATCCAAATTAACTTGATCGTTTCCTCTAGGATCAATACTTTCACGATCCTTTTTGAAAGGTGTAGCTATGACTTCTCCTTCTTTGGAATGGAGTTTCAAGGTCTCTAAGGGAGGAGTGATAGCAGTAATAATAGTGTTATCATGAATTTGCCATTTCTTATACAAACTTGTTTGTACATTAATAGCAGATTTTTTGAATGGTTCAGAAATTTCATTTTTTGTAAAATAAAATTCTAACCAGTTTTCAAAATGAAAGGGAGCATGATATTTTTGAATATCTTTTATCCATTGAAGTCGAATCTTAGCTTGACAGTAAGCATCTAGCTTAGAATACCATGTGTAGTATTCTGATTCTTCTTTGAAATCTTTTTCAAGTTCTTCGATATCAATCTTAACACCAAGTTTAGTGATAACATTAATACCGTGGAATTCTCCATGCATCTGACTGGAATTAGGAGAATTATTAGGAGAAAAATTGAGTTCATTTGAAATGTCAGGAATAGGTGTTTGATTGTGAATCCTTATTGAAGGATCTTCTTGAGTATAAGGAGTTTCTACTATGAAAGATCTAGATTCTCTAAATGAATTTCTAGGAATAGAGTAGGGTCTGATGGATGTCCTATTTTCATTGAGTGAGTTAAAACGAACCAGGACTGTACCATCTTGTTCTTCAACTATCTCTTGAATTTCTGTTCTCTCGAGATTTCTTGGTCTCTGAGGAACATCTATTTGAAAGGCTTCTGGAATGGTAATTTCATTCCATTTCAGACGTTTAGGAACAAAGGTCTTTGAATAGTCAGCATCAATTTGTAATAGTATTGTCTCATCAGTAAAGTTATTAACTAATTTGCATTTGGGATTAATAGCAGAACTCATTAATCTAAAGTAAATGCGATAAATAATTACAAATTGTTCTGCAAGTTTTTCAAATTCGTCTCCTTGCAGATGAACATCAAGGATTAAGGAATTCATAATTAAAGGATCAGTTAATGATACAGGAAAATTAGGAATACAATTAAAATAAATAGGACCATTACAAATATTAGTTTGAATCATACTTAAAATTGACGATTTGTATCTTCGCAAACGTTTATCACGTAAAGCCATGTAAACAGGAATGTCTATGCCAATATGAGCAAGTGGTTTGACTGCTACTTGAATCATACCAAAATGAATATAACGAAATCCTTTTTCTAAATATTTTTGTAAAGAAATATGAGATAAAAGAGGAATTGATTGAAACTTGTTTTGAATGTTTAAAGTCTCTTCATGAATTTTTACGCTAAAAGCGCTTTTGAAATCAAAAGTACCAATTTTATAAATATTTTCAATATTTTCATTAGGAATAGTCCAATTTGAAAAGTCCTCATTAATCATAATCCTGAACCATAAGGGGTTCAGGATCATAAAACAGAGTAAACAAGAGGATGGAATGAGAACTGGCTTTGATCTTTATTTGAATTGAGAGTATTTGGATACAGAAGTAAAGAGTAAAGTTACAAAGTCTGAACTCTCTCTCTAAAACCTCTCCAAAAAACCTCTGCCTAGTTACATGAATGAGTTGTGTTTATATAGACTTGAATGCTCCTCTTGAATGCTCTTTGGATCAGCACGAATCTTTTAGTGTTGTCTTGTCTTTCCTTTCTCAATAGTTGAGTCTGTCTTCAATTATATGAGTAGATGTCTTGTCCTTTCTTTTTTAAATAGTTGAGTCTGTCTTCAATTATATGAGTAGATGTCTTATCCTTCCTTTTTTGAATAGTTGAATCTGTCTTCAATTATTTGAGAAAGCATCTTTCTTTTTCTTTTGAGCTGTCATCTTTGAGTAGACATCTTTTGTCTTCTTTTGAGCTGGCATCTTTTGAGTAGAAATCTTTTGTCTTCTTTTGAGCTGGCATATTTGAGTAGGAATCTTTACTTTTGAGCTGGCATGTTTTGAGTAGACATCTTTTGTCTTCTTGCTTTTGAGAGGAATCTTTAGTAATCGAATTTTGGGCAAATCCGCAGCCATTAACGGATTTAATATGCCTTTACCAACCACCGTTTGAGATTGGGCTAGCATGTAGATTTGAACCGTTCTACATATGACGTTGTTGTGGAGAATTACTTCTCCAGTAAATTGGCTGTTTGAGAGCCATACTCCTTTGGGTTAGGAGCAAACCTTTTTAAAACGGATTTGATAAGTCTTTACCGGTAGCCGTTTGCTCCGGACTAGCTGTAGTTACCATTCACTACAGAGAACACTAGAAAGATAAGATAAGATATATACATTTTTTTATTTTTTATAATTTACAATTCGAAAGGGTCTTGAGCACAAGGCCCTCCCATAGGATCAGTAGAGGATCCTTCTGAGGAATGCTTGGAGTTTGATTTTGAGCTTCTCATTTGTTTCTGCATTTTTTTGAATTTTTGGAACTCCAGAAAAATCTTCATATCATCATTCTCTGAATCTGAGGAGTTGAAATCTATGTCTGCTTTTGCCTTCTTTTGAGTCTTTACTTCTTTTGCAGGAGTTTTTGGTTCAGGCTTTGCTGGTTCTTTCGGAATTTGCTGAATTTCTTGTTGAAGTTTCTTTCCCGTTTGAATGTAATGTAATACTGCTTTCTCATTGCAGTAGTCTTGAGTGTAACGGGTCCACCATTTGACTTTGAATTCTCTACCCAGACTGAGAGGGTAGTCACCGTTGTAGAGTTTGAATAATGTAAATGTCCAACAAAATATCCATGGGACTTTGAAGGATTTGTGGAATAGGAGGGCTTTTTTGAAATGTTCACCTCCTGTTCTTTGGACCCAAGTTTGAAAGGCCTTTAGAACAACAGGTGGAAGTATGTCTGGAACGGGGCCAAAACGTAGCCACCATTCATAGAACCAGATAGGAATATTGTCAGCACAATTTGAATGGAAGGTAAGGAACCATGAATGATTGAATGGCCTATAGAATAAGGTTCGAAACCAAGCCATTTGATAGTCTTGGTATGTATAACCTTTGGGAACGTAAGTAATTGAGAATTCTTTTGTAGTCCAGATGCTGGACCATTCATTTGGTAGAATAACATTCTTTATGACACATTTTGAATAAGAAATCAGTGAAGTAGTTTTTCTATCAGGAGTATAAGTGATTTCAGCTGACCCGGAGTCAACTAAGATCAACTCATAGAATTGTTGAGTTTTGAGGGGATCATCCAGCCAATAGGAGTTCGGCGGGAATAATTGATGAGTGTAGATTTGAAGTGTGTTGTAGTGGGGAGGTTCTTTGAAGGTGGTCAAGCAGATGTGTTGAACACCAGATTTTGTGAAATATGGGCTGTCTTGATCTTTTGGAGAAGTTTGAACTGTTTGAACTTGTGGAGTTGAATTTTGAGGTTTCTTGCTTTCTACTACTGATGAGTAAGTCAGAGCAGGGAAATTTTGGAGAATATGGAATTTGTTCGTTGATGAAGTTGCTGTTGTCAATTTTTTCATCTCATAATCCTTTGAAGTGCGAACTTTTGAATTGGGATCACCCATTTTTTCCTGTAAAAAGTCTGGTAATGAATTGTCAGTACCTTTTAAATATTGAATATCAAAATCAAAGACAGAAAGTAAAGCTTGCCATCTAGCGAATATTTGTTTTGAAACTAGATTTTTTACGTCTTTTTCTAAAATGAATTTTGCGGATTGACAGTCTATTCTAAGGAGAAACTTTTTATTAAAAAGATCATCTTGAAATTTTAAAATGCAATTAACAATTGAAAGCATTTCCTTTTTAATAGTATAGTAATTTTTCTGAGGTCCTAACCAGACACCAGAGTGATATCTGACTAGATCTTCTTTTGAAGAGTTTGGTAGCCGTTGTTTTAAAATACCACCGTAACCAATATTTGAAGCATCAGTCTCAACAATCATGAAAGCATCAGGATGAGGAATATTAATGCAAGGTAAAGAATGAATAGTTCTTTTGATTTGTTTAACAATACCTGTATGAATCGAAGTCCAAGGTGGAGAATTTATTTGAAGTCGTTGAAATAAAGGCGCACAAGTTTGTCTCATTTTTGGAATAAAATCAGAAATATAATTTAAACAACCTAAAAATCTTTGGAGTTGAGTTTTGTCTTTAATTTCATCCGGAAATTTATCAGCAAAATCAATACTTCGATTTATAGGAATAATAGTACCTTGATTTATGAAATGTCCAAGAAAACGAATATTGTTTTGAAATAATTTCATTTTTGTGGCTGAAAGAACTAAGCCATTTTTCTTTACAGTATACAAGAAAGTTTTCAAATGTTTGAAATATTGATCAATGTTTTCAGAGAAAACTAATACATCATCAATATAAACAATCATAAACTTTGAATATGGATTCAGAATGTCATTCATTATCCTTTGGAATTCTGAAGGGGCGTTTTTGAGTCCAAAAGACATTACATTCCATTCGTAATGGCCAAAGGGTACAGTAAAGACGGTTTTGTATCTGTCTTTTTCAGCAACTTGAATTTGCCAAAAGCCAGATTTCATGTCAAACTTTGAAAAGATTTTTGCAATACTTAAACGTTTTAATAAATCTCTTTTATTTGGGATAGGGTAACGAATCCATTGAAGAACCTTGTTGAGAGGTTTATAATTAATAACAAATCTAGGGACACCACGTTCCTTTTCTGCTTGATTTATGACATAAAACGCTGCACAGCTCCAAGGTGATTTGGACGGCCGTATCAGCTCCTTATCTAAAAGAGTTTGAATTTCCTTTTAACAAACTTCTAATAGATCATGATTCATTTGAATGGGTCTTGCCTTTGTAGGAATATTTCTTTCTGAAAATTCCTTTTCATATGGTAATTCAATGATGTGCTTATTTCTTTCCCAAAAAGCATTAGGAAGATCTGCACAGACTTCTCTTTTGAATAGATCTTCTAACTGTTGAATTTCTTGTTTTGTGCTGGGTAATTGTAAGTGCTCTTTAATTTGAGCATAAGACAAATCTTCTTCAAGAAAATTTATCTTATTCTGCTTTCTTTGAATAAGGTTGATATGTTGATAAATGGAGTTATTTTGCAAAGCATTTAACTCCTTTTGTCGAACATGAATCAGGAATCTGAAATGTATAGTATTACCCATAATGTTAGTGCTGATACCTTTGTTATCAACAACAAAAGGGTAGATTTGAGTAAGGAAAGGAGTGCCTTGGATAATATCAGTGTTGAGATTTTCCACTACAATAAACTGATGTTTAAAGCAGTAATTTTGATTACATATTTCGGTCTTTGTCAACTTTTCTTTGATTCGAAGAGGAGAGTTGTTGGCTGCTATAAGGACTTCATTAGTAAAACTATAATATTTTGTTGGTATTAGACCATCTCTGATGCAGCTTTGATCTGCACCACTGTCTAACATTGCAACAAAAGTTTGTTTGAAGTTTCCTATAGAAATAGTTAGATTGACTAACCACTTTTGAAATTGGAATTTCTCAATCGTGGAAATGAATTGAGAAGCTGAAGGTTGAGTAGGGGTAATATTTATTTCTTGTGGAGGAATAAGTGTTTCTTCTTCTTCTTCTAGATAAGTTTCTTTTCCTTTGGAAAGTCTAGATTGAATAATTGCAATATGAGCTTCTAAAGAGAGATTTTTCATCTCTATATTGTTAGTAGTTTGTCTTAAAATCTTGACTTCTTCCTTTAGAATATGAATTTCTGTTTGCAATTCTCTGGTAGAGAATGACTTAATACCAGAGGTTTGATTCATAGGATATTTTTCAAAAACTTTTGATATACTGAAAGGTTGAATGATATTAAACTTCTCTTCTTCTTGCAGAATTAAAGATTTTAATCTTTCAAAAAGTTTCTTTTGTTCCATAGGATCAGGTAATTGTTGAATTATATCAAAGATGAATTCTTTTGTGTCAGAATTTATCTTCTTATTATCAGTAGAAGACTTAATCATATTAATTTGTTTACAGTGACAGTCATCCTGACTTTCACTAGAGAAATCATAATTGCCGTTATCATCGTCAGTAATATGATTAATCTCAGAATAGATTTGCAATCTTTCCTTTAATTTGTTTCTGATATTTTCTTCAATATCAGAAATGCCATCAATGATTTCATTTATCTTTCCTTTGCTTCGACATTTGCTAGCAATATGACCTTTCTTGCCACATTTAAAGCACTTGAAATCACTTGAGTTCTTTTTTCTATTAAATCTCCTGAATTTCTTTGGGGAAAAGGAATCATCTTTATATTTCTTTGAATATCTTTTTTGTGAAAAAGATTTTTGAAGGAATTTTTTCTTTCTTTCAGTGGAAGGAGCACTGATTCCAGTAATTCCAAAAGCTTGACAGAAAGATCCCATTTCTTTTCTCTTACTGCCATATTTAGCCTGGAATTTGAGTTCTTGGCAAGCTGCAAGGGCTTCTTTTTTGACAAAAGCAAAGAGTTGACCAAAGGTCATTGAAGTGAAATCAATCTGTTCTGTTCCCATTTCCTTTTGTAAATTAATCATAATTCTTTGGGAAAACAGAGTTGGTAAACCAGTAATGAATTTTTCTTTCCAGAATGGTGCAGTACTGTCTGTTCGTTTAAGAACATGAGTCAAAAACATGTCTTTGTACCATCTGAAGTCACTAAGTGTTGGACACCTAATGTTAGTAAGGAATATTTTTGAAGAAGCTAATTCTTCTTGAGGATTTCCTACAAAGTGCATCGCTATGGTAACTATGAGGAAATCACTTGAATCGTTTTGGGTGGTAATTTCTCCTTGGGCATTTTCTACGTCTATAGTATGCTCAAGAATTGCTGTTTTGTCTTGCAAGGTTAAAGCATTGTCCCACCAATACTTTAACTGTCCAGTAAAACCAGTTATGAATAAACTTGCAATATCCTGTTCAGAACATCTTTTCATTTTGTATGCTAATTTGGCCATACCCATTTCTTGTAATGTGTTGAGTATTTCATACTCACTCTTTCCATCAATATTCCAATCATAAATGGAATTTCCATCATAATCTTTTGTATGGAATTTTGCTCTTTCTTCATACATAATGTCAGGAGGAGTAGGTCGTGGATAGTAGTCTTTAGTTCTACTACTGTTCCAATTTGTACGAGGTTTATTGAAATTATTTGGCTTCCTTCCTCTTTCAATTTTATTAATATCCTGATCAGAATTAACCTTTAAGATATTGTTTTCAACATTATTGATTTTTTGAATTACAGAGTTGTCAGAGGAATCAGATTTTAACGATGAATTTGAAGAATCTGATTCTTCGTTATCTTCTATAGTATCAATATTATTGATTTTTGAAGGGCCAGGAAGGTTCTTGTTAATTGAATCAAGTGTTTGATTTAATTTAGATAATAATGATTCGTTTTCAAACGTGAGCTTATTTTCTAAGGCTCTAGGAATACTTCTTGGCTGAAAATGTGGTAAAGAAGTACTGTGAGGGAACGTTGAACTTGTTGGTTTTGAAATGGCCTTAATGTCAGTAGATAAGGAATCTATTTGTGTTGAAATCGTGTGTAAAACTTGATTGGAGTAGTTATTCTGGTGATATAATTTCTTAATATCATCCAAATTAACTTGATCATTTCCTCTAGGGTCAATACTTTCACGACCCTTTTTGAAAGGTGTAGCTATGATTTCTCCTTCTTTGGAATGGAGTTTCAAGGACTGTAAGGGAGGAGTGATAGCAGTAATAGTAGTGCCATCTTGAAGTTGCCATTTCTTGTACAAACTTGTTTGTACATTAATAGCAGATTTTTTGAATGGTTCAGAAATTTCATATTTTGTAAAATAAAATTCTAACCAGTTTTCAAAATGAAAGGGAGCATGATATTTTTGAATATCTTTTATCCATTGAAGTCGAATCTTAGCTTGACAGTAAGCATCTAGCTTAGAATACCATGTGTAGTATTCTGATTCTTCTTTGAAATCTTTTTCAAGTTCTTCGATATCAATCTTAACACCAAGTTTAGTGATAACATTAATACCGTGGAATTCTCCATGCATCTGACTGGAATTAGGAGAATTATTAGGAGAAAAATTGAGTTCATTTGAAATGTCAGGAATAGGTGTTTGATTGTGAATCCTTATTGAAGGATCTTCTTGAGTATAAGGAGTTTCTACTATGAAAGATCTAGATTCTCTAAATGAATTTCTAGGAATAGAGTAGGGTCTGATGGATGTCCTATTTTCATTGAGTGAGTTAAAACGAACCAGGACTGTACCATCTTGTTCTTCAACTATCTCTTGAATTTCTGTTCTCTCGAGATTTCTTGGTCTCTGAGGAACATCTATTTGAAAGGCTTCTAGAATGGTAATTTCATTCCATTTCAGACGTTTAGGAACAAAGGTCTTTGAATAGTCAGCATCAATTTGTAATAGTATTGTCTCATCAGTAAAGTTATTAACTAATTTGCATTTGGGATTAATAGCAGAACTCATTAATCTAAAGTAAATGCGATAAATAATTACAAATTGTTCTGCAAGTTTTTCAAATTCGTCTCCTTGCAGATGAACCTCAAGGATTAAGGAATTCTTAATTAAAGGATCAGTTAATGATACAGGAAAATTAGGAATACAATTAAAATAAATAGGACCATTACAAATATTAGTTTGAATCATACTTAAAATTGACGATTTGTATCTTCGCAAACGTTTATCACGTAAAGCCATGTAAACAGGAATGTCTATGCCAATATGAGCAAGTGGTTTGACTGCTACTTGAATCATACCAAAATGAATATAACGAAATCCTTTTTCTAAATATTTTTGTAAAGAAATATGAGATAAAAGAGGAATTGATTGAAACTTGTTTTGAATGTTTAAAGTCTCTTCATGAATTTTTACGCTCAAAGCGCTTTTGAAATCAAAAGTACCAATTTTATAAATATTTTCAATATTTTCATTAGGAATAGTCCAATTTGAAAAGTCCTCATTAATCATCTCTTCTTTGCTTTGTATTATGTGTCCTGAATTACTTCCAGAACCAGAGAAAAGTTTTCTAATAAAACCAGCCATCATTAATAGCAATTTTATGAACTAAACACAGTTCATACCTTGACCGGGAACAACGGGAACACTCCACCGGGAACACCACGCTCTCTCTCGGGCTTACCAACGGATTCACGAGCTTACCAACGTCTTACCAACGCTCAGGATATTCACTATGAATAGGTCACTCGTTGCTCTCAACAAAGAGTGGAATTACTAGAACACTTGGCTCTGATACCATAAGGGGTTCAGGATCATAAAACAGAGTAAACAAGAGGATGGAATGAGAACTGGCTTTGATCTTTATTTGAATTGAGAGTATTTGGATACAGAAGTAAAGAGTAAAGTTACAAAGTCTGAACTCTCTCTCTAAAACCTCTCCAAAAAACCTCTGCCTAGTTACATGAATGAGTTTTGTTTATATAGACTTGAATTCTCTTTGAATTGGATCAACACGAATCTTTTAGTGTTGTCTTGTCTTTCCTTTCTCAATAGTTGAGTCTGTCTTCAATTATATGAGTAGATGTCTTGTCCTTCCTTTTTTGAATAGTTGAGTCTGTCTTTAATTATTTGAGAAAGCATCTTTCTTTTTCTTTTGAGCTGTCATCTTTGAGTAGATATCTTTTGTCTTCTTTTGAGCTGTCATCTTTTGAGTAGACATCTTTTGTCTTCTTTTGAACTGGCATCTTTTGAATAGGCTCTTTACTTTTGAGCTGTCCTTGCTTTTGAGAGGAATCTTTAGTAATCGAATTTTGGGCAAATCCGCAGCCATTAACGGATTTAATATGCCTTTACCAACCACCGTTTGAGGTTGGGCTAGTATGTAGATTTGAACCGTTCTACATATGACGTTGTTGTGGAGAATTACTTCTCCAGTAAATTGGCTGTTTGAGAGCCATACTCCTTTGGGTTAGGAGCAAACCTTTTTTGAACGGATTTGATAAGTCTTTACCGGTAGCCGTTTGCTCCGGACTAGCTGTAGTCACCATTCACTACAGAGAACACTAGAAAGATAAGATAAGATATATACAATTTTTTTTTTATATAATTTACAATTCGAAAGGGTCTTGAGCACAAGTCCCTCCCATAGGATCAGTAGAGGATCCTTCAGAGGAATGCTTGGAATTCGATTTTGAGCTTCTCATTTGTTTCTGCATTTTTCTGAATTTTTGGAACTCTAGAAAAATCTTCATATCATCATTCTCTGAATCTGAGGAGTTGAAATCTATGACTGCTTTTGCCTTCTTTTGAGTCCTTACTTCTTTTGCAGGAGTTTTTGGTTCAGGCTTTGCTGGTTCTTTTGGAATTTGCTGAATTTCTTGTTGAAGTTTCTTTCCCGTTTGAATGTAATGTAATACTGCCTTCTCATTGCAGTAGTCTTGAGTGTAACGGGTCCACTATTTGACTTTGAATTCTCTACCCAGACTGAGAGGGTAGTCACCGTTGTAGTGTTTGAATAATGTAAATGTCCAACAAAATATCCATGGGACTTTGAAGGATTTGTGGAATAGGAAAGCCTTTTTGAAATGTTCACCTCCCGTTCTTTGGACCCAAGTTTGGAAGGCCTTTAGAACAACAGGTGGAAGTATGTCTGGAACGGGGCCAAAACGTAGCCACCATTCATAGAACCAGATAGGAATATTGTCAGCACAATTTGAGTGGAAGGTAAGGAACCATGAATGATCGAATGGCCTATAGAATAAGGTTCGAAACCAAGCCATTTGATAGTCTTGGTATGTATAACCTTTGGGAACGTAAGTAATTGAGAATTCTTTTGTAGTCCAGATGCTGGACCATTCATTTGGTAGAATAACCTTCTTTATGACACATTTTGAATAAGAAATCAGTGAAGGAGTTTTTCTATCAGGAGTATGAGTGATTTCAGCGGACCCAGAGTCAACTAAGATCAACTCATAAAATTGTTGAGTTTTGAGGGGATCATCCAGCCAATAGGAGTTTGGCGGAAATAATTGATGAGTGTAGATTTGAAGTGTGTTGTAGTGGGGAGATTCTTTGAAGGTGGTCAAGCAAATATGTTGAACACCAGATTTTGTGAAATATGGGCTGTCTTGATCTTTTAGAGAAGTTTGAATTGGTGGAGTTGAATTTTGAGGTTTCTTGCTTTCCACTGCTGATGCGTAAGTCAGAGCAGGGAAATCTTGAAGAATATGGAATTTGTTTGTTGATGAAGTTGCTGTTGTCAATTTTTTCATCTCATAGTCCTTTGAAGTGCGAACTTTTGAATTGGGATCACCCATTCTTTCCTGTAAGAAATTCCCTAGTCAAAAAGTCTGGTAATGAATTGTCGGTACCTTTTAAATATTGAATATCAAAATCAAAGACAGAAAGTAAAGCTTGCCATCTAGCGAATATTTGTTTTGAAACCAGATTTTTTACATCTTTTTCTAAAATGAATTTTGCAGATTGACAGTCTATTCTAAGGAGAAATTTTTTATTAAAAAGATCATCTTGAAATTTTAAAATACAATTAACAATTGAAAGCATTTCCTTTTTAATAGTATAGTAATTTTTCTGAGGTCCTAACCAGACACCAGAGTGATACCTGGCCAGATCTTCTTTTGAAGAGCTTGGTAGCCGTTGTTTTAAAATACCACCGTAACCAATATTTGAAGCATCAGTCTCAACAATCATGAAAGCATCAGGATGAGTAATATTAATGCAAGGTAAAGAATAAATAGTTCTTTTGATTTGTTTAACAATATCTGTATGAATCGAAGTCCAAAGTGGAGGATTTGTTTGAAGTCGTTGAAATAAAGGTGCACAAATTTGTCTCATCTTTGGAATAAAATCAGAAATATAACAACGTAAAAATCTTTGGAGTTGAGTTTTGTCTTTAATTTCATCAGGAAATTTATCAGCAAAATCAATACTTCGATTTATAGGAATAATAGTACCTTGATTTATGAAATAAGATGCTGTACAGTTCCAAGGTGATTTGGATGGCCGTATTAGCTCTTTATCTAAAAGAGTTTGAATTTCCTTTTTACAAACTTCTAATAGATCATGATTCATTTGAATGGGTCTTGCCTTTGTAGGAATATTTCTGTCTGAAAATTCCTTTTCATATGGTAATTCAACGATGTGCTTTTTTCTTTCCCAAAAAGCATTAGGAAGATCTGCACAGACTTCTCTTTTGAATAGATTTTCTAACTGTTAAATTTCTTGTTTTGTGCTGGATAAGTGTAAGTGCTCTTCAATTTGAGCATAAGACAATTCTTTTTTAAGAAAATTTATCTTATTCTGCTTCCTTTGAATAAGGTTGATATGTTGATAAATGGAGTTATTTTGCAAAGCATTTAACTCCTTTTGTCGAACAGGAATCAGGAATCTGAAATGTATAGTATTACCCATAATGTTAGTGCTGATACCTTTGTTATCAACAACAAAAGGGTAGATTTGAGTAAGGAAAGGAGTGCCTAGGATAATATCAGTGTTGAGATTTTCCACTACAATAAACTGATGTTTAAAGCAGTAATTTTGATTACATATTTCGGTCTTTGTCAACTTTCCTTTGATTCGAAGAGGAGAGTTGTTGGCTGCTATAAGGACTTCATTAGTAAAACTATAATATTTTGTTGGTATTAGACCATCTCTGATGCAGCTTTGATCTGCACCACTGTCTAACATTGCAACAAAAGTTTGTTTGAAGTTTCCTATAGAAATAGTTAGATGAACTAACCACTTTTGAAATTGGAATTTCTCAATCGTGGAAATGAATTGAGAAGCTGAAGGTTGAGTAGGGGTAATATTTATTTCTTGTGGAGGAATAAGTGTTTCTTCTTCTTCTTCTTGATAAGTTTCTTTTCCTTTGGAAAGTCTAGATTGAATAATTGCAATATGAGCTTCTAAAGAGAGATTTTTTATCTCTATATTGTTAGTAGTTTGTCTTAAAGACTTGACTTCTTCTTTTAGAATATGAATCTCCGTTTGCAATTCTCTGGTAGAGAATGACTTAATACCAGAGGTTTGATTCATAGGATATTTTTCAAAAACTTTTGATATACTGAAAGGTTGAATGATATTAAACTTCTCTTCTTCTTGCAGAATTAAAGATTTTAATCTTTCAAAAAGTTTCTTTTGTTCCATAGGATCAGGTAATTGTTGAATTATATCAAAGATGAATTCTTTTGTGTCAGAATTTATCTTCTTATTATCAGTAGAAGACTTAATCATATTAATTTGTTTACAGTGACAGTCATCCTGACTTTCACTAGAGGAATCATAATTGCCGTTATCATCGTCAGTAATATGATTAATCTCAGAATAGATTTGCAATCTTTCCTTTAATTTGTTTCTGATATTTTCTTCAATATCAGAAATGCCATCAATGATTTCATTTATCTTTCCTTTGCTTCGACATTTGCTAGCAATATGACCTTTCTTGCCACATTTAAAGCACTTGAAATCACTTGAGTTCTTTTTTCTATTAAATCTCCTGAATTTCTTTGGGGAAAAGGAATCATCTTTATATTTCTTTGAATATCTTTTTTGTGAAAAAGATTTTTGAAGGAATTTTTTCTTTCTTTCAGTGGAAGGAGCACTGATTCCAGTAATTCCAAAAGCTTGACAGAAAGATCCCATTTCTTTTCTCTTACTGCCATATTTAGCCTGGAATTTGAGTTCTTGGCAAGCTGCAAGGACTTCTTTTTTGACAAAAGCAAAGAGTTGACCAAAGGTCATTGAAGTGAAATCAATCTGTTCTGTTCCCATTTCCTTTTGTAAATTAATCATAATTCTTTGGGAAAACAGAGTTGGTAAACCAGTAATGAATTTTTCTTTCCAGAATGGTGCAGTACTGTCTGTTTGTTTAAGAACATGAGTCAAAAACATGTCTTTGTACCATCTGAAGTCACTAAGTGTTGGACACCTAATGTTAGTAAGGAATATTTTTGAAGAAGCTAATTCTTCTTGAGGATTTCCTACAAAGTGCATCGCTATGGTAACTATGAGGAAATCACTTGAATCGTTTTGGGTGGTAATTTCTCCTTGGGCATTTTCTACGTCTATAGTATGCTCAAGAATTGCTGTTTTGTCTTGCAAGGTTAAAGCATTGTCCCACCAATACTTTAACTGTCCAGTAAAACCAGTTATGAATAAACTTGCAATATCCTGTTCAGAACATCTTTTCATTTTGTATGCTAATTTGGCCATACCCATTTCTTGTAATGTGTTGAGTATTTCATACTCACTCTTTCCATCAATATTCCATTCATAAATGGAATTTCCATCATAATCTTTTGTATGGAATTTTGCTCTTTCTTCATACATAATGTCAGGAGGAGTAGGTCGTGGATAGTAGTCTTTAGTTCTACTACTGTTCCAATTTGTACGAGGTTTATTGAAATTATTTGGCTTCCTTCCTCTTTCAATTTTATTAATATCCTGATCAGAATTAACCTTTAAGATATTGTTTTCAACATTATTGATTTTTTGAATTACAGAGTTGTCAGAGGAATCAGATTTTAATGATGAATTTGAAGAATCTGATTCTTCGTTATCTTCTATAGTATCAATATTATTGATTTTTGAAGGGCCAGGAAGGTTCTTGTTAATTGAATCATGTGTTTGATTTAATTTAGATAACAATGATTCGTTTTCAAACGTGAGCTTATTTTCTAAGGCTCTAGGAATACTTCTTGGCTGAAAATGTGGTAAAGAAGTACTGTGAGGGAACGTTGAACTTGTTGGTTTTGAAATGGCCTTAATGTCAGTAGATAAGGAATCTATTTGTGTTGAAATCGTGTGTAAAACTTGATTGGAGTAGTTATTCTGGTGATATAATTTCTTAATATCATCCAAATTAACTTGATCATTTCCTCTAGGGTCAATACTTTCACGACCCTTTTTGAAAGGTGTAGCTATGATTTCTCCTTCTTTGGAATGGAGTTTCAAGGACTGTAAGGGAGGAGTGATAGCAGTAATAGTAGTGCCATCTTGAAGTTGCCATTTCTTGTACAAACTTGTTTGTACATTAATAGCAGATTTTTTGAATGGTTCAGAAATTTCATATTTTGTAAAATAAAATTCTAACCAGTTTTCAAAATGAAAGGGAGCATGATATTTTTGAATATCTTTTATCCATTGAAGTCGAATCTTAGCTTGACAGTAAGCATCTAGCTTAGAATACCATGTGTAGTATTCTGATTCTTCTTTGAAATCTTTTTCAAGTTCTTCGATATCAATCTTAACACCAAGTTTAGTGATAACATTAATACCGTGGAATTCTCCATGCATCTGACTGGAATTAGGAGAATTATTAGGAGAAAAATTGAGTTCATTTGAAATGTCAGGAATAGGTGTTTGATTGTGAATCCTTATTGAAGGATCTTCTTGAGTATAAGGAGTTTCTACTATGAAAGATCTAGATTCTCTAAATGAATTTCTAGGAATAGAGTAGGGTCTGATGGATGTCCTATTTTCATTGAGTGAGTTAAAACGAACCAGGACTGTACCATCTTGTTCTTCAACTATCTCTTGAATTTCTGTTCTCTCGAGATTTCTTGGTCTCTGAGGAACATCTATTTGAAAGGCTTCTGGAATGGTAATTTCATTCCATTTCAGACGTTTAGGAACAAAGGTCTTTGAATAGTCAGCATCAATTTGTAATAGTATTGTCTCATCAGTAAAGTTATTAACTAATTTGCATTTGGGATTAATAGCAGAACTCATTAATCTAAAGTAAATGCGATAAATAATTACAAATTGTTCTGCAAGTTTTTCAAATTCGTCTACTTGCAGATGAACCTCAAGGATTAAGGAATTCATAATTAAAGGATCAGTTAATGATACAGGAAAATTAGGAATACAATTAAAATAAATAGGACCATTACAAATATTAGTTTGAATCATACTTAAAATTGACGATTTGTATCTTCGCAAACGTTTATCACGTAAAGCCATGTAAACAGGAATGTCTATGCCAATATGAGCAAGTGGTTTGACTGCTACTTGAATCATACCAAAATGAATATAACGAAATCCTTTTTCTAAATATTTTTGTAAAGAAATATGAGATAAAAGAGGAATTGATTGAAACTTGTTTTGAATGTTTAAAGTCTCTTCATGAATTTTTACGCTCAAAGCGCTTTTGAAATCAAAAGTACCAATTTTATAAATATTTTCAATATTTTCATTAGGAATAGTCCAATTTGAAAAGTCCTCATTAATCATCTCTTCTTTGCTTTGTATTATGTGTCCTGAATTACTTCCAGAACCAGAGAAAAGTTTTCTAATAAAACCAGCCATCATTAATAGCAATTTTATGAACTAAACACAGTTCATACCTTGACCGGGAACAACGGGAACACTCCACCGGGAACACCACGCTCTCCCTCGGGCTTACCAACGGATTCACGAGCTTACCAACGTCTTACCAACGCTCAGGATATTCACTATGAATAGGTCACTCGTTGCTCTCAACAAAGAGTGGAATTACTAGAACACTTGGCTCTGATACCATAAGGGGTTCAGGATCATAAAACAGAGTAAACAAGAGGATGGAATGAGAACTGGCTTTGATATTTATTTGAATTGAGAGTATTTGGATACAGAAGTAAAGAGTAAAGTTACAAAGTCTGAACTCTCTCTCTAAAACCTCTCCAAAAAACCTCTGCCTAGTTACATGAATGAGTTGTGTTTATATAGACTTGAATGCTCCTCTTGAATGCTCTTTGGATCAGCACGAATCTTTTAGTGTTGTCTTGTCTTTCCTTTCTCAATAGTTGAGTCTGTCTTCAATTATATGAGTAGATGTCTTGTCCTTTCTTTTTTAAATAGTTGAGTCTGTCTTCAATTATATGAGTAGATGTCTTGTCCTTCCTTTTTTGAATAGTTGAATCTGTCTTCAATTATTTGAGAAAGCATCTTTCTTTTTCTTTTGAGCTGTCATCTTTGAGTAGACATCTTTTGTCTTCTTTTGAGCTGGCATCTTTTGAGTAGACATCTTTTGTCTTCTTTTGAGCTGGCATATTTGAGTAGGAATCTTTACTTTTAAAAAAGAAAGGACAAGACATCTACTCATATAATTGAAGACAGACTCAACTCTTGAGAAAGGAAAGACAAGACAACACTAAAAGATTCGTGTTGATCCAATTCAAAGAGAATTCAAGTCTATATAAACAAAACTCATTCATGTAACTAGGCAGAGGTTTTTGGAGAGGTTTTAGAGAGAGAGTTCAGAGTCTTGTAAACTTTATGATTTCTACGCTTTGCTTCTGTATCCAAATACTCTCAATTCAAATAAAGATCAAAGCCAGTTCTCATTCCATATCAAATGCAACTGAGACAAAGATATTATATCTACACAATATAATACTCGGATCCGGCTTAAAACAAAGCCCGCCAGTATTATCTGCCCGAAATATGACACGTGCGTAAACGCACGTGCATTTTCCGAACCCTGCCTAAAACCATACGGCCTCTACAACGTTTCGCCCGAACTTGGAAAACTGTCTGTGGGGGACTCTAATGACTCATCAGTACCCTGGCAGTGGGTTTAACCATAAGCCGTCAGCGGCACTAGCTGTGCGTAACGGCTGCCCATTAACTGACCTCAAGGGAGGCCGATGAGTGAACTCATCCGGAAACCCTACTGAGTCTAACAGTGACAATATATATATAGTCTGGTCCGTTCGTCTATGAGTATCGCATATCTGCCTAGGGGGCTGGTAATGTCAGACCCCCAATAGCGGTATAAGTCGTGTCGGAGTGTAGCCCAAAAACACCCTGAGATACTACTAGAGTACCTACCAGTAAATCTCCTGTCTCGGCCGAGGGCTACACTCCCGTAGAGGTGGCGCTCTACGGGACATCCCCCACTCATTGAAAATGACCATGAGGATACAAAGCAGTGAAAAGTTCTTTGTTAGAAGTAAGACGAGGTACTATTGAATGATTGCTCAAGGATGGAGGTATTTCATTATGGGCATGGGAGCTCTCAGTGAGTCAATGACACTGTTACTAGCTAACCACCTTGCTTCGTTTAAAAAAAAAAGCTAGCAACATATTGAGTAATGTAGCTATCTATTGCAGACTATGGACTCTTTATCGGAATTATGCTTCATACCGTTCTCATAAGGGGTTCAGGATCATAAAACAAGGTAAACAAGAAGATGGAATGAGAACTGGCTTTGATCTTATTTGAATTGAGAGTATTTGGATACAGAAGTAAAGAGTAGAAATCACAAAGTTTACAAGACTCTGAACTCTCTCTCTAAAACCTCTCCAAAAAACCTCTGCCTAGTTACATGAATGAGTTGTGTTTATATAGACTTGAATGCTCCTCTTGAATGCTCTTTGGATCAGCACGAATCTTTTAGTGTTGTCTTGTCTTTCCTTTCTCAATAGTTGAGTCTGTCTTCAATTATATGAGTAGATGTCTTGTCCTTTCTTTTTTAAATAGTTGAGTCTGTCTTCAATTATATGAGTAGATGTCTTGTCCTTCCTTTTTTGAATAGTT
Organism: Agapanthus africanus; assembly: GCA_030015575.1. Taxonomy (NCBI): domain Eukaryota; kingdom Viridiplantae; phylum Streptophyta; class Magnoliopsida; order Asparagales; family Amaryllidaceae; genus Agapanthus; species Agapanthus africanus. The sequence goes on from CM057337.1 coordinate 81,973,319, forward strand.
GAATCTGTCTTCAATTATTTGAGAAAGCATCTTTCTTTTTCTTTTGAGCTGTCATCTTTGAGTAGACATCTTTTGTCTTCTGTTGAGCTGGCATCTTTTGAGTAGACATCTTTTGTCTTCTTTTGAGCTGGCATATTTGAGTAGGAATCTTTACTTTTGAGCTGGCATCTTTTGAGTAGACATCTTTTGTCTTCTTGCTTTTGAGAGGAATCTTTAGTAATCGAATTTTGGGCAAATCCGCAGCCATTAACGGATTTAATATGCCTTTACCAACCACCGTTTGAGATTGGGCTAGCATGTAGATTTGAACCGTTCTACATATGACGTTGTTGTGGAGAATTACTTCTCCAGTAAATTGGCTGTTTGAGAGCCATACTCTTTTGGGTTAGGAGCAAACCTTTTTTAAAACGGATTTGATAAGTCTTTACCGGTAGCCGTTTGCTCCGGACTAGCTGTAGTTACCATTCACTACAGAGAACACTAGAAAGATAAGATAAGATATATACATTTTTTTTTAATATATTTTTTATTACAATTCGAAAGGGTCTTGAGCACAAGGCCCTCCCATAGGATCAGTAGAGAATCCTTCTGAGGAATGCTTGGAGTTTGATTTTGAGCTTCCCATTTGTTTCTGCATTTTTTTGAATTTTTGGAACTCCAGAAAAATCTTCATATCATCATTCTCTGAATCTGAGGAGTTGAAATCTATGTCTGCTTTTGCCTTCTTTTGAGTCTTTACTTCTTTTGCAGGAGTTTTTGGTTCAGGCTTTGCTGGTTCTTTTGGAATTTGCTGAATTTCTTGTTGAAGTCTCTTTCCTGTTGAAATGTAATGTAATACCGTCTTCTCATTGCAATAATCTTGAGTATAACGGGTCCACCATTTGACCTTGAATTCTCTACCCAGGCTGAGAGGGTAGTCACTGTTGTAGTGTCTGAATATTGTAAATGTCCAACAAAATATCCAAGGGACTTTGAAGGATTTGTGGAATAGGAGGGATTTTTTGAAATGTTCACCTCCCGTTCTTTGGACCCAAGTTTGGAAGGCCTTTAGAACAACAGGTGGAAGTATCTCTGGAACGGGGCCAAAACGTAGCCACCATTCATAGAGCCAGATAGGAATAGTGTCAGCACAATTTGAGTGGAAGGTAAGGAACCATGAATGATTGAATGGCCTATAGAATAAGGTTCGAAACCAAGCCATTTGATAGTCTAGGTATGTATAACCTTTGGGAATGTGAGTAATTGAGAAGTCTTTTGTAGTCCAAATGCTGGACCAATCATTTGGTGGAATAACCTTCTTTATGACACATTTTGAATAAGAAATCAGTGAAGGAGTTTTTCTATCAGGAGTATGAGTGATTTCAGCTGACCCAGAGTCAACTAAGATCAACTCATAGAATTGTTGAGTTTTGAGGGGATCATCCAGCCAATAGGAGTTCGGCGGGAATAATTGATGAGTGTAGATTTGAAGTGTGTTGTAGTGGGGAGGTTCTTTGAAGGTGGTCAAGCAGATGTGTTGAACACCAGATTTTGTGAAATATGGGCTGTCTTGATCTTTTGGAGAAGTTTGAACTTGTGGAGTTGAATTTTGAGGTTTCTTGCTTTCTACTACTGATGAGTAAGTCAGAGCAGGGAAATCTTGGAGAATATGGAATTTGTTCGTTGATGAAGTTGCTGTTGTCAATTTTTTCATCTCATAATCCTTTGAAGTGCGAACTTTTGAATTGGGATCACCCATTTTTTCCTGTAAGAAATTCCCTAGTCAAAAAGTCTGGTAATGAATTGTCAGTACCTTTTAAATATTGAATATCAAAATCAAAGACAGAAAGTAAAGCTTGCCATCTAGCGAATATTTGTTTTGAAACCAGATTTTTTACGTCTTTTTCTAGAATGAATTTTGCAGATTGACAGTCTATTCTAAGGAGAAATTTTTTATTAAAAAGATCATCTTGAAATTTTAAAATACAATTAACAATTGAAAGCATTTCCTTTTTAATAGTATAGTAATTTTTCTGAGGTCCTAACCAGACACCAGAGTGATACCTGACCAGATCTTCTTTTGAAGAGTTTGGTAGCCGTTGTTTTAAAATACCACCGTAACCAATATTTGAAGCATCAGTCTCAACAATCATGAAAGCATCAGGATGAGGAATATTAATGCAAGGTAAAGAATGAATAGTTCTTTTGATCTGTTTAACAATATCTGTATGAATCGAAGTCCAAGGTGGAGGATTTGTTTGAAGTCGTTGAAATAAAGGTGCACAAGTTTGTCTCATCTTTGGAATAAAATCAGAAATATAATTTAAACAACCTAAAAATCTTTGGAGTTGAGTCTTGTCTTTAATTTCATCAGGAAATTTATCAGCAAAATCAATACTTCGATTTATAGGAATAATAGTACCTTGATTTATGAAATGTCCAAGAAAACGAATATTATTTTGAAATAATTTCATTTTTGTGGCTGAAAGAACTAAGCCATTTTTCTTTATAGTATATAAGAAAGTTTTCAAATGTTTGAAATGTTGATCAATGTTTTCAGAGAAAACTAATACATCATCAATATAAACAATCATAAACTTTGAGTATGGATTCAGAATGTCATTCATTATCCTTTGGAATTCTGAAGGGGCGTTTTTGAGTCCAAAAGGCATTACATTCCATTCGTAATGGCCAAAGGGTACAGTAAAGGCGGTTTTGTATCTGTCTTTTTCAGCAACTTGAATTTGCCAAAAGCCAGATTTCATGTCAAACTTTGAAAAGATTTTTGCAATACTTAAACGTTTTAATAAATCTCTTTTATTTGGAATAGGGTAACGAATCCATTGAAGAACCTTGTTGAGAGGTTTATAATTAATAACAAGCATAGGGACACCACGTTCCTTTTCTGCTTGATTTATGACATAAAACGCTGCACAGCTCCAAGGTGATTTGGACGGCCGTATCAGCTCCTTATCTAAAAGAGTTTGAATTTCCTTTTTGCAAACTTCTAATAGATCATGATTCATTTGAATGGGTCTTGCCTTTGTAGGAATATTTCTTTCTGAAAATTCCTTTTCATATGGTAATTCAACGATGTGCTTCTTTCTTTCCCAAAAAGCATTAGGAAGATCTGCACAGACTTCTCTTTTGAATAGATCTTCTAGCTGTTGAATTTCTTGTTTTGTGCTGGGTAATTGTAAGTGCTCTTCAATTTGAGCATAAGACAAATCTTCTTTAAGAAAATTTGTCTTATTCTGCTTCCTTTGAATAAGGTTGATATGTTGATAAATGGAGTTATTTTGCAAAGCATTTAACTCCTTTTGTCGAACAGGAATCAAGAATCTGAAATGTATAGTATTACCCATAATGTTAGTGCTGATACCTTTGTTATCAACAACAAAAGGGTAAATTTGAGTAAGGAATGGAGTGCCTAATATAATATCAGTGTTGAGATTTTCTACTACAATAAACTGATGTTTAAAGCAGTAGTTTTGATTACATATCTCGGTTTTTGTCAATTTTCCTTTGATTCGAAGAGGAGAGTTGTTGGCGGCTATAAGAACTTCATTAGTAAAACTATAATATTTCGTTGGTATTAGACCATCTCTGATGCAGCTTTGATCTGCACCACTGTCTAACATTGCAACAAAAGTTTGTTTGAAGTTTCCTATAGAAATAGTTAGATTGACTAACCACTTTTGAAATTGGAATTTCTCAATCGTGGAAATGAATTGAGAAGCTGAAGGTTGAGTAGGGGTAATATTTATTTCTTGTGGAGGAATAAGTGTTTCTTCTTCTTCTTCTAGATAAGTTTCTTTTCCTTTGCAAAGTCTAGATTGAATAATTGCAATATGAGCTTCTAAAGAGAGATTTTTCATCTCTATATTGTTAGTAGTTTGTCTTAAAGACTTGACTTCTTCCTTTAGAATATGAATTTCTGTTTGCAATTCTCTGGTAGAGATTGACTTAATACCAGAGGTTTGATTCATAGGATATTTTTCAAAAACTTTTGATATACTGAAAGGTTGAATGATATTAAACTTCTCTTCTTCTTGCAGAATTAAAGATTTTAATCTTTCAAAAAGTTTCTTTTGTTTGATAGGATCAGGTAATTGTTGAATCATATCAAAGATGAATTCTTTTGTATCAGAATTTATCTTCTTATTATCAGTAGAAGACTTAATCATATTAATCTGCTTACAGTGACAGTCATCCTGACTTTCACTAGAGGAATCATAATTACCATTATCATTGTCAGTAATATAATTGATCTCAGAATAGATTTGCAATCTTTCCTTTAATTTGTTTCTGATATTTTCTTCAATATCAGAAATGCCATCAATGATTTCATTTATCTTTCCTTTGCTTCGACATTTGCTAGCAATATGACCTTTCTTGCCACATTTAAAGCACCTGAAATCACTTGAATTCTTTTTTCTATTGAATCTCTTGAATTTCTTTGGGGAAAAGGAATCATCTTTATATTTCTTTGAATATCTTTTTTGTGAAAAAGATTTTTGAAGGAATTTTTTCTTTCTTTCAGTGGAAGGAGCACTGATTCCAGTAATTCCAAAAGCTTGACAGAAAGATCCCATTTCTTTTCTCTTACTGCCATATTTAGCTTGGAATTTAAGCTCTTGACAAGCTGCAAGGGCTTCTTTTTTGACAAAAGCAAAAAGTTGACCAAAGGTCATTGAAGTGAAATCAATCTGTTCTGTTCCCATTTCCTTTTGTAAATTAATCATAATTCTTTGGGAAAACAGAGTTGGTAAACCAGTAATGAATTTTTCTTTCCAGAATGGTGCAGCGCTATCTGTTCGTTTAAGAACATGAGTCAAAAACATGTCTTTGTACCATCTGAAGTCACTAAGTGTTGGACACCTAATGTTAGTAAGGAATATCTTTGAAGAGGCTAATTCTTCTTGAGGATTTCCTACAAAGTGCATAGCTATGGTAACTATGAGGAAATCACTTGAATCGTTTTGGGTAGTAATTTCTCCTTGGGCATTTTCTACGTCTATAGTATGCTCAAGAATTGCTGTTTTGTCTTGCAAGGTCAAAGCATTGTCCCACCAATACTTTAACTGTCCAGTAAAACCAGTTATGAATAAACTCGCAATATCTTGTTCAGAACATCTTTTCATTTTATATGCCAATTTGGCCATACCCATTTCTTGTAATGTGTTGAGTATTTCATACTCACTTTTTCCATCAATATTCCATTCATAAATGGAATTTCCATCATAATCCTTCGTATGAAATTTTGCTCTTTCTTCATACATAATGTCAGGAGGAGTAGGTCGTGGATAGTAGTCTTTAGTTCTATTATTGTTCCAATTTTTTCGAGGTATATTGAAATTTGGTTTCTTTTCTCTTTCAATTTTATTAATATCTTGATCAGAATTAATTTGTAAGATATCGTTTTCAACTTTATTGATTTGTTGAACTACAGAGTTTTCAGAGGATTGAACTACAGAGTTTTCAGAGGAATTAGATTCTAATGAGGAATCTGATTCTTCTTTATCTTCTATAGAATCAATATTGTTGATTTTTGAAGGACTAGGAAGGTTCTTATTAATTGAATCAAGTGTTTGATTTAGTTTAGATAATAATGACTCGTTTTCAAACGTGAGCTTATTTTCTAAGGCTCTAGGAATACTTCTTGGTTGAAAATGTGGTAAAGAAGTACTGTGAGGGAATGTTGAACTTGTTGGTTTTGAAATGGCCTTAATGTCAGTAGATAAGGAATGTATTTGTGTTGAAATCGTGTGTAAAACTTGATTGGAGTAGTTATTCTGGTGATATAATTTCTTAATATCATCCAAATTAATTTGATCATTTCCTCTAGGGTCAATACTTTCACGACCCTTTTTGAAAGGTGTAGCTATGATTTCTCCTTCTTTGGAATGGAGTTTCAAGGACTGTAAGGGAGGAGTGATAGCAGTAATAGTAGTGCCATCTTGAAGTTGCCATTTCTTGTACAAACTTGTTTGTACATTAATAGCAGATTTTTTGAATGGTTCAGAAATTTTATTTTTTGTAAAATAAAATTCTAACCAGTTTTCAAAATGAAAGGGAGCATGATATTTTTGAATATCTTTTATCCATTGAAGTCGAATTTTAGCTTGACAGTAAGCATCTAGCTTAGAATACCATGTGTAGTATTCTGATTCTTCTTTGAAATCTTTTTCAAGTTCTTCGATATCAATCTTAACACCAACTTTAGTGATAACATTAATACCGTGGAATTCTCCATGCATCTGACTGGAATTAGGAGAATTATTAGGAGAAAAATTGAGTTCATTTGAAATGTCAGGAATAGGTGTTTGATTGTGAATCCTTATTGAAGGATCTTCTTGAGTATAAGGAGTTTCTACTATGAAAGATCTAGATTCTCTAAATGAATTTCTAGGAATAGAGTAGGGTCTGATAGATGTCCTATTTTCATTGAGTGAGTTAAAACGAACCAGGACTGTACCATCTTTTTTGAGTTCTTGGCAGAAAGATCCTAGAAATTGCTATTAATGATGGCTGGTATTATTAGAAAAATTTTCTCTGGTTCTGGAAGTAATTCAGGACACATAATACAAAGCAAAGAAGAGATGATTAATGAGGACTTTTCAAATTGGACTCTTCCTAATGAAAATATTGAAAATATTTATAAAATTGGTACTTTTGATTTCAAAAGCGCTTTGAGCGTAAAAATTCATGAAGAGACTTTAAACATTCAAAACAAGTTTCAATCAATTCCTCTTTTATCTCATATTTCTTTACAAAAATATTTAGAAAAAGGATTTCGTTATATTCATTTTGGTATGATTCAAGTAGCAGTCAAACCACTTGCTCATATTGGCATAGACATTCCTGTTTACATGGCTTTACGTGATAAACGTTTGCGAAGATACAAATCGTCAATTTTAAGTATGATTCAGACTAATATTTGTAATGGTCCTATATATTTTAATTGTATTCCTAATTTTCCCGTTTCATTAACTGATCCTTTAATTATGAATTCCTTAATCCTTGATGTTCATCTGCAAGGAGACGAATTTGAAAAACTTGCAGAACAATTTGTGATTATTTATCGCATTTACTTTCGATTAATGAGTTCTGCTATTAATCCCAAATGCAAATTAGTTAATAACTTTACTGATGAGACAATACTATTACAAATTGATGCTGACTATTCAAAGACCTTTGTTCCTAAACGCCTGAAATGGAATGAAATAACCATTCCAGAAGCCTTTCAAATAGATGTTCCTCAGAGACCGAGAAATCTCGAGAGAACAGAAATTCAAGAGATAATTGAAGAACAAGATGGTACAGTCCTGGTTCGTTTCAACTCACTCAATGAAAATAGGACATCCATCAGACCCTATTCTATTCCTAGAAATTCATTTAGAGAATCTAGATCTTTCATAGTAGAAACTCCTTATACTCAAGAAGATCCTTCAATAAGGATTCACAATCAAACACCTATTCCTGACATTTCAAATGAACTCAATTTTTCTCCTAATAATTCTCCTAATTCCAGTCAGATGCATGGAGAATTCCACGGTATTAATGTTATCACTAAAGTTGGTGTTAAGATTGATATCGAAGAACTTGAAAAAGATTTCAAAGAAGAATCAGAATACTACACATGGTATTCTAAGCTAGATGCTTACTGTCAAGCTAAGATTCGACTTCAATGGATAAAAGATATTCAAAAATATCATGCTCCCTTTCATTTTGAAAACTGGTTAGAATTTTATTTTACAAAAAATGAAATTTCTGAACCATTCAAAAAATCTGCTATTAATGTACAAACAAGTTTGTACAAGAAATGGCAACTTCAAGATGGCACTACTATTACTGCTATCACTCCTCCCTTACAGACCTTGAAACTCCATTCCAAAGAAGGAGAAGTCATAGCTACACCTTTCAAAAGGGGTCGTGAAAGTATTGACCCTAGAGGAAATGATCAAGTTAATTTGGATGATATCAAGAAATTATATCACCAGAATAACTACTCCAATCAAGTTTTACACACGATTTCAACTCAAATAGATTCCTTATCTACTGATATTAAGGCTATTTCAAAACCAACAAGTTCAACATTCCCTCACAGTACTTCTTTACCACATTTTCAACCAAGAAGTATTCCTAGAGCCTTAGAAAATAAGCTCACGTTTGAAAACGAGTCATTATTATCTAAACTAAATCAAACACTTGATTCAATTAACAAGAACCTTCCCGGTCCTTCAAAAATCAACAATATTGACACTATAGAAGAAAATGAAGAATCAGATTCCTCATTAGAATCTAATTCCTCTGAAAACTCTGTAGTTCAACAAATCAATAAAGTTGAAAACGATATCTTACAAATAAATTCTGATCAAGATATTAATAAAATTGAAAGAGGAAAGAAACCAAATTTCAATAGACCTCATAAAAATTGGAACAATAATAGAACTAAAGACTACTATCCACGCCCTACTCCTCCTGACATTATGTATGAAGAAAGAGCAAAATTCCATACGAAAGATTATGATGGAAATTCCATTTATGAATGGAATATTGATGGAAAAAGTGAGTATGAAATACTCAACACATTACAAGAAATGGGTATGGCCAAATTGGCATATAAAATGAAAAGATGTTCTGAACAGGATATTGCAAGTTTATTCATAACTGGTTTTACTGGACAGTTAAAGTATTGGTGGGACAATGCTTTGACCTTACAAGACAAAACAGCAATTCTTGAGCATACTATAGACGTAGAAAATGCCCAAGGAGAAATTACTACCCAAAACGATTCAAGTGATTTCCTTATAGTTACCATAGCTATGCACTTTGTAGGAAATCCTCAAGAAGAATTAGCTTCTTCAAAGATATTCCTTACTAACATTAGGTGTCCAACACTTAGTGACTTCAGGTGGTACAAAGACATGTTTTTGACTCATGTTCTTAAAAGAACAGACAGTACTGCACCATTCTGGAAAAAAAAAATTCATTACTGGTTTACCAACTCTGTTTTCCCAAAGAATTATGATTAATTTGCAAAAGGAAATGGGAACAGAACAAATTGATTTCTCTTCAATGACCTTTGGTCAACTTTTTGCTTTTGTCAAAAAAGAAGCCCTTGCAGCTTGCCAAGAACTCAAATTCCAGGCTAAATATGGCAGTAAGAGAAAGGAAATGGGATCTTTCTGTCAAGCTTTTGGAATTACTGGAATCAGTGCTCCTTCCACTGAAAGAAAGAAAAAATTCCTTCAAAAATCTTTTTCACAAAAAAGATATTCAAAGAAATATAAAGATGATTCCTTTTCCCCAAAGAAATTCAGGAGATTCAATTGGAAAAAGAATTCAAGTGATTTCAAGTGCTTTAAATATGGCAAGAAAGGTCATATTGCTAGCAAATGTCGAAGCAAAGGAAAGATAAATGAAATCATTGATGGCATTTCTGATATTGAAGAAAATATCAGAAACAAATTAAAGGAAAGATTGCAAATCTATTCTGAGATCAATTATATTACTGACAATGATGATGGCAATTATGATTCCTCCAGTGAAAGTCAGGATGACTGTCACTGTAAACAGATTAATATGATTAAGTCTTCTACTGATAGTAAGAAGATAAATTCTGATACAAAAGAATTCATCTTTGATATGATTCAACAATTACCTGATCCTATCAAACAAAATGAACTTTTTGAAAGATTAAAATCTTTAATTCTGCAAGAAGATGAGAAGTTTAATATCATTCAACCTTTCAGTATATCAAAAGTTTTTGAAAAATATTCTATGAATCAAACCTCTGGTATTAAGTCCATCTCTACCAGAGAATTGCAAACAGAAATTCATATTCTAAAAGAAGAAGTCAAATCTTTTAGACAGACTACTAACAGTATAGAGATGAAAAATCTCTGTTTAGAAGCTCATATTGCAATTATTCAATCTAGACTTTCCAAAGGAAAAGAAACTTATCTAGAAGAAGAAGAAGAAACACTTATTCCTCCACAAGAAATAAATATTACCCCTACTCAACCTTCAGCTTCTCAATTCATTTCCATGATTGAGAAATTCCAATTCCAAAAATGGTTGGTTCATCTAACTATTTCTATAGGAAACTTCAAACAAACCTTTGTTGCAATGTTAGACAGTGGTGCAGATCAAAGCTGCATCAGAGATGGTCTAATACCAACAAAATATTATAATTTTACTAATGAAGTCCTTATAGCAGCCAACAACTCTCCTCTTCGAATCAAAGGAAAGTTGACAAAGACCGAGATATGTAATCAAAACTACTGCTTTAAACATCAGTTTATTGTAGTAGAAAATCTCAACACTGATATTATCTTAGGCACTCCATTCCTTACTCAAATTTATCCTTTTGTTGTTGATAACAAAGGTATCAGCACTAACATTATGGGTAATACTATACATTTCAGATTCTTGATTCCTGTTCGACAAAAGGAGTTAAATACTTTGCAAAATAACTCCATTTATCAACATATCAACCTTATTCAAAGGAAGCAGAATAAGATAAATTTTCTCAAAGAAGATTTGTTTTATGCTCAAATTGAAGAACACTTACAGTTACTCAGCACAAAACAAGAAATTCAACAGTTAGAAGATCTATTCAAAAGAGAAATCTGTGCAGATCTTCCTAATGCTTTTTGGGAAAGAAAAAAGCACATCGTTGAATTACCATATGAAAAGGAATTTTCAGAAAGAAATATTCCTACAAAGGCAAGACCCATTCAAATGAATCATGATCTATTAAAAGTTTGTAAAAAAGAAATTCAAACTCTTTTAGTTTTTTCAGCCACAAAAATTAAATTATTTCAAAACAATATTCATTTTCTTGGACATTTCATAAATCAAGGTACTATTATTCCTATAAATCGAAGTATTGATTTTGCTGATAAATTTCCTGATGAAATTAAAGACAAGACTCAACTCCAAAGATTTTTAGGTTGTTTAAACTATATTTCTGATTTTATTCCAAAGATGAGACAAACTTGTGCACCTTTATTTCAACGACTTCAAACAAATCCTCCACCTTGGACTTCAATTCATATAGATATTGTTAAACAAATCAAAAGAACTATTCATTCATTACCTTGCATTAATATTCCTCATCCTGATGTTTTCATGATTATTGAGACTGATGATTCAAAAGGTGCTGAGAAAATAGCTCACTATACCTCAATTTCAACAATTGACACTGAAATCATGGCTTGTATTTACACGCTTGATTAATTCAAGATTTTCATCCTTGATAAATCTGAATTCACTCTTAGAACTGATTGTCAGGCTATTGTGAATTTCTACAATAAACTGAATAATAATAAATTATCCAGAAATCGTTGGGTTAACTTTGTGGATTATTTATGCAGGATCAGTGTTCAAGTTACCATTGAGCATGTAAAAGGAAAGATAATTCAGGAGCTGATGTTTATTACTTCTAACTCTGTTTATATGTTTCAATGTAGCCACAAAGGTAACAGCAACAAAAATATGAAGTTCGGAAGGATTACCCTCCCTTTACTTCAAGCAAATGACGACAAATCTTATAAAGTCGCAAAAGGATTATCAGTTGATGAGCAACAACAGTGTATTCTTAACGCACTGTGGATAGCAAGAACACCACAAGAGAAATTAAAAGCTCTTAATGCTCTTACATATTATTTTACAAAAATTATTACAAAGCCCACTTCAAAGAATTTTACTCATTATGTACTCTTCAACGGCCCAAAGCCCGGAGTCTATATCAATTATGGTTCTTTGATGAATACAGTCGGCAACAGAAAAGACTGTAGATGGAAAGGTTATTACAACCTTGAAGAAGCATTGAGGGATTTTTCGCTCTCAAACAATAATGTTCGTAACTTCTTTGTGGAAGACGAACATGATAAAGAGCAATTAAAGCTCATAGAGATCTTGAAATCTCAAATTGGTAGTTCATCACCAATTAAAATAAATGATGAACCTAGTCCTTTTCAAACGGTAAAAGGTAAAGACATCTCAAATCCGTTGATGGTTGATGATTTACCAAAAATCATAGTAGATCCGTTGGGATCCCCAATTCAAATAAGTGAGGATGAAAGTTCCACTAAAATGAGTGAGTATAAAAAAGAAAATGAGCGTTTCAATTCACAGGTTAAAAGGCTGAAGAAAGAAAATCTTTATTTCAAAGAGATGGCCAGAAAAACTCAAGAAGCTTATTCTTCAGTTACTCACAATATTGAAGATTACGTCGAAGAAATTGCCAGATTGAATGACATAATTTATCATTTGGAGGCACAATTAAGAATGGAACCTATTTCCTTCCTACAATTCAAGAAAAGGATGACATTAAGTCATTCATTCCGACAAAATTTCTTGGAAAAACTTCCTTATGAAATCCAAGAAAAAATCAAAGATATGGCAGGAAAATCACATTACAATAAACTCATAAAACTCCAGAATATTCTAAAGGAGAATGCAGTAACAGACAGGTGGTACACTCATAACAATGTTGTTCAAGAAGTAATTCAGTTCTTCGATCTGCAACCCTTACTTTTGAATATTACATTCAATGAAGGAGCGATGCCATACTTATTAAAAAATCTTCAGGATTTTTATTGGGCAGGTATGATTAGGGAAATTGTTATTCTTGACAGAATCCCTGGTTTCTTTGGAGAAAAAATTTATAATGCTATCAGAGAATTTGCCCCTGAAGGAAAATATTACTTAACAATATTTTCAACATTCCCACATCAAGAAGGCAGGATCTTCTATCCCGTGGAAAGAATTATAATAATGTCCTCTTTACATATACCCTTGGGAGGATTCAGAGCTCAATATGATTTCAAAGACATCAATGATCGATCAAAATATTTCAAGTTCCGAAGAAATCTGAAAAACGTCGATTTAACAAATTTGGAATTGTTAGCTGAATCCAATACTACAAAACTCTTCTCATATATCTATGGACAAGAAGATGGAGAAGAAGATCAGTTTGAAGGACCAGCAAATCCAATGAATCTTCCACCCCAATAATTCAAAAGATGCCAGCTCAAAAGAAGACGAAAGATGTCTACTCAAAAGATGCCAGCTCAAAAGTAAAGATTCCTACTCAAAGGTGCCAGCTCAAAAGAAGACGAAAGAGGTCTACTCAAAGAGGCCAGCTCAAAAGTAAAGATTCCTACTCAAAAGAGGCCAGCTCAAAAGAAAACAAAAATTCCTACTCAAAAAGAAAGATGCTTTCTACAAAGAAGACAACACAGCAACTCAAATAATTGAAGACAGCCAACCACTCAACTATTCAAAAAAGAAGACAAGACATCCACTCAAAAGATTCGTGTTGAAGAATGACGGCCACTCAAATAATTGAAGACAACTAAGGCGATGGTCCACTCAGCTTTTCAAAAAGCAAGAAAAGACATCCACTCAAAAGATTCGTGCTAATCAAACTCAAAGAGCATTCAAGTCTATTTAAACAATAGCTCAATCATGTAACAAGACAGAGGTTTTTTGGAGAGGTTTTAGAGAGAGAGTTCAGAGTCTTGTAAACTTTGTGATTTCTACTCTTTACTTCTGTATCCAAATACTCTCAATTCAAATAAGATCAAAGCCAGTTCTCATTCCATCTTCTTGTTTACCTTGTTTTATGATCCTGAACCCCTTATGGTATCAGAGCCAAGTGTTCTAGTAATTCCACTCTTTGTTGAGAGCAACGAGTGACCTATTCATAGTGAATATCCTGAGCGTTGGTAAGACGTTGGTAAGCTCGTGAATCCGTTGGTAAGCCCGAGAGAGAGCGTGGTGTTCCCGGTGGAGTGTTCCCGTTGTTCCCGGTCAAGGTACGAACTGTGTTTAGTTCATAAAATTGCTATTAATGATGGCTGGTTTTATTAGAAAACTTTCTTTTATTTGGAATAGGGTAACGAATCCATTGAAGAACCTTGTTGAGAGGTTTATTAAAACGTTTAAGTATTGCAAAAATCTTTTCAAAGTTTGACATGAAATCTGGCTTTTGGCAAATTCAAGTTGCTGAAAAAGACAGATACAAAACCGCCTTTACTGTACCCTTTGGCCATTACGAATGGAATGTAATGCCTTTTGGACTCAAAAACGCCCCTTCAGAATTCCAAAGGATAATGAATGACATTCTGAATCCATATTCAAAGTTTATGATTGTTTATATTGATGATGTATTAGTTTTCTCTGAAAACATTGATCAACATTTCAAACATTTGAAAACTTTCTTATATACTATAAAGAAAAATGGCTTAGTTCTTTCAGCCACAAAAATGAAATTATTTCAAAACAATATTCGTTTTCTTGGACATTTAATAAATCAAGGTACTATTATTCCTATAAATCGAAGTATTGATTTTGCTGATAAATTTCCTGATGAAATTAAAGACAAGACTCAACTCCAAAGATTTTTAGGTTGTTTAAATTATATTTCTGATTTTATTCCAAAGATGAGACAAACTTGTGCACCTTTATTTCAACGACTTCAAACAAATCCTCCACCTTGGACTTCGATTCATACAGATATTGTTAAACAGATCAAAAGAACTATTCATTCTTTACCTTGCATTAATATTCCTCATCCTGATGCTTTCATGATTGTTGAGACTGATGCTTCAAATATTGGTTACGGTGGTATTTTAAAACAACGGCTACCAAACTCTTCAAAAGAAGATCTGGTCAGGTATCACTCTGGTGTCTGGTTAGGACCTCAGAAAAATTACTATACTATTAAAAAGGAAATGCTTTCAATTGTTAATTGTATTTTAAAATTTCAAGATGATCTTTTTAATAAAAAATTTCTCCTTAGAATAGACTGTCAATCTGCAAAATTCATTCTAGAAAAAGACGTAAAAAATCTGGTTTCAAAACAAATATTCGCTAGATGGCAAGCTTTACTTTCTGTCTTTGATTTTGATATTCAATATTTAAAAGGTACTGACAATTCATTACCAGACTTTTTGACTAGGGAATTTCTTACAGGAAAAAATGGGTGATCCCAATTCAAAAGTTCGCACTTCAAAGGATTATGAGATGAAAAAATTGACAACATCAACTTCATCAACAAACAAATTCCATATTCTCCAAGATTTCCCTGCTCATCAGTAGTAGAAAGCAAGAAACCTCAAAATTCAACTCCACAAGTTCAAACTTCTCCAAAAGATCAAGACAGCCCATATTTCACAAAATCTGGTGTTCAACACATCTGCTTGACCACCTTCAAAGAACCTCCCCACTACAACACACTTCAAATCTACACTCATCAATTATTCCCGCCAAACTCCTATTGGCTGGATGATCCCCTCAAAACTCAACAATTCTATGAGTTGATCTTAGTTGACTCCGGGTCAGCTGAAATCACTCATACTCCTGATAGAAAAACTCCTTCACTGATTTCTTATTCAAAATGTGTCATAAAGAAGGTTATTCCACCAAATGATTGGTCCAGCATGTGGACTACAAAAGACTTCTCAATTACTCACATTCCCAAAGGTTATACATACCTAGACTATCAAATGGCTTGGTTTCGAACCTTATTCTATAGGCCGTTCAATCATTCATGGTTTCTTACCTTCCACTCAAATTGTGCTGACACTATTCCTATCTGGCTCTATGAATGGTGGCTACGTTTTGGCCCCGTTCCAGAGATACTTCCACCTGTTGTTCTAAAGGCCTTCCAAACTTGGGTCCAAAGAACGGGAGGTGAACATTTCAAAAAATCCCTCCTATTCCACAAATCCTTCAAAGTCCCATGGATATTTTGTTGGACATTTACAATATTCAGACACTACAACAGTGACTACCCTCTCAGCCTGGGTAGAGAATTCAAGGTCAAATGGTGGACCCGTTATACTCAAGATTATTGCAATGAGAAGACGGTATTACATTACATTTCAACAGGAAAGAGACTTCAACAAGAAATTCAGCAAATTCCAAAAGAACCAGCAAAGCCTGAACCAAAAACTCCTGCAAAAGAAGTAAAGACTCAAAAGAAGGCAAAAGCAGTCATAGATTTCAACTCCTCAGATTCAGAGAATGATGATATGAAGATTTTTCTGGAGTTCCAAAAATTCAAAAAAATGCAGAAACAAATAAGAAGCTCAAAATCAAACTCCAAGCATTCCTCAGAAGGATCCTCTACTGATCCTATGGGAGGGCCTTGTGCTCAAGACCCTTTCGAATTGTAATAAATAAATAAAAAAAAATAAAAAAATAAAAAATAGTATATATATCTTATCTTTCTTGTGTTCTCTGTAGTGAATGGTGACTACAGCTAGTCCGGAGCAAACGGCTACCGGTAAAGACTTATCAAATCCGTTCAAAAAAGGTTTGCTCCTAACCCAAAAGAGTATGGCTCTCAAACAGCCAATTTACTGGAGAAGTAATTCTCCACAACAACGTCATATGTAGAACGGTTCAAATCTACATACTAGCCCAATCTCAAACGGTGGTTGGTAAAGGCATATCAAATCCGTTAATGGCTGCGGATTTGCCCAAAATTCGATTACTAAAGATTCCTCTCAAAAACAAGAACAGCTCAAAAGAAAACAAAAGATGTCTACTCAAAGATGCCAGCTCAAAAGAAGACGAAAGATGTCTACTCAAAGATGCCAAAAGAAGACGAAAGATGTCCACTCATGCCAAAAGAAGACGAAAGATGTCCACTCAAAGATGCCAGCTCAAAAGTAAAACAACCATTTTCAAAAGTAAAAAGATGCTTTCTAAAAGGAAGAATGGACAAAAACCACTATTCAAAAGATGCTTTCTACAAAGAAGACGAGACAAGACAAGACACCCATTCATAAGATTCTTTCTGCAAAAGAAGAAGACAAGAAGGCCACTCAAATAATTGAAGACAGCTAAGGCAATTGGCCACTCAGCTTTTCAAAATGCAAGACAAGACATCCACTCAAAAGATTCGTGCTCATCCAACTCAAAGAGGATTCAAGTCTATATAAACAAGGCTCATTCATGTAACTAGGCAGAGGTTTTTTGGAGAGGTTTTAGAGAGAGAGTTCAGAGTCTTGTAAACTTTGTGATTTCTACTCTTTACTTCTGTATCCAAATACTCTCAATTCAAATAAGATCAAAGCCAGTTCTCATTCCATCTTCTTGTTTACCTTGTTTTACGATCCTGAACCCCTTATGGTATCAGAGCATAAGGGGGTTCAGGATGGTCTAATACCAACAAAATATTACAGTTTTACTAATGAAGTCCTTATAGCAGCCAACAACTCTCCTCTTCGAATCAAAGGAAAGTTGACAAAGACCGAAATATGTAATCAAAATTACTGCTTTAAACATCAGTTTATTGTAGTAGAAGATCTCAACACTGATATTATTTTAGGCACTCCATTCCTTACTCAAATCTACCCTTTTGTTGTTGATAACAAAGGTATCAGCACTAACATTATGGGTAATACTATACATTTCAGATTCTTGATTCCTGTTCGTCAAAAGGAGTTAAATGCTTTGCAAAATAACTCCATTTATCAACATATCAACCTTATTCAAAGGAAGCAGAATAAGATAAATTTTCTTAAAGAAGATTTGTCTTATGCTCAAATTGATGAACACTTACAATTACCCAGCACAAAACAAGAAATTCAACAGTTAGAAGATCTATTCAAAAGAGAAGTCTGTGCAGACCTTCCTAATGCTTTTTGGGAAAGAAAAAGGCACATCGTTGAATTACCATATGAAAAGGAATTTTCAGAAAGAAATATTCCTACAAAGGAAAGACCCATTCAAATGAATCATGATCTATTAGAAGTTTGTAAAAAGGAAATTCAAACTCTTTTAGATAAGGAGCTGATACGGCCGTCCAAATCACCTTGGAGCTGTGCAGCGTTTTATGTCATAAATCAAGCAGAAAAGGAACGTGGTGTCCCTAGGCTTGTTATTAATTATAAACCTCTCAACAAGGTTCTTCAATGGATTCGTTACCCTATTCCAAATAAAAGAGATTTATTAAAACGTTTAAGTATTGCAAAAATCTTTTCAAAGTTTGACATGAAATCTGGCTTTTGGCAAATTCAAGTTGCTGAAAAAGACAGATACAAAACCGCCTTTACTGTACCCTTTGGCCATTACGAATGGAATGTAATGTCTTTTGGACTCAAAAACGCCCCTTCAGAATTCCAAAGGATAATGAATGACATTCTGAATCCATATTCAAAGTTTATGATTGTTTATATTGATGATGTATTAGTTTTCTCTGAAAACATTGATCAACATTTCAAACATTTGAAAACTTTCTTGTATACTGTAAAGAAAAATGGCTTAGTTCTTTCAGCCACAAAAATAAAATTATTTCAAAACAATATTCAAGAAAACGAATATTGTTTTGAAATAATTTCATTTTTGTGGCTGAAAGAACTAAGCCATTTTTCTTTACAGTATACAAGAAAGTTTTCAAATGTTTGAAATGTTGATCAATGTTTTCAGAGAAAACTAATACATCATCAATATAAACAATCATAAACTTTGAATATGGATTCAGAATGTCATTCATTATCCTTTGGAATTCTGAAGGGGCGTTTTTGAGTCCAAAAGACATTACATTCCATTCGTAATGGCCAAAGGGTACAGTAAAGGCGGTTTTGTATCTGTCTTTTTCAGCAACTTGAATTTGCCAAAAGCCAGATTTCATGTCAAACTTTGAAAAGATTTTTGCAATACTTAAACGTTTTAATAAATCTCTTTTATTGGAGTAGTTATTCTGGTGATATAATTTCAGTAGATAAGGAATCTATTTGAGTTGAAATCGTGTGTAAAACTTGATTGGAGTAGTTATTCTGGTGATATAATTTCTTGATATCATCCAAATTAACTTGATCATTTCCTCTAGGGTCAATACTTTCACGACCCTTTTTGAAAGGTGTAGCTATGACTTCTCCTTCTTTGGAATGGAGTTTCAAGGTCTGTAAGGGAGGAGTGATAGCAGTAATAGTAGTGCCATCTTGAAGTTGCCATTTCTTGTACAAACTTGTTTGTACATTAATAGCAGATTTTTTGAATGGTTCAGAAATTTCATTTTTTGTAAAATAAAATTCTAACCAGTTTTCAAAATGAAAGGGAGCATGATATTTTTGAATATCTTTTATCCATTGAAGTCGAATTTTAGCTTGACAGTAAGCATCTAGCTTAGAATACCATGTGTAGTATTCTGATTCTTCTTTGAAATCTTTTTCAAGTTCTTCGATATCAATCTTAACACCAACTTTAGTGATAACATTAATACCGTGGAATTCTCCATGCATCTGACTGGAATTAGGAGAATTACTAGGAGAAAAATTGAGTTCATTTGAAATGTCAGGAATAGGTGTTTGATTGTGAATCCTTATTGAAGGATCTTCTTGAGTATAAGGAGTTTCTACTATGAAAGATCTAGATTCTCTAAATAAATTTCTAGGAATAGAATAGGGTCTGATGGATGTCCTATTTTCATTGAGTGAGTTGAAACGAACCAGGACTGTACCATCTTGTTCTTCAATTATCTCTTGAATTTCTGTTCTCTCGAGATTTCTTGGTCTCTGAGGAACATCTATTTGAAAGGCTTCTGGAATGGTAATTTCATTCCATTTCAGACGTTTAGGAACAAAGGACTTTGAATAGTCAGCATCATTTTGTAATAGTATTGTCTCATGAGTAAAGTTATTAACTAATTTGCATTTGGGATTAATAGCAGAACTCATTAATCTAAAGTAAATGCGATAAATAATTACAAATTGTTCTGCAAGTTTTTCAAATTCGTCTCCTTGCAGATGAACATCAAGGATTAAGGAATTCATAATTAAAGGATCAGTTAATGATACAGGAAAATTAGGAATACAATTAAAATAAATAGGACCATTACAAATATTAGTTTGAATCATACTTAAAATTGACGATTTGTATCTTCTTAATCGTTTATCACGTAAAGCCATGTAAACAGGAATGTCTATGCCAATATGAGCAAGTGGTTTGACTGCTACTTGAATCATACCAAAATGAATATAACGAAATCCTTTTTCTAAATATTTTTGTAGAGAAATATGAGATAAAAGAGGAATTGATTGGAATTTATTTTGAATGTTTAAAGTCTCTTCATGAATTTTTACGCTAAAAGCGCTTTTGAAATCAAAAGTACCAATTTTATAAATATTTTCAATATTTTCATTAGGAAGAGTCCAGTTTGAAAAGTCCTCATTAATCATCTCTTCTTTGCTTTGTATTATGTGTCCTGAATTACTTCCAGAACCAGAGAAAATTTTTCTAATAATACCAGCCATCATTAATAGCAATTTTATGAACTAAACACAGATCATACCTTGACCGGGAACAACGGGAACACTACACCGGGAACACTACGCTCTCTCGGGCTTACCAACGGATTCACGAGCTTACCAACGTTTTACCAACGCTCAGGATACTCACTATGAATAGGTCACTCGTTGCTCTCAACAAAGAGTGGAATTACTAGAACACTTGGCTCTGATACCATAAGGGGTCCAGGATCATAAAACAGAGTAAACAAGAAGATGGAATGAGAACTGGCTTTGATCTTATTTGAATTGAGAGTATTTGGATACAGAAGTAAAGAGTAGAAATCACAAAGTTTACAAGACTCTGAACTCTCTCTCTAAAACCTCTCCAAAAAACCTCTGCCTAGTTACATGAATGAGTTGTGTTTATATAGACTTGAATGCTCCTCTTGAATGCTCTTTGGATCAGCACGAATCTTTTAGTGTTGTCTTGTCTTTCCTTTCTCAATAGTTGAGTCTGTCTTCAATTATATGAGTAGATGTCTTGTCCTTTCTTTTTTAAATAGTTGAGTCTGTCTTCAATTATATGAGTAGATGTCTTGTCCTTCCTTTTTTGAATAGTTGAATCTGTCTTCAATTATTTGAGAAAGCATCTTTCTTTATCTTTTGAGCTGTCATCTTTGAGTAGACATCTTTTGTCTTCTTTTGAGCTGGTATCTTTTGAGTAGACATCTTTTGTCTTCTTTTGAACTGGCATCTTTTGAATAGGCTCTTTACTTTTGAGCTGTCCTTGCTTTTGAGAGGAATCTTTAGTAATCGAATTTTGGGCAAATCCGCAGCCTTTAACGGATTTAATATGCCTTTACCAACCACCGTTTGAGGTTGGGCTAGTATGTAGATTTGAACCGTTCTACATATGACGTTGTTGTGGAGAATTACTTCTCCAGTAAATTGGCTGTTTGAGAGCCATACTCCTTTGGGTTAGGAGCAAACCTTTTTTGAACGGATTTGATAAGTCTTTACCGGTAGCCGTTTGCTCCGGACTAGCTGTAGTCACCATTCACTACAGAGAACACTAGAAAGATAAGATAAGATATATACAATTTTTTTTTTATATATATAATTTACAATTCGAAAGGGTCTTGAGCACAAGGCCCTCCCATAGGATCAGTAGAGGATCCTTCAGAGGAATGCTTGGAGTTCGATTTTGAGCTTCTCATTTGTTTCTGCATTTTTTTGAATTTTTGGAACTCCAGAAAAATCTTCATATCATCATTCTTTGAATCTGAGGAGTTGAAATCTATGACTGCTTTTGCCTTCTTTTGAGTCCTTACTTCTTTTGCAGGAGTTTTTGGTTCAGGCTTTGCTGGTTCTTTTGGAATTTGCTGAATTTCTTGTTGAAGTTTCTTTCCCGTTTGAATGTAATGTAATACTGCCTTCTCATTGCAGTAGTCTTGAGTGTAACGGGTCCACCATTTGACTTTGAATTCTCTACCCAGACTGAGAGGGTAGTCACCGTTGTAGTGTTTGAATAATGTAAATGTCCAACAAAATATCCATGGGACTTTGAAGGATTTGTGGAATAGGAAAGCCTTTTTGAAATGTTCACCTCCTGTTCTTTGGACCCAAGTTTGAAAGGCCTTTAGAACAACAGGTGGAAGTATGTCTGGAACGGGGCCAAAACGTAGCCACCATTCATAGAACCAGATAGGAATATTGTCAGCACAATTTGAATGGAAGGTAAGGAACCATGAATGATTGAATGACCTATAGAATAAGGTTCGAAACCAAGCCATTTGATAGTCTTGGTATGTATAACCTTTGGGAACGTAAGTAATTGAGAATTCTTTTGTAGTCCAGATGCTGGACCATTCATTTGGTAGAATAACCTTCTTTATGACACATTTTGAATAAGAAATCAGTGAAGTAGTTTTTCTATCAGGAGTATGAGTGATTTCAGCTGACCCGGAGTCAACTAAGATCAACTCATAGAATTGTTGAGTTTTGAGGGGATCATCCAGCCAACAGGAGTTCGGCGGGAATAATTGATGAGTGTAGATTTGAAGTGTGTTGTAGTGGGGAGGTTCTTTGAAGGTGGTCAAGCAGATGTGTTGAACACCAGATTTTGTGAAATATGGGCTGTCTTGATCTTTTGGAGAAGTTTGAACTGTTTGAACTTGTGGAGTTGAATTTTGAGGTTTCTTGCTTTCTACTACTGATGAGTAAGTCAGAGCAGGGAAATCTTGGAGAATATGGAATTTGTTCGTTGATGAAGTTGCTGTTGTCAATTTTTTCATCTCATAATCCTTTGAAGTGCGAACTTTTGAATTGGGATCACCAATTTTTTCCTGTAAAAAGTCTGGTAATGAATTGTCAGTACCTTTTAAATATTGAATATCAAAATCAAAGACAGAAAGTAAAGCTTGCCATCTAGCGAATATTTGTTTTGAAACTAGATTTTTTACGTCTTTTTCTAAAATAAATTTTGCGGATTGACAGTCTATTCTAAGGAGAAACTTTTTATTAAAAAGATCATCTTGAAATTTTAAAATGCAATTAACAATTGAAAGCATTTCCTTTTTAATAGTATAGTAATTTTTCTGAGGTCCTAACCAGACACCAGAGTGATATCTAACTAGATCTTCTTTTGAAGAGTTTGGTAGCCGTTGTTTTAAAATACCACCGTAACCAATATTTGAAGCATCAGTCTCAACAATCATGAAAGCATCAAGATGAGGAATATTAATGCAAGGTAAAGAATGAATAGTTCTTTTGATTTGTTTAACAATACCTGTATGAATCGAAGTCCAAGGTGGAGGATTTGTTTGAAGTCGTTGAAATAAAGGCGCACAAGTTTGTCTCATTTTTGGAATAAAATCAGAAATATAATTTAAACAACCTAAAAATCTTTGGAGTTGAGTTTTGTCTTTAATTTCATCAGGAAATTTATCAGCAAAATCAATACTTCGATTTATAGGAATAATAGTACCTTGATTTATGAAATGTCCAAGAAAACGAATATTGTTTTGAAATAATTTTATTTTTGTGGCTGAAAGAACTAAGCCATTTTTCTTTACAGTATACAAGAAAGTTTTCAAATGTTTGAAATGTTGATCAATGTTTTCAGAGAAAACTAATACATCATCAATATAAACAATCATAAACTTTGAATATGGATTCAGAATGTCATTCATTATCCTTTGGAATTCTGAAGGGGCGTTTTTGAGTCCAAAAGACATTACATTCCATTCGTAATGGCCAAAGGGTACAGTAAAGGCGGTTTTGTATCTGTCTTTTTCAGCAACTTGAATTTGCCAAAAGCCAGATTTCATTTCAAACTTTGAAAAGATTTTTGCAATACTTAAACGTTTTAATAAATCTCTTTTATTTGGAATAGGGTAACGAATCCATTGAAGAACCTTGTTGAGAGGTTTATAATTAATAACAAGCCTAGGGACACCACGTTCCTTTTCTGCTTGATTTATGACATAAAACGCTGCACAGCTCCAAGGTGATTTGGACGGCCGTATCAGCTCCTTATCTAAAAGAGTTTGAATTTCCTTTTTACAAACTTCTAATAGATCATGATTCATTTGAATGGGTCTTTCCTTTGTAGGAATATTTCTTTCTGAAAATTCCTTTTCATATGGTAATTCAACGATGTGCCTTTTTCTTTCCCAAAAAGCATTAGGAAGGTCTGCACAGACTTCTCTTTTGAATAGATCTTCTAACTGTTGAATTTCTTGTTTTGTGCTGGGTAATTGTAAGTATTCATCAATTTGAGCATAAGACAAATCCTCTTTAAGAAAATTTATCTTATTCTGCTTCCTTTGAATAAGGTTGATATGTTGATAAATGGAGTTATTTTGCAAAGCATTTAACTCCTTTTGACGAACAGGAATCAAGAATCTGAAATGTATAGTATTACCCATAATGTTAGTGCTGATACCTTTGTTATCAACAACAAAAGGGTAGATTTGAGTAAGGAATGGAGTGCCTAAAATAATATCAGTGTTGAGATCTTCTACTACAATAAACTGATGTTTAAAGCAGTAATTTTGATTACATATTTCGGTCTTTGTCAACTTTCCTTTGATTCGAAGAGGAGAGTTGTTGGCTGCTATAAGGACTTCATTAGTAAAACTATAATATTTTGTTGGTATTAGACCATCCTGAACCCCCTTATGCTCTGATACCATAAGGGGTTCAGGATCGTAAAACAAGGTAAACAAGAAGATGGAATGAGAACTGGCTTTGATCTTATTTGAATTGAGAGTATTTGGATACAGAAGTAAAGAGTAGAAATCACAAAGTTTACAAGACTCTGAACTCTCTCTCTAAAACCTCTCCAAAAAACCTCTGCCTAGTTACATGAATGAGCCTTGTTTATATAGAATTGAATCCTCTTTGAATTGGATGAGCACGAATCTTTTGAGTGGATGTCTTGTCTTGCATTTTGAAAAGCTGAGTGGCCAATTGCCTTAGCTGTCTTCAATTATTTGAGTGGCCTTCTTGTCTTCTTCTTTTGCAGAAAGAATCTTATAAATGGGTGTCTTGTCTTGTCTCGTCTTCTTTGTAGAAAGCATCTTTTGAATAGTGGTTTTTGTCCATTCTTCCTTTTAGAAAGCATCTTTTTACTTTTGAAAATGGTTGTTTTACTTTTGAGCTGGCATCTTTGAGTGGACATCTTTCGTCTTCTTTTGGCATGAGTGGACATCTTTCGTCTTCTTTTGGCATCTTTGAGTAGACATCTTTCGTCTTCTTTTGAGCTGGCATCTTTGAGTAGACATCTTTTGTTTTCTTTTGAGCTGTTCTTGTTTTTGAGAGGAATCTTTAGTAATCGAATTTTGGGCAAATCCGCAGCCATTAACGGATTTGATATGCCTTTACCAACCACCGTTTGAGGTTGGGCTAGTATGTAGATTTGAACCGTTCTACATATGACGTTGTTGTGGAGAATTACTTCTCCAGTAAATTGGCTGTTTGAGAGCCATACTCTTTTGGGTTAGGAGCAAACCTTTTTTGAACGGATTTGATAAGTCTTTACCGGTAGCCGTTTGCTCCGGACTAGCTGTAGTCACCATTCACTACAGAGAACACAAGAAAGATAAGATATATATACTATTTTTTATTTTTTTATTTTTTTTTATTTATTTATTACAATTCGAAAGGGTCTTGAGCACAAGGCCCTCCCATAGGATCAGTAGAGGATCCTTCTGAGGAATGCTTGGAGTTTGATTTTGAGCTTCTTATTTGTTTCTGCATTTTTTTGAATTTTTGGAACTCCAGAAAAATCTTCATATCATCATTCTCTGAATCTGAGGAGTTGAAATCTATGACTGCTTTTGCCTTCTTTTGAGTCTTTACTTCTTTTGCAGGAGTTTTTGGTTCAGGCTTTGCTGGTTCTTTTGGAATTTGCTGAATTTCTTGTTGAAGTCTCTTTCCTGTTGAAATGTAATGTAATACAGTCTTCTCATTGCAATAATCTTGAGTATAACGGGTCCACCATTTGACCTTGAATTCTCTACCCAGGCTGAGAGGGTAGTCACTGTTGTAGTGTCTGAATATTGTAAATGTCCAACAAAATATCCATGGGACTTTGAAGGATTTGTGGAATAGGAGGGATTTTTTGAAATGTTCACCTCCCGTTCTTTGGACCCAAGTTTGGAAGGACTTTAGAACAACAGGTGGAAGTATCTCTGGAACGGGGCCAAAACGTAGCCACCATTCATAGAGCCAGATAGGAATAGTGTCAGCACAATTTGAGTGGAAGGTAAGGAACCATGAATGATTGAATGGCCTATAGAATAAGGTTCGAAACCAAGCCATTTGATAGTCTTGGTATGTATAACCTTTGGGAACGTAAGTAATTGAGAATTCTTTTGTAGTCCAGATGCTGGACCATTCATTTGGTAGAATAACCTTCTTTATGACACATTTTGAATAAGAAATCAGTGAAGTAGTTTTTCTATCAGGAGTATGAGTGATTTCAGCTGACCCGGAGTCAACTAAGATCAACTCATAGAATTGTTGAGTTTTGAGGGGATCATCCAGCCAATAGGAGTTCGGCGGGAATAATTGATGAGTGTAGATTTGAAGTGTGTTGTAGTGGGGAGGTTCTTTGAAGGTGGTCAAGCAGATGTGTTGAACACCAGATTTTGTGAAATATGGGCTGTCTTGATCTTTTGGAGAAGTTTGAACTTGTGGAGTTGAATTTTGAGGTTTCTTGCTTTCTACTACTGATGAGTAAGTCAGAGCAGGGAAATCTTGGAGAATATGGAATTTGTTTGTTGATGAAGTTGTTGTTGTCAATTTTTTCATCTCATAATCCTTTGAAGTGCGAACTTTTGAATTGGGATCACCCATTTTTTCCTGTAAGAAATTCCCTAGTCAAAAAGTCTGGTAATGAATTGTCAGTACCTTTTAAATATTGAATATCAAAATCAAAGACAGAAAGTAAAGCTTGCCATCTAGCGAATATTTGTTTTGAAACCAGATTTTTTACGTCTTTTTCTAGAATGAATTTTGCAGATTGACAGTCTATTCTAAGGAGAAATTTTTTATTAAAAAGATCATCTTGAAATTTTAAAATACAATTAACAATTGAAAGCATTTCCTTTTTAATAGTATAGTAATTTTTCTGAGGTCCTAACCAGACACCAGAGTGATACCTGACCAGATCTTCTTTTGAAGAGTTTGGTAGCCGTTGTTTTAAAATACCACCGTAACCAATATTTGAAGCATCAGTCTCAACAATCATGAAAGCATCAGGATGAGGAATATTAATGCAAGGTAAAGAATGAATAGTTCTTTTGATCTGTTTAACAATATCTGTATGAATCGAAGTCCAAGGTGGAGGATTTGTTTGAAGTCGTTGAAATAAAGGTGCACAAGTTTGTCTCATCTTTGGAATAAAATCAGAAATATAATTTAAACAACCTAAAAATCTTTGGAGTTGAGTCTTGTCTTTAATTTCATCAGGAAATTTATCAGCAAAATCAATACTTCGATTTATAGGAATAATAGTACCTTGATTTATGAAATGTCCAAGAAAACGAATATTGTTTTGAAATAATTTCTTTTTTGTGGCTGAAAGAACTAAGCCATTTTTCTTTATAGTATATAAGAAAGTTTTCAAATGTTTGAAATGTTGATCAATGTTTTCAGAGAAAACTAATACATTATCAATATAAACAATCATAAACTTTGAATATGGATTCAGAATGTCATTCATTATCCTTTGGAATTCTGAAGGGGCGTTTTTGAGTCCAAAAGACATTACATTCCATTCGTAATGGCCAAAGGGTACAGTAAAGGCGGTTTTGTATCTGTCTTTTTCAGCAACTTGAATTTGCCAAAAGCCAGATTTCATGTCAAACTTTGAAAAGATTTTTGCAATACTTAAACGTTTTAATAAATCTCTTTTATTTGGAATAGGGTAACGAATCCATTGAAGAACCTTGTTGAGAGGTTTATAATTAATAACAAGCCTAGGGACACCACGTTCCTTTTCTGCTTGATTTATGACATAAAACGCTGCACAGCTCCAAGGTGATTTGGACGGCCGTATCAGCTCCTTATCTAAAAGAGTTTGAATTTCCTTTTTACAAACTTCTAATAGATCATGATTCATTTGAATGGGTCTTGCCTTTGTAGGAATATTTCTTTCTGAAAATTCCTTTTCATATGGTAATTCAACGATGTGCCTTTTTCTTTCCCAAAAAGCATTAGGAAGGTCTGCACAGACTTCTCTTTTGAATAGATCTTCTAACTGTTGAATTTCTTGTTTTGTGCTGGGTAATTGTAAGTGTTCATCAATTTGAGCATAAGACAAATCTTCTTTAAGAAAATTTATCTTATTCTGCTTCCTTTGAATAAGGTTGATATGTTGATAAATGGAGTTATTTTGCAAAGCATTTAACTCCTTTTGACGAACAGGAATCAAGAATCTGAAATGTATAGTATTACCCATAATGTTAGTGCTGATACCTTTGTTATCAACAACAAAAGGGTAGATTTGAGTAAGGAATGGAGTGCCTAAAATAATATCAGTGTTGAGATCTTCTACTACAATAAACTGATGTTTAAAGCAGTAATTTTGATTACATATTTCGGTCTTTGTCAACTTTCCTTTGATTCGAAGAGGAGAGTTGTTGGCTGCTATAAGGACTTCATTAGTAAAACTATAATATTTTGTTGGTATTAGACCATCTCTGATGCAGCTTTGATCTGCACCACTGTCTAACATTGCAACAAAAGTTTGTTTGAAGTTTCCTATATAAATAGTTAGATGAACTAACCACTTTTGGAATTGGAATTTCTCAATCGTGGAAATGAATTGAGAAGCTGAAGGTTGAGTAGGGGTAATATTTATTTCTTGTGGAGGAATAAGTGTTTCTTCTTCTTCTTCTAGATAAGTTTCTTTTCCTTTGGAAAGTCTAGATTGAATAATTGCAATATGAGCTTCTAAAGAGAGATTTTTCATCTCTATATTGTTAGTAGTTTGTCTTAAAGACTTGACTTCTTCCTTTAGAATATGAATTTCTGTTTGCAATTCTCTGGTAGAGAATGACTTAATACCAGAGGTTTGATTCATAGGATATTTTTCAAAAACTTTTGATATACTGAAAGGTTGAATGATATTAAACTTCTCTTCTTCTTGCAGAATTAAAGATTTTAATCTTTCAAAAAGTTTCTTTTGTTTGATAGGATCAGGTAATTGTTGAATCATATCAAAGATGAATTCTTTTGTATCGGAATTTATCTTCTTATTATCAATAGAAGACTTAATCATATTAATCTGTTTACAGTGACAGTCATCCTGGCTTTCACTAGAGGAATCATAATTGCCATTATCATCGTCAGTAATATAATTGATCTCAGAATAGATTTGCAATCTATCTTTCAATTTGTTTCTGATATTTTCTTCAATATCAGAAATGTCATCAATGATTTCATTTATCTTTCCTTTGCTTCGACATTTGCTAGCAATATGACCTTTCTTGCCACATTTAAAGCATTTGAAATCACTTGAATTCTTTTTTCTATTAAATCTCCTGAATTTCTTTGGGGAAAAGGAATCTTCTCTATATTCCTTTTTCTTTGAATATCTTTTTTGTGAAAAAGATTTTTGAAGGAATTTTTTCTTTCTTTCAGTGGAAGGAGCACTGATTCCAGTAATTCCAAAAGCTTTACAGAAAGATCCCATTTCTTTTCTCTTACTGCCATATTTAGCCTGGAATTTGAGTTCTTGGCAAGCTGCAAGGGCTTCCTTTTTGACAAAAGCAAAGAGTTGACCAAAGGTCATTGAAGTGAAATCAATCTATTCTGTTCCCATTTCCTTTTGTAAATTAATCATAATTCTTTGGGAAAACAGAGTTGGTAAACCAGTAATGAATTTTTCTTTCCAGAATGGTGCAGTACAGTCTGTTCGTTTAAGAACATAAGTCAAAAACATGTCTTTGTACCATCTGAAGTCACTAAGTGTTGGACACCTAATGTTAGTAAGGAATATCTTTGAAGAAGCTAATTCTTCTTGAGGATTTCCTACAAAGTGCATAGCTATGGTAACTATGAGGAAATCACTTGAATCGTTTTGGGTAGTAATTTCTCCTTGGGCATTTTCTACGTCTATAGTATGCTCAAGAATTGCTGTTTTGTCTTGCAAGGTCAAAGCATTGTCCCACCAATACTTTAACTGTCCAGTAAAACCAGTTATGAATAAACTCGCAATATCTTGTTCAGAACATCTTTTCATTTTATATGCCAATTTGGCCATACCCATTTCTTGTAATGTGTTGAGTATTTCATATTCACTTTTTCCATCAATATTCCATTCATAAATGGAATTTCCATCATAATCTTTCGTATGGAATTTTGCTCTTTCTTCATACATAATGTCAGGAGGAGTAGGTCGTGGATAGTAGTCTTTAGTTCTACTATTGTTTCAATTTCTACGAGGTCTATTGAAATTTGGTTTCTTTCCTTTTTCAATTTTATTAATATCTTGATCAGAATTAATTTGTAAGATATCGTTTTCAACTTTATTGATTTGTTGAACTACAGAGTTTTCAGAGGATTGAACTACAGAGTTTTCAGAGGATTCGGACTCTAATGAGGAATCTGATTCTTCTTTATCTTCTATAGAATCAATATTGTTGATTTTTGAAGGACCAGGAAGGTTCTTATTAATTGAATCAAGTGTTTGATTTAGTTTAGATAATAATGACTCGTTTTCAAACGTGAGCTTATTTTCTAAGGCTCTAGGAATACTTCTTGGTTGAAAATGTGGTAAAGAAGTACTGTGAGGGAATGTTGAACTTGTTGGTTTTGAAATAGCCTTAATATCAGTAGATAAGGAATCTATTTGAGTTGAAATCGTGTGTAAAACTTGATTGGAGTAGTTATTCTGGTGATATAATTTCTTGATATCATCCAAATTAACTTGATCATTTCCTCTAGGGTCAATACTTTCACGACCCTTTTTGAAAGGTGTAGCTATGACTTCTCCTTCTTTGGAATGGAGTTTCAAGGTCTGTAAGGGAGGAGTGATAGCAGTAATAGTAGTGCTATCTTGAAGTTGCCATTTCTTGTACAAACTTGTTTGTACATTAATAGCAGATTTTTTGAATGGTTCAGAAATTTCATTTTTTGTAAAATAAAATTCTAACCAGTTTTCAAAATGAAAGGTAGCATGATATTTTTGAATATCTTTTATCCATTGAAGTCGAATTTTAGCTTGACAGTAAGCATCTAGCTTAGAATACCATGTGTAGTATTCTGATTCTTCTTTGAAATCTTTTTCAAGTTCTTCGATATCAATCTTAACACCAACTTTAGTGATAACATTAATACCGTGGAATTCTCCATGCATCTGACTGGAATTAGGAGAATTACTAGGAGAAAAATTGAGTTCATTTGAAATGTCCGGAATAGGTGTTTGATTGTGAATCCTTATTGAAGGATCTTCTTGAGTATAAGGAGTTTCTACTATGAAAGATCTAGATTCTCTAAATGAATTTCTAGGAATAGAGTAGGGTCTGATGGATGTCCTATTTTCATTGAGTGAGTTGAAACGAACCAGGACTGTACCATCTTGTTCTTCAATTATCTCTTGAATTTCTGTTCTCTCGAGATTTCTTGGTCTCTGAGGAACATCTATTTGAAAGGCTTCTGGAATGGTAATTTCATTCCATTTCAGACGTTTAGGAACAAAGGTCTTTGAATAGTCAGCATCAATTTGTAATAGTATTGTCTCATGAGTAAAGTTATTAACTAATTTGCATTTGGGATTAATAGCAGAACTCATTAATCTAAAGTAAATGCGATAAATAATTACAAATTGTTCTGCAAGTTTTTCAAATTCGTCTCCTTGCAGATGAACATCAAGGATTAAGGAATTCATAATTAAAGGATCAGTTAATGATACAGGAAAATTAGGAATACAATTAAAATAAATAGGACCATTACAAATATTAGTTTGAATCATACTTAAAATTGACGATTTGTATCTTCGCAAACATTTATCATGTAAAGCCATGTAAACAGGAATGTCTATGCCAATATGAGCAAGTGGTTTGACTGCTACTTGAATCATACCAAAATGAATATAACGAAATCCTTTTTCTAAATATTTTTGTAAAGAAATATGAGATAAAAGAGGAATTGATTGAAACTTGTTTTGAATGTTTAAAGTCTCTTCATGAATTTTTACGCTCAAAGCGCTTTTGAAATCAAAAGTACCAATTTTATAAATATTTTCAATATTTTCATTAGGAATAGTCCAATTTGAAAAGTCCTCATTAATCATCTCTTCTTTGCTTTGTATTATGTGTCCTGAATTACTTCCAGAACCAGAGAAAAGTTTTCTAATAAAACCAGCCATCATTAATAGCAATTTTATGAACTAAACACAGTTCATACCTTGACCGGGAACAACGGGAACACTCCACCGGGAACACCACGCTCTCTCTCGGGCTTACCAACGGATTCACGAGCTTACCAACGTCTTACCAACGCTCAGGATATTCACTATGAATAGGTCACTCGTTGCTCTCAACAAAGAGTGGAATTACTAGAACACTTGGCTCTGATACCATAAGGGGTTCAGGATCATAAAACAAGGTAAACAAGAAGATGGAATGAGAACTGGCTTTGATCTTATTTGAATTGAGAGTATTTGGATACAGAAGTAAAGAGTAGAAATCACAAAGTTTACAAGACTCTGAACTCTCTCTCTAAAACCTCTCCAAAAAACCTCTGCCTAGTTACATGAATGAGTTGTGTTTATATAGACTTGAATGCTCCTCTTGAATGCTCTTTGGATCAGCACGAATCTTTTAGTGTTGTCTTGTCTTTCCTTTCTCAATAGTTGAGTCTGTCTTCAATTATATGAGTAGATGTCTTGTCCTTTCTTTTTTAAATAGTTGAGTCTGTCTTCAATTATATGAGTAGATGTCTTGTCCTTCCTTTTTTGAATAGTTGAATCTGTCTTCAATTATTTGAGAAAGCATCTTTCTTTTTCTTTTGAGCTGTCATCTTTGAGTAGACATCTTTTGTCTTCTTTTGAGCTGGCATCTTTTGAGTAGACATCTTTTGTCTTCTTTTGAGCTGGCACATTTGAGTAGGAATCTTTACTTTTGAGCTGGCATCTTTTGAGTAGACATCTTTTGTCTTCTTACTTTTGAGAGGAATCTTTAGTAATCGAATTTTGGGCAAATCCGCAGCCATTAACGGATTTAATATGCCTTTACCAACCACCGTTTGAGATTGGGCTAGCATGGGGTTCAGGATCATAAAACAGAGTAAACAAGAGGATGGAATGAGAACTGGCTTTGATCTTTATTTGAATTGAGAGTATTTGGATACAGAAGTAAAGAGTAAAGTTACAAAGTCTGAACTCTCTCTCTAAAACCTCTCCAAAAAAAAACCTCTGCCTAGTTACATGAATGAGTTGTGTTTATATAGACTTGAATGCTCCTCTTGAATGCTCTTTGGATCAGCACGAATCTTTTAGTGTTGTCTTGTCTTTCCTTTCTCAATAGTTGAGTCTGTCTTCAATTATATGAGTAGATGTCTTGTCCTTTCTTTTTTAAATAGTTGAGTCTGTCTTCAATTATATGAGTAGATGTCTTGTCCTTCCTTTTTTGAATAGTTGAATCTGTCTTCAATTATTTGAGAAAGCATCTTTCTTTTTCTTTTGAGCTGTCATCTTTGAGTAGACATCTTTAACGGATTTAATATGCCTTTACCAACCAGCACAAGGCCCTTAATTTTAAAAGAATATTTTATTAAGTGAATTTGAGTTTTCTGGCAAATACAAAAATACTCCAAAATATACCTGGGTCGGGTCTAAAATTATGGTTCGAAAATACGGTTAATATACGTGTCAACCAAAACCAAAATAGGATATCCGGGTAAAGAAAATGCATACCCCAAGAACGGATACACGTAGCGTGCACGTAGCTATCCAAACGCGTCCGTTTCACTGAACGGAACAAGAACACGATGTACGGATGCTACCAAAGGCTTAGGGGTATGATACATGCCATACTAGATAATTTTAAAATATTTTATTTGACCTCATATATTATATTGACAAATGCATATTTCAGTTATAAAGCAGTTATACAACATGAAAGTGCACAGATCCTCATAACTAGCCGGGATAAATCATAAACAGGAATCAAGACGGATTTCCAGCATACGGGTCAGGTCAGATGCAAACACAGATACCAATTACACTATTCGCACCCATAACATATAAATCAAGAAATAGCTACTCGATATATAAATTAATCATCTAAGTACGGTATAACGAACTAGGGTGTTACAATAAACATGCATGAAACATGTTTGTTTCATCTGAATCATGGTTCCCACCTAGGGTGACCCTATTTTGATCACTTTTACTGTAATGTGGCCACTACATAGGATAGTACCCATACATATGTATCAATTTGACACTAAAATACCCCCAAGTATAATTTTAAGTTTCTAAATTGAAACTTATATGTACATTTACATGTATTTTGCAATTCTTGATGTAATCTAAATTCAAACATGATTATAAACGAAATGAATAAAATATGTAATCATTTGCTTCTATATGTCTCTTGTGCACAATCTTATATGCATATGTATAATCCCTATTTAAATGGTGTAATTTTAGCGAACTAAAAAGGTTTAATGTCTAAATGATCTTTTAGACATTAAAGTGTAATTAACTATAGGTGCTTGCACGTAAAGGAAGTTTCGAACTCCAGAACCTACTGGTCAAACTTAAACTTAAAATACTTGTTTTGTTTAAACACTGCCTATTCTGGATGTTCATTTCATAAAGGATTTTAAAGAGGGTAAACATATGTATAATACACGTAAACCCTAATGAAAGATATAAAAGATATATGCATATCTCATTAGCCCCCCTCAAACTCACAGTGGATCATAAACCGAGTATTTGGATAAGAAATTCAAAATTTGGGTACATATTTGAGGTTTCGTAAAGAGATCGGCCACTTGAGCATTGGCTTGGATGTAGGAAAGTGAAATCTGATCCCGGTCATACTCTTGACAAACTTTGTGATAATCCACTTCAATATACTTAGTACGCTCATGAAAAACTGGGTTTTCAACAATACGAATGAAACTCTTGTTGTCGTAATAAAGAGGAACACGAGAAGAGATGTCGAACCTATATCAGCAAGCAAACTACGAAGCCATTTAAGTTCCGCAGCAGTATTGTAACGACCCCAAAATTCTTTTATCTTCGTATTATCTTTCTTTATTAAAACATTTTTTCCTTTGGAAATCTAGTATATATTTAATACTTGTTGAATATATGCAAGAATCAGCTTATAACCCATTGGTTAAATCTTTACACTACTGTCCTTCAGTCCGCGTGTTCGAATCCTTGCTGCCCAGTCCTTTAATTTTATATTCCTTTTTGTCATTTTCAAGTCCCGGACATTTCACGAGTGATGTATGGAGTTACGAAACTTTATAAGGGAAATAAAATATGTTTTTGAACCTATGGCGTCGACACGGGCCTAGGGGTCAAGACTTGAGACCAACTCTCGAGTTCGGACTGACCCAGGCGATCTTTGAGAGGGTTCGGGAGGCCTGGTGGGCCTTACTCATGCTCAGCCCGTGAGCACGAGTTCTTTTTGGCCAGAGACTCTTTGTTTCATATACCAAACCTTACAATTATTTCTATGTCCCGTTGACCGGCTCAAAAGTAGTTTGAGCTGTTTTAAAACATACCTGAAAACCTATTTTTGTTCTCTGTTCTCATGAGTCGCCTTAAAAACATTTTGAGCCGGCTCATGCCCTTATTCGAAACTGAAACGTCCCTAACACCCATTTGACGAGTTTTATGGGTTTGTAACTGTTCGTATCTTTTCTAAAACCGCCCAATTAACTCAGAAAATACCCCAACCCTTCAATTCCCCATTTAATTGCCTTTTAATGGCCTTTATTCTCTTTATTTTCTCATCCTATTAAAATTTCCTTCCATTTCAATTCTTGGTTGTCCCCAAAACTTTTCCTCTTTAAAATTTCTAATCCTAATTCCTTTCAAGTATTTGAAGGAACAAATTATCGTAGGAGATCAATACTTATGCTCAAGCCCTACTCGAATCTAACGGTGATATGGTTGTTATACCATATCACAACGTGAATAAGTTCACATCCTCTTCCTCGCTCGATCTCAATTTTCATCTCTTCATCTCTCTATTTTCCCATGTCTTGACCCATCCACAAAACCGTTGCTCGTCTCGTAGAAATCCTTACTGAAATATGGTTTTTTATGCGTAAATTTGGTTATACATGAATTTGTTAAATTTAATTGTTATTTTAGTTAAAATCATTAATCACCTAATTACCTACCATGTTAATGACAACTATACATACTATATATCTAGAAAACATATATATTTGACGTTATAAAATAAGCATAAATTTACACCACATCGTCATGCAAAATATAACTGAACATCAGAACCAGATCATCTAAACGAACAAGTATTGAGCCGGGTCAACAAAACATGAGCCGTCTCATACACCCAGAATGTAAAACCCATTTTTGACATGGTATGTGCCATTTCAGATTTGGACTTGAGCCGTCTCAAGTCATGGTCGAGCCGTCTCATGGAAACAGAGAAAACATATGACTTATCACACATTATTGAGCCATCTCAATTCTTATTGAGCCATCTCAAGATTGTGTCGAGCCGGCTCAAGAACATTTTGAGCCGTCTCATTCAATTAGAGACCCAAAACATGATTGTAGAATGACTTGTGAGCCGTCTCAAGCATACTTGAGCCGTTTCAAACTGATATTTACACCGAATCAATATCTGACATGTAATCTGATATTATACTTGCCTTAACTCATAACATGTGACTTCTTAGTTACTGTAGCTACATGAATGATGTAAATACATATTTACGACTCTTAACTCATCTCATGTTATGCGACAATCATTACTCATCTACACGATTTGTATGAACACCCTATTACATGCTAGACTTGATTTGACTCGAACCATGAATACAACTTGATATGCATACATGCACTTGACATGAACTCAACTCGAAATCTGAACTTGTACTCTCTTATTTGTATTCATGGATTCGGGCAAAAGTTGTGACATTAAATACAATCTAAAATACGCGGGATGTTGGGATAATTTGAGTGTGAATCCAACGAAATCTCAGGAGTCCCCCTAATACATGAACTCTTGGATCGGGTCGACTCCTCCACAACTTGGAGTCCCGATACCACACTCTTGATCGGGTCGACTCCTCCACTGCATGAAGTTTCGATACCACACTCTTGATTCGAATCGACTCTTCCATGACTTGGAGTCCTGATACTACTCTTTTTATTTGGGCACGTGATTCCTTACCCCTGAATTATAGCATTGGGTTTGAGAATAATCTTGAGATTGGTTTACATTCACCCTTGAACTTATGTTAGTTAGTCTACCTTTGTAGAGACCTTTTAGGAAACATTTTCATTTCATGTTTACCAATACACACTTACTACATGCTTATGTTGATTAACACTTGCTATACTGTATTGCCATACTCATGTATCATAAAGTTGCCATGTACATTACCATGTTATATCTGTTCACATGTTCATGATTCCATTCATTCTATCTTACATGTCACCTTACACTTTATTATACAATTTCACACCTCTTTTGGGGACTTACATGAGCGCAAGTTCACTGACAGGCATTCCGTCCTGTTTTTTCTTTCCTTGGAATGTTCGTCAGGTGACTTAGGGACGGAGGAGAGAGAACCATCAAAAGAAGAGTATAATTAACTTACATCACAAGTGGACTTCTAGTTCTTTTCAGCTTTTCTATTTTCTGTATGCTTCCCGTTTAAAGCTTATCGTTATTATTGTATTTGTTTCAGATATTGTATGTCTGTTTTGAACATCTATAGAACTTGAATGAAATAGCTAGTTGTTGGGATTTTCATTATCATGTTTATTCTTGTCATATTTTATATTGCTTATAAACGCTTAGCGTATTTGTTTCGAGAAAGGACCTTTTCGGAATAAATATGTTGCGGACTTGTCACGTGACAGTTAATGCTCTTTTGGGAAGTGAGGCGTGACAAGTATCAGCCATTGCATGGTACTTGGATTCAGTGGT
Source organism: Agapanthus africanus (assembly GCA_030015575.1). Taxonomy (NCBI): domain Eukaryota; kingdom Viridiplantae; phylum Streptophyta; class Magnoliopsida; order Asparagales; family Amaryllidaceae; genus Agapanthus; species Agapanthus africanus. The sequence goes on from CM057337.1 coordinate 82,011,222, forward strand.
TGAACGAGAAACGATATCTTGACGCTTGCTGCGCCAGGAGATCAGAGGGGAACCCAATATGATATAAAACCCAGTGGGAGATTTCCGAGTGTCGAGGTCATCAGCCCAACCAGCATTAGAGTATTCACGTAAAGCAAGTGTAGAGTCAGAAGTAAACAACAACGACCGCGTATGAGTACCACGAAGGTATTGAAGAACCCGCATGAGAGCTGCATAGTGAATTGATGAAAGTGCACTCATGAACTGACTAAGAACATGGACAACATGTGCAATATCTGGCCTGGTAAGAGAGGTAAATAAGGGCACCGACTAGCTCTCGATACTGAGTGGGATTCGGTAGAAACGCCCCATATGCTTGAGAAGCTTCAGATGAAGCTCCATCGGTATAGCTGTAAAAGTACTGTCAGTAATAGTAGATCGTCAACCGTGGCTCACGCAAGAAACTCAGAAATGTACTTCTACTCTAATAGAAGATAGCCACGGGGAGAATAAGCAACTTCAATCTCTAAGAAATAGCGCAAATGTCGAAAATTCATCATCTCAAACTGCCGCTGGAGAAGTTGCTTGAGATATGTGATAGTCGCCAAGTCATTACCAGTGATAATCATATCATCGATATAGATCAAGAGAAGAGCTCGGCCTTATAAGGAAGAGCGGTAGAAGAGCGCATAATTAGCAAGACTCTCAGTGATGCCTGCAGTTAGGAGGGTGTTACGAAAACGCTCAAACCAAGCTCGTGATGCTTGCTTAAGACTATAAAAAGCACGACCCAGACGACATGCATGCTCATGGGGAGCCGAGACATCATGAGGAGGCTGCATATAAATAGTCTCTAAAAGATCACCGTTAAGAAAAGTATTCTTAACGTCTATCTGGAATATAGGCCAGTTACGGGCAGCAGCAACTGCAATAAGTGTGCGAATAGAAGTGATCTTGAAATTGATGATGAAGGTGAGGATTTCGACAAGATCGGGAAGAAGGCGACATCATTGTCTAGATGTATTTGATGTTATTGAGGGGATCTAAAAATCGCCGATCGAGAGGACTTCGACAGTGGAGAGATGTGGCGATCAAGGAGACTAGAAGACTAGGATGACGATAGCAATTAATGGTAGGGTAAGTTTTGATACCATGTTAAAAACCATTAAATTTGAGAGAGAAAGTATTATTAACGGTTGATCAAAAAATAATATACAATATGTCTCTCTATATATAGCACACAAGATAAAACCCTAATACGTATAATACACGTAAACCGCAATAAAAGATAAGCCCCAATAAAAGATATAAAAGATATATGTGTATCTTAACAAATGTATTTATTTATAAGATATCAATTTGTAAGATTGTATATGTATATTGAGTTAAACTTTACATGATCATATTTTACAAACATTGTGATGATAGCAGTGAAGTGTTTGTATATAGTAGCTGGACATGAGTGATCCACAACGGAGTGGATGCATGGGAACGATGGATGTGTGTGAAATGGATCATGCAACCATATATTTCGACATCTTTCTGGCTGTTGGAGCTTAAATTGCATGGAGCTTTAAGATATTGATTTTCTTTCAACCTATGTGCACTCAAATTTTATGGCCACTCTTTATTGTCTCTTAGATCAAATGTACAAATTTCCTAACAACAACATTAACAAGCATTCCTCCCAAAATTTGATCCCACGGCACAACTAAAAGCCACATATATGAGAACATCAGTCATGGCACAACAACAATCTAGAATTCTATTATGCCATACTATGATTGAGGCGAAAACTTTAATTCACCTCAACTACACGAAGTGCATAATATAGGAAGTCCGGTTGACAGCTTACACCACCACCAAAGTGCTCAAAGGTCACGGGAATTTGGTCACGGTTCAAACCGTGACCAATTTATCGTAATGGTCGTAAAAGAATTGATCACGGTGTAAACCGTGACCAATTGCATAAGGTGGCGGGCCCCATAATCCTGACGCGATAAAACCCAATTCTCCCTTACCCCATATCTCTCAAGCCCTAATTCTTTTTCCTTCTACCCCAAAAATTTCCCTCGCCTCCGCTTCTTCCCACCGCCGTCGATCGATCAATCGAAACCATCTCCTCTGGAGCTCGAAACCTGCCTCCGGAGCTGTCCGCCGTTGATCGAAACTGCCCTGGTCGTTGCCTCTGGAGCTCGAAGCTCGCCGCCGCTCGATTGAGCTCGTCGAAGCTCAACGCCGCTCGAAACTTGCTCGATGAAGAGGTAAGTATAAATTAACGGTTGAATTTTAATTTTTTTTGTTTAATTTTAATTGTTGTGCTCGATTGATTCCAAAATTTTTGTTGTCGCATGTTTTTGCTGCAACTGTTGTTATTGGTGTTGCTGGTGTTTTTGTTATTGTTGTTGTTGCCGACCCCCCCTCGAGTTGGCCGGTCGGATATTGGTTAGGCTTTTGGTTTTGGTTGGGGATTAACTAGGGTCGGCCGGGTTAAGGTTAGGGTTTTTCGGTTAGGACTGGATTAGGGGTATGATTAGGGTTAGGGTTAATTAGGGTTAACAGTTAGGGTAAGGTTTAGGGTTCAGGTTCGAGTTATTTGGCGAATTTTTGTAGGTAATTTAGTGAAAAGCAACAACAGTTTACGGTATTTTAGTGAAAAACAACAATAGTTAATAGCATTTGAGTGAAATTTATAGTAATTTAGTTAATTTAAGAAGATGAATGATTTATTTAAATTTGTTAAGGTAGTTTAGTGAAAATCCAACAATAATTAAGGGTATTTTAGTGTACTTTACTGAAATTGAAAAAATAGGTTGCGTAAGTCCCTCGTTAAGGTAATTTAGTGACAAAACAAAAATAGCCAAGGGTTGTTTAGTGAAATATTATAAGGTCTTTTATAGTAATTTAATAAATGTATGTGTATGCATGTATGTGTGCGCGCGCACGCACAACCATACACACACAGAGACACACACACACATATAAATAAGGCCAAAACTTAATTCATCATTATTTTTATCTACAAAAGTGCTCAAAGATAACGGAGATTAGGTTATGGTTTACCGTGACTAAATATGAGTAACGGTCTTAAACAAATTGGTCATGGTTTGAACCATGACAAATTGCATTATGCGGCAGGCCTAATTCCCCTAGCGATAAAACCCTCCCTCATCCAAAATATTCCTTCGATATCCCCAAATTCCTCCCAAATTGCCCTCTGCCCCCAAAATTTCCCTCTTCTTCCCAAATTTCTCCCGCCGCATGCCTCCCTCCTCGTCTTAGCTACCGTCGAAGCTCCATTGTCGAGGCCATCCCCCTCGAAGCCTCGCTCGCCCTTGATCGAAGCTCTCGCCGCCAGATTGCCCTAGGCCGAAATCGAGCTCGTCAAAGCTCGCCTCCATCTTGTTGCAGCGCGCTTCCCTCCGCTCGCTGCCGATCGAAACCCTTAACAGGTAAGTTTAATTTTTTAATTTTGGGTAATTTTAAATTTTTTGCTCCCAAAAATTAAACTTTGGATTTTTTATTCTTGTTTGTGCTGTCATTCTTGTTTCTGCTGCTGTTGTGAATAGATTAAGGTTTAGGTTTGAGTTAGGTTGGGGTTTAGGGGGCAAGGTTTAGCTAGGGCAAGGGTTAGGGTTAGGGTTTGGGTTTGAGCTAGGGTTTGGGTTGGGTTAGGGGTTAAGGAGCCGGGTTACCTAGAGCTAGGGTTAGGATTAAGGACAGAGGTTAGGATTAGGGTTAGGGGTAGCTATGGTTAGTGTAAGGGTTTGGGATAGGGTTAAGTGCTAGGGTTAGGGTTCAGGAAAATATGGTATTTTAGTGAAAAACAACAATAGTTGTTGGTAATTTAGTGGATAACAACAATAGTTATGGGTATTTTAGTGAAATTTGTTATAATTTAGTTAATTTATGAATATGAATCATGTAGTTAAATTTTTAAGGTAGTTTAGTGAAAAACAACAATATTTAATCGTATTTTAGTGAAATTCTTAGTAATTTAGCTAATTTAAAGTAGTAGGTGAAACCAAGAATAGACACGCACACACGTGCGCGCGTGCGCACACAAGCATACATGCACGCATACACGCACACATACACACACACACACACACATACAGGCACACAGACACATACACACACACATACAAACATACACAAACCTTGATTCGTCATAATTCTTATCTACATTAAACTCTTTTCAAATCCCACCAAATCTAAATCCAAAATCTTAAACTCGATTAAGAAAACCCTCATCTTTACATTTAATATTATCATCATTTTTCTTGGAAGAAAAATCCAATTCTCGAGTTTTGAGATTAGAAGGAGAAAGTTCTCAATAGGAGTTTGAGGAGAGCCCAATCCAATAACAATTGAAACCAAACTTAATGAAGTCGTCAATTAAACCTAACACTAATATTTTTTATTATCCGTCTATCTCGTATTTGTCACGAATTCTTAATTCCACGACTCTTATCTATAGGAACCTTGCTACGTTCCATTTTCTTCCAATATGGCATTCCCATACCTCCACGACAAGAGTTGAATATACGTCGACGTTTTCTCAAGAGCCACCGATATTTTCCTTAACGGTGTTTACTTTTTCACCGATTTTGCCTACGTACGTCTTAGAATACCGAAAGAGCACGAAACCCATAGTTAGATGAAATAACGTTTATATATATGTGTGTGTGTGCGCGCGCGCACGCGCATGTATGTATGTATGTATGTATGATTTGATCATGGGCATAGGAAAAGGCACAAAACGCAACAAGAGACAACATCTACAGGACATTCTGAGTCGATCCATACCCGCCGACGAGACTGTCCCAGGACCCTCAGCAAGCATGAGAGCCGCAGCAGAAGCGTCTATCCCTAGCAGCGCTCCCCTTACCACATCACCCCCATGGCCTCCCTACTCACACCGCATCACCCCTGGCTGTCCCCCATTTCTTAAAACTTTTAAATAACGATTGTAATTTAAAATTTTCAAATTCTATATTCATATTCTAAATATTATAATATTGTGTGTGTGTATCTATTTTTTCGCAGGCTCTAGCAGTGTTAAGACGAGGGGTCCTACTGGGCCGGACTGCTGCAAGCTGCGGGCAGATGATGGATCTGAGATCTGATCTTTAAAATGACAGGTGTGCCTATTGGAGAGCATGCTACCCAGTGGGGGGATTATATTGGGTAGGAGGTCTGTACTTATTACAAATACCCGCTCCATATTCGGTGGAACAAGGCCCAGACCGAGCGTGCTACGCGGTTTTTTGGGTCGGAGGAGGTATGACATACCTTTTCACACATTTAAATTTCAATCGTCGTTATATAAATATACATATAATTATTAGTTTAATATATTTCAATTTCAGATCAGGAAGAATTACAGATTCGTTGGCGAGCCCAGTGAGGATGGCGTATACAGGCCATTCGGTATAGATCGCACTCTCGCTCACTTCCTAGGCCAATGTTAAGGGATCAAGCGACATCGCCGATGGGAAGTGAAAAGTGAACTTTACCTTTCCTGGGCCGCGGCGACCGAAGATCAGTGGATGCACTTGATGAAGGTCATAGCGCTAGAGATCCCGAGAGAGAATTGGCCGCTTCTTGTCACCTATTTTGAGCATGATGATGTGCAAATATCAATTTAATTTTTAAGATTGTAACAATATAACATGAAATCTATTCTAAAATACATTATAATCTTTATTTTTGCAAGACAATGTCAGTTCGAAATAAGCAGAACCAGAACAACGGCGTGCGAGAACACGCTATCCCGGTCCAAGGGAAGCACTCGCAAGCCAATGCTCAGTAGCACTTGGTGAGTATTTCGACGCTTAATTCCATATGTTTTCTATATCTTTAATTAATTATTAAACTAAATCCTAATTTCATCGCAGAGAAAGAAAGACCTCGCCAACTACAATGAAGCCAAGGGGTAGGCCGTGTTACACAAGGGCACAGGCGCTTACATGATAAGTTTCATAT